>JAUJYZ010000724.1:260000-912500 GCA_033675265.1 Actinostola sp. cb2023
CATCATCATCATCCTTATCATCATCATCATCATTATATCATCATTATATCATCATAATCACCAAGTAGTGGCAGCACCAGCAGCTCTGAAAACAAAGCATCATCATCATCATCATAAAATAAAATCATCATCCTTATCATCCTCCTCCTCCTTATCATCATCATTATAAAATCATCATCATCACCACCAAGCAGTGGCAGCACCATCACTACTGCGACTGCCACCAAATTTATCATCATCATCACCACAACCAGCATCATCAGCATAACCATCATCATCATCACCAACATCATTGCCACCATTGATCATCCTTACTTCTTGACATCTCTGTCTTCTTCCACTACATGTCTTGCAATCCTCAGCCAAAGCTTCTTTCTCAAGACTTCATCATCTTCTTGAGGCTTCTCTGCTTGAAGTTTGGCCAACTCCACATCAACCTGAGGTGAGATTTAACAATATGAGCTTACCTACATGTATCATGAAGAAAACATGTCTTTATTAGCTATTCTTTAGAGCCGTCTGTCCACCATCAGGATCATCAAAGTTATGTAATGAAAACGAAACAAAACGAAATAAAAGGAAACGAAAAAAAATGAATTGAAAACTAAACAAAATGAAACGAAACAAAAGGAATCGAAAACGAAACAATATGAAACGAAACAAAAGGAATCGAAAATGAAACAAAATGAAACAAAAGGAATCGAAAACGAAAAAAAATGAAATGAAACAAAAGGAATCGAAAACGAAACAAAATGAAACGAAACAAAAGAAATCGAAAACGAAACAAAATTAAACAAAAGGAATCGAAAACAAAACAAAATGAAAGAAACAAAAGGAATTGAAAACAAAACGAAACAAACAATAGGGATGTGAAAATAAGTTGTCAAACAGTGCATTGGTTGGCTACTCTGAACATGATGCATGTAGCTGGAGCAATGTTCAGAGTGGTGTGATGATGTTGGTGATGATGATGATGGTTATGCTGATGATGGTGGTTGTGGTGATGATGGTGATGATGATCAAAAATTTAGTGGTAGTCGCAGTAGTGATGGTGCTGCCACTGCTTGGTGGTGATGATGATGATTTTATAATGATGATGATGATAAGGATGATGATGATGATAAGGATGATGATAAGGATGATGATGATGATGATAAGGAGGAGGATGCCATTGCCATTACTGTACAGTAGATAATCATATGATTTCGAGTGCAATTTGAGTTTAATTTGAAAAGTCTTTCGAAAGGTTTTTCGAAAAGTCTGAAATGGTGTGAGAAAATGAATCGCAAATTACACGAGAAAATCATGTCTGATAATTACTCATTAATTAAATTTATGCAAAAAAAATTGTCATTTTGAGAATTTATTTATCACAAATATTATGATAAGTTTGACAAAATATACTGTTATCCAAAAACCTATTGATTGACAAAGTTAACCCTGAGACAAACTACAACAAGAACTATTGGCCATGTTATCATTTTGAAATCACCTTTAGAGCCAAGTCCACAGCTTCTTCATAGAGACCCATGGTACTATAGATATGGACACAGGCTCTGTGCTTGTTGTGTTCTGAGCAAAGCCGTAGTGCGTACTTCAAGTCAAAACATACTGCATCTGGATCCTGCAAAGAGAACAAACAACATTTAATGCAAGTCTGCTAATGAATTATTATTGGGATAATGCCTGTTTGGTAGGAGACTAGAGGTACAGTAAAAACCCGCATACAGCTATTTCAAAAAACGTTGATACTGAATAATAGTGTATTCCAAGACCGAAATGCATTTTGGGACTCTTGTAATATTGTCTAAAGTGATATAAATAATAATATTTGATTTGATTTTTTGTGTATTCCATCAGAAACAATATACTAGCTCCATATGGCGAACAGAAGGCCAAAATAACGAGGCCCACTGCCCTTTGGTCTTGGAATGCACTATTCAGTATGCAGTATTCAGTTTTCAACGTTTTTTGAAATAGCTGTATAAGAAACTGCAGATTAAGAACCTCCAGGCTGAAATTTAGCCAATGAAGCACCCGATATATAAGAACCAGTTCAGCCTGACTTGGAATAAGAGGTTTTTTAATGCAGGTTTTTACTGTACTAGTAAGAGTGTTCACATTAACCATGAAACAAAACAAATACATTTTTCTTTTGTACAAGACAGACTGTACAAACTACTCAGATATCATTGTCTTTATTACAAGATGAGAAATGCACCTTAGAATGTTATCAGAGCACAGTAGAAACAAATGAAGGTGATACAGTAAAAAGCATGTCACGTGCTCGTTTATATGCTTACACAGGGATCCCAAGACAAGATGGAATTACTTACAGTTCCCTGTAGTTGAAGGTAACGAAGTAACGAGTCATCATCATGAAGCTCTACGTAGAGTGAGAAGAGATAATTGTGGATAGCCTGGTCAGAGTTGGAGAGTCTTTCTATGCAGAACTCTAGGTAGCGAACAGCTTCTTCAGCCTGGAAGTCATGACGAAGTGATGCAATCAATCAATCAGTCAGTCAATCAATCAGTCAGTCAATCAATCAATCAGTCAGTCAATCAATCAGTCAGTCAATCAATCAATCAGTCAATCAATCAGTCAGTCAGTCATTCGGTTAGTTGGTCAGTCAATCAGTCAGTTAATCAATCAGTCAGTCAGTCAGTCAGTCAGTCAGTCAATCAGTCAGTCAATTAATCAATCAGTCAGTCAGTCAGTCAATCAATCAGTCAGTCAGCCAAGCAATCAATCAGTCAGTCCATCACTGAATCAATCAATCCTTTCCTTCTTTCTTTCATTCATTCTTTCTTTCTTCTTTCCCTCCCTTCCTTTTCCTCTCTCTTTTCTTTCTATCTCCTTATTTTCTTCTTCCCTTGTTGTGTTGCATCCTTCACTCTTTCTTGCCTGCCTCCATCCCTTTCTTTCTTTCTTTCTTTTTGTTGTCCTTCTTTCCTTCCTTGTGCATTCATCTATCCTTTTCTCTTTCCCTTCTTTCTTTCCTCCATTCCTGTTTTCTCTCTTTTTCTTTCTTTCTTCCAATTATCAAATCATATATATAGTGTTGTGTGCTTTCTCTTTCCTTCTTTCTTTCTTTCCTCCCTTCCTTCCTTTCTTTCTCTCTCTTTCTTTCAATTAACATATACAATGTTGTCAAGCATACCTGTACTGATTTGCCTCGAGTGTGATAGTGAACAAGTGAAGGTATCAGTCTCTTGGGGTTCAAAGCTGCCTTCTTCTCAATCCAGGCACTCACGGTTTGTTGTGGAATATGCTGCATTAGCACTGGGGAGAATTTGTAGTACATCTCCATGTCAGTCTGCAGTAGAACAATGATTTCATACTCTTATATTATATCAATCATATCGATATTTGAAGAGCTCCTGTGAGAACAACAAAGTGATCTCTGATCAAAATCTAAATTCTCCTTGAGATTCTTTGAATTTCAAAGGAGAATTTGGGGTTTGATCACAGCTCTTGCAGGGAGCCCTTCATTTGAATTGTCACATGGAAGTTAAAAACCATAGCACTGTTATGGGACAGAAACAATCACAGCGCAACCATCACAGCAGGTTTGTACTTGCAATCAATCCCTGGAGATTTAAAGAACAAAGATGTGCCCAGCGCCCGATGTTGGTGGTACAAATAAGAGAAGCTAATGAGGAATGATTTGCTATCGGGGACAAACATGGCCGCCATGACGTCATGTGTAAACAAGCAACAAACAGTGTCATCTTTGAACACTATGATACACTGGAGGCAGCCCTGCACTGGAACTGTGACCATTCTAAGTGTCTGTACTTTCATTCTATTTGATTCATATAGTCTACATGTATATAAGTCTCTGTATACTGTCACTGTACCTGTTTAGTAAGGACTTTGAGTGCAGCTGGGTAATCGTCATGCTGGATGTGATGTCTAATAACATGTTCAT
The DNA here is from genome assembly GCA_033675265.1 of Actinostola sp. cb2023. NCBI lineage: Eukaryota > Metazoa > Cnidaria > Anthozoa > Actiniaria > Actinostolidae > Actinostola > Actinostola sp. cb2023. Next base: position 263,933 of record JAUJYZ010000724.1, read on the forward strand.
AATCTGCAGGGGGAAAAAACCTGATGATGATACTGATGATGATGATCGATGATATCTGGTAAAAGGTATATGAAATACATCTACAAATGTATGTATAAGGCCCTGTGAAAACCCTAGCGCAATGTTGTCAACTGGTTAATCCTGTGTTGTATAAACAATCAATTCCTGGTACAGAAACTATATCTTCAATGAGGGTTTATCATGTAACTTCAAAACTCATCGGACAACAAATGATTATCATAGCTGGAAAGAGCTCGTTGAAATTAGTAAAAATGTGAAGTTTGGAAAAGATCGCTCCACAAATTGCGAAGATATGAATTTTCAAAAATCGAAATTTTGTATGAAAACCTTTGTTGGAGGCAAGAGTTGCCTCCAAGCGTAATTTCCAAAGGTTTTCATATAAAATTTCGATTTTTGAAAATTCATATCTTCGCAATTTGTGGAGCGATCTTTTCCAAACTTCACATTTTTACTAATTTCAACGAGCTCTTTCCAGCTATGATAATCATTTTTTGTCCGATGAGTTTTGAAATTACATGATAAACACTCATTAGCAGAGCATGCTCACTGCAAGAACAAAGTAAAATTAAGTGATCTCTGATCAAAATCTAAATTCTCCTCAAGATTCTTTGAATTTCAAAGGAGAATATGGGTTTTGATCACAAGTCACTTACTCCGTTCTTACAGGGACTCCTTCAATTAGTACATGATCACAGAAACTGTACCTTCCATGAGCAGAGCAAAGAAGACTAAATTTTCCACATCTCCATGGCTGGCAATCAGTTCATAAGCGGTCTTCCTGTTCTGATCCAGACATGCCTAAAATGACAAGGTCAAACTGTAGTCCCTACAATGATATACAAATGTACCCTATACCACAGGTAGCGCCCAAGTCATGGAAAAGGCTTTTTCTCCAGCATCATTTGCTTTTCAAAGTGAAGGGGTGTCGAATGGTCCCCGCAAAAAGTCAGAGTCTTGCAAAATTCCGATCAAATTTCTCGGGTCTCAAAGTATCGTTTTTTCGCAAAAAGCCATCTCAGTCTCGAATTTTGAAAACATAGGAAATCGGTGAATAAGCGTCTCAGGCTCGCAAAACTATGCCTTGTCTCGGAGTCTCGCAAAGTCTCGCCTTGACCATTCGGCACCCCTACAGTGTAAGTGAAAATAGCTCGAAACATTATCATTACAGACACTGTCAAAATAACTAAATATTTATAAACAGCTTTGTGAAACATTTACAAACTTAATGTACCTTGACTGTAAATCGAGACAGGAACGCTCTGAACTCCTCCTTGAGTCTGACATGTTCACGGTTGTTGTCTTGTTCTTTCAGGTGGTTGAGATGATTCAAATAAAGCTCTATTAACCACATTACTATCATCGTCATCTGAGTTTTATCCTGTGAAGGATTTATTGGACAATTTATTGTTATTATTAAAATAAATAAATAAATAATAATAATAATAATAAATACTTTATTTAAACTGGATATAATTTATCATCATTAGAGTCATTTTTGTATGAGTGAGAAACTTACAGTACGGAGTTACACGGTCATGGTACAGAATCAAAGACATCTATTCAACCAATCACAGTGCGCAAAATAATTGTTCAACCAATCAGAATACTTGGACATGACACAGTTACTACACGGCATGGTCACTTCATGGCACAAACCATACCGTAACTATATTACATTGTACTTCCCACTCATATGAAAACGACTCCGAGCAAACGGATGACACATGTATTGTCAGCCCCTGCCTATGTCTAGGGGTCCCCCAAGCCGTGGGTACTCAAACAGCATTGTCTCGAATTTAACCTTGCCTAACTTACATTTAGCCTCATTACATGTACATGTACAGTGTATGCCAACCTTATTTTCTATGCAATCAAGTTTCTTGACCAAGAACATTCGCAATGCCTTCTTTTCCTCTGCTTTGATAAACTTTAATGCAACTTCTTCAAATGAGACTTGGGTTTGGGCATAGCAATTGGCGGCCGCAGTGTAACTGAAAATAAATGACATGTAGCTACAACAACAACAATAATAATAATTTTATTACTTAAAATTGTTTCTTTTTTTACATTTATTTTTTATTTTTTTATTTATTACTATTTTTCAATTTAACTAAAATAAGGTAAATGTAGCTTGTATAATTTAAAAAAAAAACAAAACATTTTATTATATCTTCAATACTTATATTACAATACATTACAATACACTACAATACAAAAGGCTTACTTATTTACTAATACTTTCTGTAGCTTGTATAATTATTAAATAATAATAATAAAACATTTATTATATAACGATTATACAGTAATTCTAAGAATTAAGAGAACAAAAATAAATAAAAGTTACATGACATGTAACTTTTATTTATTGTACAGTAGCTAGTTATTATCATTATTTTATTATTTAATGATTTGCCAAGAGTAGGTGAGTTTACCAAGGAACACAAGGTCCCCTACAAGGTAAACCACCCAACCTAACCCCGTAAATTCAGTAACCCATCCCAAGATACGCCCGAAGTAAAAATACAAATGTAACAAAAGTTGTCAATATAATTGCTATTATCTGGACACATCTATTAGATAGAGAACTTTGATTATGTACAAAGCCATGTACATTTGTACAATCCCCATGTATACCTACCAGACTACAGTATATCATTATATTTCATAGATTTAACGTGAAGTGAATAAATGTACAAAATAATTCTTACTTTTTCTTCTCAAAAAAGTTCTCTGCTTGCTTAGTTAGGACTCTATCAAGATTGACAGGGTTATCCTACAATGACAATAACAACAAAATAAATATCCCAGTGATTTGTCAGTGTACGTGTGTATGTGTATTGTAAGTAATTGAATGGTTAAAGGAACTCTATAACACCATACAAAAGACTACTAAACTTTACAAACTTTTCAACGCACAGGTGTATAATTTCAAATTTACAATTATATTACCTACACTAAGTCACAGTGTTTTCCTAATGAATTATTAATGATATGAATATGGATGACCGTCAATATACATGTAGTAGCAAATTGTATACCAAGGTCAGTCACTGGCTGACAGTCAACCAACAAGTTGAAGAGGCTGCTGTAATGAATAATATGTACTTATTGACTGAGTGGGAGGGCCGGATGGGAAAATATTTGGCTCAAGGTCATGGAAGTACGGACCGAGCGCAGCGAGGTCCGTACAGAATGACCTCGAGTCAAATATTTTCCCGTCCGGCCCGACCTAACTCAGTCAATAAGCATTTTATCATATGACCCTTTCATATGGACCATTTTGGTACTAAAATCATTCACAGCCAAGGAAAAGTGAACACAAATGCGCGATTACTCCTGATAAGAAACATTTTTTTTTTTTAAACTTTTTTTTTCACTTTTCAAGTCGTCCACATTTAAAAAATAACTTTTGCAAAAAAGTATAAAAAATTTCCTGACAACAATCGGGGCCGGGGCCGGATACGGCTTTGTACGGACCAGCTCCAAAAATCCTTATCTGCCCAATCACGTGACTTTCTCCAAAGGTTTTATTAAGAGCGTGCGCACGGGGAAATACGGGTCATATGATAATTATTTTTACTGACAACTTTTTGAAACATCTGTAAGCATTTACCTTGCAGTATAACTTCGCTCTCTCAAAATCCTCCTTTTTCAAATACATTTTCCAGACATCTCTGCGAGCCAAAAAAATAAATTTAAATATACAGTCATACAGTCTAGACAAATATCACGTTCCCTTCTGGTAAACATCTGATTGGTTTTGAAGTATCACAAATTCAATGGGTGTTCAAGAAAGGACCATGATGAATTGTGGGTGCTCAAGTTTAGCACCTTCACTCTTCATAAACATTTACTTAATTTGCCAACCATCATTATTAATAATTATAGCTCTTGCCAAGTTGCTTTATTTCATCATCCAATCGATCTCTGGTTGGCACATTAATAACAATGGCATTCACCACACTGATCATTACTATAAGTCTGCGTATTTCTAGTCATACCAGTTAAATACCAGTTAAATTAATACAATGTTCAATTTGATAAAAAGTTATAAGTTTATAAGCTACATGTATAGTTTACCTGCTTTCTCTAGTGACATGATATTGAAATATCGCTGTGTCTGAATAACTCCACACAGTCTTCTTTGCCATGTCGATAGACATGCCCCTCATTACACCATACTAGAACAGACAAACATACTGTACTATTATATCAATAGACATTCCCCTTATTACACCATACTAGAACAGAGAAACATACTGTACTACATTTTGTGTATTAATGCATGACGGCCTGCATGATGGCCATATGCGAGATAATTCAATCTATGATTATCACATGTAGTCATCATTTTAGAAATCGTGTGGGATTTTGCAATCTTTTAAGCAATATTTCAAGGAGCAATAGTTCAGACAAATAGTCCAACAAAATCACTCGTAACGTCTACTGAAGTCAACAATATTATCATCATCATAATTATTATTAACAATACCATCATAATCTTCTTATCAAATATAGTTACCATGGTGATGAACACTATTGAATGCTGACATCACAGTATTAAATGAGACACCTACCCTGGGTGGAAGGACATCCTCAAACATAGTCTCCTCACTTAAAAGTGACACAGCTTCAAACCTTGGAGAGAAGCAAAGAGAGAATCATTACAATTGTTGAAGGTTACACTGTACATGTATTCTTGTTGTTGTAACTACTTTACCGAGCACAAGGTTACTAATAATAATAATACTAGAGTAGCCTACCTACAATTTAGTGAGTGCATGCTGCCTCCTATTGGTTTGTTGGTGTTGTGGTATTAAACCATAACATGTTAGACTATAAAGAATTATATCTTGTCACTCGAAGAAGCTGGCTAGATGGACAAAAATTGAACACAATCTGAAATCCGATTCCCATTTGCCATGGGATTTGCCTCAGCAATGTTCCCGTAACTGACTCATGACGTGTTCGTTTTATTTTGTGACCTTTAGGTCAAATCTTCCACTAGATCATTCGATCAGAATACCGAAAGGTAACCTGAGTATCAGGTTTTTTTGGCGGAAGTGGGAGAGAAAAAGAAAGGGCCCTCTCCCCCTCCCCTTTCCTTTTTGAAGGCCGGATACTCAGGTTAACCGGAAGGCAGATCACACTTGCGTTGACGTACATTCCATACAATGAAAGCAATCAGCTATCAACTTAACAGCAGGCTTAGTTTTAAAGAAGAAATACTATAATTATCGAAAATTACATGTTCGATCATGTTCGATTGGCAAACTCAATCAAACAATTGGCTTTGAATTGTGGTGGAAAGGAATGTACAAGAGCGTTGCATATCGGGATAGCTAGAACAAAGCAATCCATTGTTGTAGTTGAAGCGTGCACTGCATTGTGGTAGAAAATTAAGGAATGTCGAACAGATCTCAAAATTTTCTACCATATCTGCTAACTTGACTGAATTAGGATCGCTGCCTTGCTACGCTCGCTCAGGCTCGCTTCGCTGCGACAGCAAATACTACAGTTAAAAAATAGCTTGAAAACAGATTGGAAAAAGTGTATAATAAATTGTAAACCCTGATCAATCATATTGCTCATCATTTCATTTCAACACCCACATCATCATCATTATTAGAAGCAGTTTTCCTGTGACTGTTAAAAAACGTACAGTACGTCCGTTCCATTTTAGGATTTCGAATCAATCCGTGCTGTCATTGTACCATGCCATAACTGTGCTGTGGTTTATTACAGTCAAACGGAATCAGCTCTACCATCAATTCATCATGTCGTCATTTAATACCATCATCATCAATTATAAATAGAACAGAGCATGCATGTGTACCTGTCCTTATTGAGTAACAGGGCATGGAATTCAGTTAATCCAATAGAAATTGGAGCAATTATTTCCTTGTTTTCTCCTGTCTGCATGTATCTTTGGGTTTGTAGTTAAGGCAGTTTACTTATTAAGAATAGAATGTGCTCTGCATATGGAGAAGCTATTTAGGCATTTAGTATTTAGCTAAGTTAAATTCGAAGCACACAGGCTAGTTCTGTCATGCTGTCTCAGGGTCATGCAACACCCAGGGTCATGCGGCACCCAGGGTCATGTGACACCCATGGTCATTTGGCACCCAGGGTCATGCAACACCCAGGGTCATGCAACACCCAGGGTCATGCAACACCCAGGGTCATGCGACACCCAGGGTCATGCAGCACCCAGGGTCATGCAACACCCAGGGTCGGTCATGCAGCACACAGGCACCCAGGGTTGAACTGAATAGATATGTTCATATATGAGGTATATGTGTACAACTTTCACATGTTACAACGAGTTATACAACCCCCATATTTTGCTGTAAAGTTTGGATACAATAAAAGCTTGGACTCTGTGATGACATTATCAATCTTTCCTTCAGTTTTGAATTTAAGTTTACCATAATACACACCGCTACCTAACAAACACAAAACAATAATGTCAGACTTCAATATTATTTATAACATAGCATTGATATAACGCGCGCTCTGATTGGCTAATTAGCGTGCGCAAGCGTGCATTCCATAACTCAATGGACGCACGCTCACGTCATCGCCATAGCGCGTGCTCTGAAATCAATTGGAAAATAAAATTGCTTTATTTGAATTTGCAGTAACTATGTTATAAAAGGAATGGTCAACGCTTCAGCTGTGCGTCCATCGAGTTATGGATGCACTTGGTCGGCTGCTAAGCACTCGAGAAGCTAGAGTCGCACTCGGCTACGCCTCGTGCGACTCTTACGCTTCCCTCGTGCTTAGCAGCCTCCCGCGTGCATCCATAACTCGATGGACGCACGCTGATCGTTGACCATTCCTTCATCAATATTATACAACGATTGTAAATCATGAGGTACATAATTATGTACACACTGTATAAAATAGAGTGTTTTCATATGAGTGGGAATGCTACATGCATGTACATTGTACATGTAATATGTACATGTACAGCACGGAGTTACGGTCACGGTATCGAAGACATATATTTGACCAATCACAGCAAGGAAAATCATTGCTCAACCAATCAGAATGCTTGGATACACAAACTGTACCTTACATGTACATGTAACTTCTTCGCACTCACACAAAAACGACTCGTATGATAATGTTGATGTGCTCTTATTCTCCAAAATTCCTAAAACTTGACGGTCACGGCATTGGCAAATTGTGGCACATCAGTGCGGTAATTACGTTTTTTCAGTCCTACAGAATCTGCTGTTCTTAAATGAACACTATTTGTTTTCTACGCAAGTATAACTTGAAGTCACACTTAGTTCAACCACACATGACAATACACCTTATTCACGCGTGCTGGTTTTTGAGATCAGAATACTAGGATCTTTCACATACAAATGACCACTGCCATCTGAAAAAGCAATTATTCATTAATATTTTTGGAAAATTCCAACAGTATTGGATAAAATCCCGAGAAGATATCGTAAATGACATTTATAGAGTTTAGTATGGGATTTTGCCGTCATGCGTACCAAGCCTCGTTCTGATGTATTTTCAGAATTAAAAACGTTCATACCTCCGCAAGGAAATGTCATTTTTCTCTAAAACTTTTACACTTATCCTATATCAATATCTTCTTTTAGTGGAAAGTGTTAAACCTTAAAATTAAGCAATTTCGAAAAATTTGGTACGCATGACGGCAAAATCCCATACTAAACTCTATAAATGTTATTTACGATATCTTCTCGGGATTTTATTCAATACTATTGAAATTTTCCAAAAATATTGATGAATAATTGCTTTTTCAGATGGCAGTGGTCATTTGTATGTGAAAGATCCTAGTATTCTGATCTCGAAAACCAGCACGCGTGAATAAGGTCTATACCATAGTACCAGTGCACAGCTAACTACATATTAGAGAGATTTAGCAAACACAAGGCGACATGAAAAAGGACGGCGCGCACACTGATGAATAACTGTGAAAATGACCGTTGGCATCCTCAACGTGAAATGGCATCGTGAATTTACGCCGCGACGTTGTCACGGTAGTCACGCAATGACCGAATGTGATATATTCGTCATCTAACATCGCGTTCTCATGTCGCGTCGTGTTTGCTAAATCTCTCTATTTAAAAGAAATTGGAGTAGCCAACTTCCAGGTGTGAGTGATCTTAACAATTTACTGTCAGTCACTAGATGTACACGTGAAGGGCCAGCATGTGATTGACATGCTGTCAGGTTGAACAACTTCACTCTCTTACCTGTCAGCCATGCAAATGAACTTGGTGCTCCTCGAACTTTAGGATAGAAAAACCTCAGCTCACCCTGATCAAGGGACCCGGGCATTTCATGAAATGGAGCTGTAACACAATCATTCATTAAACAATAATTGAGTGGTCCATGCTTAACATAGCCTCCTCCACAGGCAACTCCATTTGGGCTTCCTGTGTAACAGAAGAAGGCACAAAAGACTAGGGAGAAGAGGGGGAGAGAGACTGGGATTGAAACAATTTCCCCGGTAACTTACACTGTTCTTGCATGGACCCCTTCAGTTAGGGTTACTCTGATCAAAATCTAAATTCTCCTTGAGATTCTTTGAATTTCAAAGGAGTATTTGGGTTTTGATCACAAGTCACTTACACTGTTCTTGCAGGGACCCCTTCAGTTAGGGTTACTCTGATCAAAATCTAAATTCTCCTTGAGATTCTTTGAATTTCAAAGGAGTATTTGGGTTTTGATCACAAGTCACTTACACTTTTCTTGCAGGGACCCCTTCAATATTATTGTGTAAAAGCAATACTGTGCAATACATGTACATTGAGCAATATATATATATTATCATACCAGGGCCACTTTCATAATCTATAAACATCGGTTGAAAGTCTAACGGGTCTCCATTAGCAACATCTCCTACAAACTGGTACAATCGACTGCAAGAAAATGAACAAAAAATAAAACTACAGTGTTGTACAATGTACATGTAGGTCTACATACATGTAGTAAACATGATATTTTATAACAAGCACCTCGAGTTCCACAAAGGCACAAATTATCTCTTTCAATTTCTTTCATTATCTACAATACATGTATGTACATGTTGTGGTTTAATTTTTCCCACTGGTTTAAATGTTTCTGAGGGTTGTTCTATGATTAGGTTTAGGGTTAAATTATGGTGGGTAAGTTAGTTTATTAGGTTAGTTGTAAAGGATTAAAACTGAAAGGAAGTGAATTAAGAGACCAAAACAATGGACTAAATAATTTAAACCAATGGAAAATTTAAACCACAATGTACCTACATTCTGTACTGATTGGCAGTTGACAGTATTTACCTTAGAGTCACTACCATGATAAGATACTTTCTATCTTGGCCAGGAAACTTCTCAAACATTATTCCACATATTGGCTCCTCTTTTTCACCACTGGCATTCACATTATACAACTAAAAATGACAGAAAAAGACCATAATCAAAAGATTACTCAAAAGCACCATCCCAATAACTCGCGGATGCTTCACAATCCATGAGTTAAAAACTGACAGATAAGCTGCACCTCTTTACCCCTCAAATGGGCATTCGAAATCAGGGGTGAGGCTTATCTGTGGGGACATCTGGTAAGGGAGCCGGTACTTAAACATGGTATTACCAGACTCGTTCCAAGTCATTCCTTAGTCCACGCAATGGAGTTTGTGAAATGTCTGTCTGAAGGAGTCCTTCCTTTTTCTCTTCATTCGCCCAAAGCTCCATGTTCTGTCTTACGGAAGCAACTGGGAACGAGTCTATGGTTAATACAGCTTTTTTCTTCGTTTTAGTTTTTTTTTCCAAAAAAAAAGGGTTTGAGTTATCTGCGGGTGTTAAAATACAGTATTGTCTCTATCATTAACTGGCAAATCAATCCCTGTCCAGGGTAGTGTTAGGGAAGGAGAGGGGAGGGGAGTGGAGGGGACAAAAGGAAGAGAAAAATTACCTGCTTAGAGAATCTTTCAAGACCTCCTTGAAAAAACTTCTCTTCTGGTTCTAACTCTGTTTCAAACAACAAACCTTAAAAAGAATCAAATTTTATTGCAATTAGACTTTTCCAGTTTTGGGTTTCCTGTGGTGGTTCCAACACAGGGAGCCCAACTGAGACAGATAGTCACCTTTTGTTGTTCCTAATAAAATGGTTTGTGTTGTGCTTTCTGTTAATTTTGACTTGTTCCATGCTACAGCACTTACAAGATGACCCTAGAAATAGAAGACAGTTTAGAAGGTCCATTGTCATGTTATCACCCTGTTTCAGTGTAAATAGAGTACCAAAGTGATGACGTCATAAAAAAATAATTTTCGCTTTATATCAATATTTGACCCCCAATTTCAAAAGAACAATTCAATAAAGAAGCTTAGTATACACGCTGAATTTGAGAGCAATCGGTTAAATATCGGCTGAGATATGGCCAGTTGAATTTATAATTTCCCCCCACAAATCACTGTAATTTCAGCTTGGTTCGTAACGTTATGAACCAAGCCGAAATTACAGTGATTTGTGGAGGGAAATTATAAATTCAACTGGACATATCTCAGCCGATATTTGACCGATTGCTCTCAAATTCAGCGTGTAAGCTTCTTTATTCATGTTCTTTCGAAATTGAGGATCGCAAGTTGATAAAGCGAAAATTATTTTTTTCGTGACGTCACACTGCAAAAGACTGTATCACAATACAATAAACTAAGTTGTATCACACGTAAAAATTAATGTACTTTTTTTTTTTTTATTTTTTTAAACCATTCGCTCCTACACCGGCGAAAAACGGCCGTAAACATCGATAGTGCTTTGAAAAATTTCAACTTTCTGAATTTTCGTAACATCGATTCGATTTTAACCTCAAGTAAACTGACTTACAGGTCCATTGTTCTGGGAATTAGTTCAATTTGTTTGCTATAAAAATCAAAAATGTTGTGTTTTTTGACGCAATTTTACACCTCGAAAATGGACCGACAGTTTACTCTATTACTGACTTTGTTACCCTATTGCAACTCGCTGCTCTTACCCTCAACTTAGTGAGAGGCTTTGGTTTCTTAGAATTCCTTGCAAGGTAGTACAACTCTTGTGAGTTCATACAGACTATCAGATGTCTTGCTGTAGGGTCTAAGAATATTTTATAGACTGTGTCGTCCATCCTTCTACTGATCTCAACACCTAAAAATAATAATAGGACTTAATGGTTTTTCAAGGACCAACAGTTCCACTCCAAAGTAACTTACCAGGCTCTCATGATACATGTACACTGTACACGATTATCGTATCGCAATAGATTATTGAGTTCATCTCATACATGTACATGTATCACAATACAATAAACTAAGTTGTATCACACGTAAAAATGAATGTACTTTTTTTTTTTTTAATACATTTTATTATATCTTCAATACTTATATTACAAGTAAAATGTACTTGTATGACACAGTACGAGATCTGGTGAGTTTTTTGTGGTGACTGTAGCATTATTATTGCAGTCGCATGGAACAAAAAAGATGTGTTTGATTTGAATACAAATCTGTGAACAAACTGATTTCGCAGTGCGACCCTGTCATTCACGTCTGACAAAATTTTGCCACCAAACTTGAAAGGCTACAATGCAGCTCTGATCTGCCATATTTTGACAACCCTGCATTACTGCGCACAAAGTTGCCAGGAATCACACAATTTCAGCATGCCTACCTCTGCAATATATTGCATGATATTGTGTATGTGGATCACAATGTACTTCAAGGGTCCCTGCAAGAATGGAGTAAGTGACTTGTGATCAAAACCCAAAATCTCCAATGAAATTCAAAGAATCTCAAGGAGAATTTAGATTTTGATCAGAGATCACTTACAGTGTTCTTGCAGGGAGCCCTTCAATTGCAGACTACCATGTGTCTGTTTATATCTCAGTCAGTACATGTACAGTATATAATACGATAATACGCTTCCCTGCTGAAAGAGTCCTGGGGGGGGAGGGGGGGGTACTCCCATATATGGGCTATACGAGGACGTGACGCTGGACAGGGTATGGTTTTTGGCCTCTCTGTACTGAACAGGGTATATAATTTTATGTGAGTCTGTCCTAAACAGGGTATGGTAATGCACAATTGTGGTCGTTAAATATGGTTTTATCCGGAATTTAGCCATCCGACATCCGAGATGCTTGCCAATCTTTAGCAGGTCATCAGTCAACATAAAACGTGTTAAAATTGTGTAAAAGAAGACAGTGTGTATTTTGCGGGCTTTGTCCTAAACAGGGTCCTAAAATATAGGGTGTTGTCCTAGACAGGGTAGGTATTTTATATATTTTGTCCTAAACAGGGTCAGGGTTTGAAACCCTCAGCGGCACCCCTATACCCCCCCCCCCACCCCCCTTTCCCCCGGGAAAGAGTCTTCTTGGTGAAAAGGAGACTCTGTCAGCAGCCTGGAAGTACATGTATCTATACAATGTACATTGTGTGCATGTACGTCTGTACTTACTGTCAATCTCACTTGGGTTTAAGAGGTCTATTCTCATGATAATGTTTGTAGTCAAGGCAACCACAACAGTATTGTTACAAACAACCAAATCAGCAATATTACTGGGAGGTCTGAGGATCAAAATTAGCATAATAGATAGTTCTAATAAAACTGTAAATAACATAATGATAGTACAATGTACACATGTACAGTAGCAAGGGCTCGGGGGGGGGGGGGGGGGGGGGGGGGGGGGGGGGGGGGGGAGGGGTGCAAATGCTCAAACCAGCATGAAGTGACAGGTCTGAAGGGATCTGTGAAAGAACAGATTAAGTGACTTGTGATTTAAACCCAAATTCTCATAGGAAATTAAAAGAATCTCGAGGAGAATTTCTATTTTGATCAGAGATCACTTATATATGTTGTTCTTGTCCTGACCCTTGCTCACCAGCTTTGCTGCATCACCTGAGCAAAACTGTTTACCTCGCATTTGACCTCCGGTCATCCTGCATGTAGTTGCATGATGTTACCATTCCGTTGCACATGTATATCCCCAGGGGGGGGGGGGGGGGGGGGGGGGGGAGGGGGAGCGGGTAATCAGGTATAAAATTAATGGGGAAATGCGAAGCCCTTTTTGGGTTTGAAAATTTGGGCTGATTTTGAGGTCCAGAATTTTGGAGGACTTTTTTGGGGCAGCACATTTCAGCCAAGGGAAGAAATGGAGGGTTGAGTTTTAGCTGTAGGGGGTTTGGCCTGATTCACATCTGCCTGACTTGAGCAATGGAGGCTCTGCTGGGCTAATTCTGCCTGACACACACTCACACATCATATCAATATTATACATTTACCGGAAATTGATTTTCTGACGCTTAAATATCGGGACTTCATCTTGAGTCTGTAGCTCTACAAAGCCACTGGATACCTGGTTAAACATAAGTATATATCGTATGACTATAAAACGATTCAAATGTCATACTTTTGGGGTCCTACTTTTTGGTGTCACTGCCATTCACTGCCAAACTCATATGTGACAATGTGAATGTTGAGTGCTTTATACAAGAAATCACTGAAAAAAAGTACTCCTTTTGCAAGACTATAATAACTGCAAGCTTGTGTTACCGGTTCAACTTCATCGGATCCCAAGAAGGGGTTCAAACTGTCTCCCGATCCTGCTTGCTCGTACTGGTCAAGGATGGACGCCATCTTGGATATCCACGCTTGCTAAGTATCATGGGATTTTATGTCTTGGGATTCCTGTGTTGTCTTGTAAATATGTCAAAATTATTTATTTGTTTATTTACATGTTTTCATGGAGTACAGTTGGTCTAGGGGCCGCATGTCCCCTACCTGACAGACTTTTGGTTTGTGACCTAGTTTTGTGAAACGGGACAGCGCATAAGGGGACGAATCTAATCCTCCACGTAAGTCTATTCGACGGTGGGCTGAGTTCACACTGGGATTTTTCGATCTAGAATCTTGACGTTTCAGGCTGTTTACATAGAATTAATAGTTAATAGAGTAGAAGCGTTCACACACGCGATAAGTTACCGAGCTGAGCTAGCTGTCACATTGCTGTCGTCACTCTTATCATTGTCGGTATTCAATTGCGCGCCAAATTGAAAAAAAAAAATGGCTGAGGCCAAATGCTTGAAGCTAAACGATATTATTATTCGTCATGAATTAGTCGCTAGAATCTTCAACAAGAGACACGAAGAACTCAGCACCATTAGCGCCAAATTCACACGCAGTGCAGTGAATCTAGTGCAGCCATTTTTAGACTCGCTCCACTCTCATCCGGGCAGGGGAAGTAACCGCAGGGGAGTGGGGCGAGACTAAAAACTCAAGAACTCATTTGATTGGTTGCTTGTGTACGTTGTGGTACGGCTACAACCCTACTTGGAACAGGGGTCGAGACGTTCTATAAGGTGATTCCCTTGAAAAAGAAGCAAATCCTAGAATTTTCTATAACTTGGCATGGTGATACACTTTACGGTATGGAGTTTCAAAAAATGCAATAAAAAGAGGGGGTCACCGTGCTTATTTTTGCGCTACACTGCTTTGAAATTATGGTATTTTAGGTCTTTCAGTCGAGTCTCGCGTGACATCGGGATCGGGTAAATAATTTTCCACAACTTAAAAGACAAACTATTAATAATGAACTAAAGTGTTTGCTATTGCTTTTGTATCTCTAGCCTACCGTCTGATAGTAAGAAAATGCTCGAATTTTGCATAGTTGTCGAAAAATAGAACAAATTAAAAAACACAGATGTTCGAAGCACCGAGAGGGTCTAAAAATCGATACTCCGTATGCTTTTATTCAATTTTTTTTATGTTTTGAAATCCTAACTTTTTTTAATACTTTGCTATATATATACTAGAGAACTATAGTGTGATGAAAGTTATTGAATAAAAAATGGGGGTCACCGTGCTCGTTTTCGATTTATTTTTAAAAAAACTTCAGTTACACTTGAAATATTTAAAGGGGGACTAGTACGTAAATCGTTCAAAGTTTGATTTAGCTGAAACTTCACTGAAATATTCTCAAAGACCCATACAATCACTGGTTAATTTTTTTTCTCAAAAATTCCAATGGAAAGTAATACATTTTTATGAATATTTAGAAGTGCCAGTGACGTCACTGACTCAACCCAAACAATCATCACGGCTTCGCTCCATACATTTCTTCATGTTTAATGTCTTGAATTATTTTATTTCTATGAAGCTAAACGTTTGTGTGAAGGAGTTTTATTACCTTGTATGTGCTAAGGATTGATTGTTTGACTAGTTTTCTTCAGTGCAGAGCTGTTATCTGAACAAACCGTTCAGATATTTTGATTACAAAATACAAAGAAATGTATGGAGCTGAGTTTGGGTTGAGTCAGTGATGTCACTAGCTGGCACCTCTAAAGATTCATAAAAATGTATTACTTTCCATTGGAATTGTTGAGAAAAAAAATTAACCAGTGATTGTATGGGTCTTTGAGATTATTTCAGTGAAGTTTCAGCTAAATCAAATTTTGAACGATTTACGTACTAGTCCCCCTTTAACGATTTCCAATGGTCTCCAATGTGCGCGAGCTCGATGGCGTAAGTTAGCGTGCACTCGTCAACTAACATTTTATTCAGAATCGTGCGCAGTAGACCGTGCGCAATGCAAAACAAGGGAATCACCTTAAAGTGCCTATAACCCCTGTGAGTTTGTTTTAAAAATCGATTATATATTAAGTGAATAGTTGCAGGTTTCAGTATTTTGTGATTTGAACTTCGTGTTTGTGAGTTATAGAGGTTTGAAATCGGGATATGTTAATTTGGTGACGTAACTTAAGGAATGATGCCATAGCTTATTTAGTTGTGTTCTTTCTGAAATAGGATACAAAGTTTATCAAATCATATCTATAAACTGTGAAAAGATAATGCAAGTTTCAAAATGTCAATAATTTGCACAAGGGAGTGCGTCATTTTGACGTCATCTGATTTCCATATCGCGTTTTCAAACCTCTATAACTTGCAAACGCGAAGTTCAAATCACAAAATACTGAAACCTGCAACTATTCACTTAATATATAATCGATTTTTAAAACAAACTCACAGGGACTGATAGGCACTTTAAGTAAACATTGGCTTTTTACTCGTGCCCAGGCCTAAGGCCAAGCACGAGGTGATAAACACAACTGTTTTTTTTTTGTTCGGTGTCTCGAATTTCGAGGAGACAACGAGTCTGACCACGAGAGAGATTACAAATCACAAACCAATCAGGAAGCACTGGAGGTCAAGGGGCAAGTCCAGCTGTCAAAATCACTCACGTAAATATATAATAACTGAATAATAATAATATCTAGCTGAAATAGTTCCCCAACTCTAATTATGTTTTCTCGATTTTGCTAGCACTGTACTCTAACCGTCTTAACCAGTCGTTCATACAAATTCTGAGCTGGCCGGTATTATGTTGTCGAGCTTAGTGCCGGGCGATTCCAAATTCTGCATGTTCTACCGAGTCACCCAACAAGTAACCAAACACTGATTTGATCACTATAATCGTTATCTCAGATCTAATTATAAACATTGAGAAATGTTTAAGTAGTGAATACAGCTATGATCTTGTATGATGACTAAGCACAATCTGCAATCGAGTGTGACAGTGAACGAGACCACTAAAAGCTGATCTATGAGGTTTTATCAACAGTTGACCTCTTTCTTCACAAAGCTTGTTGGAGGAACTGGTTATGTCGTCTCTAAAAGATGTCAAGTGTTTTCGGACCAGGTCGTTCCGCGGACTCAAAATCATATCTGAAAAAACTGAAAAAATCTTATAACAGTTTAACTTCCATTTTGTATAACTGATAAAGGGTTTCTAAGCTTCCATTGTCTGGGGTGAGATTGGGAACGTGTGTCTCGGTCAGTTCAGTTCGTTCCTGATCTCTTCGTTCTTCACAGCTTAGTCCCTCACCGAATGGAAGGTGGAGGAAGGTGGAGGCCCATAAGTATGCGTCTTTCATGCTACAATGCATCCCAGTGCAGTTGCCAGTGCTCATGCAATCGCACCAGGGCACGAGTGAACGCTTGTTTGAAGCGTCTAGTTCTTTGAGGTTTAGTTCTTTGCCGGAAATATTTTATGGTATTCAACTTCGTGAGTGAACGCTTATTTTAAGCCAACATAACCGGCTTTAATCGAGAAGAAAGTCCCAGTGTGACGCAGCCTCAGCATGGCAGGAAGCCTCGTACCATTAAGGAAGGAAGCCCGAGTTATAAATTTTTTTTTTTACTCGGGCACTTCCGGAGAAAGCCCGAGTTATAAAATGGACTTTCTTTTTTTTTCTTTTTCGTTGGCAACAAACGGGTCGAATAGTTTCCGAACGCGTATCGTATTAAATCCGAAGCATTGTTCGCTCTACGAACGCAGGCTATCGACGCCACAAGGGAAGCCATCATCTTTAGAGCGACGGATTTCATTTTCCAGTAGATCTTGTTTTGGTAGTCCCTTGTTGGCTCGATTTCCAGCCGTTTAAAGCGGTCCTTGAACCAAAATCAAACAGTTTTTTGACCGATTTTAATCGGGCTATCTGTGGTATCGTTTACCACAGGGAACCCAACATTTTCACTGGCCAAAAAAAATCGAAAATTTTAAATGCTACAAAAAACTTTATGGGCAAAATACGGAAGTCTTTAAAATCAGCTGACGCTTTCTTTTGCCAAGTTTTGGTGGCTCGCGCGCTCTTTAATAAAACCATTGGAAAAAGAGGGTCGGGTGGGTCATATGATAAAATGCTTATCAGGGACCTTACGCAACAGGACGACGACGTTGAGGACGACGAAGTTCGAATAAAGTGTTTTTTGTCTATTGTTTTCATATTTGTTTCTTTTTCCGTGTTTTCACTAAATTTGCGCCGCCTTTCATGAATGACATCGTCTTTTTGTGGTCCGGTTGACCGAAAACAACTATCTGTACAAATATCGAACTGACGTTCTCTTTGCGTCGTCAAACCTACGCATTTCACGTCGTAGTTTAGCAATCCACGCCTGGAGTTAAGACCAAATCGAGCTCATTTCCTACATTCCAACAAGAAGTTATTGAATGTTGTAATTAGCGCTATTGTTTCTCTGACGTCGTCGTCGTCCATTTCGTCCTCGATGCTTAAGGTCCCTATTGACTGAGTTAGGTCGGGCCGGTTCTTGGTCATTCAGCACGGACCGAGCGCAACAGACCTCCGTCTGCTCTCTGGAAGATTAACGTCAGCTAAAGAGACTTCGGACGTTAAATACAGAAATTTTTACCTCGAGCCAAATATTTTCCCGTCCGGCCCTTCCACTCAGTCAATAAGTACATAGGAGAAATCGTTTTTCCTGACTCGCGCCATCCTAGATGCTTTTTTTTATAACAACATATTTTGGAAATTCGCTTGCAAGCTGCATGTCCGTATATCTATTGTGAGGACTGCACGGGACATTTTTTATTTATTTTTCAAACAACTCCCATATTTAAGTTGAGGTACATTTTTTAATAAAGAATAACATTAGTAGTAGTATAGATACCAGAGTTAAGTCCGTTGAAACTGCGTATTGAAGAAGTATGGGGAAATTGGCAAAATTTTTAAGGGGAGTTATTTTACTATTTCCTACCTACCTACCTACCCCTCCCATCTCTATTTTTCTAGCCTGCAGTCATCCTCTTCCTCTGGTGCCACAGGGAGACCATGAACTGCAAGAGTGCGTACACGTCATGAAAACGCATCTATACGAAAACGCCTGCTAACTATGCACCCGATCATTCTTCCTTCAGACACGCACACCCGAGATATCCCAACATCCTTTGAAGTCAGCGAAAAAATCCAAACAAGTTAATTGAGCAATAAAGCCTATTATAAATGTGCTGCTGCGGGTAGTTTTAATTTTCTCCCTTCATCCATTGAGGTCAGTGTAAACATACAAAAAATACTCCACGCAAACACCCGAGATATCCCATCATCCATTGAGGTCAGTGTAAACATACAAAAAAGACTCCACGCAAACACCCGAGATATCCCATCATCCTTTGAGGTCAGTGCAAACATACAAAAAAGACTCCACGCAAACACCCGATATATCCCATCATCCTTTGAAGTCAGTGCAAACATACAAAAACGACTCTGCGCAAACACCCGAGATATCCCATCATCCTTTGAAGTCAGTGAAAGAATCCAAACATATTGTAGTTGAGTAATAACGCATATTATAAATGTGCTGCTGCGGGTAGTTTTTCTCCCTTCAGACCAGCAAGGATGTTCCTGGACGTCAAGGTCGCCATGTCGGCCCTAGTCTGCTCTTCAGCGCTGCCGATATGAGGCAAGACAACTAACAGGCAGAAAATAGAAATTCAGTACATCAAAGAAACAAAATACTAATTTCTCATCAGTACATATATCGTATATACACCAAATTGAAGAATCGTTGTCGGGTTCAAAATCATAGAACATAGAAGCTGAGACCGGTAACACAGTCAAAATGCATCTAATTAGCATATTTCCCATAAGCTATTTCGGTCCCAGCTTCTACGTCCCCCCTGTAAAAAGTATATAGTCTAGTCTAGTATTGTATAGTCTTACCACAATTTTTTAGGGTCAGCAGAGGATGGTCCAATGGAATTGGCTCAGGAACCGTTACATCAATACCAGCGCCCTGGAAAACAAACCACACTTAGGGCGTTACTGATCGGTCTGTCTGTCCGCTGACTTTAATATTTTATTACCGTTCAACCCGCCGCTGCCACCATCTTGAATACGTAATCATTTGAAGCCGGCAACGATTTGTAGGTCCATCCAGACCGAACTGGTGCAGCCGGGCCCTCTCCTCTCGCTATTTCCAAAATGGCGGACGCTCGCCCGCAATTTTGAAAATAGCTAGAAGAGGGCCCTGGGGAGGGGGTTGGAACTGGTGCGCGTTCCGTTATTAAAATGAGCGGAAAGACCGCTCAAAAAAATCATCTCACACGTGCTTTGATTAACGCGCGGTCAACTTGCTCGTTGACGCACATTCGCCTACGTCGACTCTCGTTTGGTGGCAAAGCGGTGCAAATCTTACATTGACTTACGCAAATTTGATCACGATCACAGTTTGAGAAGCTAGATCAAACACGAGAAAGAGTGTTTCATCCGATATCCAAACACATTGAAGTTGGTTATAAAAACTCTGCTGCAGCTCATTGTTTCAACCTACTTCTCGGTGTTTGGATATCTGAGGAAGAACTCTTTCTCGTGTTTGATCTATAACTTCTTACCCTGATTTCTCCAGTTTTCAAGGCTTCATACAGGTCTTCTTGGTTCACTACTCCGCCTCTGTGCACATTATTACAACAGAAAAAGATAAGATTAAGATAAGGATTTTACCAAATTCCGAAGTTCGCCTTGCGCACGTCTTTTTGATGGGTTTCCTGTGGTAGAGCGCGCGCAATACATATTATGTTGGGCTCCCTGTGCGCGTCCCGATCCGCGAAGTCAACGAACTTACCGGCTCGCGTTCACGAAGATCGCATTCTTCTTCATCTTGCCGAAAGCCTCTTTATTGAACATACCTTTGAAG
This sequence comes from Actinostola sp. cb2023, assembly GCA_033675265.1. Taxonomy (NCBI): domain Eukaryota; kingdom Metazoa; phylum Cnidaria; class Anthozoa; order Actiniaria; family Actinostolidae; genus Actinostola; species Actinostola sp. cb2023. Next base: position 284,441 of record JAUJYZ010000724.1, read on the forward strand.
ATAAATGAAGAACATCAAGCAAGCAATCAATTAACAGGGTAGCCCATTCAGCCGAACCTGTTATCCAGAGGGGCCCTACATTACGTAACGTGATGCAAGTAATCATCATCATCAACATCATGATCTTCTACATCGACGTCATCATCATCATCATCATCTCGTCTTGATCATAATCATTTCCATCAGAAATGTAACTACCACAACACCATTACCATCGAGTCGTTTTCATACGAGTGGGAAACCTACGGCACGGAGTTACGGTCACGGAACGGAATCAAAGACATCTATTCAACCAATCACTGCGCGCAAAATCATCGCTCAACCAATCATAATGCTTGGACATTATAGATGTTGGTTCTTGTATAATTTACCTCTAGTTTCATCGGTAAGTAAGGTACAGGCGATGATAAAGTCAGAATCTCGATACAAAGTCTCTTTATCAGCTAAACAAAACATACACAAGATATATTACAATTAAGACTCAAGACAGATCTGCACTTGCAAGGTGTTAACCAAAACGAAATCAAGAGGAGTTAGCATCGTTGTACACAGAAGAGATTTGGGCAGCAGTGTCGAGGCATAGAGGTACATGTAGTAAGAAAAGGAAGGGAAGGAAAGGGATGGGATGGGAAGGGTAAGAGGGAGGGGTGTGGGATGGGGGTGGTATGGAGTAGGGTGAGGGGAGAGGGTTTACAGTTATTCTAAAATAAAATATCCTACATTTGTACATCCCATGCTAAAATTATTTTGAAATACTACTTACCAAAGATGGCATTGACTTCTTTGGCAGCTATAAAAGGAAAAGCAATGTATTTGAATGAATAATGCAGAAATTTTATCACCAAAGATCATTTCAGCTACTTACCATCATCTCTGGGTGCAATGTCGTTGTACAAGAACTTCACAACACCAAATGGAGCAAGTCTCTTGCAGACTGCAACACCTGAAGACAATAATCAAATAATAATTGTTTGTTTTCATTTGTTCTAGACAGTGCAACAGTTACTGTTATTAAATTATTGGCATAGAATTGTTGCCCATAAATAATACATGTATTAAAGAAGTCCCTGCAAGAACAGTGTAAGGGACTGCAGATCCAAATCGAAATTCTCACTTTGGAATTCAAAGAGCTTAGGGGAGAAATTAGATTTTAATCAAGATCACTCACTTTGGAATTTTTTTCGAAAAGCGAGCAATAGCAGGGGAGAAATTAGCTAAAACTGCTTTTTCAAGGTATTTGTGATGGTTTTTGAACGGTAAAATTCAAAGAGCTTAGGGCTAGATCTGTATAACTATTATTATGTTTTCCCCTGATTTTATTTCAAGATCACTTTTCATAAAATTACAGTTTACTTTGTTTTTCAAATACTTTCTGCTTGTTAAAATAAAATAGAGTGCTACTTGAAATCAAAGTTCAAAAGCGCTCGTTTTTGGCGCTTTTCGCGGATATTACGCGATGTTCAAATAAATATCCTCTTAAATTACACCTTTCTAAATACTAAATACAGTTTTGCCCCTCAGTCGAACTTAGGTAGATAATGAGATTCAAGGACTTTTAACAGCTGATTGAAAGCAAGCAATTTCAAGGGCTCCCTGAAAGATCAGCATACATAAATGCTCTCTGATCAAAATCTGAATTCTCCTTGAGATTCTTTGAATTCCAAAGGAGAATTTGGATTTTGATCACAAGTCACTTACTCTGTTCTTGCAGGGAGCCATTCAATTGTGTTTTAGAGTCGTTTTCGTATGAGTGGGAAACCTACATGTACATGTATATATGGCATGGAGTTACGGTCACGGTATGGAATCGAAGACATTGAATTCAACCGTGCAATCACAGTGTGCAAAATCATCACTCAACCAATCAGAATGCTTGTGATACAGCATGATGATGGCACAATATATATGGTCACGGTACAGCACGAACCGTACCATGCATGTAGCTACTTCCCACTCATACAAAAATGACTCTAATAGTACTGTACAGTTATACATAGAGTCGTTTTCGTATGAGTGGGAAACCTACGGCACGGAGTTACGGTCACGGTACGTAATCGAAGACATGTATTCAACCAATCACAGCGCGCAAAATCATTTCTCAACCAATCAGAATGCTTGGATACGGCACGATGATGGCGCGATACGGTCACTGCACGACACGAACCGTATCGTAACTACTTCCCACTCATACGAAAACGACTCTATACTTACCAATCCTTCCAAATCCTATAACCCCCACAGTGCTTCCTGTAAGAGTTGCTCCAGTCATCCACATTGGCTTCCATGTTCCCCAACCACCACTAAATAAAATATACAAATGAGTAAACACTAATACTTGATCTGGTCCTCAAAAGGAATGTATATAATTATATATACATGTATATATCCCTGCAACCTAGGGGCTCTTTTAAGGGGGAGAAGGGGAGAGGACGTGGTACCTGCCCCCCTCCACTCGTTAAAAACAGGGAGTTTGTGCAATGACGACGGATCGAGACATCACAACGACGTTCGTGATAGAAAAACTCTGGGACAACAATTTCTGCCATCCAATATTGTTGTGAACAACATTACGCATCAACGAGATCGAGAGCACGACTGCAGTGCATCTTGCATGAATGCCTTGATAATTATGTACATATATGCGTACCGGAAATTTGTGGCATATTTTTATTGTCAACACCATGGTGCAGGTCTCTCGTCGTCGTTACATAAAGTCCCTAATAATAAATGTTCAGTATTGTGTCAAGAATGTTCCTTACTTTTTTGCTTCGGCAGCAGCCTCCACAATTCTCCTTGATACAGCAAGCAGCAGAGACACATTTAAGGTTGCCTTTTGTATACGGAAAAAAATAATTAGATTTATTTATATTTGACAATATTTGAAGAGCTCGATCCTTGCAAGAACTGCATACACAACAAAATTAATTCAATTGAATGTCTCCCAGCATGCCTGCTAGAACAGAGTAAGTGACTTGTGATCAAAACTAAAATTCTCCTTTGAAATTCAAAAAAGATTTTGATCAGAGATCACTTAATGTTGTTCTTGCATGGATCGAGCCTAGCTTGTATCGCATATTATTATTATTATTATTATTTAGTAATATTGTGAATTTATAAACATGTTGACTTACAGTAGCGTCAGTAAGGACTCCAGGTGTGAAGCCAAGAGAAAGATTTCTGTTAAAAAACAAGAAATATTTTAACAATGATGTTGAAGTTGTACCTCAACTCAACTCAAACATAAAAACCTATCTAATATACTTCAGCAACATGCAGTTGAACCTCTACACAGCCACCTTCCCACAACGTAGCCACACAAGCAGCCACACAGGGGGGGGGGGGGGGGGGGGGGGGGGGGTTCTTGGGGTTGGGGGGTTTGGGGTATGATGAACCCTTAGACCCCCACTATATCCACCCTTATTGACAATGATGTACATGACTGTACTACATCATTTCTTCATGTTGCAATATTATCACAGACTCTAATAAAAAAGCTTGAGATAAAACTAAATAACTAATTAGTACTCAAAATAGCACTAATGAAACAATAGAAAACAATAGTAAATAGAGCACTATTTAGTACTATTTAAAGTTAGTACTATTTCACGCTGTTTCTAGACAAATTGCACTCTAGTTATCACACATAGTCACTATTTATGTTACATTTCTGCATATAAGGTTAATATTTTCCTGTTTGTATATTTTATTACGATTACCTATTCTTGTAATACTTTATATTTTAATATATATTATTATTATTTATAGGGATATTTTAATAACACTTGGGGTAGATACATGTAGGTGTCTCCAATTAGTTTCTTGTAAAACTAGAAAACATGACACGTTAATAAAGTTATTATTATTATTATTATGATGTACATGTACTACATCATTTCTTCATGTTGCAATATTATCACAGACTCTAATAAATGCTACATGTATTCAATATTCTATAAGAGATAACTCCAAGCGAACATAAAGGGTTTGAAATCCATCATCTCGTTTCAGTGTGGTCAATAATTATGAACCAATCGAAGCTCTCTCTTTTTTTTTTGTGACCGGGAAGGACTGCAACTTTTATTTTTTGTCATGTGTCAATACAATGGTAATTATGATTCACCTCTTTGCAATCTCCTTGGTATCGACATGATCATAGCCAACTGACATTGTTCCAATAACCTTCAGCTGTGGTCCTATAGCAATAAGATTTGTCAATGATATACATGCATGCTACATAATCATGTAGGTGTTGTACAAAATATTGTACAGTCATATAGCTAGTGCATTGATCAGGGGCGTAGTCAGGACTTTGCATTGGGGGGATCAGACTCCATATCGTTCACCACCAAATCCCCACCTCCTCTCCTCAAACATATAAATTTAAAGAGTAAACACAGAGGAAGGGGGGGGGGGGGGGGGGGGGGGTCATAGGCACCCTGGGACCCCCTGCCATTAATTGTGCTACAGAACTATATCTGTATCTCTCTAGCTCTGTAAAGAGCATTTGATCATACTGCATTAATTTTATTAATAATAATACTATTGAGCAGTCTGTATCTCTCTTGCTCTGTTAATAGCTTTGTAAAGTGAATTTGACTATATATAATTAATACATAGTCAGATATAGAAAAGTGTGCTATTTATTGAGGCAGTTCCTCGATTGTGGAATATGGTCTTCCCAACAATTTGAGGTCCAACCGTTCAAACATTTAGTTTAATTAAGACAAAATTAAAGACTTACCTATTTAGGACTACCTTTCAATATGCTTATTATATATACTTATACTAGAATATATATTTATATTTTTCTAGTTTTCTAAATACTGTAGAACTTTGTAAAGCGCATCTGAACAACTATTTGCTAATTTGTGCTATATTTAACAAATAGAACAGCTTTTTCCGTGCTCCGTTCAGTAATACAGCACGAAGGAAGTGACGATCGAAGCACAAAAGAAGTGTAGGGAGAGCACGAGCCGTGGCGAGTGCTCTCCACACTTCTTGAGTGCTCTCGGCACTTCCCGAGTGCTGTATTACTGAACGGAGCATGGAAAAAGCTGTTCTATTTGCTTTATTATATAGAATGATGACAAAAAGGGCAAGAAAGTTGAGGATTCTGTTGTGTTTTTGAATAACATTTTAGCGAGTGAAGTGCGTGCGCTACTGACGCAAGTTACGCCATCGAGCGCGTGCACGCTTGGTTTGTTTTCTTCAGAATTTTGGATCAAACCAAACAGCCGAAAAATAGCGTCATCAAACCATGCTCCGTTCTCTGATACAGCACAGTTTTCAGCCAATCAGAGCACGCGGATTGACTTGACTATAATATAACAAAAATCTTTATTTATTATTATTATATTTCAACCTGCTGATAAAAGTCAATGAATCTCACCATGCATGTTCTATCAAGCAGAGTGAATTCTATGGAAAACTTGCAAATTAGCTGATAAAAATTCCACATGCATGAGATCATGCAGCCCGAAAAAGTCTTCCATTGGCTGTAAAGCGCAGATGTGAAATGCACTGTATCAGAACACACTACTTAAGTAAGTGCAGTATCCTATGAATATAACCCCATGAAAAGCCTATGAAATATTCATAGTATCTTCATAGCCATTTCATAAGAAGACGCTATGAAGTAAGAAAATATTCATGGGGTAAAGGCTATGAACCATTGTCCCGTTTCATAGCCATGTTTCATGGGAAAATACTATGAATTTAACTACAGCATTATTATTATTATAAATGAAGTCTACTGAAACCGGCCAGCAATACAAATATTCCTCCCCATTGACTTTTTAAAATTCTAAGTCTCAAAATGAGATGCATCTAATATATTTTAACTACCTATTGATATTTTCCTCAAATTCATACAGCGTACGTAGTATATTGAAATTAAATTATTAATAAGTATTTTATAAGAACATATATATGTTTAATGATCAACTGTAATTTTTTGTCTGAGAGCTCATATGCAATGACAGCTTAATTATGTATGCTACAGAATTAGTATATATTATTATATGTACATTAGTTTGTTAGATATTGATTAAAAAACAACAACACTAAATTCAATGAAATTAGACATTTACAAAGCCTGGATTGAAACACATCAAAAATTCATTGCCAAATAAAAACACATGTATTTTTGGAAACATACACCTGCAGCATTGAGGTTTTGGCAGTGACCCACACCCAAAAAAAGAAGTCAAAACAATGGCATTCAACTCTACATGGGGAGTTTGCAGGTGTGACATTTTGTTGCGTGACATGCTGTTGCCCACCACCGTATGTTTCTTAAGAAAAAAGCCAACTTCGGTTGTTCATAACTTTCGCTCTATTCATCGAAATTACTTCAAAATTTCAATTTTTGCTAATTTTGGTGTGCTCTTTTCAAATATTATATTTTTGTTTTTGTTGGATTAAAATTTAAAATGTCACGCAACACCTGCAAACTCCCCATTGCATGTACTAGTTATAATGATTATATAGTTTGAGCATATTGATTATATATAGTTTTGTAGCTACAGTCAGGGCCACTTGTTTAATTGTTACTACCTGTAGTCTATGCTATATATATTTGTCTGTCACCCTCTTCTAAATAAAGATTATTATTATTATTATATTATTATCCTAATTAAGTGGGATCAGCTTTGTCTGGTCCTTCTTTAACAATTTTATTAAAAATATCGCTCCCTAAACCAGACATCTAGCTATATAAATATAAAGACAGACAGATTGACAGCTTGTCTGGTACCTGCTTCACACATAAAAATCATGCCAAGCAAACATTTAGGGAAAAAAGTTCTAATTAATCCCAAAAGAATTTCCTGCAAGAGATGAAGGAAATGCACTAACTGGCCATGAAAAATGACATTAACTTCAATGAAGTCCTTATCCCTCCATTCACATTTCTAATAGTGCATGACCTAGCTTAGTTCTCTTAGTCTCCCTCGCAGCTATAGATATTTCTAAACGAGAGAGCACGTACATTTACAAGTTGATCCCAAATGGATGTCAGGCTATCTTAGAAGAAGTTTATTTTAATTGTTAACAAGACGCTCTATAAATGTGCACTCGGCATGCTTCAGCAATGAGCCTTTAGTTTCCTCAGCGGCACAGAATGCGTATTGCACCTAAATGTAGTATAGGTACCCAGTTGGCGATTTGTGGCCATAAGAAAAAGAAAGCCCATGTATTTTTCAACTCGACATGCCACAGGCAGCCGTGCGCCAAGTAATTAATGTCATTACCTGCAGCATCTAAAAGTTCTCCATCAATAGTCTCAGTAAGTAAGCAAAAAATTGCATCTTTGCCTTTCACCCTGTTCAGTAATTCATCTCTTGGAATAGGTTCATCATTCTCCCAGTAATCCAATTGGCAACTGTTGTTTGTTTAAACAGACAAAACAAAACATATAAATATAAATAAAAAAATATAAACAATATCAACCAGTAAACATCATGCAACTCTTTAGAAGTAATTGGTAACACATTAAGATTCGATTTAATATATCTCCGTCTATAATTAATTTATTATGCACAAATTAAGTTATATTGTTTTGAGACGCTCCCTTGAACGTACTTGTATAAAGGATATACTAGTAACGTAAACAGCTAGGCTGCGCATTGCCTCATTGGAAATCAAGTTTGTGTACTTTCACAGAGTGAAAACAAACTCTTACTCAAGTTTTTCGAGAGGAAATATTCCTTTGTTGGTAAAAATAGGCGTCGAATTGAATAAATAAAATCTGTTTTTGAAAACTGGCTTTTTAAAGGATTTCCTAAACGTGTACAGATGTTATCAAATCACATGGACGCATTTTTGTAACACATTATTATAGTATTAACGGAAAAATAAGCGAATATGTTTTTCATACTTGGCATCTTTGAGCAGTTGAATGGCTTCATCTGGCACTCGACGTGTCACAAGGATTTTGGCCATATTTTAATAGTAAACTGCAACAAAAAACACAAAATAATTGTAGCCAAGTTCCCAACAATGCAAAATCTCAAGCTCACAGCAAAATTAACTTCAAATCAGCTCAATAATCATAGAATTTAGACATTTCTTACCTTCCACGTTGCCACCTTGTACGTTTCAACTGAGCAGTTTATATATTCAACAGGCGTTCCTTTGGAGGCGTTTCGGTAGGCTGGGTAACTTTACAAATATGGATAGGATATCCTTATATGGGACCTTCCAAGCCCGCTCCAGTCGAAATCGATGATGGGGATCTTCCAATGTGTAGATGATTTGGTGGAATTTTCTGCTCATCTGAAGACAGAGATGCCGAGTTTTAAAAGTGAGTAAACTTTCAAGGCCATGTTATTGTAATATTCTGTCATATATACTTGAAAGACCTTGAAATTCATAGTGAAAACTCCCTCTATTGTAGTTCACGCCTCGACCCATTCATGACTGTCATGACTGAGTTTGACCTTTGCCTAAAACCTGCATATCAGGATCGAATCACAATATAAAATTGAATCATACGAATGTTGGGAAATGTAGAATTCGATAAAATAGCTTCACTTGCTTATTCTGTGGATGATGTAGACTGTGGTCAGTTCTGGGCCAGTTCTTTCCCGCCACCGATTTTCCCCACCGAGGGAGGGGTGTGGAAAATTTCAGTGCGCGTATTTTTGCCATGGGCCACGTACGGGAGGTATAAAATGATTTTTATTCGCCAAAGAATTTGATCATGAGACTCTGTCGTCACTTGTGACATTAACTAGGAGTGCCTGACTGGTGTCGGTTTGTTTATCTAATAAATTATGCACTTTCCAAAAAACCGGGAGAGTAAGGAAAAATAAAATAAAATAAAAAGTACTTTGACGGATGATAAAATATGCGACTGGATAAATAGATATTAAATTAAAATAAAACGAGCCCTCATTAATCGAGTACAGCAAATTTACAAAGCGCATGCGCTGTAGGGACGTTGACGATTTGCGAAGAAAAAGAAAGAATCGGCATTTTATAAAAGGCAGCCGACCGAACTACGAACGATATTGAAAAAGTATGTGAGTGTTTTTGTAAGTTATGAAGATAATAATTTATAGAAACAGGAAATTATGAACGCCTATTTCGATTATTTATGTCTCCTCAGTGTTAATTTTCTCGGGTTGGGCTCCCTGTGCCTTTCATGACAATGAAAGGAGATAAAAAAATAGTTATTTTTAACACTTTAGGATAATAATACTAGGCTAACCATAGGTCAAAAATTGCGACCTCCGAAAACCAAGACAAATACTATATTTAGCAGCACAGGTAGCCCAATATTTCAAACACGCGCATTTTTTATAATATCGATATGTAACAATTACTCTGCAACTGTTTATGTGAATTGTTTCTCTTCCCAGCACTGCGGACAGTCTTGAGCTTTCTTTTCATCAGGCTTTTGAGATATACACGTGATACAGATTCTGATTCTTGAATTTTATTCACTCGGTGGTTTGACAATCCTCCATGCACGTAAAAATGTTTTGATTTCGCGATCGTTTCTTGTCCATTTCAGCCGTGGGAACGGTCCATTATGATTGGTTGATTTTTACAGAGATGTGATTTCCGCTGTCATGTTACATAGGAGGCTAGTTATTGCAAGCCCGTGTACTACTGAACAGTTTTAGAAATCTATTAAAGCCATCTAAGCTTAAAGAAAGAATAACAAAGACAATACAATAAGAATATTAAACATGATACATACCCGACATTAGTATCAATCAATAAAAATCAACATCACACTTTTTTCTTTATCAATGTACATGCTTTATCGATTTTTCAGTATTCAATTTGCTACACTTAATATGAACACCTATATCTTGAATTTAGAATAAAATACGTTGCAGTTGCCAATCACTAGTAATGCTTCAGTAGGCTCTACCATCAAAGGTAGATCATTTGTTTGGAACTGGTTTGGTACGGTTGGCGGCACGATAAACGAACGAGCTGTTAGGCAGATAATTCAGTGACAACGTCTCTGCATCTGGGATGACCTGGTTTCCAAGAGCATTTATACGGTACTTACCCTGGTTCCAGAGGCTACTATTGGGGGGCGAGCGAAGAGAGGGACTCTGGATCCAGAGTATACGGTACTAGGATTCGATCGACTACTTATGTTGTCCACAGTGGCAATCAGTGCAGCGAATTAGCACACAACAGAGCCGAAAGACTAATAAGAGAACATTGCCTTCCCCTCAATATGTCGCTAATATGAAGCGATCGTCAACAATAAATGAAGATCTTTAATTCCATCGAAGAATCGGATAAAAAGTACGAGCAAAAAAAAGGCTTCGAATCCACTCTAAGCACGAGATGAGTCACAAATGCCCAAATGAACGACGGGAACGTACGATATATGACGTCAGGGTAAAAGTCACGTGGAAAAAATCTTTCCAAACGGAATGAAAAACACAAATCGAGAATCGAGCTGGCATCTGAAACACAGGAAGCCCAACCAAAGATTAGTGTTGCTCCCAGTTCGCTCGCTGGGGCTCGCTCACTGGTCGCAATTACAATTTATTCAAGTTTTGCGATTTGCAAGTCAGTCAAAAGACGCATGGGAAACATTTCGTCTCTGTTTCAGCTAGTGAAAAATATGCGTTTTTAGTGAAAATTACGCAGTTTTGCCATTGCCAAAGGTTTCATTGAAAAACCTAAAATACTGTTACAGTTCACATGTAAGGAAAAAAAATACCCAATATGTTTAAAATGAGCTGAAATTCACTCCAGATGTGAAGAATGTATAGTAAAACACACTGTGTTGGTTTTAGTAAACGTTATTCAGAATTTTCAGAGAAATTGTGCTTTTAGGTATACCACTAGCATATGGTCTAACACTAGAGTACAATTTAGAAAAGCTTGAAAACTAAATAACTAATTAGTACTAAATAGCACTAATGAAACAATAGAAAACAATTAGGATAGATATTAGGATAGATATTCATATATATACTTTTTAAGATTATATTTATATTTTTAGATTAGAAGGGCCATAAGTTTTTCAGCTCAAGCTGTAATATGTTTTTTCCCTTGTAAGATAAAGTTTATTATTATTATTATTATTAATAGAAATAGCACTATTTAATACTATTTAAAATTAGTACTAATTCACGTTTTTCTAAATTGCACTCTAGTAATGTGTCGCTAATATGTGTTAAATTTGACACTGATTCACTGTAGTAAAATATGGATAATTCATTACTAGTCAACGCACGGAAAACACGGTACATTGCAAAATATCAGAATTAAGAGTCTTGAACAATTTCAATAACATTTGTGATTGAAAATCTTGAAGCTCATATATCAACGTTGCCTTTAATTATTAGAAGCGTCAGACAATTTGTAGGTTTACTGATTGAGGTTCGCATAGGATTGTGGTTAGGTAGATGTCCAGCCGCCATTTTCAGTACAGAGTCACATTTCGACGTCTTCTGTGCATCTATAAGAGTACGGACGCACGGGAAAAATGGAATCTATTTGTTTTATATAATACCGTATTTTGAGAATCGAGTGATTTTGTGACGTCATCTGTGCGTCTGTACTCTAATAACACACGTCCCTCGACCAATCCAAAATTACTTGTAATATACCAATTATTATATAAATTTGAATTGTTTCCGTACTTTTGCCCTCATGTACTAGTAATCTGTATAGGCCGATATCATACATGGAATATTTAAACGTGGAAGAAACATATTTTTCATATATATCTCAGTCGACTGTGGACAGGCAGCCCAAGCAATACATTTATGGTGTTTACGAACGGATTTACAATGATTGTATGGGAAGAAAAAATACGTATTTTTTGTTTTAATAAATTTGAACATACCTTGGTCCTAAAAACTACCCAGAATGACGTTAATTAAATACCATTACCAGAACACATGACGTTAGTTCAAATTTATTAAAACAAAAAATACGTATTTTTTCGTTCCATGCATTCACTGTATTCCGTCTACGTTCGTACAACAGGATTGCTTGGGCAAGGTCTAGTTCTATAAATTCAAATAATGTTCTGTGCGAGATCTGGACGAGATCTTCAAAACTACCCACAGATCTCGACTCTCTATTGCAACAAACGCTTTATCTTTTATATCTTCAACTAGACGCTCTTCTAGCGTGAAGTCGGGCTTCTAAATGAAATGTAACCTATTTGAACTAAATATAGATATCTTATAGTCGATTTTCAGTGCGATTGAAACAGTTTTTGGTTGCTCGTCGTTGCATGACTCGAGCTCGATAGAAACTTGCAATTTCAGTACTGCGAACTTTACAGTATATCAGTAAAAACGTTAATAGCCCGACTTCACGCTACTAGAGCGTCCCTGTTCAATCTAAATTTAGATTTAGACGAGGGACTTATATTTTGGACCTTTGACCTGGCTTTCCCTGTGTTTGTGCTTTGTAATCTTTCTTGGCCAGACTTCATGTCTCCTTCGGCTTTAGCTCGAGATTTGGAATAGCCTGCGTAGCTTAATATAAAACTAGACGCTCTACTAGCGTGAAGTGGGGCTTCTAACTCATAAATAAATAAAACAGAGCAATCTGATTTGTTTGTGAAGAAAGAGGCCAAACGTTGATGTCTCGTGTTGAAGAAGCCATTCATCTCGCCCCAATCTCCGCGCCAACAAACAAGGAACGCCTGTAATGTGACCTGTCGATTTGAGGTCAAAGAATACGAAGAAGAAGAACGCTCTGCATTTTTAGAGTCGGGTTTCCGCAGGAAGCCCGACTAAATAGCCCAAAGAAACAAGGAATACACAATCATATACTTCAGTGCATCTATCTATCTATCGTTGCTGCGTTTTTCAGAAAAACCTATGCAATGCTGTACTGGAAAAGAGCGAGTCGTTAAACTGTAGTCAAACTGTGAACTGTCGGTCCTTATTATTCGCGAATCTTATTTGTTCGGCCTGTCGCGCCGGAATCATATGTGTACTGTCTCAGACTCTCGTCTTTTCCCCTCCCCTCTCTCAAACTTCAACTTTAAGCGTACGTTGAACTCGTCTCGGCATTGTTTCATGAGTAAGTATGGAACTATTCTGCAGTCTAAATAGCCGTATCACTTTGGATTAGAAATTCGACTCTACGAATATTACCGAACACATCACTTTTCGCACATCAAAACAATCGCGAAAATATTATAATTGAACTTTTTCTCAAGCCACACTGCAAAAGACAAACAACGAATGTAAATATTTGTCTACCGACCTGGCGTTTTTCTTTCCCTTTTAAATATGATAAACATTTTTTTCTAAATCTCTATTCCAAATATCAAACAGACTGCAGCTGTTCGCCGGGCATTGTCGAGACCGCGATCAAATGAGGGATTGTGGTCAGCGGTTTGTTGATTTAGTCATATGAGTTTTATTTCGTGGCGATAATCATAATAATTGTCGTTAGTAGAAAATATGTTTATTAGTAGTTTTGTTATGCAAAAAGAAGCTTATGCCACCCCGTTGTGACTCGTTCGGCTCAGTTTTCAGTTCAGTTTATTTTCAATTAATTATATATGACGCGTGGGGAAAATACAATTTTAAAACCTGGAAATAGCAGTAGCTAATCTAGACAAGTTAGTGATTTCAAAAATAAGAAATATATATACTAAATGTACTATATATTAGGATGGCAAACTGAAGTAATGTATCAGCTAGAGTATATAAATAAGATATAGTCGAGCGTTTTTTACATGAGCCTCTGGCTCGGGAGATTTGGTAACCACTCCCTACGTTATCGACTTGAAATAAATTATTATTATTATTATTATTATTATTATTATTATTATTATTATTATTATTATTATTATTATTATTATTATTATTATTATTATTATTATTATTATTATTATTATATCAAACATATTAATTAAATTATAAATAATAATATACTAGTTATACTATAATTATACTAGTTACTACTGTTAAGTTGTATGTATAGAATATTAGAATGTAGTGGTAGTGTGTGTGAGAGTACTGTGTCCCCCAATTAGAATACATACATTGGACACTTAAATAAACAGTTATTTATTTTATTTTATTTTTACAGTTTTTTTGTGTTGTGTTGTGTTGTTATTTTTGTTTTCGTCCACATTTTGTTTCATTGGAAAAAACGCGCGCTCGATCTTCAAATCCTAAAATTTTCAATTACCAAGGTTTTGGATGATTTCTAATTAATTGCCAAGGTTTGAATAGCGTTGCGTTATTCAACTGTTTTTCTCATCTCAGTTTTTTTACCATTCACCGAATGAAAAAACATAAAGAAAAAAAGCCTTCACCGTTGTCCACACGAGTCCATTGATGATGACTGTAGTACATTTGAAGATGCGCAGCGAGAAGCGATCAATCTTTAGATAACGAATACATGCTGAATTATGCACAGTCGAACCTCTCCACAACGGCCACCTCGACGCAAATTGTGCGGTCGTTGTGTCGAGGTGGTCGTTGTGTAGAAGTGGTCGTTGTGGAGAGGGGTCGTTATGTAGAGGTGGTCGTTGTGGAGAGGTGGTCGTTGTGGAGAGGTGGTCGTTGTGGAGAGGTGGTCGTTGTGGAGAGGTGGTCGTTGTGGAGAGGTGGTCGTTGTGGAGAGGTGGTCGTTGTGTAGTGGTGGTCGTTGTAGAGAGGTGGTCGTTGTGTAGTGGTGGTCGTTGTAGAGAGGTGGTCGTTGTGGGGAGGTTTCAATAAATATCTCTTATTAACCGAGCGCGAGGCGAGGTCCGTAGGGGAAGTTATGGACCGAGTTTTTTCGCACGGCCTTGTGGACCAAGCGCGTAGCGCGCGGGCCATAAAAAGTTGTGAAAAACGAGGATCCATAACGTCCCGTACGGACCGAGCAAACGAGGTTAATAAGATATTTATTATATAGCAATTCCTTACATTTCTGTTTTCAGCGGGCCGTACGGGAAGTTACGACCCGCTAATTGACCAATAAGAACGCGCGTAGTATCTGTGCTATATAATAATAATAAATATAAAAAAACTGCCCTGGTCGTTGTATAGAGGTGGCCGTTGTGTAGAGGTGGCCGTTGTGTGGAGGTTTAATAAATGAATAAATGTATGGGCTTGCTGGTGTTCGGAACAAAACACCCTGGTCATTACAGAGAGGTGGCCGTTGTAAGGAGGCCGTGGTCGTTAGGAGAGGTTCGACTGAATGTCATATGATCGATATTAGAACCTAGGCCCCGCCCTACATGCTGAGATTTAATAAACCTTTGGACTATGTAAGTGGTAAGGGGCCTCAAGACAAACCAACATCCTTCTGACTATATTGAATAGGCCTTTCAAAATACAGAGATCCTTTGCCAAGTTATTCATTCGCGCTCCCTTGGATCTACGATGAGAAGGGAAATGACTTGATAGTCTGAACGTCATAGATTGGTTTTGCGGTTCTGTGTCTCATCGATGGTCGAAGGACTGTCCGAACTTAGGAACCTGATAGAGCGGTAAGTTCTAAACGTTTTTGTGTGTGGAAAGACATTGACAAAACAGCCATAACATAATAACAAGAAATAATACAGAAAAATGGTGTTAATAGTTTATACTGAAAAATGCATTTCGACAGTCAACTGTCGTTATCTTCCTCTCTATATGTATCTACAATTTTGCAAGAGACCGATCTTAACCCTAAAGTCAAATTTTTATGTATAATACTATAATTTTAGAGCGCTACCTCCCTGATAGTTTTCATGCGCAATTTGCCTGAGGCAAGGGTATATGATATTGAGCGGCAAAGTCACTTTACTCTTATTCAATGCTTTGGTTCAACAAATGGGAGATAAATGTTCAATTTGACACATAGTTGGTAAATCTCAATACTTGCGTTTTTATTTTCCAAATTCAGGTTTCGGAGGATTCTTCATAGACTAATTAATTACTGTATTTGGGGTTCTTTGTTAGTTTATTCTGGTCTAGCTCTGATTGCTTATTTGAAAAGTGTGTATATGTCAGATCTTTATTTGCCCAAAGATATATACTTTGCGTTTTCTCGAGGTAATACAATTTGCCCCACACTGCAAAGTTAGAAGCAGCGAGGAAAATTATGAAGATTAGTTTATGTAGAATGGGTTTTCGTGACACATTGATGGCACTTGTTTTGTGTAAAGATAGAGCGAGCGAGTGAAAGAAATAATTACCACAAGTCAGAAGTTTTAATGCTTATGTTGATTGTGTATTTTCATGATAATTTTGAGAATTTTCGTTTTTTTCTTTTCTTAAAAATGGAATACATTACAATTTGGTTGCAGTATCTGCAGTATTTCTTTTACGGTCATACGATGCAAATATAGTATTTATGATAATTTGACATTGTTGTTTCGAGAAAATTTTCATTCTTTGCCAACGACGACCTATTTTCATTATGGCAAAACCTCTGGTCATTCAGTTTCATTAAAAGACTCTAAGCCAGGAAATGTAATAAATTATGGCGAAATAATAACCCAGATCAACTTATTTATTTCCCCTCAATACTGGTACGAAAAGCGAGTATGAATTATCAACACATCTTTTATTCTGTCATTACTTTTAATTCCAGAAAAAAAAATCGGATTTTTGTCGCTTTGATTATTTTCCGTAGAAACGAAAGACTGCCATTTAATTTGAGTATTGTGTTGCTAGTATTGATCCCCAATTTTCTATGAATCCAATCATTATATTTGAGACTCTAAATTGTCCGTTTCTATGTCAACAAACGTCATAACATGAAAAATTGCAAACGGCTTTCTTTGACGGTTTGGCCCGTGTTTTTATGAGTATCTCGATATCTGTCTGTTTGTTCAAGACTGTTTTCTTTATGTGCGGTAAACAGTTTGCGTCATTTTACTGAATCATTTGAAATATTTTCCCGCCAATTCCATGTGTGTGTGTGTGCGCGCGCGCGTCGAAATTTCCCGCCATTTAACCAAGACTTTGGTTTACTGTAAAATGGTATCTTTTACGTTTGATCGCTTTTTCTCTTTAGTATCTTTTTATGGCTTTTTTTTTCGTTTTCATTTTATTTTTCAAAATGAATTTTTCAAAATGATAAATCTCATAAACATATTAATTACGGTTTTATTCTTTTATATACAGTCCTTTGCAAATATTCTGTAAATCAAGTATATCAGTATATTCATATATCGGGTGCATTATGGGTAATTGAAAAAGTCCCCTAAATGTTCCACGCAAGCAACATTGGTGAAACTCTAGAATGTTATGTAATTTAGTTTCTAGTTTGCTGTTTGTAATTCTCTGCTGCATATTTTGTGGAAAAACTCTAAAATAGTATTACCCATAATGCACACGATATATGGATATACTGATATACTTGATTTACAGAATTTTTGCATTTGGCTGTAGGCATTTTTAAAAAGAGGTCAAATATATAAATATAAGAGAAAAGGAAAATATTTCGTGATCTAAAAAGTTTTACAAATCCATTTCAAATTTTATTTAGATTAGTTTAATTGTCCGTATTAACATTTCGTCAACAAACATCCTTTCTAGATTAGAACCCACCGATCAATGATTCTAGCTCTTTTACTGTTTAGCAATTACCGAGCTTATTAAGTGATAACAGCTTTGGCAATATCGCCTTTTTGATTCAAGTTAGAACATCAACTTTTTCAGCCAGTAAAAATATAGCACGTACTGGAGCTCTTTAGTTATAGCTTGATAATTATGCTACTGATGTGTTAGCACTTGTCGAGTATCTTAACTTAGTCCAACAGCATTGTTTTAAAATTCTATGCCGAAGGGAGGGGGTAAATTCTAGAAAACAAGAAAAAAGTAATTCGCTTTTCGCCGACTCTCCCACGCCCTCCTCTCCTACCCATCAACATCACAGGCGACGTAAACTACTACACATATTGGCTTCTACATCATCGATGATTAAAACTGTACGTGTGGTCATTCTATATTGTTTTAAAGATATGTAGCTCTCGGTTATCCTCAATTCAATATCCAAACTAGCTTGATATTGAATCAAACCATTCAAAATGGTAAAAATAAAAAATAAAAATAAAATTCCATTCAAAAAAGGTAGTTTAATTTTACTTTCGATTACTTTATTATGCATGATAATTAAGGCAACCTTAAAACGAAATACTTTATTATTACCTGCCATTAAATAAATAAATTTTAAAAAGGAAATAGCTTTACTTTCTATTACTTTAGTATGCATGGACATTAAGGCAACATTTATTTTATTATTATTTTATTTTTATTTAAATATTTATACAAGGCATCTAATTTAGCGAGGCTAATTTAAATAGAGCCCTGTGCAAAGAAATATGTAACAACTACAAACAGTTAAACAAACAAAAATGAAAACTGCAATACTAACAAATCAATAATAAATAATCAAATGCTGCAGGATTCTGCGCGCGCAAGCGAGGTCAGCCAGGGAGAAAAAATATTTAGAATTGATCGTGTATTGAGGAAAATATGACTACTGTAACTAATCAATAACACGAAAAAACTGTTTTCTTTGCTTGAGAATTTGTATCTATCTTTATAATTCTTCTTACGCACTTTTAACTTAAAAGTCTAAGTTTTCTACTGAATTTCTTCATTCTCTCTTAATATTTTCGATCTATTTTGTACCCTGACCTCACTTGCGCGCGCAGAATCCTGAAGCATTCTGGGAAACTACGAAAAGGTCCATAGGGGTGACATTACCTCGTAGGAAACTTAATACTCGTTGTCGGGTTCAAAATCATAGAACATTGAGGCTGAGACCGCTAGGATGTATGGGTAAGCGGTAAATCAGCTAAGTTTTATGTAGTCAGAGGAAAATGTTGGTGTTTATCGAAAGAAATGATCTCTCTAAGCATAATTCTACACATATTCTGGAAATAAATTACGAATAAGCGACATTATTTGACCCTCTTGCTACGAATCAGTGTCCATATATTAACTTTTAAAATGAAAGTGTTTACCTTTGGATATACGAATCCACTATGGCATCTAACTCAACTCGAACAACACTTTTCTTTTTATTTGTAGACTTTATGTTTCTGACAAATTTTTAATATGCCAAGTTTTGGACTAATGCATCCATCTACATTCTCTTTTTGTTTCTCTATAATTTGGTGTTTTTAAAATTGGTATTTGAATATTACACTTCTTCGAGGTGGTCTGATATAGTTTTGATTGACTAGTTTTCTTCGCCATTGAGAATGAAATTACTCACCCTTAAGTTATAATAATACCACTCCAGGAACACATGTAATAGCCCTGGAGCGCCCCGCATATGCAAGCAACCGCTGGACAGCAGCTTCAGGTTTAACTTGGGCTAAATTTCATTAACCACATTAAAAATACAGGCAACAAATGAAAACTTCTTAAATTACACAGCAAATATTAAAAGTTCGAGTGTTTTGGTGTGAAGTAGCTTTAATAGAAGTACAGGTCTGAATAAATTCAGACTTCTTATCTTAATTATTTAAGTTTGTACTGAAATGAAAGCTTAAAAGCTTACTGATAATTGCAAAGGCTAATTAGAAGGAGTTTCGTCTCTTCAATCCACTGAAATGAAAAACATGGCCGCTGAACATTTACCGCAATCCTTTGCGAACCTAAATCAGTGACAACTTATGCCCTAGCCTGCAAAGCAGGCGTTTTTGTTTTGGGGGATTTGGGAGAACTTTGGAAATTTTGGACGAGCGAGGAATGGGACACGTTTCTCTCCCTACGAAGAACGCCTGTTCTGCAGACTGATGCCTCATTCGCACCTAAACATCATCATCAGTTCAACTAGATTGTGTTCAATTGATCTTCAATTACAACACAACAGATCATCTTCTCCTCATCGACTTGACTTCCGCTTGGTAAACATCTCATTCTATTTGTCTAGTTCAAATAGACCTCTTTAGCGCACTTCGTATGTAAATTGCCCATTTTAAACCATGTGATGTAAACATGGTGTTCTCTGGAGAATTAGTCCTTTCAATATGAACGAATAAATTTCAGAAATATAAAACTGGAAAATTCTCCAGAGAATATCATGTTTACATCACATGGTTTGAAATGGGCAATTTGTATACAAGCTAAAGAGGTCATTGGAGGGTTTGTTTGTTGATCACAAATTGTGAATGCGAAATATCAATATTCGATCATTCTTTTTCAAAAACGGATTGATAAATTCTACAATAGGCAGGTACCCCCAAGAAGAGCTTTCACTAATTATGACCACCTTTAATGTTTCGCATACTTTTGTCTCGGCCTCAAAACTCATAGGACAAAACAATGATTATCATAGCTGGAAAGAGCTCGTTGAAATGAGTAAAAATGTGAAGTTTGGAAAAGATCGCGTCACAAATTGCGAAGACATGAATTTTCAAAGATGGAAATTTTCTATGCTCCAACAAAGGTTTTCATACAAAATTTCGTATCTTCGCTTTGTGAAGCGATCTTTTCCAAACTTCACATTTTTACTCATTTCAACGAGCTCTTTCCATCTATGGTAATCATTTTTGTCCCGCTATGAGTTTTGATAAACCCTCATTAGCCATTAGATCAGAGATAAGGAAAGACAATTCTGCAAAGCTGATTGGATAATGGCCGAGAACGAACGTATTGCGAACGTCTTGCGAGTGTCTTGCGAGCGTCTTGCGAGTGTCTTGCGAGCGTCTTGCGAGCGTCTTGTGATCGTCTAGATCTTGCGAGCGTCTTGTGAACGTCTTGCGAGCGTCTTGTGAACGTCTTGCGAGCGTCTTGTTATCGTCTTGCGAACGTCTTGTGAACGTCTTGCGAACGTCTTGCGAACGTCTTGCGAACGTCTTGCGAACGTCTTGCGAGCGTCTTGCGAACGTCTTGCGAACGTCTTGCGAACGTCTTGCGAGCGTCTTGTGGACGTATTGAGAACGTCTTGCGAACGTATTGAGAACGTCTTGAGAAGGTCTTGCGAACGTCTTGAGAACGTCTTGCGAACGTATTGAGAACGTCTTGCGAGCGTCTTGTGAACGTATTGAGAACGTCTTGCGAACGTCTTGCGAACGTATTGAGAACGTCTTGAGAACGTCTTGCGAGCGTATTGAGAACGTCTTGCGAACGTCTTGCGAACGTATTGAGAACGTCTTGAGAACGTCTTGAGAACGTCTTGCGAGCGTCTTGCGAAGGTATTGTCAATGTTTAACTATCAGTTAGTGTAGCTACAATGTATATATTAAATTTTGCTATTTTCGATTGTTGTTATCGTTTTAGTTCTCTGTTTGGTTAGTCAGTTTCTCTTTTTTTCTCTTTCTGAGGGTTCAATTAACAATACAAAATAATCCTCTCAAAAAAATCCGTTGACAAACACGATAAGCTATACAAGAACGGGAAGACTTAGCAGAACTGAATTCATTTCGTTAATAGTCTTAATTTAACCTGCACCGCGACGCCAAACATTTTGTCATTTCATTTACTCTATTGACACACATTCCTCGATTTTTTCTAAAACAAGATGCTCTGCTGACACGTCCTTCCGTCGGGACACGAATGAAGCAACGACTACACACTTAGCTCCGCGTTCCTACGAAACCTTTACCACACAAGCTCCTGGGATCTACTGAAATATTAAGACAAATCCATAGTCTCAACGTACACGGAAACATAAGGAAGTTGTTGGAAGTCACAGAATCCCTCAACGAGTAAGGTTTGTCTGCTTCGTAGAGTGATATTCATGCATGTGTACGTCTCTAACGTGATCCACACACCTGGATCAAAAGACAAGTTTTAGAATATATGTTTTGAATATTGTAGCAACACAGAGGTATCTGTGCATTTCTTTCTCGAAGCCCTTTTCAAAAGTGTAACGCATAGATGATCGTTTGAATAAGGATATATATAATGTGCTTTTTCGAACACCTTTTCAAAAGAGTAACGCATATATAGAATATCTTTTGAATACTATACAAATAATGTGCCGACCTGTGCGGTACGTTTTCTGGTGTTTTTTTTTTTTTTTTTGAAGAAAAAAATGACGCGCCAACATTATTTGAATATTGAAGCAACACATCAGTATCTCTTCATTTCTTCGACATTTTTGGCGTGAAAATTTATATAATAATAATAATAATAATAATAATAATAATAATAATAATAATAATAATAATAATAATAATAATAATAATAATAATAATAATAATAATAATAATAATAATAATAATAATACATTTTATATAGCGCTACTATCCATAGCAATGTTCAGAGCGCTCAGAATATTATATTTGGCTACAAGAAAATCCTTTTTTCGCCCGAAAAACATCAATCTGTTATAGTCTAGCGCCATGTTTGCTATGTAAATTTTTCTTATGTTCAATATTTTTGTAGAATGATGTCATTTTGTGTCCGGTTTGGTTTTGGAGAATTTCCAACACCTCAATATTGAATCTTGAACCGTTGTGAATTGAATATCAATACTCGGGTTCTGAGGTGTTTAGACACCGTTCAGAGGAGGTCTGAATAGTATCCCAGAATGCATTGCGGGAGAAATGTTGTGAAGTTCACGCTTCCAGTCTTCAAGAATGTGATTTGTTAGTGTTTTACAAGCAAGATTTGTTTAGCAATATCGCCAGCATTGAAGGTAAGATTTGTATTACATGTTTCCAGTGCATTAATACTACTTCCCTGAAGACTTTATTTCATGATTTTCTCGCTGTCTTTTGAAAAAATCAGTAGCTTACGAAGGGTATTCACTACGCTTTGAAAATTTGAGTGATAGGCGCTCACCAAAAACCGCTTTATTCTTATTACTGACTTGAGTATTTTATATTTTAATAACACGTTATCGTACTGTAAGGCTTGGAGAACGTTTGTATATAAAATTACTCAAAGTTACTCCACGTTTTAGATAGTTTTACTGGCTCCGAAGTTAGACATTTTTTGACACTTGTGGTCGTATTTCATTGCTCTGAAGCATTCGTGACAACGCGTCACGGCATGTGACAAAACAACTCTTTCGTTGCTGAAATCAATAACTTGTGTTCTAATAGATACGCTAAAAGGCAGTAACTAATATAAACTTTTACTTTTTCAGAATTATGGATGAAAGCTCAAAGCGAACGTATGTTAGCACGGGCAATACGCCACATAAACCCCAAGAGAAACGCGCGAAGAGGACAAGCACTGGTGCATCTCGACGTAAACTGTTACGATGTTGTTAGGCGAACAAGCGCTGGGCTGCGAACACCTTTGAATTATTATATTGATGTATATTGTATATTTATTGATGTCAGGGACACCTGGGAGAACAGCTTGCTGAAGGTGTTCCCTGCTTAAATAAAGCTTATTATTAAGAGAGAGTCCATCGAATAGTTGTGGTCTGTTGTCGAGCAAGGGACCAACGCAACACGTTTCTCGCTGAATTTGTCGATAAAACTGATGTGAACCATCCTAAAAACAGCTTCAAGCCCTTCCAGGCCGGTTACGGAAACCGAGAACTCTTCTTTTGATACGCAGTGAACGTATAATAACCGAATATCATCGAAGACAGGCGCCGAGTAACCAGCAATAGGCCTAAACGCCGCCATTACTTCTTGTCGTCTTGCCGGTTGTGAGAAAGTAATGACGTCACGAAAAAACGATAATATAATATGAAACGCAATGCATTCTGGGATACTATTCAGACCTCCTCTGGACACCGTTGTACTCCTTGACAAAAGACGAATTTGAAAGGAAAAAGGAAAGGTTTATCATTTATATATATAACACTTTTCTATATGTGTCATTTGCTCTACCTTAGCCTCGATGCAATGTAAACTATTCACAAACACCAACGAACGCTAACACAAATACAGTCATTCTCAAAAAGGTTGTCCAGATGAAAAGACGTACTACAATACTACAATAAAGTCACGTGATTCATTATGTTTTCAATTTCTGCGCGCGGAACTGCGAGTTGATACCAGCGGCATTACATTCAGTTCTCACAATGCCGTGTACTTTTGCATCTCAAATTGATATTCCACGCGAGGAAATTGAAAACATAATGAATCACGTGACTTTATTGTAGTATTGTAGTCTTTTCATCTGGACAACCTTTTTGAGGATGACTGTATATACATCTTAATATTTAGTGAAAACATAATGAATCACGTGACTTTATTGTAGTATTGTAGTCTTTTCATCTGGACAACCTTTTTGAGGATGACTGTACAAAACATTTCATAACTGGCTAGACACTCACTCTTTTGTTGTCCAGTTTTGTTACTTTGCGTCTAATATACACTGACAGCTAATTAGTAGTGTTCAGGTTTATTGGAATCACTCTAAGCTCTCCGGCACCAACTCTTATCCACAACTACTATAAACAATGCATTCACCGTCAGCATTCACTGCTGTTAGGTAGCCTAGTTTATAAATATTTATTTATAAATAAATACATATAAATAAATTAGAGTGTATTAGATTTAACGCTCTGAATTCAAGAAAGAGTTATTGTTGATTGAAAGCCGTTTATTAAGTTAAGAACTTCTCTCTCAAATATTATCAAGGTTATGAATGAAATATAATCCGCAAACACCAGAAAGGAAGAAACCTCGATTCTTATGTTTGCGACAAGCTATGGAAACTGAACCACATTGACTAAATCAAATCACAGTGAAATAACGCCTCATTGATTCGTTCGTTCATTCATTCGTTCAATCATTCAATCTCATTCGTTCATTCAATTAATCATTCATTCAATCATCCATTCATTCAATCATCCATTCATTCAATCATTCATTTAATCAGTCAATCATTCGTTCATTCATTCAATCATTCATTCAATCATTCATTCAAACATCCAATCACTCAATCACTTAATCATCCATCCATCCATTCATCCATTCATTCGTTCAATCATTCAACAACATAAGAAAACAAGCCATAACAGAAAGCATTCAATAGCTTTTCTCTTTTACTTGAACATTTAATTAAACTGATCGGGTTACAACTATGTTGCAAAACGGATTCATGATTTCGAAATTAAATTGGAATTTTGGATCGGAACACGAAATCTTCTTTGAAGGATCTTTTCTAGTTTATTTATTTATTACAGTTTTCTCCATGAATATACAGTCATTCTCAAAAAGGTTGTCCAGATGAAAAGACTACAAAACTACAATAAAATCACGTGATTCCAGTTATGTATTCAGTTTCCTGGCGTGGAATTTCAATTTGAGATGCAAAAGTACACGGTATTGTGACAAATAATAATAATAATAATAATAATAATATTAATAATAATAATAATGATAATAATAATAATGATAATGATAATGATAATAATAATAATAATAATAATAATAATAATAATAATAATAATATTAATAATAATAATATTAATAATAATAATAATAATCTTTATTTGTATAGCGATATTTCTACTAATAAAACAAAAAGCGCTTAAAAATATTACTAGTAAAAAAAAAAGACCTGAATGTAATGCCGCTGGTATCAACTCGCAGTTCCGCGCGCAGAAACTGAAAACATAATGAATCACGTGACTTTATTGTAGTATTGTAGTCTTTTCATCTGGACAACCTTTTTGAGAATGACTGTATAATAATATAGATAAGTAATGTACAACAAATGAATATACACTAAATATAGTGTGGAGAGGGAAGCACCCTTGACACCATACGAGGGATACTCCCCGGTAATGGCTATCTGAGAAATATCACATTAACTAAATCTATAATCACAGTGGAATTATTTACACCAAATTGCTCTAATCGCTATACTGCCATCTACCAAGTTAATGAGATTTTGTCATTTGATGATCGGGTGTGTGTTACAATCCAATACAGCTAAACGTTGCTTCCAAAAGATTTTGCTGGTCTTTTGCGAAAAAGCCAATCGAACGTCATTATATTTGAATGATCTTATGAAGTAATAGACCAATTCGGCTAACGCAACGTTTACATTCTTTACCCCAATTCAAAACCTTTGGGAATAAGAACTTTTTGTTCCAAACATTTCCATGTCAATGCTCTATTGAAATCGAAATACAACAGACAAAGAACCGTATTCCCAAAAGATCTGAATTGGGTACAACATTGCGTTAGCCGATTTGGTCTATGAAGTGTCAGAGCTTTAAACTTTCCCATTACTGGCTTGCAATCAATCCCTGGAGATTTCAAGTACAAAGATGCAGTGGCCATGTTGGTGGTACAAACAAGAGAAGCTAATGAGGAATGCTTTGTTATCGGGATCCAACATGGCCGCCGTGACGTCACGTGAAAACTATAAGCAATATTGTAAACGACCGCTTTGTCTTACGTTAAAAATGACGCCGGTCATTGAGTTTGAACTGGTAGAGTACAAACACTAAAGGCGTGCAATACTTTGCACTATTGCATGGTTTCTATCAGCTGATAAAAGTCCTTGAATGTCATTATCTGCCTTCAAATGACAGGCAAACATGCACTACCCTTCATGTGCTATCAACCAGAGAGTATTCTATTACTTGGTTTCTATCAGCTGGTAAAAGTCCTTGAATGTCATTATCTGCCTTCAAATGACAGGCAAACATGCACTACCCTTCATGTGCTATCAACCAGAGAGTATTCTATTGCTTGGTTTCTATCAGCTGGTAAAAGTCCTTGAATCTCATTATCTGCCTTCAAATGACAGATAAACACTGCCCTTATTGTACTATCAACCAGAGAGTATTCTATTGCTTGGTTTTTATCAGCTGGTAAAAGTCCATGAATCTCATTATCTGCCTTCAAATGACAGGCAAACACTGCCCTTCATGTGCTATCAACCAGAGAGCATTCAATTGCTTGGTTTCTATCAGCTGGTAAAAGTCCATGAATCTCATTATCTGCCTTCAAGTGACAGGCAAACACTGCCCTTCATGTGCTATCAACCAGAATGTTTTCTATTGCTTGGTTTCTATCAGCTGGTAAAAGTCCATGAATCTCATTATCTGCCTTCAAGTGACAGGCAAACACTGCCCTTCATGTGCTATCAACCAGAGTGTTTTCTATTGCTTGGTTTCTATCAGCTGGTAAAAGTCCATGAATTTCATTATCTGGCTAAAATTCACAGCAAATTATTCCCTTTCATAATCATTTTCGATCGATGTCAGTAGAAAGTCAATCATTCTCAGCTCTTACATTGTTGGGCCATGACAAGCTATGACACCCTGATGAACAGTTAATTCGCTCGCTCATTCATCGTACGTCCCTCCTTCGTTATACCCCTTTCCTCCATTATCCATCCATCCATCCATCCATCCATCCATCCATCCATCCATCCATCCATCCATCCATCCATCCATCCATCCATCCATCCATCCATCCATCCATCATCCATTCCTTCACCCATCCATCCATCCATCCATCCATCCATCCATCCATCCATCCATCCATCCATCCATCCATCCATCCATCCATCCATCCATCCATCCATCCATCCATCCATCCATCCATACATACACCATTCATCCATTCCTTCACCAATCCATCCATCCATTCATTCATACATCCATCCATTCATTCATCCATTCACTAAATAATACACTCATTCATTCAATCATCTTTCGTCCATCCTTATTCTAAAGTTGTCGGATTCAAAAGTCACTAAAAGAGCCCTCAGCACCGGAGACATCATGGCCTATTTTTCTTAATTAAAACTAATCTCACTACTAAAGTTGTGTGTTGTTTGAACGGCGATAACCGTAGCTATCAGCTCACGAAACAACAGACGTTTAATCAGATGACTAGCTCTGGAAGTAATTAGTTTTTCCCTCTATTTATCGAGTACTCCTACAGGTAGATAGGTTTGGGTTCAGCCACTCACACACACCTGCGTGGGAGGTGCGGAAAATATATCTCAAGCTGTTTTTTTGTGTGTGCCGTGTAATAACTCTCGTCTCTTCCGCCGCTTAGACTTCACCTCTTTACAAGCCATAATTCCTTTTATTTTGCCGAGGTAAGGTTAGTAAACACTGAACTAGAATCTCTACTAACATTTACATAACTTTTTAGTTATGTATGTTTTCTTTGTGGTAGTAATTTTGCGTGTCTCAACTGACTTGGACGTTCAAGTAGATACAATTATCAAACTCTATGATATGATAACATTATTTTCCTTCTAAGTGTGGTCAGGAGCTTCATTTGCAGTATATTAAAGTTTTAAAATGTGTGTCTCGTTTGCCGCACAACTTGGATGCGATGATTCTATGCTGGTGTATTTCGAATAGAGCCGTGTTTCGACAGTTTTGGTGTTGTGTACGTCTTGATTTGCATGCGTTAAAACTAGAATTGTACAACCGCGTAAACCATATGCATTAACCTAGACATTGTTTTTAGCTCTTGGTCATTATTCTCTAAAGTGTATGTCTTAATTTGCATTATTTACCACAAGTTGCGAGGGATTTGTCGAGGGGTTTACCACGTACAATACTTCCCACATTAACTCAAATTAACTAATATTTCAAATTTGTTAATTCTGAGAAGAATTTATTTCGTTCGTTTGTTTGTTTGTTTTATGTCATAACTTGGATGCGCTCAGAGTAGTTTTAAGCTGTTCAATAAACTCAACTGATATGACAATTTATAATATATATATAGATCTACCATTCATCGAATAAATTGGCATCTAGTTGTTCTTTGTCTGTCCTCTTATTGATGCCAAAATTGCGAGTGTGAATCCGCGAGGCGTCATTGAGTATTTCCGTGTACCACTTACATACATACATGCATACGCTTTCTTGAAAGTCGGATTTCAGCGTAGCACGGATGTGCTAATATCTACGAAAAACAATATTAACAATAATAAATGAATAATAAAAAAAAATATATATAAATAAAAAAAATATAAATGAATAAAATTGGAAAGCTAGACAATGTTATGACGAAATTTATCATGAATAAGAGGTCAGGCATACAAAAACTACATGTCAACTTGTTTTTACAATAAACAAAAACAGAGAAACTTTTTTCTAAGAGAAAATACGGTCTCCTTATTGATGATCAAAATTAGCCAATCAGCGTGCGAGAAATTTACAAGTTAAATTAATTATTGTAAACAAATTAGTTTTGGATTTATGACATGAAGTTTCATGATGTAAATAACGAGAGATAAATTGGTGATCGGTAAATTAGTACGAGTTCAATTCACGATTCATAAAATCGAGCTTCACATTTCCCCCCAAACCTAATTAGATGAAAAGAGACCGTGTAACATATCATTGTTTTTTTTATAATTGGTTTATTTATTTTTTCTTGTTTCTAATGTAGTTGGTAAATGTGAACTGAGATCTGCGTGTGAAATCAGGGCTTATTATATATTTTAGAGAGTGAATTCAAGAAAGCAAAAACCACCCTAAAACAAGTCTAAATGCTCCCAAAATCATTACAGACATTAAAGTAATCACAACAAAGGTAAATGAAGGTTTTTGAAGCATTTTATTAGAATAAAGAGATTTTCAGTGATCATTCGTAGTTTTCATATATATTCTCCCATACAGATAATCAGCTTGGGCTACCTGTGGCAAAACGCGGATGTATTTTCTACTGGCAACCAAAAGGTTTGATGTGTTTCCGTGTCCAGTCCATTCAAAAAAGTAAAAAAAAAAAGTGATTTATTATTATTTACAAGCGGTACCGGCGTAGTTTTCTTTATTACCGCTTTAACGACTTTATATAAAACTGGAATTGTCACATCTGGTTATAATTTCGTTTAAATATTGTTGTACATTTGAATTTCGTGAGATCATGGCAGTAAACACCAGGGACGAAGCGAGGATGATGTATTCCCAAGTCCAATGTGCCATTTTAATTTTTGCACGTTTTTTCCAGTTATGTACTTCGTAAAATTACATTAAAAACTTTCAAGTTAATGTGCTTGCAGCTGAAATAAGATGTTTTGGAGACCTCTTTCAAGTGGGATTATTAAACTTTGTGTTTCAATGCAACCTTTTGACTTAATCTTGTAAAAAAAATTGTCTTTTTTTAGATTTAATGTTGAGGATTACGGTGTCTTCTATGGATCCAGGATTCGTAATAAAGTTAACACAAGGCGGATATTGTTAATTCAGTTAATTCAGAGGATCAATTATGGCATCGACTTATAAGTTTAATAACATTTGACAAAACTAATTGTATAATCGTAGTTTGTAATTATCCAGGAGTGAAATAACCAAGATGGCGGCCATGTTGGATGGCATTAAAAATATCAGTTTGATTGTGTCAGTCGCGATGTTTTTTGGTTTGCAACCATTCTAGAAGAAACGGGGGTCATGTTGGACGTTATTAACAATATATATTTAAATATTGGCTATTTTGAGTTCAACCTTGGAGAATTAAAACTTACAAAGATGGCGGCCATGTACATGTTGGATGGTATCTTGTTAAGCTATGTTTTATGATACTTTTTTTTTGCTTTCGAAGTCATTTTCAAGAGAATAAAAGCAATAAGGATGGCGGCCATGTTGGACGATATCTTGTTAAGGTTTGGTTTATAATATTTTGTTTTCTTTTGCTTTCGAAGTCATTTTCAAGAGAATAAAAGCGGTAAAGATGGCGGCCATGTTGGATGGTATCTTGTTAAACTATCTTTTATAATATTTTTGGTTTTGTTTTGCTTTCAAAGTCATTTTCAAGAAAATAAAAGCGGTAAAGATGGCGGCCATGTTGGATGGTATCTTGTTAAACTATCTGTTATAATATTTTTGGTTTTGCTTTGCTTTCGAAATCCTTTTCAAGAGAATAAAAGCGGTAAAGATGGCGGCCATGTTGGATGGTGTCGTGTTAAGCTATGTTTTATAATCTTTTTGTTTTGTTTTGCTTTCGAAGTCATTTTCAAGAGAATAAAAGCGGTAAAGATGGCGACCATGTTGGATGGTATCGTGTTAAGCTAGGTTTTATACACGTTTTGTTTTGTTTTGCTTTGCTTTCGAAGTCATTTTCAAGAGAATATAAGCTGTAAGTTAGCGGCCATGTTGGATGACATAACTTTTGCGAAGTCAGTTTGTTATGTTTCAAGAATAAAAGCGGCAAAGATGCATTACCAGGTATAAAGGTGTATCTGATTTGACAAATAACTTATGAATTATTCATGAATTTGTGAACAGTATTTAAAGTTTTGCTCTATAGAGCCCTTCTTCACTCCAACCATTTATGCACCTGGGTGGAATGAGGCAACATGAGAAAAAAAAGAAAAAAAAGAAAGAAAAGTGTCTTGCCCAAGGACGCAATGCAAGGGTCAGGAGCCAAACCATTCTCAATTTAATTACGTATACAACGCTCTACAATACTTATGTATACAAACTAACCTGAAAATATTCAGTCATATTCTAAATCTGAGCTAAAAATAGAAATTAGACATTCTAATGCCAAAATCCATATTCTAAAAACGTCTCAAAGCGGCCCGGAAAGGCTGCAAGCGACTTGATTGCGCGTAATTGGTCAGGCAGACTATTCAGTCCATAGAGTTGAAGCGGCTGTATGAAAATATCTTGCTCCAAGCTCGCCTTAAGCTATCCGCCAATAAAAGACTACCATTCGATCTAAGATTGCATGATGATTTTGTCTTTACAGTAATTAAGTCGCTAATAAAAAAATGGAGATAGCCCTTCTGTGATAGATAAAAGGACCGACAAGAGCCGTGAGTTATACTCCAAGGAGTTGCTTCGTTTCCTCTTCGTTTCACCAAAACAAAACTTGATAAAAAAAACCAAGATCACTTGACTTCAACTACTTGAAACACTTCAATGTTTGGGTTCAATAGTATGAGATAATGATCGTTTAAAACTCGTGTTGACTCCGTTACCTGGGATACGTAAATATATATACCCAGCTGTTTTGCTTATTAAACTGGTTGCAGGAGCTAATTATTAAGCTTTTAAACAATAAACCCGACCCAGAAACATCCTACAGGCCATACCGTAATCTCAAAAAAGCCTTTTTTTTTCCCTTGGCAAAAACGTGCTCCCTAACAAAGTTATTCAAAAAAATTTGTACTCCCAAAACAGTCCAACTTTTCAAATTTCAAACTCCCGAAAAGCGTTAGCCGGCTTTAGACGTGTCTCCAATTAGTGCCAATGGGCGCTAGGACGCACAGACACATTTTAAAATCTGTAAAGTTTATGTATGTTTTGTGTATGTGATTAAACGCTCGCGCGTTCCCGTCTGCAATGGTTGGTGTTAAACGTTCGCTTTTCTTATGTAAGGAACGAATAAATAAATGTAAAGAAGAGAGTGGGATAAAGTCATCAATCAAACACGAGAAAGAGCTAGTGTCTCACCGGTATCGCAACACCGAGAAGTGGGTTGAAAACACGAGGCGCAGAGGCGTTTTTTTAACAACTTCGAGGTCATTATTATTATTATTATTATTATTATTATTACTATTATTATTTTTATTATTATTTTTATTTTTATTTTTATTTTTATTTTTATTTTTATTATTATTATTATTATTTATTATTATTATTATTATTATTATTATTATTATTATTATTATTATTATTATTATTATTATTATTATTATTATTATTATTATTATTATTATTATTATTATTATTATTATTATTATTATTATTATTATTATTATTATTATTATTATTATCATCAAAAGTTCAGCCAATAAAACCTAAGGGCCTGGTCACTCAACCATAACATTTGAGTCTGAACAAAATAATTTTGTACGGTCAATGTCACGTGATTTGCCTACTCAACATCCATGTTGGCTTCTTTGTCAGACCCTTTGGAGTTTACCGGGCTTAATAACCGTTCTTTTCTGATATAATTATGATACTACAGTATTCGGTATTTCTGTGCTTGAAAACTTATTAAGCTTATTTGTGAATGGTCAAGTTATTTTAGAGATTGGATTGAACGCAATTGAGACGTTTATCTCACTTCCTTTTTTTTTTTAATATGTAAGCACAACCGACTCCCTTAATTATGATCCTGTGAAAGATTTTATCGAAATGTTTTATTTTCAAGTGCCGGTTTTAAGTCTCCTTAGAATAGTCGTAGCACGTTCTACTTTGACATTAATAGATTAACACTGCTAGAAAGTGCTGGGTACGCCAGGAACTTACAATGTCTGCCGCTTTTTATATGTCATAACATCCACAACGACCATTCTGAAATGCCCGCCGCTGTCTCTTGGCATATCGAGGCGTTTGTTGCCTCTCTGAGCAGTTCATTACTAAAAGTATTCCTTCCATTGGTAAGTGAAAATAGTGTATGATAAGAACGCAAACAGACCATATTGAGGCAGTGTAGACTTGGGCGCTTTACCAAGATACAAATCAGAAAACCAACCGTTCAAGAAACAATAGTTTTCCAGTAATTTCTACCAAGGTTCGGTAACTCGTTTACTTCAGTAAACTGCACCAAGTGTAAATTAACCACGGCCTCTATGCCACAATGAAATCAATTCAAATGAATGGACGTAAAGAAATCGTCGAATGGATGGATGAATGGATGAATGAATGAATGAATGAATGAATGAATGAATGAATGAATGAATGAATGAATGAATGAATGAATGGATGGATGGATGGATGAATGAATGAATGAATGAATGAATGGATGAATGTATGAATGTATGAATGAATGGATGGATGGATGGATGGATGGATGGATGGATGAATGAATGTATGAATGGATGAATGAATGAATGAATGAATGAATGGATGGATGAATGGATGGATGAATAAATGGATGAATGAATGAACGAACGAATGAAGGTTGTCCAAGAAACTGAGCTAAGGGTTCGTTCTGGTAATTACTTACAACTGAAAGCTAATATGAACTAAATTGTCAGGTTATTTACATATATACACAAATAGTATAATTTCATTTGGTCTTTGAATGACCATTCTCCTGTCACCTTTCTCTCCGACAACCTTTTCGAAATAGGTGTATCATGGTAGATGAATAGGTGGATGAAAGAATGAACAAATCGATAGATGAATGAAGTTATGCAAAGAGGAAATAATTACTGAATCGTCTGGCTGTAGACTAGAAATTGAGGGAAGTTAAAGTGATTCGAACCCACGACCTTCGGAAATGATCACCGATGATCTACTAGCTGAGCTACAAAGCCAGACTACATGGAAGCAGGCCATGATGGAAATTGGCGGTATTTCTGTATGTAATAATTGTAGACTAGACGGAAGACAGAATGGAATTATCAGCAGCTTTATCGACACATTGAATTAACCGTAGTCGTCGTTCTTTTTCTTTCATTCGTTTCTCTCTTTCTTTGATGAAATAATATGTATTTGTTCTTCTTCTTACAAACGCGTTTAATCCCAGTTACAACATGAACGTTTACTACGTGTGGTCTACTTTCTCCACATTTTAAATTTGAATCCAACAAATATAATATTTGAAAAGAGCACACCAAAGTTAGCAAAAAATGAAATTTTGAAGTAATTATCGAAGTTGGCTTTGTTCTTATCGTATGGTGGTGGGCAACAGTTATGGTTTTTAGTATCCACATTACATTTAAAAACGTCAGTAAAGTCAAGCACTCTTTTTAAGAGGGTCCGAATTGTTGGGGGGGGGGGGGGGGGGGGGGGGGTCTGTATGTCAGTTGTCGGTCAAATATTTGGTCATTTGTCAGTTACATTTTTACCTTGTCAGTTAAACGTTAGTTAACTATTAACTATTATCCTGTGTTGAACAATTGAATGTGTTTGATACTTCGATTGTCAGTTGTCAGTTGAGTTTTATTTGTCAGTTATTTTGAAAGCCGTTTGTCAGTAGTCAGTTAACCCCATTCAGACCCTCTTTTAACGGTGTTATAGATTTCCTTTAACCTTTGGATTTATCATTATACACCGACGCAGCCCATACTAGTGTACTCGCTAGTTTCCATTGAATTTATCATTATACACCGACGCAGCCCATACTAGTGTACTCCCTAGTTTCCATTGAATTTATCATTATACACCGACGCAGCCCATACTAGTGTACTTGCTAGTTTCCATTGAATTTATCATTATACACCGACGCAGCCCATACTAGTGTACTCGCTAGTTTCCATTGAATTTATCATTATACACCGACGCAGCCCATACTAGTGTACTCGCTAGTTTCCATTGAATTTATCATTATACACCGACGCAGCCCATACTAGTGTACTCGCTAGTTTCCATTGAATTTATCATTATACACCGACGCAGCCCATACTAGTGTACTCGCTAGTTTCCATTGAATTTATCATTATACACCGACGCAGCCCATACTAGTAGTGTATTCGCTAGTTTCCATTGAATTTATCATTATACACCGACGCAGCCCATACTAGTGTACTCGCTAGTTTCCATTGAATTTATCATTATACACCGACGCAGCCCATACTAGTGTACTCGCTAGTTTCCATTGAATTTATCATTATACACCGACGCAGCCCATACTAGTGTACTCGCTAGTTTTCATTGAATTTATCATTATACACCGACGCAGCCCATACTAGTGTACTTGCTAGTTTTCATTGAATTTATCATTATACACCGACGCAGCCCATACTAGTGTACTCGCTAGTTTCCATTGAATTTATCATTATACACCGACGCAGCCCATACTAGTGTACTCGCTAGTTTTCATTGAATTTATCATTATACACCGACGCAGCCCATACTAGTGTACTTGCTAGTTTTCATTGAATTTATCATTATACACCGACGCAGCCCATACTAGTGTACTCGCTAGTTTTCATTGAATTTATCATTATACACCGACGCAGCCCATACTAGTGTACTCGCTAGTTTCCATTGAATTTATCATTATACACCGACGCAGCCCATACTAGTGTACTCGCTAGTTTTCATTGAATTTATCATTATACACCGACGCAGCCCATACTAGTGTACTTGCTAGTTTTCATTGAATTTATTATTATACACCGACGCAGCCCATACTAGTGTACTCGCTAGTTTCCATTGAATGTATCATTATACACCGACGCAGCCCATACTAGTGTACTTGCTAGTTTTCATTGAATTTATTATTATACACCGACGCAGCCCATACTAGTGTACTTGCAAGTTTCCATTGAATTTATCATTATACACTGACGTAGCCCATACTAGTGTACTTGCTAGTTTCCATTGAATGTATCATTATACACCGACGCAGCCCATACTAGTGTACTCGCTAGTTTCCATTGAATTTATCATTATACACCGACGCAGCCCATACTAGTGTACTCGCTAGTTTCCATTGAATTTATCATTATACACCGACGCAGCCCATACTAGTGTACTTGCTAGTTTCCATTGAATTTATCATTATACACCGACGCAGCCCATACTAGTGTACTCGCTAGTTTCCATTGAATTTATCATTATACACCGACGCAGCCCATACTAGTGTACTCGCTAGTTTCCATTGAATTTATCATTATACACCGACGCAGCCCATACTAGTGTACTCGCTAGTTTCCATTGAATTTATCATTATACACCGACGCAGCCCATACTAGTGTACTCGCTAGTTTCCATTGAATTTATCATTATACACCGACGCAGCCCATACTAGTAG
Source organism: Actinostola sp. cb2023 (assembly GCA_033675265.1). Classification (NCBI taxonomy): domain Eukaryota; kingdom Metazoa; phylum Cnidaria; class Anthozoa; order Actiniaria; family Actinostolidae; genus Actinostola; species Actinostola sp. cb2023. Next base: position 320,895 of record JAUJYZ010000724.1, read on the forward strand.
TGTATTCGCTAGTTTCCATTGAATTTATCATTATACACCGACGCAGCCCATACTAGTGTACTCGCTAGTTTCCATTGAATTTATCATTATACACCGACGCAGCCCATACTAGTGTACTCGCTAGTTTCCATTGAATTTATCATTATACACCGACGCAGCCCATACTAGTGTACTCGCTAGTTTTCATTGAATTTATCATTATACACCGACGCAGCCCATACTAGTGTACTTGCTAGTTTTCATTGAATTTATCATTATACACCGACGCAGCCCATACTAGTGTACTCGCTAGTTTCCATTGAATTTATCATTATACACCGACGCAGCCCATACTAGTGTACTCGCTAGTTTTCATTGAATTTATCATTATACACCGACGCAGCCCATACTAGTGTACTTGCTAGTTTTCATTGAATTTATCATTATACACCGACGCAGCCCATACTAGTGTACTCGCTAGTTTTCATTGAATTTATCATTATACACCGACGCAGCCCATACTAGTGTACTCGCTAGTTTCCATTGAATTTATCATTATACACCGACGCAGCCCATACTAGTGTACTCGCTAGTTTTCATTGAATTTATCATTATACACCGACGCAGCCCATACTAGTGTACTTGCTAGTTTTCATTGAATTTATTATTATACACCGACGCAGCCCATACTAGTGTACTCGCTAGTTTCCATTGAATGTATCATTATACACCGACGCAGCCCATACTAGTGTACTTGCTAGTTTTCATTGAATTTATTATTATACACCGACGCAGCCCATACTAGTGTACTTGCAAGTTTCCATTGAATTTATCATTATACACTGACGTAGCCCATACTAGTGTACTTGCTAGTTTCCATTGAATGTATCATTATACACCGACGCAGCCCATACTAGTGTACTCGCTAGTTTCCATTGAATTTATCATTATACACCGACGCAGCCCATACTAGTGTACTCGCTAAGTTTCCATTGAATTTATCATTATACACCTACGCAGCCCATAGTAGTGTTATTATAATTTTTAAATATGTTTCTCAATTTAATACTAGTACTGTTACGTGTCGCCCTCTTAAAGGGGAAATGAAGGCAAAATTTATTTTTTCAAGAAAGTTAGATATGTTAGATATGGCAGTACTTGAGTATTAACTTTTGTAAATCTTTCTTAGATATCAACATAATTTACGTCCAATAATATGGAATATCATCCGCCATCTTGCTGTTTTACCGTCGGCTCAGATCTTTTTGTTTGTGACGTCGTTTATGGGGAATAGTACAATCCGCTCACAACATTCTCTCGGGTACAAGAAAATGCAATGTACTTATAATTACTCTACATTGTGATTGCACTTTCCCTTGGAATAGGTGACATCTATTATGGGGATTAATTACTGAAGTGAGCCGCGCTCAATCCAGCGGTAATCCATGTCTTTTTTACAATTAAAACTCAAGTTTCTTCTCCATAAAAATAAAAACAATTGGAAATTCGTTTAGAAAATGATTGTACACAACATTATCTTTGTTTTTATCTATAGATACATTTAGGCTTCAGTTCTCCTTTAAAGTGCCCCTAATAAATAATACAATATTTTGTGAATCAGTTCTTCCTGATGTGTATAATATGATGGTTTAATATTTCTAAATTTGAACCTTGCGTTTAGGAGTTATAGAGGATTGAAATCTCAATATGCAAATTTGATGACGTCTACCCAGGCTTCATTTATTATACAAAAACGCCCTTGTGCTGATTATTGACATTTGAAAACTTACAGAATATTTCCACAGTCTTTATAAATGATTTTATAACTTTTTCCCCATTAAAAAAAATTAAGTTCTTCTTGAAAAAGTCTAAATAAGTTATGGCAAAAGCCTGGGTAGACGTCATCAAATTTGCATATTGAGATTTCAATCCTCTATAACTCCTAAACGCAAGGTTCAAATTTAGAAATATTAAACCATCATATTATACACATCAGGAAGAACTGATTTACAAAATATTGTATTATTTATTAGGGGCACTTTCAGAGAAAGTTCATTAATTAATGAACTCATTCATTCCTAGCTTCATTCACCATTGATATTATTAGCTCTATTATGCCTAGAGTATTCTAAAGTACAGCTTAGAGTTTAAAATCCACGTAATTTGAATGAAAACGTGAGTGACTTGTGCGGTTTGGCGATAACATCTGCGATTACTGATGACTGAAGTAATTCCTATGTAAGTGAAATGACAAACACAGTTTACATTTTGGATGGAAAAAAATCTAGTAAAAAATATTCTGGTCAAAAAAATCCAGTCCAAAAAAAAAGCTAGGCAAAAAACCCCAGTAAAAACAAAAATCTAGGCCAAAAAAAACTAGTAACAAAATGTAGTCCCAAAAAAATCCAGTCCAAATTAAAAAATATATAGTCAAAACAAAATTATAGGCAAAAATATCCAGTAAAAAAAAAAATCTAGGCAAAAAAAATCCAGTAAAAAAAATATAGTCAAAAATAATAAAAGCTAGTCAAAATGGCTACTTCCTATCCTCAACAGTCAATGAGGTATACGTAGGAGGAAGTAGTGACGAAAATAACCGCCATGTCAGGTGTAATCTACATGTGCGTGTGCTATCTAATAATTCCAGAACTTCATTCTGAACTTCCAAGTACTATTATAAGTAGATCTTAAATGTACTATCAGGATCCTCACCATACTCGGTGTCCGAGCCCATAATGCCTTGCGCCAATGGTTTAATTTTGTGTTTCTATACAAGCATCAAGAGTTCCAGACTTCCGGTACGCGCGCAATGCATTGTGAGATTATTTAATACAAGGAAAAGTGAGCAAAAATATAGCTTGGGCTCCCTGTGTCTAGAATTGGTGCTCACTTTTCCTTTGTAATAATCTCATAATGCATTGCGCGCGTACCGAAAGTCTGGAACTCTTGACGCTTGTATGCACCTGCTAAAACTAAGCCTAATGTACGGTGTACAGCTTGCCTGGACCACGAGTCCTTTCGGCTACACTGTAAAGATATTAACTAAATAAATAAAATAGAATTATTATTTTTTTCTAAATAGAGCACAGTATTGTTTTCTGGTCAAGGATGGTTAAAACCGACGCCAAATTAAAATCGTTCAGATTTTCAGATTGGTTAAAATGGAGGCTGTTGTCTTCTTTCAGTCAGTTACACAGTGAATCCACTTATCTCCTTTTGTAAATACATGCCACAGAAACCTTTTTGGCAACCCATTCAGAGAAGAAAAAAATCAAGTTTAGTGACTTGGCATTTTATACAAATAATGTCATGTAAAGTGCGTAAAGTGATATTGCAATGCGCCATTCCAACCTAGACAGGACATGACATATAAAAACCTTTTAAATAACCAATGCAACGTCTATATATGAAAGGCATAAATCTGGACAGGTTGCTACACGGCTAAACAGAGATATAGAGGTGAACATTTTCTTTGATTCATTTTTACATACTCTTTCAAAAAAATAATGCATAGAAGACATTTTGAAAATTGCGGTAACACAGAGGTATTTGTGTATTTACTGTTTAAAGAGCTCTTCCAACTGAAGTAATGCATATTAGAAGATCGTTTGAACACTTGGTAGCAATAAAGATCCGACCTGTGCATTTGTCTTTTGAAGAGCTGATCCAAAAACGTAACACACAGAACATTGTTTGGATATTGTAACAACACAGAGGTATCTGTTCGTTTCGTTTTTGAAGAGTTCTTCCAAAAATGTAACACACAGAACATTGTTTGTGATATTGTAGCAACACAGAGGTATCTGTTCGTTTCGTTTTTAAGAGTTCTTCCAGAAAAGTAACACACAGAACATTGTTTGAATATTGTAGCAACACAGAGGTATCTGTTCGTTTCGTTTTTGAAGAGTTCTTCTAGAAAAGTAACACACAGAACATTGTTTGAATATTGTAGCAACACAGAGGTATCTGTTCGTTTCTGTTTTTTTTGAAGAGTTCTTCCAAAAATGTACACACAGAACATTGTTTGAATATTGTAGCAACACAGAGGTATCTGTTCGTTTCGTTTTTGAAGAGTTCTTCCAAAAATGTAACACACAGAACATTGTTTGAATATTGTAGCAACACAGAGGTATCTGTTCGTTTCGTTTTTGAAGAGTTCTTCCAAAAAAAATGTAACACACAGAACATTGTTTGAATATTGTCCAGCAACACAGAGGTATCTGTTCGTTTCGTTTTTTAAGAGTTCTTCCAAAAACGTAACACACAGAACATTGTTTGAATATTGTAGCAACACAGAGGTATCTGTTCGTTTCTTTTTTGAAGAGTTCTTCCAAAAATGTAACACACAGAACATTGTTTGAATATTGTAGCAACACAGATGTATCTGTTCGTTTTTTTTTGAAGAGCTCTTCTAGAAAAGTAACGCACAGAACATTGTTTGAATATTGTAGCAACACAGAGGTATCTGTTCGTTTCGTTTTTGAAGAGTTCTTCCAAAAATGTAACACACAGAACATTGTTTGTGATATTGTAGCAACATTGTATTGTATCTGTTCGTTTCGTTTTTAAGAGTTCTTCTAGAAAAGTAACACACAGAACATTGTTTGAATATTGTAGCAACACAGAGGTATCTGTTCGTTTCGTTTTTGAAGAGTTCTTCTAGAAAAGTAACACACAGAACATTGTTTGAATATTGTAGCAACACAGAGGTATCTGTTCGTTTCGTTTTTGAAGAGTTCTTCCAAAAATGTAACACACAGAACATTGTTTGAATATTGTAGCAACACAGAGGTATCTGTTCGTTTCGTTTTTGAAGAGTTCTTCCAAAAATGTAACACACAGAACATTGTTTGAATATTGTAGCAACACAGAGGTATCTCGTTTCGTTTCGTTTTTGAAGAGAACATTGTTTTCTTCCAAAAATGTAACACACAGAACATTGTTTGAATATTGTAGCAACACAGAGGTATCTGTTCGTTTCGTTTTTTTAAGAGTTCTTCAAAAACGTAACACACAGAACATTGTTTGAATATTGTAGCAACACAGAGGTATCTGTTCGTTTCGTTTTTGAAGAGTTCTTCCAAAAATGTAACACACAGAACATTGTTTGAATATTGTAGCAACACAGATGTATCTGTTCGTTTCTTTTTTGAAGAGCTCTTCTAGAAAAGTAACGCACAGAACATTGTTTGAATATTGTAGCAACACAGAGGTATCTGTTCGTTTCGTTTTTGAAGAGTTCTTCCAAAAATGTAACACACAGAACATTGTTTGTGATATTGTAGCAACACAGAGGTATCTGTGCATCTCTTTCTTTGAAGAGCTCTTCCAGAAAAGTAACACACAGAACATTGTTTGAATATTGTAGCAACACAGATGTATCTGTTCGTTTCTTTTTTGAAGAGCTCTTCTAGAAAAGTAACGCACAGAACATTGTTTGAATATTGTAGCAGCACAGAGGTATCTGTTCGTTTCTTTTTTGAAGAGCTCTTCTAGAAAAGTAACGCACAGAACATTGTTTGAATATTGTAGCAATACAGATGTTAGTATCTGTTCGTTTCTTTTTTGAAGAGCTCTTCTAGAAAAGTAACGCACAGAACATTGTTTGAATATTGTAGCAACACAGAGGTATCTGTTCCTTTTATTTTTTGAAGAGCTCTTCTAGAAAAGTAACGCACAGAACATTGTTTGAATATTGTAGCAACACAGAGGTGTCTGTTCGTTTCGTTTTGAAGAGTTCTTCCAGAAAAATAACACACAGAACATTGTTTGAATATTGTAGCAACACAGAGGTATATCTGTTCATTTCGTTTTCAAGACTGGTTCTTCCAAAAGAGTAACACACAGAACATTGTTTGAATATTGTAGCAACACAGAGGTATCTGTTCATTTCGTTTTCAAGACTGGTTCTTCCAGAAAAGTAACACACAGAACATTGTTTGATATTGTAGCAACACAGAGGTATCTGTTCGTTTCGTTTTGAAGAGTTCTTCCAAAAAAGTAATACACAGAACATTGTTTGAATATTGTAGCAACACAGAGGTATCTGTTCGTTTCGTTTTGAAGAGTTCTTCCAGAAAAATAACACACAGAACATTGTTTGAATATTGTAGCAACACAGAGGTGTCTGTTCACACAGAACATTGTTTTTTCAAGAGTTCTTCCAGAAAAGTAACACACAGAACATTGTTTGAATATTGTAGCAACACAGATGTATCTGTTCGTTTCGTTTTGAAGAGTTCTTCCAAAAAAGTAACACACAGAACATTGTTTGAATATTGTAGCAACACAGAGGTATCTGTTCGTTTCGTTTTTGAAGAGCTCTTCCAAAAAAGTAACACACAGAACATTGTTTGAATATTGTAGCAACACAGAGGTATCTGTTCGTTTCGTTTTTGAAGAGCTCTTCTAGAAAAGTAACGCACAGAACATTGTTTGAATATTGTAGCAACACAGAGGTATCTGTTCGTTTCGTTTTGAAGAGTTCTTCCAAAAAAGTAACACACAGAACATTGTTTGAATATTGTAGCAACACAGAGGTATCTGTGCATTTCTTTTTTAAGAGCCAGTCTTCCAAAAAAGTAACGCACAGAACATTGTTTGAATATTGTAGCAACACAGAGGTATCTGTTCGTTTCTTTTTTGAAGAGCTCTTCTAGAAAAGTAACGCACAGAACATTGTTTGAATATTGTAGCAACACAGAGGTGTCTGTTCGTTTCGTTTTGAAGAGTTCTTCCAGAAAAATAACACACAGAACATTGTTTGAATATTGTAGCAACACAGAGGTATATCTGTTCATTTCGTTTTCAAGACTGGTTCTTCCAAAAGAGTAACACACAGAACATTGTTTGAATATTGTAGCAACACAGAGGTATCTGTTCATTTCGTTTTCAAGACTGGTTCTTCCAGAAAAGTAACACACAGAACATTGTTTGATATTGTAGCAACACAGAGGTATCTGTTCGTTTCGTTTTGAAGAGTTCTTCCAAAAAAGTAATACACAGAACATTGTTTGAATATTGTAGCAACACAGAGGTATCTGTTCGTTTCGTTTTGAAGAGTTCTTCCAGAAAAATAACACACAGAACATTGTTTGAATATTGTAGCAACACAGAGGTGTCTGTTCATTTCGTTTTCAAGAGTTCTTCCAGAAAAGTAACACACAGAACATTGTTTGAATATTGTAGCAACACAGATGTATCTGTGCGTTTCGTTTTTGAAGAGCTCTTCCAGAAAAGTAACGCACAGAACATTGTTTGAATATTGTAGCAACACAGAGGTATCTGTTCGTTTCGTTTTGAAGAGTTCTTCCAAAAAAGTAACACACAGAACATTGTTTGAATATTGTAGCAACACAGAGGTATCTGTTCGTTTCGTTTTGAAGAGTTCTTCCAAAAAAGTAACACACAGAACATTGTTTGAATATTGTAGCAACACAGAGGTATCTGTTCGTTTCGTTTTTGAAGAGCTCTTCCAAAAAAGTAACACACAGAACATTGTTTGAATATTGTAGCAACACAGAGGTATCTGTTCGTTTCGTTTTGAAGAGTTCTTCCAAAAAAGTAACACACAGAACATTGTTTGAATATTGTAGCAACACAGAGGTATCTGTTCGTTTCGTTTTTGAAGAGTTCTTCCAAAAAAGTAACACACAGAACATTGTTTGAATATTGTAGCAACACAGAGGTATCTGTTCGTTTCGTTTTTGAAGAGCTCTTCCAAAAAAGTAACACACAGAACATTGTTTGAATATTGTAGCAACACAGAGGTATCTGTTCGTTTCGTTTTTGAAGAGCTCTTCCAAAAAAGTAACACACAGAACATTGTTTGAATATTGTAGCAACACAGAGAGTATCTGTTCGTTTCGTTTTTGAAGAGCTCTTCTAGAAAAGTAACGCACAGAACATTGTTTGAATATTGTAGCAACACAGAGGTATCTGTTCGTTTCGTTTTGAAGAGTTCTTCCAAAAAAGTAACACACAGAACATTGTTTGAATATTGTAGCAACACAGAGGTATCTGTGCATTTCTTTTTTAAGAGCCAGTCTTCCAAAAAAGTAACGCACAGAACATTGTTTGAATATTGTAGCAACACAGAGGTATCTGTTCGTTTCGTTTTTGAAGAGCTCTTCTAGAAAAGTAACGCACAGAACATTGTTTGAATATTGTAGCAACACAGAGGTATCTGTTCGTTTCGTTTTGAAGAGTTCTTCCAAAAAAGTAACACACAGAACATTGTTTGAATATTGTAGCAACACAGAGGTATCTGTATCTGCATTTCTTTTCTTTTTTAAGAGCCAGTCTTCCAAAAAAGTAACGCACAGAACATTGTTTGAATATTGTAGCAACACAGAGGTATCTGTTCGTTTCTCTTATTCTTGAAGATCGATGATATTTCTCTGATGAATTTCGTTTGTCATACTTTTCTTATAACTATCTTCTAGCGGCCTCTACACACGTCTTACGTCTGTGTTAATATTTAGTCGATCCATTTTCAATAGCCATTCTTCTAAAAAGAGCTTCCACGACATAGTGGAGCCATGAAGACACTGAAAGGATCGAATTCTCGTTTTTGAGCAGTTGTAGTTGTAAGATAAATTTATAATAATAATTTCAATAAGTAGTGTCAATCAGGCAGCCAATTAATCAGGCAATCATTCATATCAATGAATCAGGCAATGAATCAAGCATTCAATCAATCAGGCAATCAATCAGGCAATCAATCAGGCAATCAGACAATCAATCAGGCAATCAATCAGGCAATTAATCAGGAAATCAATCAATCAGGAAATCAATCAATCAGGCAATCAATCAATCAGGCAATCAATCAGGTAATCAATCAATCAATCAGGCAATCAATCAATCAATCAGGCAATCAATCAATCAGGCAATCAATCAGGTAATCAATCAATCAATCAGACAATCAATCAGGCAATCAATCAATCAGGCAATCAATCAGATAGAAATTGAGGGAAAGTTAAAGTGCTATAAACTTATATAATAATAATAATAATAATAATAATAATAATGGTTTATTGGACAATATATCCACAGAGTGGCTCTTCACTTGTCCACTAACCTAACTATATACAATAAATATTAACAAAAAACTTGAAAACCTGATGGTATCTTTATAGCACTTTAACTTTCCCTCAATTTCTATCTGTTTCGACTAGTGCAACATGATCTCCTTTCCTAAAATAGTCAATCGTATCAATAACTCACTCACTCAATCACTCACTCTTTTATTTACCGTCGTATTTAAACGTGGGATTCAACTGCCTTTGTATCCGAGCCAGCTCATGTATAAAATGCACGACAAAGTATAGTATAATTATACCTTAATACTGATATGTATTATTGCTATTCAATTTTAATACATTTTTCATTTTGTGATGCAGGGTATAATTTAGCAGATGAAAGGTTAGTGGTATGTAATCAACTCTTTATCTATCTTATTCGTACATAATTTCGCGCGTACTTAATTTCGCGATTTCGATAAGAGAAAATGAAAAAAGAGCATTAAATTTAATTTCGCGAAAGCGGTGTCAACAACATATATTTTTCAAAAAAAAAAAAAAAAACTTATTTCTATGACGGTATCCAAGCATTCTGATTGGTTGAGCAATGGAGAGGGGGGGGCAGTTTTACCCTCAGACAAAGGTAAATAATGAGATTCAAGGACTTTTAACAGCTGATTGATATCAAGCAATTGACGACTCTTAAATCATATTCATATGCGGGCGGCGCCTCGAATCCAGGAGTTGCTTGTTTTGTTATTCTAATTTCTGCTTTTGTTTTCTATCTCAGAAGTGAGGCTAAGCCTCATATGAATAGTATTTAAGAGTCGTCAATTGCTTGAACTCAATCAGCTGGTAAAAGTCCATGCATCTCAGTTTTTGTCTTCAAATGACGGGCAAACACTGCCCTCCATGTGCTATCACGCAGAGAGTATTCTATTGAAAAGGTGCAATTCAGATGATGAAAATTCCTCGAGACCGGAAGTGACGTCTAGTGAAATCAAGCAAAACCCTGAAAAAAAACACATGCTCTTCAAACATTGGAATTTCTTTGAAAATGTCCAAAACTTTAAAAAGTTCCAACTATGCATAATTTCCAATGAATTTTCAAGGTTTGACCCCCATCCCCCACCCACCCCCCCCCCAACCCTCCCCATCCCCTTTCCCCCCAGTGATAAAGAATGATACGACAATGACAATGCAACGTCAGCTAAGAGTATAAGAAACAATATACTGTATAAATATTAGCAATTACCTGTCGTTGATGCTTTTAACCTGTCTTGGTTGACATAAGAGAGTGCCCGTCATTAAAGCAATTAACCGATGTTTAGGTTTTCATATCATGTTTAAAGTGGAAATCAAATGTTTCTGAAAACGTGCAGATGTGAGTTACCAATGTGGAGGGGAAAAATCATTTTTAGAAAAAAAAAATTTCATTTTTTTTAAATAAAAATTACTATTATTATTATTAAAACTATCATTAAAATCATTTCTCGTAATTATTTTTTTATTTTTTTATTTTTTTAACATATAACATTTAGTGTTTGCCTCAAAAGCAAAAAAAAAAAGCTTATCTAGGGAACTCACGCCATTATTATTATTATTATTATTATTATTATTATTATTATTATTATTATTATTATTATTATTATTATTATTATTATGGATGGTTGGAATGAAAATATATACATCTATATATTTTATATGAAACAATATTGGCCCATCTTTTCAAAACAGTAACACATGCATGTAATAATAATAATAATAATAATAATAATAATAATAATAATAATAATAATAATAATAATAATAATAATAATAATAATAATAATAATAATAATAATAATAATAATAATAATAATAATAATAATAATAATAATAATAATAATAATAATAATGCTTTATTTATGTATATACAATGCAATATCGTTTGAATACTGTAGCAAGAAAGAGCCGATCGATCCGTGCGTTTCGAAGAGAAAAGAAAAGTAACACACCATAAAAGTAACACACCGAAAATTGTAGCAACACAGAGGTATCTGTTCGTTTACTTTTGTAAGAGCTTTTCCAAAAAAAAAAACACAACGCATATTATAAAATCATTTGAATACTGTAGAGCCGGATATATGCGTTTTTTTATTAAAGTATACTATTCAATAAATAATAAAATATTTAATATTCGCATAATCAACAGGAACCTCATGGTATATTCACCCCACACTACCTCTCTTCGGGTCCGCCCACCGTTACGTGTTTGCGTCCGCTTTGCACGTCATCTCGTTCACATTTATTTCAGTCGCTTTCATTTACAGTTAGTATTTTTCTGTCGATATTCAGTTCACTGTATCTATTCGTGCAATTGTTCAATTCATCGAATTTATTTTGTTACATATATTTATGATTTCAGTATAAGCTATTTTATATATTTTATCTTTCTATGCCTTTTTGTTCATTTTTCGTTCATTTTTTGGCAGTCATATTTTAGTTGTTCTACTGAATCATTCGTTCGTTCGTTCGTTCGTTTGTTTGTCGTTTGTTTTGCCCATCCATTCATCCATTCAATCATCGATCCATTCATTCATTCATTCATTCATCCATTCATTCATTCATTCATCGATTCATTCATCCATTTATTCATTCATTCATTCATTCATTCATTCATCCAATCATCGATCCATTCATCTATTCATCCATCTATCCATCCATCCATCCATTCATTCATTCATCCATTCATCTATTCATCGATCCATTTATTAATTCATTCATTCATCCATTCATCGTTCCCTCCATTCAGTCATTCATTCATCGATCCATACGTACATTCGTTCATTTATTCATTCATTCACATATCTAGCTATATATCTATTTATTTATGTATCCATTCGTTCATTTATTCATTTCTTGATTCATTATTGTTTCATTCATTCATTCATTCATCCATTCATTTTGATTTATTGTTTGATTAATTCTTCATGTTCCCTTTTCTCTTATGTTTCGAAGGTCCGGTCTTTCTCACTTCTTTACCCTAAACTTGCCAATATTCTCATCAAGCAAATCAGTTGCAAAAATCTTCTCATCCGTCGACAATGACATTTCTCGTTTTAACTAATTATCGTCGGACCAGACGTAATTGTCATTCTAATCTCAGCTCCGTGAAAACAACTGCTACATGGCCGCTGTAAAGCAAAAGATTTACCATTGACAAGTATTTGGAATACATTTAAATCAATTATTCATAGCGGAAGTACTAGTTTAATATCCTAAATTGATAAAATGATCGAAACCTCTTTTATTCTGTCAACGATATACAAATAAACGACGTAGGGAAATTATGAATGTCATTGCAACTGCCATTATTACCCGAGGCCTTGACGCTCTTTAAAACTGCCGTAGCGACTATAATTATTACTCTCATATCCAAGCAAATCGACCAAGAAACTGGGCTGCACTTTTTTGATCGAGCGTGGCGATACCTGCAATTCTCAGTACACGACGTCCCGAGTTGTTATTTCGAATTGATGTTTAGTGTGTTGGTCTAAATCTAATAACTGATATTTATAAGACGTTGTCATGTGGGAGGTGATTAATTCTTGCCTGTTATGAGTTTGATTCTCGAAAGATGAACCGATCCGAAAGTTCCACGGCCAACTTAGCGCTATAAAAATAAAAAAAGGTACGTATACTAGTTCTATATTTCCGCAACATCTTTTAGACACAATATTTTTTACATTTGCCTAGAAGAGAATTATCTGGCTATCTGTCAATCCAATATAAATGAAAATGCATAAAATATTGTTAAAACGTTTATGAAACGAAGTCATTTTAAACTTAACTCTCGTTTCCACAATAATCATTCATTTTCTGTTTCTCAGCTATGTTCAACAGCTCACATCAAAACGAACTATGAAAATCTAGTTTTGATATTAATTAATAAGCTATATTTTATATACAAAAACTCGCCGCAACTACGCCGCCTTCAAGCTCGCTTTTGTTTCCATTTAAACAATTCATATATATAAAGAAACTTCAAAGTACTGATTGTAATCATGCGCCGCTTTTTATAGCAAGTTTGTCGTTGTGTGTCGCCGTTTATAGCCGCTCATGGACAGTAATATTTCATTCGTAAGACACTTGAGGGGATATTGGTGCAAATGGGCTGCCGCAACTGCGAAAAAGCGTCATATAGCATGTATTTATTTTTGTATCTTTCCGGCTTACAATGATTGCATGAATGGTGAATACGAGGGTGTTTTTTTTGTCTGACTCGGGAAAGATTGAGCGGGCTGGGAACCCGGCCAAACTCGCGAACGGATACAAAGATACAAACACATACACAAACCTTCGCAACCGATGAAGGAACAATAATTCTATTGTAATTTGTAAACTGCTTGATTTTCTTGCAATAGTTGTATACGAGCTTTTTTTCTCTGACTCGAGTAAGTTTGAGCGGGTTGGAAACCCAAACTTGCGAAGATACAAACTCGGATACAAACACTGATAAACCTTCGCAACCGATGAAGGAACATTTATATTGTAATTTGCAAACTGTTTTAAAAAATACAGGCATGTTTCGTTTTGGTAATAATAAAGCCGCATCTACACGAACAAGTTTTCCTTGACAAGTTTTCCTTGTTAAGGAAGACTTGCTCGTGTAGACGACAAAAACATCGCCAAATTTTTCTTGTCAAGGAAAACTTGTTCGTGTAGATGACAAAAAATTGTCAAATTTTCCTTGTCAAGGAAAACTTGCTCGTGTAGATGCGGCTTAATAAGCATAATTACCACAAAAATCTTAATGTAATATTTTTTTGGAGGAACGTTTATTGTATACGTACAGCCAGAGGCAACTATCGTGCAATATAATGTAAACATCGTTTGTTTCTTATTTTGTTTTCTTTATAGATATGAGCAATTTTAGGTAATACTACTATACTATAGTGATACTAAGAAACCCTCTCAGTCGTGCTTTTATTAGCAATGTTGCGTTTAAAGGTGACGAATTCTTTATGCAAACACTAAGCTACATTGCGCGAAAATGTTTCTAAGTTGTAAATGATTGTGGCTTATCTGGTCTTATCTCACTTGTACTTGTATGGTAATATTGGAATTACATGGTGAGATGTATTGATCAATAGTATCCGTATACTAGCCTTGCCGCCATTGCTTTGAAAGGTAGTTCAAGAAAAACCATTCGTTCTGGCCTCTTGATGTAATATAAAGTAATTCTCAAAAAGGTTGTCCAGATGAAAAGACTACAATACTACAATAAAGTCACGTGATTCATTACGTATTCAATTTCCTCTCGTGGAATTTCAATATGAGATGCAAAAGTACATGGCATTGTGAGAACTGAATGTAATGGCGCTGGTATCAACTCGCAGTTCCGCGCGCAGGAATTGAAAACATAATGAATCACGTGACTTTATTGTAGTATTGTAGTCATCTGGACAACCTTTTTGAGAATGACTTTATGTATTACATATAAAATACGAGAAGAGATTTAGAGAAATATGTTTTGTATAGCATAGGCAACATGTGAGATGTTACAAAACACTTCCATCAGCCCTACTGATATAAAGTTTATAATATAAGTAAATAAAAAATAATAATTCGCTGATATTTTCTTTGCTTGGATTTCAAAAGATTTCTTCATGTCATTTATAGGTTTAACGAGGTTCTAAACCTCTTTTAATTTTTTTTCTTTTACGCATTTTTGTTGAACATCATTTGGGAACTAGTTTCGTCTTATATGAGACCTTTTCAACCCTCAAAGATGTACGTACGAGGGTTGAAAAGGTCTCATATAAGACGAAACTAATTCCCAAATGATGTTCAACAAAAGTGCGTAAAAGAAAAATATATATTAAAAGAGGTTTAGAACCTCGTTAAACCTATAAATGAAAAAATAATAACAATATTTTATTTTATTTTATTTTTATATTCCATATTTTTATTATTTTTATAAAGCAATAAGGACTTTTGCATATGCGTTTTTAAGAAATAAACTCTTATTATTATTAAAATTATTTATTATGAATTTAACACGAACATTTTGATAGTATAATATGACGAGAAAAATAATAATACGAACAAAATTATTGTTATTCATTTATTATTTATTCATATTCTTTTCAAACTTTACAGCTCCATTTCAAAGCAATCAATCCCTTATACGTTATGTTTTATATGAAGAGATTTCATGTAGAATAGCAAACTTGTAATCGTTATACTTGGATATGTTGAACGCTAAAATCGATCTATTTTACTGTCTTTTCTTGTTAGACTTTGTTCAGCAGATTTCAGTCTTATTTACATAAATGGCGGGAAACCGCTTGGCCGCCTATAAAATCGGACATTCAACAGAAAAAATACCATACAATAAACTAGTTATTAACCTCGCTTGCTCGGTATGAGAGTCGGACCTCGCCTACAGCTAAACCCGCATCTACACGAACAAGTTTTCCTCGACAAGGAAAACTTGTCAAGGAAAATGTTCAACATTTAGGCCTGAAGAGGATTGTTACTTTGTTTCTTACACATTATTATTATTGTTACTATTGTTATTATTATTTTTATTGTTACTATTGTTATTATTATTATTATTGTTACTATTGTTATTATTATTATTATTATTATTATTATTATTATTATTATTATTATTATTATTATTATTATTATTATTATTATTATTATTATTATTATTATTATTATTATTATTATTATTATTATTATTATTATTATTATTATTATTATTATTATTATTATTATTATTATTATTATTATTATTATTATTATTATTATTATTATTATTATTATATTATTATTATTTATTATTATTATATTATTATTATTATTATTATTATTATTATTATTATTATTAGTATTAGTATTATTAAAGGAGAACTCTCACAGCTAATGCATTGCGCGCCTTGAACCCCTCAGCGCCATTTTCGTATGATACGAAAATGGCAGATTTCTACTTACCACACGAGAAGGAAGAGAATCTCTGGAGAACTCCGGACTTGCCATTGCTGATCCGTATCGGAATTCGAAAGGCGAACTTTTCACGTGTACTTTTCACGTGCGTTCTTGTCAAATCTAAGAAGTATCCCGTATGTAAACAATAACACGGCGCGCAATGCATTACCTGTGAGAGTGCTCCTTTAAGTCTTTTTCAGTTTCATATATTGATATATTAAATATTGATACAAACAAAACTTTTTTTAGCTTGTTACTCGATAGTGCCCGAAATAACTATCTAATTTTAATCTATTTGTTCGTTACATTTCCGTACGTGTTCATAAATCATCGCAGTTATATTATAACGAGCCAGAGCCGATTTTCATGATCAGTCTGTTGCTATATATTGTGACGTCAGTTCATTAAACATAATACTGTAGTAGTGTTGACATAGGAATTAGCTTAGATAAACACGATAAAAGCACTGCTATTGTTGAAAGTTCTGCGACTACATTAGCGGGGTTTCAAGTTATATTGTCACCGCGTTGAAGTGCTACTATGATGAAATTTTGCGAGGTTGATGTTTTTGCATTTTTAGTATTCTGGTAGTATGTTTATTAACATATCCAAACCGTTTTTCGGTACGATAAAAATAACTTCCACAAAATGGACAAATTTTGGACAAATTTCGAGCCCGCCATTATTCAAACTGGTTACTGGCCGGTGACTAATTGTACAATAGAAGTGACGTCAGTTTCTCAACATCGTTCGTCACAAATTCGTCGCATGGCTAATTTACACACATCAACACTGCGATTCTAGATAGATGAGCTCTGTGCGTGAAAGAAAGGCCTGGAGGAGCGTCAGCTTCATACAGTATACAGTAGATCTTCAGAACAAACTGGTGCTGGCTGATGTTAAGGTAGCAAGGCTCAATGATGAAATCGAGAGTAGATATGATCTGGAGCAAAAAGGGTTTTAATTTCTTTGCCCTTTAGCTGGCCCATTTACTGGGCTGGCACTGTGTCCAGACTGTTATGGTCTGAGAGCACAAAGGGTTTAACTTCTCTGCCCTTTAGCTGGCCCATTTACTGGGCTGGCACTGTGTCCAGGCTGTTATGGTCTGAGAGCACAAAGGTTTTTAACTTCTCTGCCCTTTAGCTGGCCCATTTACTGGGCTGGCACTGTGTCCAGGATGTTATGGTCTGAGAGCGCAAAGGGTTTGGATTCTCTGCCCTTTAGCTGGCCCATTTACTGGGCTGGCACTGTGTCCAGGCTGTTATGGTCTGAGAGCACAAAGGTTTTTAACTTCTCTGCCCTTTAGCTGGCCCATTTACTGGGCTGGCACTGTGTCCAGGCTGTTTTTTGGTCTGAGAGCACAAAGGGTTTAACTTCTCTGCCCTTTAGCTGGCCCATTTACTGGGCTGGCACTGTATCCAGGCTGTTATGGTCTGAGAGCACAAAGGTTTTTAACTTCTCTGCCCATTAGCTGGCCCATTTACTGGGCTGGCACTGTGTCCAGGATGTTATGGTCTGAGAGCGCAAAGGGTTTGGCTTCTCTGCCCTTTAGCTGGCCCATTTACTGGGCTGGCACTGTGTCCAGGCTGTTTTTTTTTTGGTCTGAGAACACAAAGAGTTTAACTTCTCTGCCCTTTAGCTGGCCCATTTACTGGGCTGGCACTGTGTCCAGGCTGTTATGGTCTGAGAGCACAAAGGTTTTTAACTTCTCTGCCCTTTAGCTGGACCCATTTACTGGGCTGGCACTGTGTCCAGGATGTTATGGTCTGAGAGCGCAAAGGATTTGGCTTCTCTGCCCTTTAGCTGGACCATTTACTGGGCTAGCACTGTGTCCAGACTGTTATGGTCTGAGAGCACAAAGGGTTTAACTTCTCTGCCCTTTAGCTGGCCCATTTACTGGGCTGGCACTGTGTCCAGATTATTATGTACTGAATACTAAACTATGCAATAACAACGTGAGGTAAGGATTTGCCGGAAATTATTGAAAAGTTGACTCCAAATCGACGTGTTATCTCAGCTTATACAAGAAAGCATATACACCTATTTCAAAAAACGTTGGCATCTGAATTCTGAATCAGAAATCTGAACCTGTGACCTAAAAACACTCGTAGCCACACTATTTGCCAACGCAGTTCTTCGCCTAAAGGTCGTGGCATATTCCAGTAATTACAACTGAAGATAGATCACAACTCATACCCACAATAATAATAAAGTTTTTGTGCATTACAATCCCTCTCGGTCTCAGATTTCAGATTCAGATTCAGATTTCAGATGCCAACGTTTTTTGAAACAGGTGTATACATCATGTACATAGCTACTTTTTAGTGCATATAAGAGGTTTAATATGGAATGAAACAAAACAAAATTGTGTCATCCATTCCGCTGATATTCACGGACTTCTTATAACTTCTTGTTTCAATGGTATTTTTTGTCGTTCAAATGAAATTAAACTAAGTGTGGTCATTTCAATCTTTTCAGTTGCTGAATCGATATTTATTGGTTATTCCATGGTTTTCATAGAAATGGTGAGCTCTGATTGGTTGAGATGTAATATGTATAGGATATTGACACACACACTACCTAAGTGCAGTTTGATTACATTTGTCAAACACCTTTGTGGACTACCAATACAATTGAAT
Organism: Actinostola sp. cb2023; assembly: GCA_033675265.1. Taxonomy (NCBI): domain Eukaryota; kingdom Metazoa; phylum Cnidaria; class Anthozoa; order Actiniaria; family Actinostolidae; genus Actinostola; species Actinostola sp. cb2023. The sequence continues at coordinate 339,511 of JAUJYZ010000724.1, forward strand.
GAATACAATTATGCTGAAGGTATTTCAAATATTCGTAGTATCAAATTATTCAATTCTGACCTATTTTCTATGGAACGAAGTGTGATACAGCGATTTGCAAAAATTATGTAAAAATCAAATATATCAATATATCGGGTGCATTGTGGGTAATTTTCATCATAAAATGGCTGAAAAAGCCCTCTAAAGTTCCATTTTTTCAATTGTTTTTACACATACATACTACAAAGGTTACTTGGGTTTAGATTCAGGTTTAATAATAGCTAAAATCAAAGAATTAGGATTATGCAAATTACTATATATTGATATATCGATATATTGGGATTTTACAGAATTTTTGCAAATCGCTGTATGCAAACAGTAATAATAATAATAATAATAATAATAATAGTAATTTATTACTTGAAAACGCATTTCAGGAAACTCAATGCTTTTTACAACTGGATTAACAAAATAAATATAACGACTAGAATAAAAAGCACGTGAAAATCAGATTCACATTTTGTAATTAGTCCTTATAGAAACAATTGTGATTTAAACAATTGTCAGCACATAACCAGTATTCACTTCGGCATGTTGGTGGTACAAACAAGAGAAGCTAATAAGGAATGCTTTGTTATCGGGATCCAACATGGCCGCCATGACGTCACGTGCAACCATGTTGGTTGTACAAACAAGAGAAGCTAATGAGGAATGCTTTGTTATCGGGATCCAACATGGCCGCCATGACGTCACGTGCAACCATGTTGGTTGTACAAACAAGAGAAGCTAATGAGGAATGCTTTGTTATCGGGATCCAACATGGCCGCCATGACGTCACGTGCAACCATGTTGGTGGTACAAACAAGAGAAGCGAATGAGGAATGCTTTGTTAACGGGATCCAATATGGCCGCCATGACGTCACGTGCAACCATGTTGGTGGTGGTACAAACAAGAGAAGCTAATGAGGAATGCTTTGTTATCGGGATCCAACATGGCCGCCATGACGTCACGTGCAACCATGTTGGTTGTACAAACAAGAGAAGCTAATGAGGAATGCTTTGTTATCGGGATCCAACATGGCCGCCATGACGTCACGTGCAACCATGTTGGTTGTACAAACAAGAGAAGCGAATGAGGAATGCTTTGTTATCGGGATCCAATATGGCCGCCATGACGTCACGTGCAACCATGTTGGTGGTACAAACAAGAGAAGCTAATGAGGAATGCTTTGTTATCGGGATCCAACATGGCCGCCATGACGTCACGTGCAACCATGTTGGTGGTACAAACAAGAGAAACTAATGAGGAATGCTTTGTTATCGGGATCCAACATGGCGGCTATGACGTAACGTGCAACCATGTTGGTGGTACAAACAAGAGAAGCGAATGAGGAATGCTTTGTTATCGGGATCCAACATGGCCGCCATAACGTCACGTGCAAACCCGCAGACTTCCGGTACGCACGCAATGCATTATGAGATTATGAGAAAGGAAAAGTGAGCACCAATTCTAGACACAGGGAGCCCAAGCTATGTTTTTGCTCACTTGGTGCTCACTTTTCCTTTGTAATAATCTCATAATGCATTGCGCGCGTACCGGAAGTCTGGAACTCTTGATGCTTGTATAGAGGAAGCATATGTAAATCTCATTGGTTGAAATACATGAGACTGATTCTTTGTTACGTTACGTAAGTATTTTAATACTAAATGGAAAAACGAATTTGGTGTGAAAAGTACGATGATTGTATTTTCACCAAAATTGAAGTTAGCAAAACATAAGTGGAAAATAAGAATTTGGTGTGAACAGAGTACGATGATTGTATATATTTTCACCAAAAACAAAGAATACAAAAACAATGAATAAAAGGAAAAAGATAGAAATAAAAAAGATTGGGAAAAATTAAAAACTGCATTAGAATCTGAGTAAAAATAATGTTGGAACTGGCGTTATTGTAATTAATGTAAATTGTGTAAATTTGTAGTTCATTCGTAAATCTGTGTGTATTCAGTGTAGTATGGATATATACATGTAAATTTTGTACAAATAAAGCATCAATAAAATAAAATAAATAAAAATAAATAAAATAAAAAAGTTTACAAATGGCGAAAATACGTTACATATAAAGTTCTATAAGGAATACATCGTACACTATGATGATCAATCTATTGATGATCACCAGGCAATTGATAGAGAAAAAAGGAAATATTAATTTGTGGAACAGAAAAATATACAATGTAGGAAGCAAAATTGTTTCAGTTCTGAAACTTATTTGGTATTGTTTTAAATTCATGCTTACATGGAAGTAATAAGCCACTTCACGCTGTCGTCCGCCATTTTGAATTGGGACAAACGCAGCAAAATTTATAGAAATCTGGATCACTTTGACTTGCCGTAACTCTGCTCGATTTCGTTGGATTTTTAAAAACTTACCGTTTTAGAAAATATGTTTTCTTTGTTATTTATGTCCTATAATGTGATGGGTATTGGAAGGCTACAAATCGAGAAAAAAATATTTTTGTTTCCAAAATAAAACGTTCGGCACGTGAATATGCAAATTAGCTCGAAATTTTAAGATCCATTCGTGAAAAGAAGATTGACTCGCAAAAGGTAGTTAAAACACCTACATTGGTCTTATTTTCACTCCAACAACTGATATGCATGCCTGCTGATTATCGAAGTTTAAATTTTGAAAATCCAACAAAATCGAGCGAAGTTACAGCAAGTCAAAGTGATCCAGATTTCTATAAATTTTGCCGAGTTTGTCCCAATTCAAAATGGCGGACGACAGCGTGAAGTGGCTTATTCAATCAAAGGAAGGAAACAACTTCCCGCGCGCTAAATGTAATATTGCGTGAAAGATGGCACTCAACGACGTGGAACGAGGTCTCGGAAAAGTAACAAAAAATAACTAAAAAAAAGAAAAGAAAAGAGCGTAATGCAAATTGGAGACCAGAAACAAATTTGTCACCGATGTTTTTTTTAAACACGTTTCGAAGTTTTAAAAATCGTTTTAGTGATTTATTCATTTCTTTATGTAATTAGTACTGTTTCATCTAGTTGCTATGACAATAATTTGCGTCTTTACTATACCTGCTTCAATATCTAACTGTATTTTGAAGTGTTTGTGTTGCTTGAGTGTGTTTTGCTTAATTGTTAAGGGGGTATCACAGCAACATTCGATGCCCCCAACTTACACCAATCATTGTTCCTTTTCATTTGTTATTCTATTAATATTTTCAATGAATGGTTTCGTTTGTTTTGCCTTATGCGAAGACCTCTTTAGCTTGTTTTCAAACCATGTGATGTAAACATAATATTCTCTGGAGAATTGTTCCTTTATATTTCTGAAATTTATTCGTTCATGTTGAAAGGACTAATTCTCCAGAGAACACCACGTTTACATCACATGGTTTGAAATGGGCAATTTACATACGAAGCTAAAGAGGTCTATTGTTAAGGGGATATCACAGCAATATCCAATGTCTCCAACTTGCACCAATGTTCCTTTTCGTACGTTATTCTATTATTCGATTTCCAATGAATGGTTTCGTGTGATCTTATATCTCTCTCTATTTCTTTAGTTAATATATTCAATACGTGGTCGATATACACCACTGAAGTGTCTCTGATAAACACTTTAATTACGTCGTACCACTTTCATTCACAATTTCAGCGATATTTTAATTTTTTTTAAACTGTGACAAAAATAACTGAATGAATCGGTAAAAAGGATCGATGAATAAAAGTAACAAATCAGAATAAAGATATCTATAAATTATTTCAGTTTTCATTCATTTTCTTTCCATTTAATCGTTTGTCTTCCTTCTTATAATAATCATTCTTGATTTCGTTTTTGGCAAAACTTGCGAATAAACTGCGCTTTATAAATAATAAAGTATTATTATTATTATTATTATTATTATTATTATTATTAATCGTTGTATTTTTGTTTTGTAAAAAACACTAATTAGGTTTTTAGAGTGTTCTTTTTCAATCTGTGGGATTTTCTGAAATAGAATTCCCTGGTGTTTTTGTAGTTTTGTAGATTCTGTTTTGTTTTTACGCCTAGCTTATCATAAACACACTCAACTATACACCTATTTGAAAAATATGTTGAAAAACAAAATGATCCAAAATGAGCTACAGCTCAATACGTGCAGCATATTTATCTTCTCTACTCTTCAGTCTTATTTTCTAGACTTCTAGTTCCTTCACTTTTCTTCTCCTCTCTTTTCCTTTCCTTTCCTTTCCTTTCCTTTCCTTTCCTTTCCTTTCCTTTCCTTTCCTTTCCTTTCCTTTCCTTTCCTTTCCTTTCCTTTCCTTTCCTTTCCTTTCCTTTCCTTTCCTTTCCTTTCCTTTCCTTTCCTTTCCTTTCCTTTCCTTTCCTTTCCTTTTCTTTTAGACTCTTTTCTTCCTTGTCTTGTCTTTTCTCGGTCTTCCGGCTTGTCTTGTCTTGTCTTTTCTTCTCATCCCTTATCTTGTCTTTTCTTGTTATGTTATTATATTATTATTATACCTCCAGTATTATCCACGATTTATCCAACGGATAACACCCTCCATCCATCCAGCCTTTCAACCTCTCCCGCGTCCTGATATACATTCACCATTATGTTCATGCATGTCTCAGTAGAATAAAGCTGAGTGGGCAGGTTGAACATATATATCATGTGGATCGTTTTTAAACTTATTAATGGCTCACAGACAATGTTACACCGGATATGAATTAATTTCAGATCATGTTTTTCCGACTTTCTCTTGACATGCGGACGTCAGATTAAAGTTTCAGTGACATGTATATCCATGCAACTTTACCAACGCTTTTCTTCGTCTGATTCCATTAAGTGCCTATCCATGAACCTTATGTATTTGCTGCGTGTAAGCTAGATAGAGGGAGGGTTCAGTATTTGGTAGACATATTATTTTCTGAAATTTATGGGAAAAATTGAATTTGAAAATTTGAAATTGAAATTTTGAACTGATTGAAAATTAAAGATCTTATGTGATTTCCGAAAATTGAAAATTACACAATCATTAGTCGTTTAGTTTGAACATGTCAATAGTCTGCGCAACGACGTTTTTGTATAATACATGATCATGCCTGGACGACGTCATTTGATTTGCATATTGAGATTTCCAAACCCTTATAACTCATAAACGCAAGGTTCAAATCACAAAATACTGAACCCACCAACTATTCAGTTCACATCGAATCAATTTCTAAGACAAACAAACTAACAAGTGATTGGCTGTTTCAGGTATGAATGATAAAACAATTGGATCAGTTAGCTAGCTGAGTATTGGCTATTGTAACAAGGAATATATATATATAGTCTAATTTTATTCTGGGGGTATTTGCATGGGTTTAGTTTTTGAACAGTTGTAATTTAGGGTTGGGTTTTGGTGTTTAATACCTAGTAGGGGACCTAGTGCCCTATTGTATTCTTCGCCTGCCTTTGGGCCATAAATCTTCAAATAACTAAGAAAGGAAATCTGGTCATCTATTTCCTTCGTCAACGGAAGGTTTTACTGTTTACCGTCTTCACGATCATCGCCGTCATCACGATCACCGTATCGCTTTGAATGAAAGCGTAAACTTTTGTCAATGCTATTTGTTTTGCAAACGCATCGCTTCCGTATCCATGAGGCAGGTCGGAAATGTTTCGTGCGCATTCTTAAGTATGTCCCATCTACACAGAGACATTGTTTGTAGTGAAGCACAACGCATCAGGAACCTCAAAATATAATAATAATAATAATAATAATAATAATAATAATAATAATAATAATAATAATAATATTTCAATATAATATAATATCAAAAAATTATGTGATAATTTATTGATCACAATATAATGTACTTCAATAAGTTTGGTCACAATAATTACAGAAATGGACACACGCTGTAATATGTTGCGCGCAGAAGTAGGATCGCACTGTACTTCAATAAGTTTGGTCACAATAATTACAGAGATGGACACACGCTGTAATATGTTGCGCGCAGAAGTAGGATCGCACTGTACTTCAATAAGTTTGGTCACAATAATTACAGAGATGGACACACGCTGTAATATGTTGCGCGCAGAAGTAGGATCGCACTGTACTTCAATAAGTTTGGTCACAATAATTACAGAGATGGACACACGCTGTAATATGTTGCGCGCAGAAGTAAGATCGCACTGTACTTCAATAAGTTTAGTCACAACAATTGCAGAGATGGACACACGCTGTAATATGTTGCGCACAGAAGTAGGATCGCACTGTACTTCAATAAGTTTGGTCACAATAATTGCAGAGATGGACACACGCTGTAATATGTTGCGCGCAGAAGTAGGATCGCACTGTACTTCAATAAGTTTGGTCACAATAATTACAGAGATGGACACACGCTGTAATATGTTGCGCACAGAAGTAGGATCGCACTGTACTTCAATAAGTTTGGTCACAATAATTACAGAGATGGACACACGCTGCAATCATATTGCCAGCAATATTGCAGTAGTAGGATCACATTGTGATTCAATAAGCTTGGTCACAACAATTACAGAGATGGACACACGCTGTAATCATATTGCTAGCAATATTGCAGTAGTAGGATCACATTGTACTTCAATAAGCGTGGTCACAACAATTGCAGAGGTGGACACACGCTGTAATCATATTGCCAGCAATATTGCAGTAGTAGGATCACACTGTGATTAAATAAGCTTGGTCACAATAATTACAGAGATGGACACACGCTGTAATATGTTGCGCACAGAAGTAGGATCGCACTGTATTTCAATAAGTTTGGTCACAATAATTACAGAGATGGACACACGCTGCAATCATATTGCCAGTAGGATCACATTGTACTTCAATAAGCTTGGTCACAACAATTACAGAGATGAACACGCTGCAATCATATTGCATGCAATATTGCAGTAGTAGGATCACATTGTGATTCAATAAGCTTGGTCACAACAATTACAGAGATGAACACGCTGCAATCATACTGCCAGCAATATTGCAGTAGTAGGATCAGAGATGGACACACGCTGCAATCATATTTCCCAGTAAAAATGCGCGCAATGTTACACAGTGTGTCTTTAATCACCCAGAAACATAAAAAGTACAATCGTTAAAGGGCAAGTTTCATGATTCTCAACAAAATCATCATCTTAAATACCAGTAATGGTCTTCAAGATTAAGCACATTAAGTAATAATTTGATTAAAATTCGTAAAAAAAAACCGTTTGAAATGTGAAGCTACTTTATATTTAATGAAAGTTAAAGTGTTTTTGTAGGTTGGAATCATAATAAAGTAAATTTATTGTTTCATGAACCAGAGGTTTTTAATGAGCTAGCTTTAGGACGCATTGACCATCTTCAGTTTTTAAGACGTGCTTCTAAACCATGGACCTTTCCGTAGTTTCCCAGAATGCTTCATGATTCTGCGCGTGCAAGCGAGGTCAGGGATAAAAATAGATCGAAAATATTAAGAGAGAATGAAGAAATTCAGTAAAAAACTTAGACTTTTAAATTAAAAGTGCATAAGAAGAATTACAAAGATAGATACAAATTCTCAAGCAAAGAAAATAGTTTTTTCCTGTTCTTGATTCGTTACAGTAGTCATATTTTCCTCAATACACGATCAATTCTAAATATTTTTTACCCCTGACCTCGCTTGCATGCGCAGAATCATGAAGCATTCTGGGAAACTACGGAAAGGTCCATTCAGACCCTGAAGATAGTCAATGTGTCCAAAAACCTTTGGTTGACGAAAACAACATTTACTTTACTTTATATTTCTTTTTAGCAATGATATATCCAATAGTCATAAATAATTTACAGTTTTCTGCAGCAATTTTAGCTGAGGTGGTTTGCCTTGCGATCTTGCTTTATACAATTGGAGTTTTTGAGTTTCTATTTGCAGCCATATTCTTCATGAACGTCTTGTACTAAACAAGAACATTGCGGTGAAGCAAATTCAAATGACGTAATCTGTAATTTTTTTTTTTTCCTGCTTGCTAGTTAAAAAATTGTAATATATATCGATGATTTTTTTGTGTGTGAAAAATCAGGAAATTCGGGTAGAAAGACTTGATAAATAGCAACCATGATTCTCTGGGGTCACAGAAAAGGGTGACTAATACACTGAATAGCAGTCTTTCCAAGATGTCACTCCAAAGAAACTCAATTCGACCAGAAAAAGACCCAACCACTTCGCTTCTCAATTATTAATATGCGCTCAGAAATAGAAAACCTAATATAGCTTAGTGGTAAATTGGTATTATATCGATAAATAATCCGCCAAATCTATGTCAGTTAACCAGTTAATGACGGCGGTTTTGCGATAGAAACATTTTATAGGCTTTTAAATATTGATGACGTCAAAATGATTATCAAATGGCGTTGCTATGGCTACTTTGTCACTCGTACTTCAAAACAAGACACTTATATTTATCGCGTACGAAATCGTTGATTTTGTTTTGTACATTTAATACTGCATAGCGGTCTTCAAACCTTGGAAATTCTTTGGAAATTCAATTTCGAAACCTTGGAAATTCTAACTTTGAAAATGTCCAAAACCTTGGAAATTCTAACTTTGAAAATGTCCAAAATCTTGGACATTTCCAGCGAATTCGCAATGAATTTCCAAGGTTTGAAGAATGTAATGACTTCAGATGATCGACAACAAGAGTGCGCCGTTCACGTACAAGAGGCTCATCTCAAGCCATCTGCAAGATGCGGTCGCTTTTAAGAGGGTCGACCACTTGCAAGACACTAAATGTGTGGTTGGAATAACAATAAAGGTGGTCGCTTTCTAGAGGATCTTTATTTTGGTCTAATGATATTCACATATTCGATTAGTTCAAACTGTTTACAATAAGCGGTCGCTTCTAAGAGGGTCGACCTCTTGCAAGACACTCAATGTGTGATTGGAATAACAATAAGGGTGGTCGCTTTCTAGAGGCTCTTTACTTTGGTCTAATGATATTTACATATTCGATTAAACTGTTTTACAATAAGCGGTCGCTTCTAAGACTGTCGACCTCTAAAAAAAACATTTATTTATAAGCACAAATTCAACCTCTTGCAAGACACGCAATGTGTGGTTGGAATAACAATAAGGGTGGTCGCTTTCTAGAGGCTCTTTACCTTGGTCTAATGATATTTACATATTCGATTAAACTGTTTTACAATAAGCGGTCGCTTCTAAGACTGTCGACCTCTAAAAAAAATATTTATTTATAAGCACAAATTCAACCTCTTGCAAGACACTCAATGTGTGGTTGGAATAACAATAAGGGTGGTCGCTTTCTAGAGGCTCTCTACCTTGGTCTAATGATATTTATATATTCGATTAGTTCATACTGTTTAACACTAGAGTGAAATTAGACACCGACTACGAATCGTTTATAATATTAGGTTGCCATTTCCTCTGTCGCCTGTTCGAATACGATTCATCGCCGCTTTGCAATTGAAGTGTTGGTGAGAGTAAACTCTAGTCTTGTACGACAACCATTCACTCTGAATCGTACTGTTTTGGGGGCACCGTTTGCGTGCTACTATAACTGAGACTGTAAGTACATAAAACGTAGTACAATATGACTTTGAACTGAGCCAAGTACGATAGTATTTGCCCGCCCGCATCAAATCTAACGTTTGATAATCAATCAGTCGTCAAACGTTAACTGTCTTCAAGAATCCTTCTTCCTGACTCTTTCACCCTCGGCCACCAGTTTGTGTTCTAACTGTAAGTGTAACTAATGATTTATTTTGTAGAGTACAAAATAGTCTAGAACTGTCCGAAATGAAAGATTTGTCAGTACCAAGTCTGGAGTGCGACAAATTATTAATGAGTTGATTGGTTTGTTTTCTTTCATCCACACCAGCTTGTACACAGAACTGACAGAATAGTACGTACACTTTTAGGGAAAACTGCGAAGAGGATGCAATAGCTCTTCGTCGATCATACGCACAGATGTCTTATTACGATAATTCGATTATGTATTGTCTCAGAACGAAAATAAATATCGCGTTCATGCATGCATTTCTTGTTCATGCCATTCGGAACTACGAAATGTAATCCCGAAAATATTTTTATTATGCCTTTTAATTTAACATTTTTTGGTACCAGATTGTAACTTTGTCATTACTTATCGAAAAAATATCATCACAAGTCTCAAAACATAGCATTCTCAAGCCTCCTAAATTGGCGATGTCTTTGAAATTGAAACCCAAACATGTTGCTAGGCGACGAAAGCTTCATGCAGAGTAAACATAATAGTGAAACAGCAACATATATATTCTGAGGGAATATTTCTTTATTTTAAATACGCGAAAATGGTTCGAGGAATCTGTCGTACATTATTGGAGAACATTTTAAGGAATATTTGGGAACTTTATTTTCGGACAAATTTGATAATTTTCAAAACTGTGTTTCGTGTAAGATGAGCCGAAAAACAACTCATTAAACATTTAGCCTAAAAGTCTTTCCTTGAAGACAATTTCTTAATTACCGTCAATGATATCTATTCAAATTAGAGTATAAAACATCGAGGCAAATTTAATTGGCTGAAGTCTTCCGAGCATCCTGGCTACACACCAGCAAATTATCGGCTTCAGAAATGGTTTTTGCACTCTTCTTTAGGAAAAAAACAACAACTCGTATCAATCGTTTCCAATGGTCAGAATAATAGCTAATTTCTCCGTTAGAAAGTGATAATTAGAATCCAAGAGAATCAACTTCTTCTCTCTTCTGTAGGGGAAAAAACAACAACTCGTATCAATCGTTTCCAATGGGCAGAATAATAGCTAATTTCTCCGTTAGAAAGTGATATCTATAATCCAAGAGAATCAGCTTCTTCTCTCTTCTGTAGGGGGAAAAACAACAACTCGTTGAATCGTTTCCATTTAATGGCAAGAACATTATAATTCTCCGTTAGAAAATGATATCTATAATCCAAGAGAATCAGCTTCTTCTCTCTTCTGTAGGGGGAAAAACAACAACTCGTTGAATCGTTTCCAATTAATGGCAAGAACATTATAATTCTCCGTTAAAAAATGATATTTAGAATCCAAGAGAATCAGCTTCTTCTCTCTTCTGTAGGGGGAAAACAACAACTCGTATCAATCGTTTCCAATGGTCAGAATATTAGCTAATTCTCCGTTAGAAATGTCCGTTTTCGACGTAAAACGAAAACGAGACGGAGGGGGGGGGGGGGGGGGGAGTCGTTTTGAACTAAAGAATAACTAGGTGTGATGCGGACAGGGTCCTATAGTTTGAGATGTTAGCTTTTAAAATCATCCCTTTTTATTACTGATTGATAACAATTCCTTTTTTTTCTTATTTTCTTTCTTCTGATAGTTTTTTTTTTCATTTTGGTATTATTTCTACCGAAGACTAAAATGTTTGATAATTGTTTATAGTTCTCCAAGGTTCAGGACATTTCCAAAGAATTAGCTTTTAAAATCATCCCTTTTTATTACTGATTGATAACAATTCATCTTTTCTTTCCTTCTTTTTTTCCTTTTTTTTCTTCTTCTCTTTTTTCTTGTTTTGGCATTTCTACCGAAGACTAAAATGTTTGATAATTGTTTATAGTTCTCCAAGGTTCAGGACATTTCCAAAGAATTTCCTAAGGTGTATATTGCAAGGTGTATAGCTGCCGAATATAAAGATCTATCTATCTATCTATAATTAGATCCAACAAAAAGGCCGGCGAACTAATACAGTCGGTACGTAAAAGGGCGAAGTCTTTAAAATAAAATAAAAAACTATTGATATTTTTCAATATTAAACTTTCAACATGTATTTAACTGAACCTCCCTTATTTTAAAAATTAATTGATGTGTTTATTGATTCGTTTTATTGTTAGATTCACTTCGCTACATTCTGCCACCCGTTTGTTGTGCGATTTTATTTTATATATGTCATGATATTTTTAAGTTTAGCTTTTTTTCTATATGGAGAGCACGTTACGTCATAGTCGCCATATTGGTTCCCAAATACAAAGCATTCCTCATTAGCTTCTCTTGTTGGTTCATCCAACATGGCGGCTGCGTCTTTGTTATTTATTTCTAAAAGGATTTTCTGTCACGTGGTTGCACACCGAGAATATATATATATATTTAATTTATTTTAATTTATGTATTTTATTTTTATTTTTATTTATTTATTTATTTTAGTAACAATAATAGTATGATGCAAATAAAATATAGTAAAGCTACAGAAAAAGGAAAATTAAATGTATGGCAGGGTAACCATAACAGCATGAGTCAATTACCGCGGACCCTTGAAGAGGCCGCAAAATGTTCCTCACTAAAACGAAAAAAAAGTCGAAAGTAAGTATTTCCGTTAAACACCCTGAGCGATTAACAATGTTTATATCAACACAACAAACGTTAAAGTGGCTTCAATGAACCACAATACCAGGAGCCCATTAGTAGGAGCGTCCATCTAATATAGGTATGTGTCACAGCGTATTAGCAGATAAATCTATTTTTAGATCAGTAGTTCGCGCGAAAAAAAGCGAGCTTTTCATTCAAACCTTTCGAGTTCAAATTTGAGCGATGAGAGCGATTATACAAGTAAAGAACACAGTAGTCCACCTCAAAGTAAGCCTGATGAATCGGTAAAGCGAGTAGCTTCTGCATGGTGCAAGGAAAGGGAATACACAACTGTCACAAGCGACTCCAGCGCCGAAGACGGCACATCTCTCAGCTCAGCTTTTCGAGAGAACTTGAGGCGTAAACTTTCACGAAAACATACAGATATGACCTACACAGAGCTCTGATTCAGTCGGAAATGACTAGCTCAGCTGAAATCTCCTTTGATGCCTCTTCTTATGTGAATTATGTCAGGTAAACGAGTTCGTGTATCACACTAAACTTAATACTGATTTCGTATACTCGATTTCCTGCCGGTTGAAATCTGATTTTCCCCTCGATAATCTCTCGGTTATTACATACAATTGCATACAAACTTTATTTTACGTGGGTTTACAAATTCAGTGAATTAAATATAACCAAACTGGTTTCAAATTTGGTCCACAAGGACTCCACAAGAACTGCATGAACTCACATCATGAAGAAGCCGCCTTTTCGATCTGAAAACTTGCATTGACAATGTTTTTTTCTCATACAAAATATCTTTTATTTGGCAAAACCTAGTAAGCTTATTACGAGCTTGAACTAAATTACCTGAGTTCTTACCTGCCTGTGAAGTATCTAACAGTATATTTTGCAAACATTTCTTTGTTGACTTTGCAGTCTTGAATCTTGATCAGTTCGCCGATCCAAAACGACAAAACTCAAAAGAGATGTAAGCTTACGAGTCTCGATTTCCTCAATCATTTGTACATTTGTCTGGCTAACTTATTTTCGCCGTTGTACCTTTCAAATAAGATCGATGAAAGGCTTCAACTGCTCTGTGTAGGTCAAATTTTGTATGTTTTCGTGAAAGTTTTACGCCTCAAGTTCTCTCGAAAAGCTGAGCTGAGAGATTTGCCGTCTTCGGCGCTGGAGTCACTTTTGACAGTTGGTTATTCCCTTTCCTTGCACCATGCAGAAGCTACTCGCTTTTGTTCTTTACTTGTATAATCGCTCTCTTCGCTCAAATTTGAACTCGAAAGGTTTGAATGAAAAGCTCGCTTCTCTGTCTTGTCTGCCCTGTCTTGTGCGACTGATTTAGTGAGTTGTGATTGGCTAAATTATCCCTGCTCTGATTGGTCGAGGTGTTTTTTTTCGCGCAAACTGCTGATCTAAAAATAGATTTATCTGCTAATACGCTGTGACACATACCCTATATGGGAGATGGACGCTCCTACTAATGGGCTCCTGACAATACCGATGTTACTAAAAATGAAAAATTGAGAAAATTTGGAACAGTGGACGGGAAATGTGGACCGGAAATGTGTACGGGGAATGCGTTTTTTTTCCGGAATATCAAGGCTGAGGGTTCAGTTTTGCCAGGAGAGCTCCTGGTTTGGCATATGGTTTAAGTTCGTGGCTCACTAAAGTGAACTCAATATTTATATTCATTATAAGTGGACAACTTAGAACTGGGAATGCGGGACTTCGGGACTTCGGGATCAGCGTTAGAACTTAGGGTTACTTTGGCTAAAGTTTTAAACAACTGTGTTATATTTTGTTTTACTAGAAACTTTTTAGTCCCCATTCCACGTTTCCTATTTCCAATTTCCGATTTTACTTTCCAGGTATAAGTTCAAAATTCGCGAGTTGCCGTCAAACCGTTAATTTTCTTGCTCGAAACCTCGATTTTAGATCGACAAAAGACACTGAATTTTCTAAATATCTGTAAATTTTAAGTCATTACAAATGCCACCTAATGTAGGTTTGAAGGTTGGATGATATGATTACTAAAACGGCCGAAAGTTTGGGAGTTTTTCAATAAAACTTCAGGTTTTATCAAATGTCCCGTTCACACCGAGGCTAAAACATGTTTTAAACTGGTTTACTGTAAACAGGTTTAGAAAATTATCTACAAACGCCACGCAACATTTGGCACAAAACTGCTGGTAAACTGTCCTTTGTGTTGCATAGTATAAATACCAGATAGTTGGATTCTTCAGTGTGAAATTAGATGCTCTCAGATTATAGAAACTAGAATGGTACCAAGAACACCATATAGTGGGGTTGCTTGAAGAAAAGCAAACAGATTTTGAAAGTTTTCTTTTTCACTCCAGATTTTGAAAATTATAGGTTGGAACATTTTTACGGCCACTATGGTGCTCGCAAAGCCTCCCGTAGCCCTTCTATGACATGATATTTGTCAAAACCATTTAGATTAACACCTTTACATTATGTTTACACTTACAGCAATTATATCGAGATTAGACGATTGATCTTACCGTTGCACTTGAGGCGGAACGTTTTCAGAGTTCGCTCTCGAAAAACCTAACGAGTGTGGTAATTATTGTAAGAATGTTTTACGTACATGTTTAATATGTGCGATAATCGCGTTTTCTTGACGTTAGGTCATCGTAGTGTTTGTACACGAGGCGGTAGTGACGTATCGTAGAATGAAAGACAGAATGTAAGAGAGAGAGAGAGAGATAGAAAGAAAGAAAGTAGAGAAAGAAAAATAATATATATTACGTAAATGATATAATGAAATTTTACATATTTTTATTTTTATTCATCTATAGTATATATATTCATCTATAGTACATATTTTTAGTAGCTTGGAGGGCCACCTGAAAATTATCAATCATGGTAATGGTTGTACCTTCATTTAATAAAGTTGTTATGAAAGTAGAAAAAAGTGGAAAAGTAGAAAAAAGAAAGATGAATGAATAATAAAAAGAAGGAAAATGACGAAGGAAAAAATTCAAGAAACGAAAGAAAGGGACGAAGAAACGAAACAATAGAAAAAAGAACGAAGAATTGAATGAGAGGAATAAAAGAAACAAAAATCAAAGAACAATTGAAAGAAAAGAAGAACATAAAATATAAAAAAATGAAAAGACAAAAATGAGAAACAAAACGAAAACAAAAGAAAAAGGTCATTTTCATTCAGCAAAATTGCGTGAAACAAACTCATCAAAAAGCCGCCTCTACACCATTAGCATATTCGTAATATTGGGTGATTGAGTGATACCAATATAAGTATGACCAAATTGAGACTTTGTTTTTTCCTGAACAAATGGATTCTCATCTCCGATCCGCACAAGATCAATAGATATAAAAACAAAACAACAAAATATCGTCCTCATCAGTCAGGCAATATAAACTAAAACGATAAACTAAGCTTTTTATATACTTGACAAACGTTCTATTCTAACACGAGAATATAAAGATGGCCGCACACTAGGGGTCATGACCCTGGGACATTTGAACCTTTGAACCCGCAACATTTTCCCGAGTGTGTACACGTTGTACGTGATATTGTCCCCGCTACATGTCCCCGCTACACATTCCCTCGTATGTACAGAACGTGAATTTGTCGCTGCTGCACGTTTCTGGGACATGTCCCTGCTACATTTTCTTGAGTGTGTACATGTTGAAATTATGTTGCTGCTACATGTCCCCACTGCACATTCCCTCGTGTGTACAGAACGTGAATTTGTCGCTGCTGCACGTTTCTGGGACATGTCCCTGCTACATTTTCTTGAGTGTGTACATGTTGAAATTATGTTGCTGCTACATGTCCCCACTGCACATTCCCTCGTGTGTACAGAACGTGAATTTGTCGCTGCTGCACGTTTCTGGGACATGTCCCTGCTACATTTTCTTGAGTGTGTACATGTTGTAATTATGTTGCTGCTACATGTCCCCGCTATACATTCCCTCGTGTGTACAGAACGTGATTTTGTCGCTGCTGCACGTTTCTGGGACATGTCCCTGCTACATTTTCTTGAGTGTGTACATGTTGTAATTATGTTGAGCTGCTACATATCCCCGCTACATGTCCCCGCTACACATTCCCTCGTGTGTACAGAACGTGATTTTGTCGCTGCTGCATGCATGTTTCTGGGACATGCCCCTGCTTCATGACCTCTAGTGTGCGGCCATCTTTAGGAACATAAGAAACAGAAGGGGCATAAGAGACAGAAGGGACATAAGACAAGAAGGGACATAGGAGACCAAGGGACTGAAAAGCCTCATGGGGAGAATTAATAAAGTATTACAAGGGGCATAAGAGACAGAAGGGACATAAGACAAGAAGGGATATAAGGGACAGAAGGGACATAGGAGACGAAGGGACTGAAAAGCCTCATGGGGAGAATTAATAAAGTATTACAAGGGGCATAAGAGACAGAAGGGACATAAGACAAGAAGGGATATAAGGGACAGAAGGGACATAGGAGACGAAGGGACTGAAAAGCCTCATGGGGAGAATTAATAAAGTATTACAAGGGGCATAAGAGACAGAAGGGACATAAGACAAGAAGGGATATAAGGGACAGAAGGGACATAGGAGACGAAGGGACTGAAAAGCCCCATGGGGAGAATTAATAAAGCATTATAAGGGGCATAAGAGACAGAAGGGACATAAGACAAGAAGGGATATAAGGGACAGAAGGGACATAGGAGACGAAGGGACTGAAAAGCCCCATGGGGAGAATTAATAAAGTATTATAAGGGGCATAAGAGACAGAAGGGACATAAGACAAGAAGGGATATAAGAGACGGAAGGGACATAGGAGACGATGGGACTGAAAAGCCCCATGGGGAGAATTAATAAAGTATTATAAGGGGCATAAGAGACAGAAGGGACATAAGACAAGAAGGGATATAAGGGACAGAAGGGACATAGGAGACGAAGGGACTGAAAAGCCTCATGGGGAGAATTAATAAAGCATTATAAGGGGCATAAGAGACAGAAGGGACATAAGACAAGAAGGGATATAAGAGACGGAAGGGACATAGGAGACGAAGGGACTGAAAAGCCCCATGGGGAGAATTAATAAAGTATTATAAGGGGCATAAGAGACAGAAGGGACATAAGACAAGAAGGGATATAAGAGACGGAAGGGACATAGGAGACGAAGGGACTGAAAAGCCCCATGGGGAGAATTAATAAAGCATTATAAGGGGCATAAGAGACAGAAGCTTAAGGGACTAAAGGGGCAGATCAGAAGGGACCAAGGGAACGTAAGGTACAGAAGGGACGTATGGTATAGAAGGGACATATATAATATATATAATACGAGGGGCATAATTTTCTCTTGGTTGTAAGTGATATTGACTGCATTCTCGGTGATACTTTTCAAGATTGTAAATATATATATATCTGTACATAACGAAAAATGCATTTGTACTTTGAGCTACGATTTTATAAAAATACCTGTTCTAGGTTCTCTAACAGGCGCCTCTTATTTGTCGTAACAATTAGCCGGCTTCGCAATTCATAATGTTGACCTTTAAGACTTTCTTTGCAGTGTTCAGTATTTACAAATATGAGAGAAAAACGTTTGAATTAGCTGTATTCACGGAGAAAACCTGGAAGGAGAAAGTGCTATTTTGTGGTAATTAGCGAGAAGAGGTGGCGGAAATATTCACTGAAAACAATCATCTTTGGAGCGGATTTATAAGTACATGTTTATTTTAATGCCTTCCGCATCCTTGCTGTGTCGTTAATAAAAAAAACCTCTGCGCCCAGAGAACTGATATGTCATTTCTAAAATACAATTCAACGACAAAGAGCAGGAAAAACCCAAGGGAGTAGTTTATCTCAGGACTTCAAGAGCACATCTCATGATTTCAACAAATTCTAGTCATATTGACTTCTGCAAAATATTGAGTCCAATTAACAAATTGGGGATGAATCTCATCAAATTTCTTTATGGATTTGTTAATTTTCTTTAGACCAAATCGAATCGGTAGATACAAACCCCGACCCTACAGATTACTTCAATTCAATTTGGCTTTTGTTTATGCTTTAAAGCGTTGTATGATTTGCTTTGGCGTTAATTAATTTACCATTCAAATGAGTGTGTAGGCAATCCCCATGACTCTAGTACGCATATTGTTCAGTTTACACCGATATGTGAGCATTGGGGAGTTGCGTTAGTGATTACTATACGAAGCGTTAGATGTTGCGGTATATGAACATTCAAAAGGGGAAAATGGGTTCCTTTTGAAGGCATTTGTTTATCCTAAAGCACTCTATGCTTAGTTCAACAAAACAACGTGAAAAACAAGGTAAAAAATGGCCATATTAGTTTGTTAATTATTGTCAACTGTTTCCTTTTTGTAGTACGAAATTTAACGAACGTTAGCACTTTTTTTCTCTCAAATAAGTACAATGTTTATGATATCTCTTTTCTCTGGAGAAAATATAAAGGCTAATTCCATGTAATACGTTCAAAGGTGAACTTATTGCATATACACGCTTCAAGGAAAGAAATGCAGAGATACACCGCTGTGTTGCTCACAATATTCAAACAATGTTCTTTGCGTTTCTGTTTCGGAAGAGCTCTTCCAAACGCACACTATTGCTCGGCTCGTTATTGCTACAGTATTCAAACGATCTTCTATGCGTTACTGTTACAGATACCTCTGTGTTGCTACAAATTTTAAAAACATCTTGTATACATATTTTTGTACAACTACTGTATCTACAATAGCCAGAGAATGTTCAGAATTGCTGCGCGCACTGGCGAGTATCTGCAGGAGCTAAGACCGTGTTAAAAACCAGTGGTCATACATTTACTGACGGTCGTTATCGTCGAAGTACAAGGGTTATTGGTGTTATGAGTTATTAAGAAATCGTAGCCGTCCGTCAAGTAGGTGTAAATATAGTGGAAACGATAATATTGAATAATATTTATTAACTTTTTTTTTTTTTTTGATCTCAATATACATTTTCATCAGCGCATAAATAAATAATAATAATTAAAAATAAAAAATAAAAAAAAACAGAAAAAACCCGATGTAAACAAAATATTAAAATAATGTTTCTGAGGGCGAAAAAGTGAAACTATACCAAAGAACTTCGCTCCTGGTTGATCTTGCAATCTGACCTCCGCAGTGGTCTGAAAATCGTTTGTATGAGGGGACGTCGACCGCACTTTTCCGAATCGATTCGCGATTTATTAGTCAAGCGTATAGTACGTACGCCATAGCTTTTGTGCGCGGCCACCTCGTCTGACTGTAAAGGTGGTCGCTTACGAGGGGTTCTGCTGTATAGACCGAATGCAATAATGGCGGAATCAGTAAATATCATTTATTATGTAGTTAGTAAAATAGTACATCGATCGTTTCAAAGAGTATAATAACAAAAACAAACCTACTAAATTTTAGAGCGATTCTACAAAAATGTAAAAAGTTATAGCGAATTGAAATCACAAAGATTTGTATGGGAAATTGAGTTTTGGACTGACTAGCCTCGTTTCCATGCAATTGCTAGAATTCAAATGGTTATAACTTTACGGTGGTTTCATTTAAATTGATGGGCTTTTGGTGTATTACTAGACTATGTATGGTCTTGCAAAAAATGATATTACATTTCCTAAACTCGTAATTTTTCTCAGTTTATGCAAATTACTCGGCCATTATTGCATTCGGTCTATTGAATTGAGTTTCTAAAAGACTTACAGTGTGTAATTACCAATTCGATTTAAAGACTAGAGAAGAAAGGTTCGCAGATAATTGATCTTCATCATCAACAATATCATCAGCATCATCAACATTAGCCATTACCAAATCGAGCAGGGGACTGGGACCAAGTCCGTAAAACTAATTCAATAAGAAACTAGCAAAAATGGGCATCATTTTCTGAGAGAGCAGACCAAACTTAGCTAATCTGGAAAGTTTGGTGAACTTCGGCTTAATATTGACGATGCTAGAGGGCATCAAAGATGTCTATTTTCCCATACAAACTCTGTAAATTTTTGACGTTGTCCAGCCAAACCATACATTCACTGTAAAATTTTGGCTGGACAACACAATTTCAAAAGTTTATAATTCCGATAAAATTCGCCCAAATCACATCAAACTTTGCACAGATGCTAATTTCAACATGCTCTTTCATGTCATGAACTTAAATTCATAATTACATTAATTCTAATAAACTCGTTCCCAGTCCCCTGCTCGATTTGATAATGGCTAATTATATTACAATCACCCTAGTAATACAGCGATTTGCAATAATTCTGTAAAATCCTAATATATATCGATATATAATAATTTGCAAAATCCTAATTCTTTGATTTTAGCTATTATTAAACCTGAATCTAAATTCAATTAACATTTGTAGTATGTATGTGAAAAAAACAATTGAAAAATGTGAACTTTAGAGGGCTTATTCAGCAATTTTATGATGAAAATTACCCACAATGCACCCGATATATTGATATATATTGCTTTTACAGAATTTTTGCAAATCGCTGTAATAAATAAATAATAATGTACGTTTCTTATAGAGCGCATCTCACATAGTATCGATGCGCTTTACAACCTTTGAATGATTCTTTCGGACTGCATATGATCAGCGCCCATGGCAGCCGAGCAGCCATCATCATCGTATTCCTCAACGCCATCATCATCATCATCATCATCATCATCACCATCATCATCATCATCATCATCATCATCATCATAATAATAATAATAATCATAATAACAATAATAATAATTAATCATCTTCTGCATCATTACAAGCTAGTGGTATTATCATTATGCCACTCCAATAATTAATATAATCATGGCCAACATCCCCATACAACTATCACCCAACATCACCATATTGCCTTTGTCATTATGATTGTCATTATCATCATCATCACCTTCATAGTCATCATTACCACTGTCACTGTCACTCCAATAATTAATATAATCATAGCCAACATCCGCATGCAACCATCAACCACCATCACCATAATGCCTTTGTCATTATGATTGTCATCATCATCATCATTATCATCACCTTCATAGTCATCATTACCACTGTCACTGTCACTCCAATAATTAATATTATTATGGTCAACATCCTCATGCAACCATCACCCACCATCACCATAATACCTTTGTCATTATGATATGATTGTCATCATCATCATCACCTTCATAGTCATCATTACCACTGTCACTGTATCTCCAATAATTAATATTATTATGGCCAACATCCCCATACAACCATCACCCACCATCACCATAATGCCTTTGTCATTATGATTGTCATCATCATCATCATCACCTTCATAGTCATCATTACCACTGTCACTGTCACTCCAATAATTAATATTATCATGGCAAACATCCTCATACAACCATCGGTTCCATCAACCACCATCACCATATTGCCTTTGTCATTATGATCATCATCATCAACATCATCATCACCTTCATAGTCATCATTACCACTGTCACTGTCACTCCAATAATTAATATTATCATGGCAAACATCCTCATACAACCATCGGTTCCATCAACCACCATCACCATAATGCCTTTGTCATTATGATCATCATCATCAACATCATCATCACCTTCATAGTCATCATTACCACTGTCACTGTCACTCCAATAATTAATATTATCATGGCCAACATCCTCATGCAACCATCACCCACCATCACCATAATACCTTTGTCATTATGATTGTCATCATCAACATCATCATCACCTTCATAGTCATCATTACCACTGTCACTGTATCTCCAATAATTAATATAATCATAGCCAACATCCTCATGCAACCATCAACCACCATCACCATAATGCCTTTGTCATTATGATTGTCATCATCAACATCAATATTAGCATCACCTTCATAATCATCATTACCACTGCCACTGCCACTCCAATAATTAATATTATTAAACATTTTACTCACAATCTCGCATCTGATTGGCTGAGAGCATGCAGTTAATTCTCGATAGCATGTGAACTTGACAGGATAAATCTATTATCTGCTACAGATAATAGATTTATCCTGTCAAGTTCATTCAAGGCGGGATTCAATCATAAAGAGCGGTAGGTTTGCAGTGTCAATGCAAGCCATGGCAGCATTTATTGACCTGATTATAATTGTGTTCTCACTTAATACAAAATGTTTAATAAAACAATTATTGAATTCGGTTTTCGCATGATATCGTAAATTATCAAGACCTCGGGTCTGTGTTACTCAGCCTACCGCGGCTTCGGCAGATAACACAGACCTCGGTCTTGATAATTTACGATATCATGCTCAACCTCATCCAATAATTGCTTATTATCATGGCCAACATCCTCATGCAACCATCAACCACCATCACCATAATGCCTTTGTCACCACAGCCATGCAGTTTTTATAATAATAGGTAGAGTAATGCTTCCGTACCTGGGGTACAATATATTGAAAACTTTTGAAATGAAATCTTTTTTTCAATTCTGAAGAGAAAACGTTTATTGTCCAAATTGAACCCCTAGAATAGGAAATTATTGCAAGGACTCTATGGGTCATGACCAACGCTAAGATACGAACTACGTCTCATTACCTTCAACAGCATCGACTCTATTGTGTGATAGAATAGAATGTAATATTGATCGAACAGCACGTTGCATAATTTCCGAAGTAACTTTAACAAATTTGGAAAAAAACAATAACGCGGATTTTCTCCCGAGCGGTCGCCGCATGTGTACAACTACTGAACCACTTTGGGCGACCACCTTGCAAATCAGTCCCGAATCAGTGATTCCAAAGTTCATCATACACGCGCCTCTATCTCTTACAAGCCGCGAGCAAATTGTCAGCTTTAGCCTCAATTCGGTGTAAGGTATTCACAAATCCCAACGAGAACGCGAACAGATGTTGGAATTGGACAATAGAAACAGGGTTATTCTCTGGATTGAGGCTAAAGCTGAGCAAATGCGACTTTTGTCAAGGAGTTCAGCGGTGCGTAAACAACTCGAACCCGGATTAAATGACCTCTGATTCTCGACCACCTCCAGTAAGCGACCACCTAAGGTCGCTATCGAGAGGTTTAATTGTAAATTTTCATTAGAACGTCTTTCTTGTCATACAATAATGATTATCTTGTTTGGAAAGCAAACAGTGCATCTTTTAAAAGCAAAGCCGTAAGGGATAATCTAATCGTTCATTAAAACATCAAACTTCTGCTCGCAATATGTGGTATCCTAACAGCTTATTATGTTGTGTAATGACCAAAGCATCCGACTATACCGTAATAACGAACCAGCCAACAGTACTGTAATGACCCTAAATAATTCCCCCAGTGCTTAAGATCCTAGGATATGGAAAAAGTTTCATCGTTAGAAACACTTAGGGAACCCATTTAGATGCAGTTCTCTACATCGTCAAAGTTTTAATTACAAACCGCCTTACACACAATCTCACGAAAGCAAAATGGCTTTTAAAAAACATTTGAACATCGATCTCTTCAGTCAGTTGTGCTTTGACCATTCACTGGAATACACTGATCTCTCGTTCATGACACAGCAAATTAATCAGGCACAAAGTCGCGGCCAATTGTTCTTGCCTTGTGACATTTGAAGAAGCGGGGTTATACATGCAGTTGTACACGTTCGACGATGATACGCGCGCAAAAAGTAAGTTCTAAAGTCACTAACTCGCCCACCTTTAGTGAAGAGCATCGCGTGGCGGTGAAGTAGATTTATCAAGTCAAGCATTTGCAGTTGGTGATACTACGTACGGCTGACAGATTTTTCTCAAGTTATATTTGAATGACCTCGCACAATCGCTACAAAATTCGCTCTTGAACGTAAACTACGTCATCTTATTAGACTGATATCTTGGTTTACTTCGTAAGACATTTTCGTCTCGTCATATTTGTGAAAAGATTCGTTTGTGCGGAGAGGTGTTCGCTGTAAAAGTAAGTTATATTATACCTTTTAGACTCGTAGCTATAGGGAACTAAACCACTTATTTACTTAAACAGATATGACTTCAGTTCTTTAATGATGATAAAGGTTTAGTTTTGAATGTAAAAAAGAACTTCATTTTTTGCCGTCGTATCATGTTTTTGATTTTCCCAGGAACCTAAGTTAGCTATAATAGTCACTAACCATAGTCTTATAACATGATAAAAAAGAGTACTTTACTTTATTTTACTCTTTTTTACGGTGTTATAGAATTCCTTTAACCCTGATTGGATTTGTCATTATACACCGACGCAGCCCATACTAGTGTACTCGCTAGTTTCCATTGAATTTATCATTATACACCGACGCAGCCCATACTAGTGTACTCGCTAGTTTCCATTCAATTTATCATTATACACCGACGTAGCCCATACTAGTGTACTCGCTAGTTTCCAGTTTCCATTGATTGATTTATATGATAATTTATTATTATACACCGACGCAGCCCATACTAGTGTACTCGCTAGTTACCATTGAATTTATCATTATACACCGACGCAGCCCATACTAGTGTACTCGCTAGTTTCCATTTATATTGATATTATTATACACCGACGCAGCCCATACTTGTGTACTCGCTAGTTTCCATTGAATTTATCATTATACACCGACGCAGCCCATACTAGTGTACTCGCTAGTTTCCATTGAATTTATCATTATACACCGACGCAGCCCATACTAGTGTACTCGCTA
This sequence comes from Actinostola sp. cb2023, assembly GCA_033675265.1. NCBI lineage: Eukaryota > Metazoa > Cnidaria > Anthozoa > Actiniaria > Actinostolidae > Actinostola > Actinostola sp. cb2023. The sequence goes on from JAUJYZ010000724.1 coordinate 364,517, forward strand.
GTTTCCATTTATATTGATATTATTATACACCGACGCAGCCCATACTAGTGTACTCGCTAGTTTCCATTTATATTGATATTATTATACACCGACGCAGCCCATACTTGTGTACTCGCTAGTTTCCATTGAATTTATCATTATACACCGACGCAGCCCATACTAGTGTACTCGCTAGTTTCCATTGAATTTATCATTATACACCGACGCAGCCATTGAATTTATCATTATACACTGACGCATATACTAGTGTACTCGCTGGTTTCCATTTATATTGATATTATTATACACCGACGCAGCCCATACTAGTGTACTCGCTAGTTTCCATTGAATTTATCATTATACACCGACGCAGCCCATACTAGTGTACTCGCTAGTTTCCATTGAATTTATCATTATACACCGACGCAGCCCATACTAGTGTACTCGCTGGTTTCCATTTATATTGATATTATTATACACCGACGCAGCCCATACTAGTGTACTCGCTAGTTTCCATTTATATTGATATTATTATACACCGACGCAGCCCATACTTGTGTACTCGCTAGTTTCCATTGAATTTATCATTATACACCGACGCAGCCCATACTTGTGTACTCGCTAGTTTCCATTGAATTTATCATTATACACTGACGCATCCCATACTAGAGTACTCGCTAGTTTCCATGTAAGTTAGTACTCTTTTTCACCGTGTTATAGATTTCCTATAACCTCTGGATTTATCATTATACACTGACGCAGCCCATACTAGTGTACTTGCTAGTTTCCATGTAAGTTAATACTCTTTTTCACGGTGTTATAGATTTCCTATAACCTCTGAATTTATCATTATACACCGACGCAGCCCATACTAGTGTACTCGCTAGTTTCCATTGAATTTATCATTATACACCGACGCAGCCCATACTAGTGTACTCGCTAGTTTCCATTGAATTTATCATTATACACCGACGCAGCCCCTATACTAGTGTACTCGCTGGTTTCCTGGTTTCCATTTATTGATATTATTATACACCGACGCAGCCCATACTAGTGTACTCGCTAGTTTCCATTTATATTGATATTATTATACACCGACGCAGCCCATACTTGTGTACTCGCTAGTTTCCATTGAATTTATCATTATACACCGACGCAGCCCATACTTGTGTACTCGCTAGTTTCCATTGAATTTATCATTATACACTGACGCATCCCATACTAGAGTACTCGCTAGTTTCCATGTAAGTTAGTACTCTTTTTCACCGTGTTATAGATTTCCTATAACCTCTGGATTTATCATTATACACTGACGCAGCCCATACTAGTGTACTTGCTAGTTTCCATGTAAGTTAATACTCTTTTTCACGGTGTTATAGATTTCCTATAACCTCTGAATTTATCATTATACACCGACGCAGCCCATACTAGTGTACTCGCTGGTTTCCATTTATATTGATATCATTATTCACCGACGCAGCCCATACTAGTGTACTCGCTAGTTTCCATTGAATTTATCATTATACACCGACGCAGCCCATACTAGTGTACTCGCTAGTTTCCATTGAATTTATAATTATACACTGACGCATCCCATACTAGAGTACTCGCTAGTTTCCATGTAAGTTAGTACTCTTTTTCACGGTGTTATAGATTTCCTATAACCTCTGAATTTATCATTATACACCGACGCAGCCCATACTAGTGTACTCGCTAGTCTCCATTTATATTGATATCATTATACACCGAAGCAGCCCATACTAGTGTACTCGCTAGTTTCCATTTATATCAGTAAAGTATTAAAATCATATTCGCTATAGTTGTTTGACTTTGTAAGACTGCCACTGTTCTTTCCGATGCGTTGAGAGTGACTTGAATCAGTGGCAAACCTATCCAAGACCGCAGCTTTACGAATTAAGCAACTGAAAAAAAATATATATATATATATTTGAAGCATGCAACTGACAATCACGTTTTTTAAAGTTGACACGCATATTTGCGAGTTAATAACTTGTTATCATTTCTCCTTTTTTTGGAAGACCGGGATATAATTGTTTTCTTTTTTTCTTCTTCTTGAAGTAAGACCGGGTTAACTTATTCATTTTCAAATTTTATCACTTTTCGCTTTGATCATTATATACACGCCTTTACAATTATCCATGTGTCAGCATGTATTGATTTGACTAGTTGAATTATGGAAATGTAATTCGTTTTTATTTTGGGATCCCTGTGTTAATTGAAAGAGACCGAGGGAACACTAGGAACGAGGAATTGGAAATACATCGTTTTATGACTCATTTTGTTACTTGAATGTTGAAGTGCAACATTGTTGACCAATCAGAGCGTCCGTTTTATGTCAAACATCTCAAATACCATTTATGATTTCGGGGCCTATTTATAGCTGACCAATCAGAACGCGCGTAATATCTTAAATTAATCAGGTAATAGTTTTGTACGATCGTCTGTAATTAGCCAATCAGAGCGCGCGTAATATCTTAAATTATTCAGGTAATATTTTTGTACGATCATCTGTAATTAGCCAATCAGAGCGCGCGTAATATCTTAAATTATTCAGGTAATATTTTTGTACGACCGTCTGTAATTAGCCAATCAGAGCTCGCGTAATATCTTAAATTATTCAGGTAATATTTTTGTACGATCGTCTGTAATTAGCCAATCAGAGCGCGCGTAATATCTTAAATTATTCAGGTAATATTTTTGTACGATCGTCTGTAATTAGCCAATCAGAGCGCGCGTTATATATATCTCCGTTAGGCAACAAAGTGAAAATTTGTCCATGTCAGTAACCTATTAGAATTGTATCAATGTCCGAGACTTTCGAACCTTTTTTAGTATTTTCGCAGGTAACACTAATAGCTGATATCGAAGTTACACTCCGATGACTCTGAACAAAGGTTTCAAGTCGAGGCTATCGGGTCAAGTTTTTGCTCTGATCCGAAAGCCTCGACTTGAAACCGTTGTTCAGAGTCATTGGAGTGTAACTTCGATATCAGCTATTCCTACTGAGAACAAGAGATTAAGTAAACAATATAACAGCTATATATAGATTGAAACTTGAAGGGTCGTTACAAGCGGAAAACAAAGAAGTTTCATTAATACAGAAATAGTTATTATTCAAAAAACATATCTATGTCTCTCCGTATTTCACTTGTTACAAAATACCAAAGAAAGTGTTTCATTTGTCAAACAAGGGTTCCCATACACTGTAGGTATGTTGGCTAGTATAAGAAGAGTTCTTGTTTGACATAATTTAAGTTAAACCCTAAAACCGAAACAGCAACAACGCTGAATCTTTGTCCAACGTGGATTTGATGTGATTGTTATTGTTGTTGCTTCGATAGTAGCTGCCTGACCGAAGTTATGGGTTGCTATCGTCTCATATTTGCTTTCTTATATAGAAACAACAATCCACAAGGCAAACCAAGCTCGAAGCATCCTTCTAAAGTGGGTACTATTTAGCGGTGAGTACAACATAGTTATATCAAAAGGTTGTCTTGTCAGAACACTGAATGCTGCATAGTTACATAATACTGTAGGTTTAGCATGGTTTGGGCTTTTAAAAAGACTCTATAGTGTATCACAATGCAGAGCAATTCAGTATGCAGTATCCACACAAGACAACCTTTTTTGAAAGAGCGACATTAATGATATATGTAATTTCCTTCCATTGTACTGGGGTACCTGACTTTGATTAGTCTACAAACCATTTTCAAGTATCCCAACACCTAACTATCTGCAAAAAATTCTACCTTATTTATTAATATTGTAAAAAAATGGTGTAAATGGAATAAAAATCAAATCAAAATACTATTATTATTACTATTATTATTATTATATATTATTATTATTATTATTATTATTATTATTATTATTATTATTACTATTATTATTATTATTATTGTATATTATCATATATTACTATAGAATTCATTCAAACTGAAAACTATTCGATAAACTTTGTCGTATATGGCTGAATTTATATCTGCAATCGTAATTTCTATTCATTTTCTTTCGTCGTTTTTCAAGACCACAATAACAATAAAAATGCAGTCAGTTTTCTTGAGCCGATTTAACCTGGTCAGCAGTTATGTTCAAGAGTTTTGACATCAAGGACGGTGGTAACTAATGTCAGCGCGCACACTGTTCTGCGCACGTCGTGACGTAAAATTGCACAGGAAACCCAGTCTCTGGTTTTCCGGAAAACTTCAAAAATTACAGTAAAATTCACTGGAGAAAGAGTGAATATATGTCATTTTTCTTTAAACAATCAAGCAGTAAGTTTAGATTCTCTAAAAAGTTTTGATAAGTTTCAAAGAACATCTGACCGATTTGACAAAAATGTTGTGTTATATGCTCAATCAAGCATAGAGCATTCTAATCAATCAAACAATTAAATCAATCAAAAACTTTAATGAAGTCTCATAACTTATGAGAGGTTTTATTTTATCTGTTAATTTTTCTTCAAGCAACTAGACCAGTGGTATTTGTTTGTTTACAAATGACTTACAATGTACAGATATTTAGAAAGTGTAGAGTGTGTTTATGGATCTAAAATCGAGGTTTCGCCGTTGAGCAAGAAAATTTACGACGGTTTGACTGACGGCTACTCGCGTCATATTTCTATCTTCAAAAAAAAGATTCCATACCACCCTATGCAATACTCGATTTCTGTACTTTGCATAAATTTGCAAAAACTGAAAGAATAACGAGTTAAAAGTAAAGGTAAGATAATAGATTGAAAGATCATCCACAGTTTAGTAATTACCCCAAAAGTGCATTAATAAAAATAAAGCCATCATAAAGTAATAAGCGTTTGAAAGGTGCAACATACATGGAAACGAGGCATTTAGGGCCAAAGTCCAATTTCTGGTACAAATCTTTGTAATTTCAAATCACTATAACTTTTCAAGATTGCATAGTACAGCCCTAAAATTTGGTATGTTCATTATTGAAAACCCTCTCTTCAAAGAGATGGTCAGATATTGCTGTAATATATTCCCAATAACAAATGAAATCAGATACTACGATTCTACCATTTATGCATAAGGTCTATAAAACCTCCCATAGCTTGGGAATGGTCCTTCACGTGATATCGACCACAGAGTTAATATATTGACATCTAGTTTTAGTGTCTGTCCTCTTATTGAGTGATACATTGTCAAAGTAGTGTGGATGCACTTGGCGTAACGATACAATAACAAAATCGGAGAAAATACCTGCAGACTTTTCAATTTTTAACGAGAGAAACTGCTACATAGAAATCGCGGGCGCGCTTTGTGTGCGTCATTTATTCGTCAGTCCTCTTTAGACGTTATTGTAAAGAATTCTATTGCTTGGTTTCTATTAGCTGTTAAAAGTCCATGAATCTCATTATCTACCTTCAAATGTCAGGCAAACACTGCCCTTCATGTGCTATCAACCAGAGAGTATTCTATTGCTTGGAGATTCAATCAGCTGGTGAAAGTCCATGAATCTCATTATCTGCCAATACTGTCCTTCATGTTCTATCAACCAGAGAGTATTCTATTGGCTTGGTTTCAATTAGCCTGTCAACAGGCTCTCCAATACTAGGGGAGGGGGAGGGAGTCCATGAATCTCATTATCTGCCTTCAAATGACAGGCAAACACTGTCCTTCATGTGCTATCAGCCAGAGAGTATTCTATTGCTTGGTTTCAATCAGCTGATAAAAGTCCATGAATCTCATTATCTGCCTTCAAATGACAGGCAAACACTGTCCTTCATGTGCTATCAACTAGAGAGTATTCTATTGCTTGTAGTCCGGCAGATAAGTGCAAATATTGTGCCTTTTATGATAAAAGCATGAAAGTTGGCACAAAGTTAAGGCTTACCCTAAGGAGTATTTCTGAGGGTAGGGCCATTTGAGATTTTTTCATTTAAGGAAATGACAACCGTTTTAAAAAAAATTGCCAAAATCATCATTTGGGCTTCCTGTGTAATTTCTTGAAATCACTTCAATATTACCCAAAACACGTGATAATGCACCATTTAGTGCAAATGTAGTGTGAAAACACCTATGAGGGTTTACCTCAGGAAATATCTAAAACAATTGTGAAAAATACCTTTAGTTATTTATCACCATGTTCATAACTACAGGCTGGCGCCAAAATTGCATTGGAAATTTGACTTTTCGCTCCCGTCAATCACTCAGTGCATGAGTGATCTAAAAATAGTGCAATCGCCATAAATGCAATCGACGGTGTGGTATATCACATGATTACCGAATGATTGACGGGAGCGAAAAGCCAATCACTTCCAATGTGAATTTGAACTGGTGCCAGAGCGTAGTTATGAACATGGCGATTAAATGGATTTATGACTGTGAGCAGAGTCCATCACACTTGCAGAGGGCAGCAGTTCGCGGCAGACTTGTGTGGCCTCAGGGAGATCTGTCCAGGAAATAGCCCATCCATTGTCTGTTCTTACCCATCCCCAATCTTGTGGTGAAGAAAGCACAGGGATGGCGATATGCATCTGGGACCAGCAATGGCCAGCCTGGTAGGTGGCTCTTTTCGTGTGTTGAATGAGTGCTGCACGTGTTGGAGGAAGACAGTCTATAGCTCTAGCTTTTTGACAGAAAAGCTGCTTTCGAGCTTGATCGATACTGGTATGACTGCTAGTATGATCATATAGCAACACCACAAATCTCTCCAGTGGGTCCAGCCATTGTTCAATAGTTGCCGGTAAAGAGGCTAATGCAGAAAATGCAGCCGTAACTTCATCAAATGTATTCCACGTATGCCATGCTGTCTTTTTTCCTTTGCCAGCAAAGGAAGAGACAGTGTCACAACCGGTAAATGCATGGAACATAGGTAGGGCACTACTGCGGTCAGGACCAAGCTTTTCTGCAATTGTATGCGCTGCTATGAACCTAAACGTTTTTCCTGTACCAAAAGCGATCCACAGCTCAGCCATGTTAAGCTGAGAGGCAGATGTAACTGCAAGTACTACGACATCCGTATCAACAGTGCGCACTGTCACTTTTGAATGACCTTTCTTCACAGCATCTTTTAAGTGAAGCATCATTCTTGTATCTGCTTCCTCATGAGTACATGGGAAAAGTCCAGATAAATCCTGTTGGTGGTTACATAACACAAGATTATCCACTGTGGTGACAACTTGCTTATCAGTGTCAATCGACATCGCTGCATTTGCCAGGAAGACGAACAGCTCTTTCTTGTTCTCGTCAATTCGGAGAAACTCATTCCACTTTCCAGGAATAGCACTAGATGGCTCAACACGTCTTCTCACTCCTTTACCTATATATATATAATATCTTTGTAAATATTCTATATGTATCATTTTATCTGTATAAATATATATCTACATATATATTGTACAAATATTTAGATTAAGTACCAAAATAAATATGTATGTATGTTACCTCGCTTGGATCTTGTTTCAGCTTTTAAGCTGTCATGAAAATACACATCCCACACGATATCAACTCTATTGGCATTCCTCAATTGGGCTGTTATGTATGGCAAGAAGACGAGAGTTGCATAATCCTGGAAGGTTTTTGCTGCACCAGGTTTCAGCATGTTTACAATTGCTGCCCCATCGATGATAATAACTGTTACAGTAGGATTGGCAAGGTTGTTTTCTTGTGGTGGAATAAGATTTTCCAAACAGTGTACCAGGTCGGACTTTGTTCCAGACCTCATTGCACCGGCTTGTGATAGCGATGGAGGAAAAGCCTGATTTTCATGCTTGAAAAACTCTTCGAGATCACCATTACGGATCTGACATGCTATGTACAGTCGAGAGAATAGCGAACAGTCATTTTTTAGCGATATAACTTTGTGCTGTGCTTTTGACTTTTCTTGTGCTGGAGGCTTACTAAAGAGCGGGAGCTTGTTCCTCTTGATGGGCTCTGTAATGGGCTTTGTTCTATTAACAAGTCGTTCAGTGACAAAGTTCTCATACTGTTGTTTTCCAAGTGTTTCAATTTGACGGACATTGTTAACAATCGCTGCATTGGCAATATCTCTGCTGTCTAGAACAAGAAGGTCGCCACTGTTGTCACCAAATGGGTTTCCCATCTCTTCTATGACATCTGTTAAGGATTTAACGTTACGATGAAATGCAACTTGCATATGCTTTGCTTCTTCGTGATGTCGAAAATCTGTGGTCTTCTTCTTTTCAGTCGTAGCTTCAAACTCTGAAATAACTCGGGCCATCTCAGGACCGGAAACCATCCAACGTCGTAATGCCGCTGGGTTTTCTGTTAAGCCAACTGCGCCGCCATCTCCTTTTACACAAGCATTGCTCTGTTCATGGGCGTGGTCTATGGCTATGGCGGAAAATCTGTTGGAGGACTTCTTTACGGTGAAGTTTCCCTTGTTGAACTCATTGAAGACATGTGGGTGAGTTCTGTCCAGTGCAACCATGTCTCGCAAATGAACTGGTATCCATCTAGCATAGTTGGGGTGGTCCAAGGAGAAGAACCAAGGAACAATCTTAGTGAGAGCATCTATGTAAAGTAGGACATTTGCTTCTCTTATAGATCTAACAAACAACATCACCAGTAGCTCCAACTGCAGAATGATGAACCAGAACTGGAATTGAGGATATGACTTGGTTTGCATGTCGCACCACTCTTCCAAACACATTGTGTCTTCTTCTTTCACACTATCTCTATACTCTGTGTACGCATTACGAAGGAGTGATATGCATGATATGCAGCCCAGGAGAGTGCCTCATCTCCCTCAAAGGTGTCATGGAACATAATCTCTCTAGCCTCTTCTAACCATCTGTGAATGTCATAAAAACAACCACAATTAATATCATGTCATCTATAGTCATCTATAATTTTGCATGTGATCAATAAGTTACCTGTATTCCTTCTGCATAGCTTGAGTGATAAGTTGGCAGTCAGATTTGTTAGAGCCATCCAGCTTTGGTAGCGGGGGGTCATTTTTGTAACATACAACAGGTGTTACCGTCGCATATGATTCAGGAAGGCTAGCGATCTTCTTTTCTTTACTGCTACAATCTGGAACTGGAACGTCTCGTACAATTCCAGAGAAGTTGTCATCTGCATGCTGAAACAACGATATTCCAGTGCCATGGAATGAGTCGTGAGCGGTTGTCGAGCTTGGATTATGGTCAATGTTATCTACTGCTGCGGTGGTGAACAGTTTTCCTCTGAGATTTGGTGGACATACGGCCTTTTCTGACTCGTAGAAACGACAAATATTATTGCCAAGTTCTGTGGATATATCAAGTACTCTGTCATACGATATACTCAGTCCAAGACTAAACAGAGTGTCCACGAGTTCACGCTTGCGTGTCTTTGTATGAACCATTAAGCCAAGATAAATCGGTAGTGGAGTTTCGCGTTCAAGGCTATGCCTGACAGAACTTGTTTCTGTAGTATTAGTTTTTTCCCTGCATCGTATTGAGCTGTTGTATATCAATAACTGTGAAATCGTCAAAGCTGACTAAAGATATGATGTACAGTTTGCGGACTGGGTTTTGATGTTAGGCCCATTTAATACTATTGAAACCAATGCCAAAAGTGAAACAGGCACAGAACTTTCTTGACACTCAGTGTCAAATGACCCATTGAAACTGTTCTTTCTTTTAAACATCTCTCTCCTGACAATGGCTGCAGCTCTAGCAAGATGAACAGCATCATTATCGGCATCATATTCACATGCTTTTCCTAAAGCATTTCCAATATCATTGTTGAAAACAAGAAGGACTTCACGGCCTTGTTTGATAGCTGTCAAGTCAGGAAAATAACTCAGTATTCTGTCTTTAAGTTTGGTGGAGTGAATACGTCCTGTTACGGTTGTTCCAAGTTGCTGTAATCTTGCCTTGTACAGAATAACTAGGTCCGAAATCTTAAACATTGGGGCAACACCGTTATCTAAGCGACTATCTTCAATGTATGATACAAGTCCTGCAAATGCAAGTCCATGGTTAACTTTGTCCAAGTCGGCTTCATCGCCTGCTTTTGTGTCACGTGCTTTGTTATACAGAGATACAAGACATTGTAGATGATACTTTGCTTCTTGAGCAATAAGGTCTCCACCACTTAATTTTGCTAGAAGTCGTTGGTCCTGTAGTTGGGGTAGGCACACTGCCTGACACGTGTATCAAGTTCAAACGTTGAAACATTGTGTAGTGAAGAACCCTCGTCAGCTTCAGGTTTCTCACAGAAGAAACACACTTTTGTGGTGGTAGAAGGTGCTTGGTCTATGCTTTTACGAGTAAATTTCTTAGGGACACCAGGAAATTCTTCATCATTAACAGCCTTTCTTTTCCTGAGTGCACGTTCGAGTTTTGTTTTATTAGTCGGGCTTCCTGTGGAAGGAGCCCGACTCTTAAAATGCAGAGCGTTCTTCGTCGACCCCAAAAAGCACGCATGCGCCCTGTCGGCCGCTAAGATAATCAGCGATGGCTCAAATTACATGGCTTATCAAGACGAGACATCGCACGTAGTGTGCCGGCCGAAGAAGACATAAAGTCTGGCCAAGAAAGATTAGAAAGCACAAACCAATCAGGGAAAGCAGGGGAGGTCAAGGGGTCAAAATATAAGTCTATTTTCGTCTAAATCTACATTTAGATTGAAACAGGACGCTCTAGTAGCGTGAAACCTGGCTGCTAATTAACGTTTTTACTGAGTATACTGTAAAGTTCGCAGTACTGAAATTGCAAGGAAAGCATGTTCTATCGAGCTCGAATCACGCAACGACGAGCAACCAAAAACTGTTTCAATCGCACTAGAAGATATCTATATTGAGTTCAAATAGGTTACATTTCATTTAGAAGCCCGACTTCACGCTAGAAGAGCGTCTAGTTATACTTAAGTCTGCACGAATCGTGCCACTTGGCTTCATGGTTTATCAATGTTGCTTCCGGCAATACCTGTCCCTTCATTAAGTCTTGATAGGCTTAGAGATTTTGGCAAAGAGCGAATGCTGTCAAAACGCTGAAGAATATCAGCAAGAGTATTATATCCTGCTCCAAGAGTGTTAGATTTCGAATTTACAGCTGGGCAACGAAGTGCTTCTGTTGTTTTTTCCTGGCATATAATACATTTCCTCCAGTCTGTTGTTATGTTTGATGTACTGGCAGAAGTATCCTCTGATGGAAGTTGTGGCTCTACAAGTTTGTACTGCTTTGACATTCGACGAAAATAAACGATATACTTACAGAAGTGTCAATGACGCCATTTTGAAAACACAGGGAACCCAAGCCATGAGACAGGAATCCCAAATAATAAAATTTGTAATAATATTACAAATAAATAATATTTTATCTCCTTATTAAGCAAGTTAAACATATTGTTAAATGTATGGAGAAACAATTAATTTAATTTTGCAGATAAGTTTGATTTTAACAATTAAAGACAACTTTATTTGTCAAGTCACCACAGGAAGCCCACACACAGTTTTCGTATAAAAGTATTTGTTTATGCCACTACCTTAAGAGAGACAATCTGGGATGGCCCTACCCCCAGAAATGTGTCTTAGGGTAACACCTAACTTTGGACCAAATTTCATGCTTTTAATTATCATAAAAGGCACAATTCACCCAAAAACTTTCACATATCTGCCGCACTATTGGTTTCTATCAGCTGGTAAAAGTCCATGAATCTCATTATCTGCCTTCAAATGTCAGGCAAATACTGTCCTTCATGTGCTATCAGCCAGAGAGTATTCTATTGCTTGGTTTCAATCAGCTGATAAAAGTCCATGAATCTCATTATCTGCCTTCAAATGTCAGGCAAATACTGTCCTTCATGTGCTATCAGCCAGAGAGTATTCTATTGCTTGGTTTCAATCAGCTGATAAAAGTCCATGAATCTCATTATCTGCCTTCAAATGTCAGGCAAATACTGTCCTTCATGTGCTATCAGCCAGAGAGTATTCTATTGCTTGGTTTCAATCAGCTGATAAAAGTCCATGAATCTCATTATCTGCCTTCAAATGACAGGCAAACACTGTCCTTCATGTGCTATCAACTAGAGAGTATTCTATTGCTTGGTTTCTATCAGCTGGTAAAAGTCCATGAATCTCATTATCTGCCTTCAAATGACAGGCAAACACTGTCCTTCATGTGTTATCAACCAGAGAGTATTCTATTGCTTGGTTTCAATCAGCTTGTAAAAGTCCTTGGATCTGCCTACAAATGACAGACAAACACTGTACTTCATGTTCTATCAAAGAGTATTCTATTGCTTGGTTTCAATCAGCTTGTAAAAGTCCTTGGATCTGCCTACAAATGACAGACAAACACTGTACTTCATGTGCTATCAACCAGAGAGTATTCTATTAATAACTTGTAATTCACTCATAACAATGAATCGTAGAGTGACCGGAAATGACGTCTATTTTGAACTGAGCAATATCCCTTCTAAAATATTTCTGAGCACTTGAGGATATGTACTAATTCTCTACAAACAAGAGTAGTATAGTACTAACACTCTGAGCCACTTTCGATATATACATCTCGAAAGTCAATGTATCAAGTTGTTGCTATTTTATGATATATTTTCAAGTTCTCGAACTTTGCCAACTGTTCTATCGAAACATGCAACACGGAATCTTGACGGTTGATTTTGATTGATGGTGAGTAGAAGGCATCTATTATCTACCATACAGTTAGGGATTGAGTGATCCTTTCGCATTCAGACGTTGAACTTTAAGTTTACCGAACTAAGTGGATTAGCCTATCGATGTACGTTTTGCAAATTAGATTGAAATTATATCAGACAGATATGAATTATTATTCCAAACTAGTTCACTTAGCCGTGTTTACAAACTAAAGAAACAATAGTTTTCTAATTTCTACCAAGGTTCGGTATTAAAACTCGTTTACTTCAGCTATTTAAATCTATGCTGGTGAATAGATGAATATTTTCTTTTCTTTTCTTTTCTTTTCTTTTCTTTTCTTTTCTTTTCTTTTCTTTTCTTTTCTTTTCTTTTCTTTTCTTTTCTTTTCTTTTCTTTTCTTTTCTTTTCTTTTCTTTTCTTTTCTTTTCTTTTCTTTTCTTTTCTTTTCTTTTCTTTTCTTTTCTTTTCTTTTCTTTTCTTTTCTTTTCTTTTCTTTTCTTTTCTTTTCTTTTCTTTTCTTTTCTTTTCTTTTCTTTTCTTTTCTTTTCTTTTCTTTTATTTTACTTCGCCTATGAACAAGAACAAGATAAATTACAAGTAGGCAGTGCAGCCACAACAGCTTGGCCAATTACTGTGAACCCAAAGAACTGGAAGAAATGCTATGATTATAAATATAAAAATTACTAGGAGCAGCAGGTCAGACGGCGATCAAGGCTGCGTCCTGTATTGCATTTAGGGTGCGTTCGATTTACCTTATTCCAGAATAGGAATACACAGAATAACATCCCTAAGTCACTGTCACACAGCTACTGTCCACTGTAGAATGAAACGATTCCTTGTTGTATTATAATAAAGTTACATGGAACAGTTTAGAATTTTTAATGTGCTGAAATAAAAGCATCGAAGTGTTTATTCCGTGTATTCCTATTCTGCAAGAGTCATTCGAACGCACCCTAACTTCCAAGTTCGTGGATTGTCGGACATGTACAAATTATTTAATGCATAATGCAAGCATTATTTATTCCAGTTTTCTCCAAATTAACTAAATAATTGATAACAATTATCTAACAAAATGGGCACAGCATTCTGGTACTTGTAGTATATGACTCCATCATGCAAACGGCCTATTTTTGCGGCTTGGTTATGACGTTTTGTACTCGACTATCAGAATGCTAATCACAATGTTATACTTCAGTGAAAGGTCACGTGGTCAGACATGAGACGATATTGAGGCATGCGGAAAGTGTATCGGTGCGAAATAAGTTGGACAAAGCCTATTTACAAAACAGGAAGCTCAACTATTTGTTCGGGCTTCCTGTGGTAGAGCGCGCGACACAGGAAGCCCAATATAATATTGATCATTCTCTTGTCTTCCCACCCATCCCATAATCCTTTGCGTGAAACCGCGTAATTGTACTAGGCGTTTTTCTGTGTTTTTTTTTTTTTTGTATCACAGAAAAATATTTTCAGGAAAAATATTCAAAACTTTGACAAATTGTAGGCCGTCAATCATAATAATTTCAAGATATGTGATTGGCTCAACACCAGGAGCCCATAAGTAGGAGCGTCCATGCTCCATATTGGGTCTATGTCACAGCGTTTTCACAAGTGTGGTTATTTTTAGAACAGTTTTTTCCGCGAAAGAAGGCCAATTGACCAATCAGAGAACGTTTCCGATATGGCGGTTTCATATCCGGTTTCACGTCAAAAATAAAATGGCGGAATTTCGAAAGACCCGAAGAGATGAATGTACAAATAAAAGTCAGGATTATCCAGGTTTTCTTTGTTTTATCATACCAACAACTTCCCGGGATTCCATAGGCCGCTACTTTGAACCTTGACCTAAAATTCTAGACTGCGTTTCCCGAACGAAGTACTTACAGGATTTGAATTGAAGTGATGGCCTGAGGCGGTTTCGTGGCAGAGTTTTGAAGATAATGTGAACGCGTGTTTTCTGATCAGAAATATCAGTTCCTGTATACCTCACGGAGAAATACAAACGTATTATGAAGCGTTGTGCCTCTGAAACGTTAGAAAGTCAAAGTTAAAGTCAAGTAAGGTGCATTGAAAGCGATAGTCTATTTAGGCAGTTGGCTTGTAATTTGGTTTTTCGCTTCTGTCAATCAACATGAAAAATCAGAAAACTTAAAAATAAAAGTCAGAAGACCCACCAAATGGAAACCAAATATGATTTTGAGCTACATTATAGATCATTTGGTCGAAGAATGTATCAGTTTAGTTTTCAATTCGTTTGAGTTTTGAATTTGATTAATTGACAAGTTCCAGCCGACTGTTTGAATGTCTGAGTACCGGCGCAGTAAGAAGGTCACTGAATTTAAAAACAAAGCAATTTTGAGTCAGTTTCGCTCAACTCTTCTTTATATTGACAGTGAAGCGTGTGTATAAAATAATAAGCTCAGTGAATCTATTAAATTAAACATCAAAACTTGAATGAAGGTGTTTTTATTAATATATTTCAAATCGGCAGACTCACAAAAATATTCACAATCCATTTTTAAGTCATTTTAGGTAACAGAAAAGATTCAACAAATGACAACAAATACGCTTACTTTCATCAATCTTATTTGTAATTTGATTCACTCGTCTTGTCGCTCATGCAGTTTCAGCGAATTTGTTTTGTCAGTCTTCAAACTCCACAGCGATAATTACAAGATACCACTAAACCACATCCAAGAATAAATTGAATTCACTTTCTGACGAAATAGTTTAGACGAAAATATGTCTTTGAAAGTCTTCGGTTAATTTGCATCCACACGCTACAACAGCTTCTCAGTCGGTCCCTTCGTGTTCGAGTTCTTCGAACCACGACTAGCTTTGGATGTCTTTAGAAGCACAATCGTCACCACTATCACTTTCAAGTGATTCTGTTGTACCGAATGACTCAATACTGCTCTCACTATCACTAGACGATTCGTAGTTTAGTTCACTTGAAGAATCCCTTTGTCGCTATCGGATGCCATCTTTATTTTACCTGCCATCTCATCAAAATTCAAAAAAAACGTCATACCGGAAACGTTCTCTGATTGGTTACAATTCGCGGGAAAACTGTTCTAAAAATAACCACACTTGTGAAAACGCTGTGACACTACCCAATACCGTATGGACGCTCCTACTTATGGGCTCCTGCTCAACACCTAATCATGCCCATGTGATCATTTGATTGACGTCTGAAAACGACAGACATCATCAATGATAATAAATGTCACACAATATCAGCTAATTATGTGACAGACAAACTTTGTTGAATAAGTCGAACTCTGTCTTATTATCGTTTTATTTTCTCCAGAAGAGTTTTACTTCGCCAGGGAATTGGTGGAGTACACGTATAGAAGGACCTGAAAAACGCTGGTGAGTTACCTGATTAAGGTTGCACGTGCTTGCTTATCTAGTCTAGCTAGTGTCTGCTTAGCGGAGCGGAGTCATATTTGGTGTTTTGTCCATATTTGGTATTTTGTCCATATTTGGTATTTTGTCCATATTTGGTAGTTGTCCATATTTGGTATTTTGTCCATATTTGGTGTGTTTTTTTAAATAATTTTATTATATTTCTAGTAATAAAAAAATATTCATAAAAACTACAATTTTACAGAATATTAAATCAATGTTAATATTTGGTATTTTGCCCTTATTTGTTATTTTGTCCATATTCGGTATTTTCTCCATATTTGGTATTAATAATAAAAATATGTAATACTTATATAGCGTATTCCTCCATATTTCAGTAGTATTTTCTCATATTTGGTATTGTTTTCCATATTTGGCTATATTATGGTAACGTTGGTGGTTTTGCTTCAAAAACACTCTTTATAGTTTATCACAACGACTTGAGCTGTAATTTATTATTCAAAAGAGAATCTTTTTTGAAGTAGTTGTTTGATAAAGCTCACAAGCTCTAAAGCACTTTCAGATACTCAAAGTTTAATCTAGTGTAATTACAGACCATTACATACACAGATAATAGGATATAGAATGACTATATT
Source organism: Actinostola sp. cb2023 (assembly GCA_033675265.1). Lineage (NCBI taxonomy): Eukaryota > Metazoa > Cnidaria > Anthozoa > Actiniaria > Actinostolidae > Actinostola > Actinostola sp. cb2023. Next base: position 381,103 of record JAUJYZ010000724.1, read on the forward strand.
CTAAGACCAGATGGAACTATGGGTACATATATGCAAATAACCTGACAATTTAGTTCATAACGAAACAGCTGAATATGGATATATTCATCCCAGTCAAGCAGCTTGGTTCAAACACTTTTATTTGCCTTCGCTTTCTTGATTCAAACAATCAAAAAGTCCACCAAAGCGTTCAGTTAAGAAACATCACTCGTTTTGAAAATGTGTTAAAGTTGACAACGTTTCTTGTAAAAGTATTTACCAGGACGAAACCATAGCAGACGTCATTTGAACATTTCCACAAACCAAATAACCCGACATCTCGGCGAGTCATTTGAAATCTCAATATGCAAATTTGATGACGTCTACTAAGGAATTTGCCATAATTTATTTAGACTTTTTCAAGAAGAACTTATTTTTTGAAAAGTTATTAAATAATTTATAAAGTCTGTGAAAATATTCTGCAAGTTTTCAAATGTCAATAATCAGCACAAGGGCGTTTTTGTATAATAAATGATTCCTTTAGTAGACGTCATCAAATTTGCATATTGAGATTTCAAACCTCTATAACTCATAAACGCAAGGTTCAAATCACAAAATACTGAACCCACTAACTATTCAGCATATATTGAATATATTTTTAAAACAATCTCACAGGGATTAGTTGCACTTTAAAGTATGAATCTGTACTCTTAGAAGTAATCATTTACTATTCGCGACGTCTTTCTTAATGGAACCCGCGGCTTTTGAGTGATTTTTACAATCGTAGGCGTTTATGAACATAATAATAATAATAATAAATAAGTTCTTTATAAACGCATCATACAATAGTCTCGATGCTTTTTACAATTAAATAAGGACGAAACAGTGGCAAAAGCTAAATAGAAAAAAAAGGTATTAAATATTCCTAGTAAACAGGAAGGTTTTAAGTGAAGATTTGAAGGCAGCAACGGAGGCAGAGTGTTTTAAGTTTTCAGGGAGATTGTTCCAGAGTGCAGGTGCAGCCATTGAATGATCTACACTGGAGACTAGCTATAACAAACAATTGAGTGTGTCTGAAATGATGACTTTGGCGGCATGAAGACCAGTTGGCTTTTAAGTATTTTAGAAGACGCTTTGAAGAACACGATTTCTTTTATTTGATTCTAGCTTTCGTTTACTCGTTCATTCATCCATCCTTCCATCCATCCATCCATCCATCCATCCAACCATTCATTCATTCATTCATCCATCCATCCATCCATCCATCCATCCATCCATCCATCCATCCATCCATCCATCCATCCATCCATCCATCCATTCATTCATTCATTCATTCATTCATCCATTCATTCATTCATTCATTCATTCATTCATTCATTCATTCATTCATTCATTCATCTATTCATCCATTCATTCATTCATCTATTCATTCATCCATCCATTCATTCATCCATTCATCTATTCATTCATCCATCCATTCATCCATCTATTCATTCATTCATCCATTCATCTATTCATCTATTCATCCATCCATCTTTTCATTCATCCATTCATCCATCCATTCATTCATCCATTCATCTATTCATCTATTCATCCATCCATCTTTTCATTCATCCATTCATCCATTCATTCATCCATCCATCCATCCATCCATCCATCCATTCATTCATCCATTCATCCATCCATTCATTCATCCATTCATCTATTCATCTATTCATCCATCCATCTTTTCATTCATCCATTCATCCATTCATTCATCCATTCATCTATTCATCCATCCATCCATTCATTCATCCCTTTATTAATTACATCTTCTTTTACCGCCTTCATTTTTGTCTCTCTCTTTTTCTTTTTCTTTTGTTTTATGTCTCTCTATTTACTTTCCTGTTGCCTACTTTTCATTCTATTCCTAATTAGTATAACCATTTCAAAGACGTGTATGTCAAGTAGGCAATCAATTACTACCATATATGGTAGTAAAAATTAAAAATGTATGTATTCGTGTAATAAAATACTGAACAATCTTACAACCCACAATTATAAACCACCTATATACGTGCCACTCAAAGCCTAATGTCAAAAGTCAAAGTGCTCTCCTCAAATCATTTCAATTCCAACTATCTGCGATACACCTGTTTTCAAAAACGTTGTTCATTTACAAAATACAAAATAGTAAATAGTAGATAGTAAAAAGGAATTAATTAGAGAAACAAAAGAAATTCAATCACGCGGAACTCTGGCTCATTGTTTCTCTAATTAATTCCTTTCTACTATCTACTATTTTGTATTTTGTAAATGGACAACGATTTTGAAAACAGGTGTATATATACACTCGATTGCAGAATGGTTGTAGAATACATTTATACAAATATCTAGATATCTAATGAGATACATAATGTAAAACATACTGACACACGACTGTTTGACCACAAAATATTATTGCTGTAAATTATTTTTTAGCCTGACTTTATGCGATACTAATCTACAATGTACGTTCCTGATATTTTAGAAGCAAATAAGTGATATTTCACGTTTTGCATCTCATTAGATACCTTGTATCTCATTAGATATTTGTATAAATGTATATTTTAGGTTGATACAATTTATTTTCAAGAAGAAAGAGACACGCTCGCGAAACGCGACGTCATCTTGTTTTGCTCGGAGGTGAATGAATAGCCAAGGTTAGGATATAATAGACAAGGTTATGATATATTATAACCCATCGATAAATTTCGCGCGCACCCATTGGTTAAAACGGGTCATGTGGTACGATTTCACTGGACGGATGTCAGGTAATATCCCCCAGTTTTGAGATGATATCTCCCACTTTGGAGAAAAATGAAATTAGCTGAACTTTTTTAAGACTGTAATCTATTTTTAATAGGTAAATTAGCTTGTACAACATACATGTGGTGTACTTGTTCCTTTTTGGGGATTTTAATATCGATACGACAGGTATTTGAGGTATTTTTATAATTTTTCGATCCTTGAACTACGAACAAACGTCAAAATCGGCGCTCAAAAGGTTACTCAAATTAAACCCAAAATATCAAGAAAACCACTCAAAAAGCTTCAAAAACTATCAATCTTTTATTTTCGAATACGTTTTTAGAAGTTTACACATATGAAAAGATCTCAAACGGAACGGATATTTGAACTCGATGAAACTTGTTTTCTTCATCCGTCATTTTGTTTCGGTTTCTTCAACATTCAAGTCGACGTAGAAAATTTATCGAAGGGTTATAAAATAAATAAACCCCTTTCTGGCTTACTGGTATATCGGCTGATAATGTCCTTGGCTTAGAGATGGTCCTCAAAATATCACAGTTGTTCTCGAAGCTTCGCTTCTCGGCCAACTGTTCATTTTTCGGACCATCTCTCAGCCGCGGACATTATCAGCCGATATACCAGCCGCCAGAAGGGGTTTATTTACTAAATAGCCAAGGTTATGTCACTTGTGTGGTATATGCTAAATATATATGTGCATGTATCTATAGTCATTCTCAAGAAGGTTTTCCGCTTTCAAATATGCATTTATACATATATACTGTAAGTACAAAATGCAGGTTTTTGGACTATAGCAATGCTTACTATTATGCCGGGGATGCTGGTGAATTTTTTTTTTCATATACCTTATACAATAAACAAGGTTAAAACAAGAAATCCGAACATACGAACAAAAGGAAATATATTTATTGGTTTATATAAAATTTGCCATGTCATTAAAATTTTAGTTATAATACCAAATTCAAAAATATTATACAGTCATTCTCAAAAAGGTTGTCCAGATGTGAAAAGATTACAATACTACAATAAAGTCACGTGATTCATTATGTATTCGATTTCCTCGCGTGGAATAATTTCAATTTGAGATGCAAAAGTACACGGCATTGTGAGAACTGAATGTAATGGCGCTGGTATCAACTTACAGTTCCGCACGCAGAAATTGAAAAAATACGTGACTTTATTGTAGTATTGTAGTCTTTTCATCTGGACAACCTTTTTGAGAATGACTGTATATACAGCGTGTTCTGTTGTCTCTATATATAATGTATATACATCAGATATACGTCTGAGTGTAATCGAATAAGGCCGCTAGGCCGACTACAAACAGCCGTCACAATAACTATTAGTTCTGAAACACGCTTAGTGACGTGTAAGCCGCGCCATTGCCTAGAGGACAGTTTCGATAGCTCTTCATTGTAATACAATGTCAGCTTATAAGCTATCAGTCGGATTTACGATCGAAGTGAAACACTTTCGTGAACTGAACATTTGGAAGCTAAAGTGGAGTATCGTCGATGTGGCGAACACGATATTCGCAGCTTGAGATCAGTCTGTAATTGCTAAGTGATTTCTCGGTGGGAAAGTCAGGAACGAAGAAAGGTATGACGCGCTTACGCTTGATTCTGCTCGTGCATTTTGTTGCTGTAAAATATGTTTTTTTCGTTTCGATAGTACTCAAAGCATTCTTCTAATGCAATAGAACTATTTGTCTACATTTAGTAAGTACATTTGAAACATTGAATTCCTTGTTTTTATAATGCGCAGTTGAAAATGTTCCAATTGATATCTGCGCAAGTCAATAAATTAATATGTTTTTTCGTTTGAATTTGTTCATAATGAACTTCACATGTATTTTTTTTTTGTCCTTTTCCTTTTCTTAATCTTCTTCATTTTCATCTTCCTCTTCTTCTTCCTCTTTGTCCTGTTCTTCTCTTCCTTTTCTCCTTTTCTTCTTCTTCTTTTTACTCTTCTTCTTCTTCTTCTTCGTCTTCTTCTTTTCCTTCTTCTTCTTCTTCTTCTTCTTCATCTTCTTCCTCTTTGTCCTGTTCTTCTTTTCCTTTTTTTCCTTTTCTTCTTCTTCTTCTTCTTCTTCTTTTTCTTCTTCTTTTCCTTTTCTTCTTCTTCAGTTTTCTTTTTTTCCGTTATTTTTCGTCTTCTTCAGGTCACAGTATGCATGAGATGTTTTCAAAATCTTTTTTTTTTCGTTTTCATTTTCAAAGGCCTTAAAACCTGTCCTATTCAAATGCTTTTAAAGTCAGTCTTGACGTGCTGTTAGATTAAGATGTTATAATTGGATACTTAAAGACTCCGTGTCGACCGGCATGCAACGCGCGCGCAATGTTTTTGTTTTGATCCCCGCCATTCGCTCTTCTCATCGACAATATTTCCTTTTCCGAGCTGATACGTAGCAAAGGAACTGTAAAATGATGAGAAAATGAACACATTCAGTTCCGCTGAGAAGGAAAAGCGAGAGGAAATAACAACACAGCGCAGTACTATACACAGCGAAGGTTCATATTATAGTGCTTACTTACTGTAAAATAACTTCAGCAAATTCGCTGTCTGTTCGGCGATTATATCCTAGTTCACTCTTCTTGGATCTCCATAGATCTCGGATAGATTTCCTAACGTAAATAACTTTTAACTCTTCCGGTCTTTTGGGCCTACCAACAGGTCTGCTCCTCTTCCTCGTCGCTGACATGACGGGAGAAACATGGACGTGAAAATAGCAAAAAATCGTGCAGAAACTTCCTCTTCCACGACCCAATACATATTATCAGCTATACACATATAAATTCCCGACCTTTTGCCGGTGATTTCTCGAGGAGAAACAACTCGATGCCTTTCAGAAAATCAGATTGAGAATCGATAGAGATACAAACACAAGAAATCGAATTTCGTATGATACGTTATTATCGCTCTGGGCGCGCGTTGCATGCCGGTCGACACGGAGTCTTTAAGACACAGGGGACTGATATATTCAATCCTATGCGATCAATGTTCATCATGATTGCTTGGCATATTTTGGTTGAAATGTTCTGCGAGCTACATTAGACAAGTACACACATTAATTTCAACACTTTGAAATGAGTTATTGATCTTTTTTTGGCTGTCTTTTTTTAAATTATTGTACAGTATTTACAAAAAAAAAATTTTTTTTTAGCTGTCTATTTACAGGTTTCGAAAATGGAATCGAGCGATCACACATCTGCTGTTGGCATTTTATTAACGATTTTGTTTTCGACCATTTCCTTGATTGATATAGAAACACTTAGCATTTTGATTAAACGTATTTGCCTCGGGGAATTCACTGTTGAAGTAGTATGATATGTCTAATGGATGACGTCATGAGAGGGGTGTCTGGGGCACTAATGGTAATGCGACGAATTTACGGCGTCGTTCGATATAACAAATAAAATAGGTGGAAGTGTAAACAGCTGATTCTTCGTTTAAGTAACAAGATATCACTTTCGCTTTCGCTTTGATAAAGGTTTGTATCGCTTTCGTTTTTCCCATGCAGAAGGGCCCGGCCAGGCCCACTTGAACCAAGGTTTGTATGGTCTCCTTTTGTGTTTTTGTGAGTGCCCACTCGAACCAAGAGACCGAGTTCGTTCCCATGCAGAAGGGCCCGGCCAGGCCCACTTGAACCAAGAGACCGAGTTCGTTCCCATGCAGAAGGGCCCGGCCAGGCCCACTTGAACCAAGAGACCGAGTTCGTTCACATGCAGAAGGGCCCGGCCAGGCCCACTTGAACCAAGAGACCGAGTTCGTTCCCATGCAGAAGGGCCCGGCCAGGCCCACTTGAACCAAGAGACCGAGTTCGTTCCCATGCAGAAGGGCCCGGCCAGGCCCACTTGAACCAAGAGACCGAGTTCGTTCCGATGCAGAAGGGCCTGGCCAGGCCCACTTGAACCAAGAGACCGAGTTCGTTCCGATGCAGAAGGGCCTGGCCAGGCCCACTCGAACCAAGAGACCGAGTTCGTTCCCATGCAGAAGGGCCCGGCCAGGCCCACTCGAACCAAGAGACCGAGTTCGTTCCCATGCAGAAGGGCCCGGCCAGGCCCACTCGAACCAAGAGACCGAGTTCGTTCCCATGCAGAAGGGCCCGGCCAGGCCCACTCGAACCAAGAGACCGAGCTCGTTCCCATGCAGAAGGGCCCGGCCAGGCCCACTTGAACCGGCCAAGAGACCGAGTTCGTTCCCATGCAGAAGGGCCCGGCCAGGCCCACTTGAACCAAGAGACTACTGACTTACTTGCAGTTAACTTGACAAGCTATCGTACGAAGAACGGCAGTTTGCTATATAGCATTGTGGTATACAGGGCCGTACATAATCCAAAATTCAAGGGAGGGCAGTACGTATATAACAGAAGAAAATTAATAAAATTAGTACAGTTCTCAGTATTTTTTGGTATCTTTTTCGCCCTGCTGTGTATGGCCCTGGTATATAAAGAGCATATTACACTGCGGCGCGAAGATATGAATTTTATTTTCGAGTGGCATAAACAATATTTTACGAATTTTTCGGCACGCACGCAATGCATTATGAGATTATTACAAAGGAAAAGTGAGCACCAATTCTAGACACAGGGAGCCCAAACTATGTTTTAGCTCACTTGGTGCTCACTTTTCCTTTGTAATAATCTCACAATGCATTGGCGCGTACCGGAAGTCTGGCACTCTTGATGCTTGTATACCAGTATGACGCTATTAACCTCCCATTTACAATGCTTCCATATGCTTCTTTTTGGCTATTACTTGTCATAACTATTTATAATAGTTAAGTGTGGACAGTGCCCGTGGTGTCGGTTACATTGATGGTAACACAGAACTCCATTTATTTCTGACCACCCAAGTTTAGCCTTATTGTAAACTGATTGTTTTTCTTTTTAAAATATGCGAATATATATAACCACTTAAAAATAAAAAGTCGTATAAAACTACAGTGATCACGAACGAAAGCGACTCGACAACCAGGCTACGCATCCGGCGAGCAAGATATAGTCGCTTACAAGAGGTATAGTAATCGGTATCGTTACAGAAACTAAAAACTGTGAAAAAACGGGATTTTCAAAGTGGTCGCCCAGATGGCTGACGAGGAGATCTAGAGGTTTTTTAACTTCCAAGCTATCTTCTTTTTTTTTTTTTTCAATATTATCACATACAAAATTCCAATTCCAATTCCAACTTCCAAGTTATCGGTTTATTCCCATCGCGACACAATGGTAAGATGATTAGTCTATGAGTAATTTGTCCTACTCCTTTACGAAAGTTAGTTTTGATGAGCTATTAGTCATTATGAGTGCTGATCGTGGCACTGATCAGTTTGATGTAGAATCTCTAGTTAGTACACTGAAGAAAATATTGAATTGAAAATTGAATTTCTTAACGAATTTTCTGGAGACGTTCTAAATTAAACGTCTTATTAACTATGGAGGCAGCGGTGGGATCGTTGTTTCTTCGTGGCTCTCGTAGACGACATGTGTTTTTTATTTATAAAATCTTTTTACAGACGGTCTACGCCAGCAAAGCTGATTTTCAGAAGGGCTCTGTGAAGAGAATATAAATATAAAATATATTTATAAAATAAAAAAAGGTTTATGGTTATTGGTAGCTGTAGCTAGTTGAACAACTTTACAGACATTGAACTTACAGTTGGACAAGATCATTTAGAGAATGTAAGTGAATTTAAATATCTATATAGCTAATCGCATAATCGTTGTCGGGTTGAAAATCATAAATCATAGAAGCTGAGACCGCAAGGATGGATGGGAAATCAAGTTCATGAGCCACATTACATACAGATATATTCAATGTTCTCGTAGTTTTGAAAAAATATGAGCTATTTGGCTAAGATCCTACAAGTCTGGATAAAAGGTCGATCGTTTGACGGTGTTATTTGAGAGTTTTAATTACCCAGAATTCCTTTGGGTCATAGCTTTCATGATTTGTGACCATCAATCAACATCTAACTTGGCACAACCTCGAGGCAATTCAGTCCAAAGTTGCTCAAAGACTGGGAGTCTTGAAGCGGATAAAGCACCTGCTTCCCATTCATAGTAGAAAACTGTATGTTTCAACAATGATCATACCTATAATGAGGGTTTATCACATAATTTCAAAACTCATAGGACAAACAATTAATGATTATCATAGCTCCACAAATTACGAAGATATGAATTTTCAAAAATCGAAATTTTATATGAAAACCTTTGGAAATTACGCTTGGAGGCAACTCTTGAATCCGTGGCACTTTCCGATATTTCGATTTTCTATATTTCTCTCAAATTCGAAATAGGTAAATACTATTCATTTGCTATCCAAGTGAATGTCTAATCAATCGTACAATAAAGTAAAACATCAGAACAGATTCTTATTTTTCATGTTAAAACACAGTCTTTGTATTGTCTTATTGTCTATTTGGTATTTACCATTTAATCTATTTTCTATTTTCTATTTTCTATTTTCTATTTTCTATTTTCTATTTTTCTACTTGTGTTTGTTTTGGGAGCCATTTTTAAACAGTTAGTTCCGTTGAGTTGAACCTCGTGCTTTACTATCAACATTATTATGGAAAACATCGACGAGGACTTTATCGTCTCCCTTATAAAGACCGGGAAAACACACAAAGAGGTATCTTCTTTATTGAAATCAATGTTCCCGTCTATAAAAAGAGGATTTAGTGAGCATACAGTGCGAAAATACTGTTCGCTTCGAAACATACGAAGACCTACTACTACTGAAGTAGACAACCTCGTCAGTCAGTGTGTAGACGAAGTAAGTATTTGTAAAGTCTTTGCAGTCTTTTGCAATGTGTTGTTTTCTCATAGTCTTGATATTGACAGCCCACACTTATGATTGCCAGGTGGGCCCGAGTTATGGAAGGAAGATGATGGCAGGCTATGTTTACAGCCAGTATGGAGTTAGAGTTGGCAGGCGAAAGTTACAAAGCTCCCTAAGTCGTGTTTCACCAGTTTATCATGAACAGCGACGAAATGACTTAGTACGACGTGCCAATCCAGTACCCTACTATGCTCCATATCATGGTCATAAACTTCATATCGACCAAAATGAAAAACTCAAGGACTTTGGTGTTACTCATGTCTGTTTTAGTGATGGTCACAGCAGTCAGATAGTCGGTGTGCTTACAATGCCTATCAAAAATCCGATAGTAATTTACGAAGGCTTGTTCAGGCAAGTTGAATACAGAGTCGTTTTCGTATGAGTGGGAGATTTACGGTACCGCGCCGTGTCGTATTGAAAGAGTTTGATTGACTGAGATGCATCTGTACGCTTTTTGATTGGTTCAGAAAGGAAGTCACGGTACCGTATATGTTTCCCACTCATACGAAAACGACGACTCTATACACCGTAATGACGTTAGCGTGCTATATTAATGCCGTTTATTGTACGCTGATCATGAGTCGAACCTCTCCACAACGGCCACCTGACCATAGTTAGTATAACAACTGTCTTTAATATAATTGCACTTGAACTCAAATGGGTTACAACAGGGTGCAAATTAATCGCACTGCTCGTAAAGAGGTTCAACTCTAGAGTATAGTAATTATATTTTTGTCATCACAACAGGCCTTTATTGCTTAGAGATGGTATATGGGACATGGTTCGAGCAGATCATGGAACAGAATGGTGTCTCGTACTTTTTATTCAAAATTACCTGGCACAGTTTCGTGGATACCAGCAGTGTGATCCTTACTACCAATCAAAATCCACTGATGTAAGTATCATTTAGTATTGTTTGCAACTTTAAGAAGGCCCCAGCATAGTGCGTCTTGAACAACAAACTATCACTCAGTTCGAAGAAGTTATTTCGTCTGGAACTGATAGTCTTCTTAATTTATAAAGAGGAAAGCAAAACCCTAAAACCGTATACAGTGAATTACCTCTGGACACCAGGCAAGGTCCCAAGGGTGTCCGCTTTGTAGAGGTTTCACTGCAGTGCCAGGCCTTTTGCTTGCTCTCGACAGGAGGTTCATCTTCAGATTATTCAAATAAAATATTCTCACTAGACGTGTATAACAACAATCACAACGCATCCTAATCAGAAGAGCACAATATTCAGAAATTGTTTTACTGATTTTCAGAATCTTCCGGCCGAAAGAAAGTGGGTTGAAATTAATCAAAGAAATAATTACCCCATGAAAGATGCTCTCATCGATATGCAGAGGCGCTTAGTGATCAATATGGCCGATCCTCTGGTCAAGTATGGGGTCTCGTTCATATCGATTTGTGTTTCAGAAGTAGGCGTAGCAAAAGTGGTTGCATCTTGGAATGAGCACCCAATCGAAGGTAATAACATTTCATTATAAAACTGAGACATCTCGAGAAACTCGGAAAACGTTAACAGCATGCGTCGCAGCATCCGGCAGGGCGTGGCCAAGGCATGGGATTTCAGCACTGACACAACGTACACATGTAGTCCATGTACTAGTACAGACAAACACCTAATTACATTAATTGAAAATATGAAATATCTGATAAATAGAAACATAAAAAAATATTTGCTTTTAGATGACACTCAAAGAATACCAAATACAAGGGCACAGTTGTCAAGACGTGTATCACTGGTAGATATCCAGACAGTCCCTACTACAGAAGAAGCTATCATCCTGTATGAAGCTGCAGGCGGCCGTCTAACAAGAGAGAGTTTATTTGGGGCCGATCCGCTTCGCAATCATGCTCATCTAATTCAAGAAAGAGAAAGGCTTTTTGGGCAAACGAATCCTGATTTCCATTTCATTCAATCAAGGCTCGCCAATGGAGATTTAGTTTTCTTTGAAGCAGCTATTACTTCCTTCGTTGAAATTACTAGAAGACTAGCCATGGAGATATGACAACTTTTATTTTCATTTATGCATTTAACTTGGCATACAGTATGGTGTACTATATATATAACAGTGATTATAATCATAACTCGAAATTAGATCATGTATTATTTCAGAGGGATATTAATCCGTTCATTTCATGGTAACATGACATTATTTGGAACTCAACTATCAATAACTGTTCAGTTCATCAACTAACTTTTAATATTTGGGCTATAGCAAACAAAGAAGCTAATAATGTCATTTGCACTATCTATAGCCAAACGCAACGTCATGATTGCATGGGTCTATCATGCAGTTCTAGATGTTGTCGGGACCTAAATATCTAGAATATCGTTGTTGTTGTGGCTGCTGGCCACCAAAACTGTGGCTGTTTGTACACGGGGTTGGCCATGACTGGGTTTAACTGCAATATCAGTGAGGAGCTGTTGGATATTTCGTACCATTGGCACTTTAACATAATCATCTTCACAACGACACAGAGGGCATATGCTTCCAGCTTCGCGCCACTGTTCCACACATGGGATACAGCCAATAACATTTTCGCATCCTGCACATGCGGCCACAGGTAGTGTAGCGACACTGAAACAAATATTACACTTGAACACTTTCTCTAGAAATCTGCAGACACTGGCTTCATCTTCAATGGCTATTTGGTTATTACTTTGATTACTGATGGCCATGCCTGCTGCCTCCTGTACCTTTACCAAATCATTGCGCATCTTCTTTAATTCTGATATAATATCTGAGGATTGGTCTTCTGCTTTTCTTTCTTCTGCTTTCCTTTTTCCCAGTAAGGTATCAGAACAATGGCTTGGAATGGCAAATACTTTGCGGCAACCTTGCCAAAAGGAACCTGTTGAGTACAATCCAGAAAATCTCCTTTTATTATTAAACAGATAGTGTACGTATACATACATTTATTATTATTATTATTTTATACATTTATTGCATCAGTTAATAAAAAGTTGTTGAAATTATAGTGCTTAGTAAAACTAAATTCCAATTTAAATGCCATTGTATATAGGCTGATTTAGGGGGAAGGAGGGGACCATGGGCCCCCTATTCATCTGAGGTTTTTATAAACACTTGATGGTTAATACTAATAAAAATGCTTCGTTTGTTCAAATGCTGTAACAACACCCTAAGTGATACCAAAAATGGTAATTTACACCCCTCAAAGAGACGATGATTATCCCTGCCCTTTCACATGGGGAGCCCCTCCCATGTAAAAGGGGCGGGGATGAGCGATAGTATAGGGTTAGCTTAGCGTTACTGCAACACCAATAAAATTACAAAAACCGGGACTTATGGAATTAATCTAACAAGTGACAGATTAAAGAATGAAATAAACATAATTAGGCGACCTTCAACTGGCTGTATTAAATCTACATGTACACGCCATTCTTGATGTGCCGGTTTCAATAAAGAATTGCAATCATTGTTGTTCCCTATTCGAAATCTTGGAAAACTCAAAACACTCTCAAAACACGCTCATATGCATGGAGTTATAGTGCGATTTGAACCTAAGTTGTTTTTTCTTTCTCGTGGGAAAAATGTCCTAGCAACTAATTAGTCGCGCCACTCAACCTGAATCTGTATTCAGGAACATTTTAGATTACACTATTATCACCGATAAGTTTTATTTATAAATCAGGCAATATGAAATCATGCAGTACCAGATCTAGAAAGTTTTCAAAATTCTAAAAAACCGTAATTATTATTCATGGCAGCACTATAGCTAATTGATAACGCATCATTGTCAATTTCAATAAAAAGTCGGTCGGGTCCCGTGTTTCATTCAAAAGTATAAAATAATTATATAACTTAATACACACACAGACATTTATTAAAGATGTACCAGGAATGTACTAACCTTTCGTGGCATTTGATGTCCTAATTTGTAAATACTTATTATCGAGTAGAATTACGGGAGTCCCAACCTCATTTTCGACCTGTTTTGCTACTTGTTCCACGGTAGCGGTTTCTTCACACAAATTCAAATATACTTGAAATATAGGTGAAGGCTTTCCATCAACAACTTCGCAAAAAATAACTGTTTTCCTCCATGTTCTGGCGGGACTGCTGCCAGGGCTGGAGGAAGCACTACCATGATGTTGCAATTGGGTTTTCGCAAACATAAATGCTGGACGTGTCAAGCCTTGCTGTCGCGCCATATTTCCACTTACACCGGGAGGTGGATTTGGATTCAGTCGTCGTCCCGCACTGACTGTTGGTTGTAAATAGCTGCATGATGGTTCAGCGGCGATGTCTTGTTGCTGTGGATCACCAAAAACTTCGTAGGTAATAAACGACAACACATCATCAGGGTTGAACTCCCCGGTTCTTGGGTCAGGCATCAACACAGACTCATCGCCGATCAAATAAATAGAATCTGCATTAAGCTTGAAAACTCTTGAAAGGACCTGTGAAGTGTTTTCATTAAGTCGGACTTTAAGACTAGTGTCCCCTCTTTCACGTTTACGAAAAGTGCGTTCATCTTGCAGAACTGAGGAGTCGGTACAATGCAACTGGCGCGAACTTTACATTACAATGATACCCCGCCTTGTGGCCACCCCGTTAATACGGCCAACTCGATATTACAAATGAACAAAACACGGTCAAGAGTAGGGTGCGTGCGATTGTTTTGGACTAATCCGGATTAACAATACCCGGAATATCACGAGTGAGCGTCACTTGCTTTGAGAGCTATTCCTATTTGGGAAATTCCAAATCTGTCTATTCAGGAATATTCCAGAGTATGTTCTTATTCCGAAATATAAGCCAAACGAACGAGTCATATAGTCGCAAAGCTGGGCGTATTCGCATGATTCCACAGTATAGAGAAGGTTCCTGGGACCTAGCAGTTTTAGAAAACGAAAAATAGAAATTGTAAAATAGAAAATAGAAAAAATGATAATTCCAAATAGACAATAAGACAATACAAAGACTATTGATTAATGGCCGAAACGTCTATATGAAAAACAGAAGTCAGAGACAAACAAAGACTGTGTTTTAACATGAAAAATAAGAATCTGTTCTGATGTTTTACTTTATTGTACGATTGATTAGACATTCACTTGGATAGCAAATGAATAGTATTTACCTATTTCGAATTTGAGAGAAATATAGAAAATCGAAATATCGGAAAGTGCCACGGATTCTCTTGCCTCCAACAAAGGTTTTCATACAAAATTTCGATTTTTGAAAATTCATATCTTCGTAATTTGTGGAGCGATCTTTTCCAAACTTCACATTTTTACTAATTTTAACGAGCTCTTTCCAGCTATGATAATCATATTTTGTCCTATGAGTTTTGAAATTACATGATAAACCCTCATTGATTATGCTAGTATTGTCTGGGGCGATTGTTTTGTGTGATTATTATTACTTAATATTAAGGATATAAATTGAGGGAAAGTGTTATAAAGATACCCGATAAAGTTAGCTCTAGAAAGAGAGGAGAAAAGAGAGAAAATAGTACGTAAATTTGAGTTCTTCAATTTTTATAAAAAAGCACACGTGCCTTCTACAAATTATCATCATCATCGTTATCGTCATCATCGTTATTCCAAGCCAGTTTTCAGACTATGTTATTACCATGGTTACCACATAGCGTGTTCATCACGGCGTCACCACCGACACAGAACAGTTTGGTCCCTTTTCTTTTCAATATGGAAACAAAGATCGTAACTTGTTTTTGTCGTTTCGATCTACAGAACCACAGCCTGCGCGTCGATCGTAATTCATAAATGAAAACCTTCATCCCGTGAGATCAGTTAATTAAGCTCAGTAAGCATTAGATGATCGATAAAGAACTAGTCATAACAGTCTATGTGTTATTCAGTATTATCCTATATATATTACATCTCAGCCAATCAGAGCTCACCGCCGTTTCTATGAAATAATTAGATCTTTTTTTTTTTTGCCGTAATACGGGCTGATATTTTACGAGTTGCGAATGTATTTTTCCGAGTCCCGAAGGGACGAGGAAAAATGCGAGTAACGAGTAAAATATCAGCCCGTATTACGGCAAAAACCCCAAATAAGTTATTTATTATACTACTCTGCACGAAAAAAAAATTGCCCGTGTTTTAGCAAATTTATCTAATAATTATTTCAAAACCTTTCAAGGTCCGCGCGCTCTTTTACAGAATGACAAATCGCTCGCGCACGGAACCAGCGCGCGCTTGAAACAGTTTTTCTTTCAAACTTTGTCCTTGCTTTTGGATGATTTTTTGACTTTGTTATTGTAAAAAAGAAATCGCAAGCGGTTTTCCATTGTCTGTACTCTTATTGAAAATGGATTTGAAGTCACAAAATGTTCAAAACTTTGCAGTGAAACCGGTTTTAGAACTATGGTAATACGGCTTTTAGAACTATGGTAATAGGGATGTCCGTTTTAGCGGCACTGGCACAAGCTATGCCGAGTATAATTTATTTTCATAATAGATTTTCTCTTTACAGAAGTCGTTCACTAAATATTTGAATAGAAAACGAATTACAAGCTCGTAATTTCAATTTGACACGGTTTTCTTTGTTTTTCCAACTTTTTAATGAAGAAAAAATATTTTTGATAAATACCGGCATATCGGGAATCGAACCCAAGACCTTTGGCTTACTAGACCACTCTTTACACTGTATACTACTAAGGTAACTGATAAATATTTCTGGACAAAAAATGCTTTAGCTGTTTTGATGAAGCTCGTTAACATTACAGTATACAGAATGGAAAAGCATTTGTTTTGCAATTCCACTTGGGAAATCAGGAACCATAACTTGATTAATGACGTCCTTCTCATAGGACCGTGTTTTGTTTGAAAATCTTTGTCAAACTTTCGCTCGGAGTTATGGCATGGAATATATTAACCTCGGGCGACCTCGGTGAATATATCCCATAACCCCTCGCTACATGTCGATAACCTACACATAGATCTTTGTAAACTATTTTCTTGATACTTTATCAGTCTCAACAGTTTCCATGAAATGTAATATGATCTTTGAACCCATATTGTAAGAAAATCAGTTGAAGAAACCTCCGGCAGCTCGAAGAAGGTAGACTCTTTAAACATGACGAGTGTCTTTGCGTTCTTGCATCATGGTGCATACCTTATCAATCCAACTAGAGTGGGTGGAATTTTTAGGGGCAAGGCTAATTAAGGTTAATTTTAAATATTATACTTTTCCACGATATGTAGTTGGACCAATAAACTACATGACAACCTGCATTACTTTCACCCTTCTCATTTCATATTTCTTGAAAATGAGACCACAGAGTCTGATTCGTACTATTAGTCAACACTTTTTTAAATTAAAGTATATACTTCTTGATCAAATGAGTTACAACTCATTTTTGATGTGATTACATGGCAAACATTTTATGGACAAAAATCGTGCTTTACACCTGTAATTTCATTTGATGAGTAATTAAGCCAGTTTTCACTGACGCAAGATAAGAAAACATGAATACATCATTCTCAGGGGCGGATCCAGGGGGGGGGGAGGACATGAGTTGGGCCCGATACATATTTGCCCCCGTTTCCCCACCATTTGATGCCCAGAATGCATGGAAATTGCATTTTCGAGCTTCTAGATTTCAAAATGTTCTGGGGGAGCATGCCCCCACACCCCCTAGCAGAAGGGGCCTCACGGCCCCTTAGTGGTGCACCCCCCTTTCAAAATCTCTAGATCCGCCCCTGATTCTGACAATGGCATATTTCAACGAAGGTAATAACATTTTTTCTGAGAGCTGCTATTTATATTGATACTGGCTACACAAGTACTTATGCTTGCATCGCTGGTGAAATCCAGGTGACGGATGTTCAAAGAGTGGATAACGCTATCCGTTGGCTACATTATTCATTGGATAACAGCATCAACTAATCCACTCAATAAAGATCCAACGGATAGCGCTACCCACTTTTTGAACAACCCGGGACCAGGATGTACACTGCGTCTAGTGACTATCTTGAAAAATACTCTCTCACTCTATGGGCCTCTGCAGCCTCCTTTACCGAAGATAATAACTCTGGAAGGGCATCCTCTATTTTCTTTTTTTCTGCTCAACAGAATGAGAATATGAAAATATGGGAATATATAGTATGAACTCACGTCACACTGCTAGACGTATTACATGTAAAATGTTATACCAATTTTCTGTTTTCCTGTATAAACGGTATAGGTCAGTAGCCGGTCCAGATGGTTTCGTATCTTTCGAGAATGTCAAAAGCTATATCTGACAGAATATAATTATTTTTAGAGAATACCAATGAAATATTGTAATCAGTAAAAACTTGCCACGACTCATCTACATGCTTGAGACTGATTCAGCGGTGCTCTTCAGCGCGGGCTCGGATGAAACGTCGCCCCGCCAGAGAAGCCTGCTAGAACGACTTCCGGCGGGGCGACGTTTCCGAGACCGGCCGCGCCGAAGAGCACCGCTGGATTCTCGAGCATGGAACATCTGACATGACGCACGGTTACGTGTCGTGACATTGTCGATGTTTTTACCGTAAATAATTATGAATGTAATTCTGTCAAAACTCACCAAAACGGCTAACGCAGTGTTTACTTTCTTATATACTTTGACCCATTTCAAATCTGCATTGACATACATGGAAATGAAATGGAAATGTTTGGAACAAAAAGCTCTTGTTTCCAAAGGTTTTGAATTGGGTTAAATAATGTAAACATTGCGTTAGCCGATTTTGTCTATGAAGTATTCAAAATCATTTTGGAGACTGTTCTTTTCCAAATTCTTTCCCCGGCGGCTTTGTATTACAAACAATGACTTACTGTGAAATGTAGTCACAGCTAACTGGTTTTAAACAATGGTCCCTTAATTTGTGCCAAACTTGAGCTTATGCCGCTAAAACGGACATCTCTAATACGGCTTTCGAACTATGGTAATAGAGATGTCCGTTTTAGCGGCATAAGCTCAAGTTTGGCACAAATTAAGGGACCATTGTTTAAAACCAGTTAGCTGTGACTGCATTTCACAGAAAGTCATTGTTTGTAAAACAAAGCCGCCGAGGAAAGAATTTGGAAAAGAACAGTCTCCAAAATGAATTTGAATACTTCATAAATAAAATCGGCTAACGCAATGTTTACATTATTTAACCCAATTCAAAACCTTTGGGAACAAGAGCTTTTTTTGTTCCAAACAATTCCATTTCATTTCCATGTATGTCAATGCAGATTTTAAATGGGTCAAAGTATATAAGAATGTAAACACTGTTAGCCGATTTGGTGAGTTTTGACAGAATTACATTCATAATTTATTTACGGTAAATTGTCGAAAGATACGAAACCATCTGGACCGGCTACTGACCTATACCGGTTTATACAGGAAAATAGAAAATTGGTATAATATTTTACATGTAATACGTCTAGCAGTGTGAGTTCGTACTATATTCTCATTTTTTCATATTCTCATTTTGTTGAGCAGAAAAAAAGAAAAATAGAGGATGCCCTTCCAGATTTATTATCTTCGGTAAAGGAGGCTGCAGAGGCCCATAAAGTGAGAGAATACTTTTCAAGATAGTGACTAGACGCAGTGTACATCCTGGTCCCGGATTGTTCATAAAGTGGATAGCGCTATCCGTTGGATCTTTATTGAGTGGATTAGTTGATGCTGTTATCCATTGAAAAATCTTTGAACATCCGCCACCTGGATTTCACTAGCGATGCAAGCATAAGTACTTGTGTAGCCAGTATCAATATAAATAGCAGCTCTCAGAAAAAATGTTATTACCTTCGTTGAAATATGCCATTGTCAGAATGATGTATTCATGTTTTCTTATCTTGCGTCAGTGAAAACTGGCTTAATTACTCATCAAATGAAATTACAGGTGTAAAGCACGATTTTTTTCCATAAAATTAATGTTTGCATGTAATCACATCAAAAATGAGTTGTAACTCATTTGATCAAGAAGTATATACTTTAATTTAAAAAAGTGTTGACTAATAGTACGAATCAGACTCTGTGGTCTCCATTTCAAGGAAATATGAAATGAGAAGGATGAAAGTAATGCAGGTTGTCATGAAGTTTATTGGTCCAACTACATATCGTGGAAAAGTATAATATTTAAAATTAACCTTAATTAGCCTTGCCCCTAAAAATTCCACCCACTCTAGTTGGATCGATAAGGTATGCACCATGATGCAAGAACGCAAAGACACTCGTCATGTTTAAAGAGTCTACCTTCCTCGAGCTCCCGGAGGTTTCTTCAACTGATTTTCTTACAATATGGGTTCAAAGATCACATTTCATGGAAACTGTTGAGACTGACAAAGTATCAAGAAAATAGTTTACAAAGATCTATGTCAGTGTAGGTTATCGACATGTAGCGAGGGGTTATGGGATATATTCACCGAGGTCGCCCGAGGTTAATATATTCCATGCCATTACCCCGAGCGAAAGTTTGACAAAGATTTTTAAACAAAACACGGTCCTATGAGAAAGACGTCATTAATCAGGTTATGGTTCCTGATTTCCCAAGTGGAATTGCAAAACAAATGCTTTTCCATTCTGTATACTGTAATGTTAACGAGCTTCATCAAAAAAAAACCCAGCTAAAGCATTTTTTGTCCAGAAATATTTATCAGTTAGCTCAATGGTATACAGTGTACAGTGTGGTCTAGTAAGCCTAAGGTCTTGGGTTCGATTCCCGATATGTCGGTATTTATCAAATTTTTTTTTCTTCATAAAAAAAGGTGGAAAAACAAAGAAAACCGTGTCAAATTGAAATTACGAGCTGATAATTCGTTCTCTATTCAAATATTTAGTGTACGACTTCTGTAAAGAGAAAATCTATTATAAAATAAATTATGCTTGGCATAGCTTGTGCCAGTGCCGCTAAAACGGACATCCCTAATACGGCTCCATATTTTTCGAGTTCTCTTGACCTTATAAGGTAAAATTACGTAATAGTAGTATAATAAAGAGCGGTATTTCATAGTTTGTATTAGCCAATCTTAACGTTGTAAATTTTAATTGTTGATGTAATATGTATAGGATAATATGGTTATTCCATGGTTTTCTTTGGAATACGGGCGGAAATTTCACTCAAAAATTATATTATTTTAGTATACAATTCGCCTAAAGGCTCGTTGCCAAATAATATAATTTTTTCGTGAAATATCCGCCCGTATTCCATAGAAAACCATGGAATAACCAATAAATATTTTGAGACTTCTTCATGAGCTCATGCACTAGTGAAATAATTATTGGTTATTCCATGGTTTTCTAAAATTTACAACGTTTTGATTGGCTAATACAAACTATGAAATACCGCTCTTTATAAAATAATTTAGATATAACGCGCGCTCTGATTGGTCAAAACACCGTTTTAGATGAGAGTATATAACACGCTACGTCATGACCTTGAAAGAGCTTGAAGCTATGCAGTGGATTTGATCGACACCAAATATATTTTTTTCTGCTGTTAAACAGTGTTTTATTTAATAAATATATTTTTAACAAAAGTCATAGAATTAGTTTTTCTTGAGTTTCTCAAGTTGAAGTTCTATCTAGATTGAGAAAAGAATTGAGCTTCAAACACACCAAAAACTGGCGACGAATCGTCCACTTTTGTCCACATGCAAATCACAATATAAACGGAAAGATAACTAAATAATCTAACTGCTCAGTTTTCTCAATCATGATTACTAACCGTTCTATGAGTTCTATAGCTACAAATATTTTCTCAATTTAACGAATGCAAATACCAAGCAACGATAGCCGTATTTAATATAAGCTTAAGCTTACTCACAAAACAGAGCGATTCTTGTACTAGCTACAAATTGACAAGTGTTAGCCTGAATCTCTAGTAAAATATGTCAAAGAGAAAAAAATATTGTCAAATGTCTCAAAAACGTCCATCGCTTATAAGTTTTATACATTCTTGTCGAGAAAAACGCTGAAAAGATTCAAAAATACGACAAAAACTGTGGATATTTGGCTACCTGACTTCGTGCTCAATTCATCAAGTTGTCAAATATTTCAAAAAGTTGGCGATTCGTCTTCATTAGCTCAGCTTTTCTTCATTTTTCGTATTCACAGGATCACACAAACTGATAAAGGAATCCGTAAGAAGCATTCTTCTTTAATTTTCTGACAGAAAATAGCATTCTTCACAACGTTTTTCCTGTCAAAACACATTACGGCACAGCTAAAAGTTGTCCGAGTCGCTTGCCATTTTGATTTCTTTCGCGAGATTTGATTGGACGATGGGCGATTTCTGACGCTTTTCAGGAGAATTGCAAATTTGATCAGTAGAATCTCGCGTAAATAGAGGATTTTTTCAAAACAAAATCATTGTAGTTATTTTATAAAAGAAATATAAAACAGTTTTCCGCTTTATATGTGATATTTATAAAACGAGAGGCCGTGTTGTATCGGTGGATATCGCGGCCGCTTCGATCGCGTCGTGGTTTCCTACGTTTATCTCGTGTTCTCCCAACATCCCGCGTGTTTAGATCAGAGTATATAACACGGAAAACTGTTTTATATTTCTTAATTATTTCATAGAAAAAAACTATGAAATACTGCTCTGTATTTCATAGAAATGGTGAGCTCTGATTGGGTGAGATGTAATATGTATAGGATAATACCCTGTATTCAGTACAGTACTACTTGTGAAGTTTCATCTGTTCATCGGCGGTAGTACTCAGAACATCATCTACATGTGTCTCTCTCTTTCTTTTGTCCTCTCTGGGCTTCCTGTTGATCTATTGACAGGGAAGGACTGGTACTAACTGATATTTCAGTTGAAATTTCTGGAGAAAGCCATCATATTTCTAGTGTTTCGGCCAATACCTTATTTGGTAACTGAATTCCATATTTGGTATCATAAGTGTGATGTTTCCGTTCGTTTCCAGTCTCCACAAAATAGATAGCGAACGACAAAAATTCCTTGATATTCATGCATGATGAAAGCGATCACGATAATTAGAACAAATTCTATAGACCCTATGCAATACTCGATTTCTGTACTTTGCATAAATTTGCAAAAACTGAAAGAATAACGAGTTAAGTAAAGGTAAAGTAATAGATTGAAAGACCATCGACAGTTTAGTATTTACCCCCAAAAGTGCATTAATAAAAATGAAACCATCATCAAGTAATAAGCGTTTGAAAGGTGCTACATGGAAACGAGGATCTGGCAAAGGTTTCTGGTACAAATTTGTATTTCAAATCACTATACTTTTCAAGATTGCATAGTACAGCCCTAAAATTTGGTATGGCATTATTGAAAACCCTCTCTTCAAAGGGATGGTCAGATATTGCTGTAATATCTTCCCAATAACAAAGGAAATCAGATTTTACGATTCTACCAGTATTGCATAGGGTCTATAGGATGGCAGGTTTTATATTTAAATTACTACATCGGTTGTGTGGCAAATGTTGGAAGACTGGGTTCGAGTGTTTTGATTGGCTGAATTAGTTACCAGTTTTTCGAGGTGTTTGCCCTCGATGAAAGACTAGTGGAAATATCACTTGAATGAATTCAACGTTCTTTCTCCAGCACATTAGATAGGCTATATACAGTGTTTGAATTGGAGATAATATTGTCAAAATTCCCACACACACACACAAAAAAAAACTAAATGTATAAAGGTTAACCGCTGACACGTTTTGTGGGCCTAACGTTGTTTATAAGTGTACTTTATCCTTTATATCAAACATTACATCATATCAAAAAAAGTAAGCGACACTGAACTATGTTTAGAAGAATTTAAAAATAAATTTAGAGAATTCTGTAAAATAGAAGAATATATTAACGTCAATGCCAGTACCTAGGACAACCTTTACTTTTATTATTTATTTATTATTATTATTTATTTATTTATTTATTATCTATTTGATTGTAATTAAGAAAGTTGTTTTTCTGCTGTTAAACATGTTTTATTTAATAAACATATTTTCCACGACTAATAAAAATAAATTAAAAAAAATGTCTCGTTTCGTGTCGCTTTCTCACGATTACGATCGTCGTCAGTGTTTTCGTGCGCAGCAGCACGAAGAACATATGATTACCAAACGGTCAACAACACTCATGCACCGTAAGTGTTCCAAACGTCTAAATTATCTACACTACTTCAGTATGTCTCCGGTGTTGTTTTACTCATCGACTTTTTAATTATCGGCCATTGTTCCAATTGTTTTCATGATGGCGTCATATACTTCAAGTACCGGATTGATTTTCCCACTTTACTTTGTTAAATATACCTGTTTTCAAAAACGTTGACCCATGTGAAATAGTAAATAGTAAAATGAAAATAGGAATAATTATCGTTGTATTTGCACAGAACACAAGAGCAGATCGATGACTCAAGCAGAAATAAATGCAGTAAAGCCGCATCTACACGAGCAAATTTTCCTTGACAAGTTTTCCTTGACAAGGAAGACTTGCTCGTGTAGACGACAAAAACATCGCCAAATTTTCCTTGACAAGGAAGACTTCATCGTGTAGACGACAAAAACATCGCCAATTTTTCCTTGACAAGGAAGACTTCATCGTGTAGATGACAAAAACATCGCCAATTTTTCCTTGACAAGGAAAACTTGCTCGTGTCTGAAGGCATATTCGTAGGACCTCCGAAATATAATTGTATTTGCCAAGTTTCTCAGTGCTATCACAGACAAATGGTGATGATGATTCCTTTTGACATTTTACTATTTACTATTTCAAATATGTGTATTCAAAATACAAAAGATTTTGAAAAGGATATTTGGAAAAATATTCGCGGATAAAAATGTTCGATAAATCAGCACCAATTGTCATGCTATCTATCATGAGGGAATACAAATCTGAATAAGAAAGAATGACACAGCATATCCCAATAACTGAGTTAAAAAATAGTTTATTTTTAACACAAATTTTAGCGTGTTATTCTCTTGTCACAATTCTATTCTCTGGTCATGTTTTTCGTTTATTTTGCTTTTCTAATCGAAAATAACGACAATTTCTCGTTCGGAACCTTGTGGCCAAATATAATTGCTAGGCAAACATTTGGTTGTTTAATTCCTTGATATATTTGTACATCATGGATGTGCTCGTCCTAATGACCAATTCAAGTAACAACAACTGATCGGTGTAAATATAAGAAATAGAGCCTTCGAAGTATTCGTGTCAGTCTTAAGTCAACACTCGTAAATGTTTTGTAAACTCGAAAAAGCGGTTCCGTATTTTCGTCTGTGATATCACAGAAAACTGTTTTCGAGTGCCGAGACGGACTTTGATAGTGCCGATGTTACACATCGAACATCATGATGTTTCATTAGTTTTTTATAGCTCTAACGTCATGTGTTCTGTTATATTGCTTTTCTAATTTAATACTCCGAGGTTAAATAATCGAAATTGGATTCATTTATTTATACGAACGGAAAGATGAAGTTGTATTATTTTCTAGTTAAGAATGCAATTAGACTACTGAGGCACGTTCTCAATCGGAAATACTCGGCTTTCAAAATAAAAGCTTCAAGTGATTATTTACCCCTTTTTTATCGAATCTTATTTTGTAAGACTTTCTTTGTCCTAGTTCAATTCTAGTTCTTTGTATTTCAAAATGAAAAATTGAGAAAGAAGCTCCAAGGTTAGTACGTACGCTTCCAGATGCCAATCTTAATTTTTTTTCGCGCCAATTTGCCCCGCACGCGTCATATCGCGGCCGTGATCTCATTTCCCGCCAAAACCCCATGACATGGAAAGACACCCCGAGAAATTAAGATTCTCCTTAGTCTAATTGGTTTTTATGATTAACTTTAAGGAGTACAAGATGATTCACAATCACCGTTATTATTGTTTGACAGACAATTTTTGAAGTCAATTTGCTGACTTGAATGACTTTATTTTCAGAGAAAGATTCAAATGTGAAAACAAAATTCTCCAAAACGGGCTCGCTGATGACTTGCTGATATGCACGATATTATCGTAGAAAAACAGCCTCTGACGTTTATTATTTTGCAAATATCATGTTTCCTTTCGATTATATTTTCATTACCTCAAATTCAACTTAATTTCTTTTTACAACAACATCGGAAATTCAAATTATTCGAGCAACACTCGTCTGTAAACTTCTTGTCAAAAAAACTAGTTTTATGAATACTACGTGAATATTAATGTACCATGCAACCAAGTAAAGAAACTGCGATCTATCCGGCGGTAATTACAAACTCCCCTAGAAAGAGCAAATCCGTCTGTTTAATTATTATTAATTAACATAACAATACCAAGTGTTATCGGCAACACTGGGTAAGGCACGGAAGGCTTCGGCTCGCTTGGGCATGATATTTTGTCAAGGGTTTGGTCCTTCATCATAGGAAGGTAATACGATAAACACGTACGTCACACAATAGTTTACTCACATGATGAATTCAGCGAGGAAAATCCTCATTTAAAATTCAGTATCTTCACTTAAGTTTAATCAAATTGTTTCTGCGAAAGCCAAGACTCACAAAACAGGTAAGCGTTTTGTTAATTCAGTTTGTTCGCTCTTTTCATGAAATTTGCTGGCTTGAAAGAAGTCTAAGCTTTTCCTGAATTTTACAGATTGCGCTTCATTCAAGGAAGATTTCGGAAGAGATTTTTTAAATAAATGTATCTCCTTGAATTATAATAATATTGGATATTTTAGAAGTTAGTACTCTGTCGATCCAAGTCGGTTCAAGGCTTTCAAGTTTTTTTTCTCTCAAAAAGTTCGCCGGACTTTCGGATGTAAGAACGAAAGAAACGGTTTCTTGAACTATAATATGTTCACACTAATTTCAATGTTATTTCTCTCTCGATATAAATTCAACCTTTCGAAATAGAATACGCATTCTATGGTATTAAAAACTGGAGAATCCTAGTTCTAAAACACGGAGGAAAATATTGTTTTTCGTCGTTATTTATTTATCTCATTAAAATTGGCTGAATTGGATATAACCAACTTCTCCGGCACAATGCGTTGTTGACGATGCAAATATTAAAGTATTTTATTCAACTTAGCTAAACGTTTACAGTCTTTGAGATATGCTTGATTGGAAATTCACTGGAGGCAGTTGTAGGCTGGTTATCTATTAATCAATTTTCCACACTGCCTTAAATTACATCAGATTCACGGGGTAACGTAATAGGGAGGAAGCGCGAAATCAACTTGCGACTGAGACGCTAATCTAAGTGATCAACTTCATCATGCTTCTAGTTAAAGAACTCTCACCTGATAGAAATCAACAGTTTTATTCACTGGCTTTCGTCGAAAGCAACTGCTATTTTTCTGGGGGGTTCTTCGAGGTAAAAAGGGTAGGAATGACCGTCGGAAAACCTTTATCTATCTATCTATCTATCTATCTATCTATCTATCTATCTATCTATCTATCTATCTATCTATCTATCTATCTATCTATCTATCTATCTATCTATCTATCTATCTATCTATCTATCTATCTATCTATCTATCTATCTATCTATCTATCTATCTATCTATCTATCTATCTATCTATCTATCTATCTATCTATCTATCTATCTATCTATCTATCTATCTGTCTGTCTGTCTATCTGTCTATCTATCTATCTATCTATCTATCTATCTATCTATCTATCTATCTATCTATCTGTCTGTCTGTCTGTCTGTCTGTCTGTCTATCTATCTGTCTGTCTGTCTATCTATCTATCTATCTATCTATCTGTCTGTCTGACCTGTCTGTCTGTTGTCTGTCTATCTATCTATCTATCTATCTATCTATCTATCTATCTATCTATCTATCTATCTATCTATCTGTCTATCTATCTGTCTGTCTGTCTGTCTGTCTGTCTGTCTGTCTGTCTATCTATCTATCTATCTATCTATCTATCTATCTATCTAGACCCTATCTATCTATCTATCTATCTATCTATCAAGTTTTTCAGTTTATAGTTTGCATCAATTTTTGTTGTATTTGCTTAATTATTATGTATTATATGAATTATTCAAATATGTCACAGGTACTTGGAGGCTTCATTGATAAATTGAGACGTCTTACGGAGTCATGTCATATGAATGCATTATTTTTAACAAAAAGAAAGGAAGAAAGAATTAAGAAAGAAAGGAAGGAATAAAGAGACAGAAAGAAGCGAGATATGTAGGGTAGAGGAGAGGAGAGTACATAGAGTACAGTAGAGTAAAAAGGTTGGGTAGAGTAGAGTATGTAGAGTGGAGTGGAGTATAACAGAGTAGAGTAGAGTAGAAATTTTGGGTAGAGTAGAGTAGAGTAGAGTAAAAGAGTAGAGTAGAGTAGAGTAGAGTAGAGTAGAGTAGAGTAGAGTAGAGTAGAGTAGAGTAGAGTAGAGTAGAGTAGAGTAGTGTAGAGTAGAGTAGTGTAGAGTAGAGTAAAAGAGTAGAGTAAAAAGATTGAGTAGAGTAGAGTATGTAGAGTGGAGTGGAGTAGAGTAGAGTGGAGTATGTAGAGTGGAGTAGAGTGGCGTAGAGTAGAGTAGGGTAGAGTAGAGTAGAGTAGAAATTTTGGGTAGAGTAGAGTAGAGTAGAGTAGAGTAAAAGAGTAGAGTAGAGTAAAAGAGTAGAGTAAAAAGATTGGGTAGAGTAGAGTAGAGTAGAGTAGAGTATGTAGAGTGGAGTTGAGTGGAGTTGAGTAGAGTAGAGTAGGGTAGAGTATAATAGAGTAGAGTTGAGTATAACAGAGTAGAGTAGAGTAGGGTAGAGTATAATAGAGTAGGGTAGAGGATAATAGAGTAGAGTAGAGTATAATAGAGTAGAGTAGGGTAGAGTAGAGTAGAGGATAGAGTTGAGTATAACAGAGTAGGGTAGAGTAGAGTAGAGGATAGAGTTGAGTATAACAGAGTAGAGTAGAGTAGAGTATGTAGAGTGGAGTTGAGTAGATTAGAGTAGGGTAGAGTATAATAGAGTAGAGTTGAGTATAACAGAGTAGAGTAGAGTAGGGTAGAGTATAATAGAGTAGAGTAGGGTAGAGGGTAATAGAGTAGAGTAGAGTATAATAGAGTAGAGTAGGGTAGAGTAGAGTAGAGGATAGAGTTGAGTATAACAGAGTAGGGTAGAGTAGAGTAGAGGATAGAGTTGAGTAGAGTAGAGTAGAGTAGAGTAGAGTAGAGTAGAGTAGAGTAGAGTAGAGTAGAGTAGAGTAGAGTAGAGTAGAGTAGAGTAGGGTAGGGTAGAGTAGGGTAGGGTAGAGTAGAGTAGAGTAGGGTAGAGTATAATAGAGTAGAGTATAGGGTAGAGTAGAGTATAATGGATTTGCAGTTTGCTATTTCGAACCACACGCTACTATTTTTTTGGTCTCTCGAGTGTTCGATGCACACGAGTTCCACCAGGTATTAGACCTTCTTTCACGAGTCGACGAAAACCATTCCATTTCATAAGCTTAGTGCAACTGTATCACTTGTTAATTTCACAATAACCACGTCAATTCATATTATTCTTCAGACGCCAAACACACTGACCATGTCAACGTCCTTGTCTATTGTACTATTGCTGTTTCCTGCAATGCTGTTGCTTTCGCACAAAAGCCACTGCCAGAATGCTTCCAAGGCAACCAACAAGACCGTTATCAACGTTGGCGCTATTCTTTACAGTTTAAGTACAGATGAATTTGGATACAAGCGCGCAATGCAACTAGCGAACTCTCTTATTGAAAACAGTACCCGATTGAAACACCTGACTGATCACTACAAGTTGAACTTGATTATCGAGGAAGATTATGTGAGTTGCAAGGGAGGTGCATGTTTTTTATTATTATTATTATTATTATTATTATTATTATTATTATTATTATTATTATTATTATTATTATTATTATTATTATTATTATTATTATTATTATTATTATTATTATTATTATTATTTTATTGCTATTAAAGATACAAAGTGCATGTTTTATTAATACAATCGAACCTCTCCACAACGGCCACCTCGGGACTAAATTCGGTGTGGCCGTTGTGTGGAGGTTTTAAAAATGAATAAATGTATGGGCTTGCTGGTGGTCGGGACAAAAAACCCGAGAGGTGGCCGTTGTGGGGAGGTGGTAGGCGTAATCTGATGGAGTGAACGGCACTTTTATGAGACTTGGTTTTCCTGATACGTTAATTTCGATTACTATACGATAATGTTATGGTAGTGAATCACCATCATTCTCATGACTATCAACACCATCATAACTTGCTCAATCAATCCCTGGGGAGATTTCAAGTGCAAAGACGCAGCAGTCATGTTGGTGGAGCGGAGAGGAACAGACATTTAAATATCCACCCTCCCTAATTTTTAGGCCTTTTTTCTCCCTGCTCCCTGTTTGTTTCGGTTGTTTTGAACTCCTCCCTCTTTATTTTTAGCCATTTCTCTCTCGTCCCTGATCCGATCCTCTCCGCTCTTGGTGGTACAAGTATAGGACTTGTTCACTTGCGGCAACTTGCGTTCATAAAAAAAAGACTTTTGTTCGGTTCGTACCGTTCAAACGAATCACAAACACACGCAGGTTTATCCCCGCAAGTTGGTGTTCAAATGAGCCTCTGACATTTTCTCTTACGTATTTATTTATTTCTCTTGCGTATTTATTTGTTTCTCTTACGTATTTAGTTGTTTCTCTTACGTATTTATTTATTTATTTCTCTTACGTATTTATTTATTTCTCTTACGTATTTATTGATTTCTCTTAGGTATTTATTTCTCTTAACGTATTTATTTATTTCTCTTACGTATTTATTTATTTCTCTTACGTGTTTATTTATTTCTCTTACGTATTTATTTATTTCTCTTACGTGTTTATTTATTTCTCTTACGTATTTATGATGTTTCTTTCCAGGCCACTGGAAGTTACACAATATACCATGCGTTTAACATACTCAACCGAAATAGACCAATTATACCAGTGGCATTTATTGGCCCCGTAGATCCAACAAACGTCGACTACGCTTCACAAACCTTGGACATATACAAAGCGCTCTTAGTAAGTAAAACTTATTGTCACAGATTGAATCCACCGCAACTCACTATTTTCCGTTTCCCATGCAGGTACCCCGATCAATATCGGACGACCGGGACCTGGTGATGAGAATGGACCCCATACTAAGCGGACAAAACAGCGCTGAACAACGCATGCGCATGTTTTAATGTCGGTCCCGTTTCTCCACACCACACGTGAATTTGCGATTGTTTCTGCCGTCAATTAGAGTTTCATTGCGCATTGTGTTGTTGACAAAACACTAATTTATTGAAAACATCTCCCCTACTGTTCTTACTGTCCCCTACTGTCCTTATGTCCTTACTGTTCGTACTCTCCCCTACTGTCCTTACTGTCCCTACTGTTCGTACTCTCCCCTACTGTCCTTACTGTCGCTACAGTTCCTACTGTCCCCTACTGTCCTTACTGTCCCTACTGTTCGTACTGTCCCCTACTCTCCTTACTGTCCCTACTGTACGTACTGTCCCATGCTGTACCTACTGTTCGCACAGTCGCTACTGTCTCCTACTGTCCTTACAGTGTCTCCTACTGTCCTTACTGCCCCTGCTGGTCGTACTGTCCCGTACTGTCCCATACTTCCCTATCGTCCCTACTGTTCGTACAGTCGCTACTAATGTTCCTATTGTCCCCTACTGTCCCTACTGTTCGTACAGTCGCTACTTATGTTCCTATTATCCCCTACTGTCCCTACTGTTCGTACAGTCGCTATTAATGTTCCTATTGTCCCCTACTGTCCCTACTGTTCCTATTGTCCCCTACTGTGTCCCTACTATTCGTACAGTCACTACTAATGTTCCTATTGTCCCCTACTGTCCCTACTGTCCGTACAGTCGCTACTAATGTTCCTATTGTCCCCTACTGTCCCTACTGTTCGTACAGTCGCTACTAATGTTCCTATTGTCCCCTGCTGTCCCTACTGTTCGTACAGTCGCTACTAATGTTCCTATTGTCCCCTACTGTCCCTACTGTTCGTACAGTCGCTACTAATGTTCCTATTGTCCCCTACTGTCCCTACTATTCGTACAGTCGCTACTAATGTTCATATTGTCCCCTACTGTCCCTACTGTTCGTACAGTCGCTACTAATGTCCCTACTAGTACTGTTCCTATTGCCCCCTACTGTCCCTACTGTTCCTATTGTCCCCTACTGTCCCTACTGTTCCTATTGTTCCTATTGTCCCCTACTGTCCCTACTGTTCCTATTGTCCCCTACTGTTCCTATTGTCCCCTACTGTCCCTACTGTTCCTATTGTCCCCTACTGTCCCTACTGTTCCTATTGTCCCCTACTGTCCCTACTGTTCCTATTGTCCCCTACTGTCCCTACTGTTCCTATTGTCCCCTACTGTCCCTACTGTTCCTATTGTCCCTGCTGTTCCTATTGTCCCCTACTGTTCCTATTGTCCCCTACTGTCCCTACTGTTCCTATTGTCCCTACTGTTCCTATTGTCCCCTACTGTCCCTACTGTTCCTATTGTCCCCTACTGTCCCTACTGTTCCTATTGTCCCCTACTGTCCCTACTGTTCCTACTGTTCCTATTGTCCCCTACTGTTCCTACTGTCCCTTTATATTCTCTTGTGCACAGTTAATGTGACGTGTTTGTTACACAGGTAACGCTGACTTCTGCCTTCGGTGACAGCAAGATTAATATGCACGTCCTTAGTGCTTCATCTGGTATGGACCAAGAAGTTAATGCTCGTTTGGCCTTCATGAAGAGATTCAATTGGAAAAGAGCTGCCATTGTGTACTCGCTGAGACGAAATTATCTTATGCATGTAAGTATACATTAGAGTCGTTTTCGTAGGAGTGGATTACCTGTGGTTAATGTTATTATTATTATTATTTATTTTTTTATTTTATTTTTTTTAAATTTATTTTTATTGTTTTTATTGTTTTTGTTTTTTGTTTTTGTTTTTGTTTTCAAGATTCGCCCATAAGGCAGGTGTTGTACAATAGGACACGAAGTCCCCTTTAAAATACATTACACCACGTCCCACCCAATAAGAAGGTTACCCAGTATACCCGACCCCTGATGAATTCCCAATATGAAAAAATATATGGAAAATTAATATATTATTAATATGTTATTGTAATAGGCCAAAAACCTGGATTTTGTACTTACAGTATATATGTATAAATGTATATTTGAGAGCGGACAACGTTCTTGAGAATGACTATATTAAAAAAAACATATATAAATTAAATATATGCAAAATGCAAAGACAGAAAAAAACGTTACTCGAGTTTCACGCTCTAGGTGATCATCAGACTGAAGTAAATTAAATATATATCTATAAATAAATAAAAATTATTTGTTCTTCTCAATTTAGTATGTAGACAAAATGCTTGATGCTTTCAACGATGAATCGTACCCCATCATGTTGACAGGCAGCCAAGGAATTGAAGTGAGGAAAAACAGGTTCGCAGACACGGGATTAGATGTGCTTCAAACGAAATTAAAAGCTCTGAAGGTAGCTGTAAGCAAAGCATAAAATGGGGGGGAGTAGTATAGTATAGCATACACCGACTCATCCTGGTGTGGTGTCGATATGTCATTATTATTTTTATTATTATGTTATTATCATTAGTGTTATATTATTATTATTATTATTATTATTATTATTATGTTATTATTATTAGTGTTATATTATTATTATTATTATTATTATTATTATTATTATATTATTATGTTGTTATTATTATTATTATGTTATTATTATTAGTGTTATATTATTATTATTATTATTATTATTATTATTATTATTATTATTATTATATTATTATGTTGTTATTATTATTATTATTATTATTATTATTATATTATTATGTTGTTATTATTATTATTATGTTATTATTATGTTGTTATTATTATTATTAGTAATGGTAATAGAACTGAGTGGAGTGCAATTTGGTCTGAAATCATACGAGTGATTACAAAATTGCACGACCGCGTAGCGGGAGTGCAATTTGTTATCACGAGTATGATTTCAGACCAAAATTGCACGACACGAAGTTCAATTACCTATTAATCATATTCATTTTGAAATCTTTTCAAATACACTCGTTATATTTAGGTGGTAAGTTGCAATAATAAGAATAATTTTGATGCCTAAAATACAACTCTTTCATTCTAAATTACAAATTACTTTTTATGAAGAATCGTTTGAATTTAATAAAATTAGAGTTTCTGTGCGAAAATTAAAAAAAAAAAAAAATTGGTGCAATTAATGATCCAAAATAGTGCAATTAATGATTTAATCGCACCATTTTTAGCCAATCAGATTGCAGGATTTACTAGTGATTTCAAAATGAATATGATTATTATTATTATATTATTATGTTGTTATTATTATTATTGTTATTATTATTAGTGTTATATTATTATTATTATTATTATATTATTATGTTGTTATTTTTATTAGTATTATGTTATTATTATTATTACTATTATTACACTCAATTGCAGAAACGTTGTAGTATACATTTATACAAATATCTAATGAGATACAAGATATCTAAGATACAAAGTGTGAAACATCGCTTATTTTCTTCTATAATATATCAGAATCATCAATTTTAGATTAGTATCGCATCCAGCAAGAACAACACAATAATTTTCAGCGCTATTTTGTGCTTAAACAGTTGTATTTAATTAGCATGTTTAACATTTTGAATCTCATTAGATATTTGTATAAATGTATACTACAACGTTTCTGTAATTGAGTGTATGTTATTATTATTATTGTTATATTATTATTATTAATATTATTATGTTATTATTATTATTATTGTTATATTATTATTATAGTGTAAACAAAGCAAGTAGTATAGTATACACCGACTCATCCTGGTTATGTGGTGTCGATATGACGTCATATGACCGTCTCTTGTAAGCGACCACAACCCAGAAACGACCATTTCAAATTACGTTTTTAAATTCAAATTTCTCATGGAAATTCAACGCGTTAATAAGACCACTTTAATGTAAGAGTCGATGGCTTCAACACATTACTGTAGCCCCACTGATTCGGGGAGACGAGAAGGGTTCTAATCTCGATATCATGCACGTGACGATAATCAATTATAACTTATCAAGTATTATTAGTATTGTTATTATTATTACTATTATTATTATTGAGTTTGTGTCAATTATAACTTGTTTCGCATATATTCTTTGGTCTTCAGCAAAATGACACAAAGATCTTTTTTGCCGAGCTTGATGTGTTTTCAGCATTGGTTGTCTTTTGCGAGGTAAATATATCAGATTCCTTTCTTCCTTCCTTCCTTCCTTCCTTCCTTCCTTCCTTCCTTCCTTCCTTCCTTCCTTCCTTCCTTCCTTCCTTCCTTCCTTCCTTCCTTCCTTCCTTCCTTCCTTCCTTCCTTCCTTCCTTCCTTCCTTCCTTCCTTCCTTCCTTCCTTCCTTCTTTCCTTCCTTCCTTCCTTCCTTCCTTCCTTCCTTCCTTCCTTCCTTCCTTCCTTCCTTCCTTCCTTCCTTTTTTGTTTCCTTCCTTCTTTCTTTGTTTCATCCTTTCCTTCCTTCCTTCCTACTTTGTTTGCTTCCTTCTTTATT
This sequence comes from Actinostola sp. cb2023, assembly GCA_033675265.1. NCBI lineage: Eukaryota > Metazoa > Cnidaria > Anthozoa > Actiniaria > Actinostolidae > Actinostola > Actinostola sp. cb2023. The sequence continues at coordinate 416,214 of JAUJYZ010000724.1, forward strand.
TCCTTCTTTCCATCGTTCCTTCCTTCCTTCTTTGTTTCCTTCCTTCCTTCCTACTTTGTTTGCTTCCTTCTTTTTTTATTCTTTTCTCCTTCCTTCCTTCATTCTTTGTTTCCTTCCTTCCTTCCTTTCTTCCTTCTTTGTTTACTTCTTTCCTTCATTCCTTTCTTCCTTCTTTGTTTACTTCTTTCCTTCCTTCCTTCCTTCTTTGTTTCCTTCCTTCCTTCCTTCCTTTCTTCCTTCTTTGTTTACTTCTTTCCTTCATTCCTTCCTTCCTTCTTTTTTCTCTCTTTCGTTCATTCTTATTTCCTTCCTTCCATTTTCTCCTATCGCGCTTTGTATTCCTTTTCCATTATTTCACTAATGGAGAAACTGCATGTCCATTCAATCGATGGTGAGATAAAAGCTCTTCTTCCCTCTAACAGCCTTTGGTATGTATTTTTCTAAGGTTTACAAACTAAAGATATTTGGAGAAGACATTGTATGGATCATCAATTCTAACGTAGAAGACATCGACAGATGGCTCTTTTATAACAAAACGCAACATCAAATCGTTACTTGCACAGAGAAGGAAATTCGAGAAGCTGTAAATGGAGCATTTGTGTTTCAAAGACAACTAATCAGGGAAGACTCGCTTCGCTCAGACTCAGGACTGGTAAGTCATAAAAGATTACATTATACACCCCTTCACGATTCCGAACTCTTCACATTTCAAGGTAGCAATAATAAATAAATAAAAAGAAAGAAAGAAAGAAAAATTTCATACTTTGATGTACACACGGCTTTTATGAAAACCAGTTGTAGTTACTCTTAAAAATACCGTGTTCTAAATAAAGTTTCTACTCTACTCTACTCTACTCTACTCTACTCTACTCTACTCTACTCTACTCTACTCTACTCTACTCTACTCTACTCTACTCTACTCTACTCTACTCTACTCTACTCTACTCTACTCTACTCTACTCTACTCTACTCTACTCTACTCTACTCTACTCTACTCTACTCACTACTCTACTCTACTCTACTCTACTCTACTCTACTCTACTCTACGAGTCTACTCTACTCTACTCTACTCTACTCTACTCTACTACGAGAATTACTCTACTCTGCTCTGCTCTGCTCTGCTCTGCTCTACTCTACTCTACTCTACTCTACAATACTCTACTCTACTCTACATACTTACTCTACTCATACTCTACTCTACTCTACTCTACTCTACTCTACTCTACTCTACTCTACTCTACTCTACTCTACTCTACTCAAAACGTTCCACATAAGTTGACTTTGAGTACCAGCTCACTGCTCCCAGTCTCTACTCTACTCTACTCTGCTCTGCTCTGCTCTGCTCTACTCTACTCTACTCTACTCTACTCTACAATACTCTACTCTACTCTACAATACTCTACTCTACTCTACTCTACTCTACTCTACTCTACTCTACTCTACTCTACTCTACTCTACTCTACTCTACTCTACTCAGGGGCGGATCCAGGTTTTTGTCAAACAGGGGGTTGTGTTGCGGCCGTTGTGTTGTGTGAGCGGCAAAGCCGCGAAGTACTAGGGGGGTGTGGGGGCATGCCCCCCCAGTAAATTTTGAAATCTACAAGCTCTAAAATGCAATTTTTAGAGATCTGGAGTTGTTTTATTAACACAACAAAACTCAATTTTCAGTAAAATTTTGAGTTTATTGGACATCCAACAAAGATGCTTGGAAGTCTTCTTGGGTGAGCTTACAAGTATGAAGGCTTCACATACGTTTTTGACGCTAAAAACGGCAGGTTCTTTCTGCTATCAGTCAAACCGGCCTCGAAGTCGAACGGTCGTGTAAACAGTATGAATGAATTATATTATTCTTAGGAGGGAGAGAGCTGAAAGTGCAAGAGAGACCTACGGACAGACATATCTATACAAGCGGTATTAAAAAAATATCCATAGGGGGGGGTTGTAACCCCCAGAACCCTCCCCCTGGATCCGCCCCTGCTACTCTACTCTACTCTACTCTACTCTACTCTACTCTACTCTACTCTACTCTACTCTACTCTACTCTACTCTACTCTACTCTACTCTACTCTACTCTACTCTACTCTACTCTACTCTACTCTACTCTACTCTAGAGTGCAATTTAGAAAAGTTTTCAAGTGTGAAATAGTACTAATTTTAAATAGTACTAAATAGTGCTATTTCTATTGTTTTCTATTGTTTCATTAGTGCTATTTAGTACTAATTAGTTATTTAGTTTTCAAGCTTTTCTAAATTGTACTCTACTCTACTCTACTCTACTCTACTCTACTCTACTCTACTCTACTACTCTACTCTACTCTACTCTACTCTACTACTAATTAAATAAATAAAGTTAAAGTTAAGAATTTTAAAAGTACTAAGAACTAACTATGGTAGATACTCTATAAACTCTAGTACTCTAATACTTCTCAGTATTCTATTCTATTCTATTCTATTCTATACTATTCTACTCTACTCTACTCTACTCTACTCTACTCTACTCTACTACTCTACTCTACTCTACTCTACTCTACTCTGCTCTGCTCTGCTCTGCTCTGCTCTCTACTCTACTCTACTCTACTCTACTCTACTCTCTACTCTACTCTACTCTCTACTCTACTCTACTCTCTGCTCTACTCTACTCTACTCTACTCTACTCTACTCTACTCTACTCTACTCTACTCTACTCTACTCTACTCTACTCTACTCTACTCTACTCTACTCTACTCTACTCTACTCTACTCTACTCTACTCTACTCTCTACTCTACTCTACTCTACTCTACTCTACTCTACTCTACTCTACTCTCTCTACTCTACTCTACTCTACTCTACTCTACTCTACTCTACTCTACTCTACTCTACTCTACTCTACTCTACTCTACTCTACTCTACTCTACTCTACTCTACTCTACTCTACTCTACTCTACTCTACTCTACTCTACTCTACTCTACTCTACTCTACTCTACTCTAGTGCAATTTACTCTAAAAGTGTGAAATACTCTACTCTACTAATTTTAAATAGTACTCTAATAGTGCTACTCTACTCTGCTCTGTGCTGCTCTTTCTATTGTTTTCTATTGTTTCATTAGTGCTATTTAGTACTAATTAGTTATTTAGTTTTCAAGCTTTTCTAAATTGCTCTACTCTACTCTACTCTACTCTACTCTACTCTACTCTCTACTCTACTCTACTCTACTCTACTCGGATCCACTCTACAGGGGGTTGTGTTCTACTAATTAAATAATAAAGTTAAAGTTAAGAATTTTAAAAGTACTAAGAACTAACTATGGTAGATACTCTATAAAAAACTCTAGTACTCTAAGTCTTCTCAGTATTCTATTCTATTCTATTCTATAGTTCAAGAGAGACCTACTACATATCTATACAAGCTACTCTACTCTACTCTACTCTACTCTACTCTACTCTACTCTACTCTACTCTACTCTACTACTACTCTACTCTACTCTACTCTACTCTACTCTCTACTCTGCTCTGCTCTGCTCTACTCTACTCTACTCTACTCTACTCTACTCTACTCTACTCTACTCTACTCTACTCTATAGCTGCTCTACTCTACTCTACTCTACTCTACTCTACTCTACTCTACTCTACTCTACTCTACTCTACTCTATAGCTGCTCTACTCTACTCTACTCTACTCTACTCTACTCTACTCTACTCTACTCTACTCTACTCTACTCTACTCTACTCTACTCTACTCTACTCTACTCTACTCTACTCTACTCTACTCTACTCTACTCTACTCTACTCTACTCTACTCTACTCTACTCTACTCTACTCTACTCTACTCTACTCTACTCTACTCTACTCTACTCTACTCTACTCTACTCTACTCTACTCTACTCTACTCTCTACTCTACTCTACTCTACTCTACTCTACTCTACTCTACTCTACTCTACTCTACTCTACTCTACTCTACTCTACTCTACTCTACTCTACTCTACTCTACTCTACTCTACTCTACTCTACTCTACTCTCTCTGCTCTACTCTACTCTACTCTACTCTACTACTCTACTCTACTCTACTCTCTCTACTCTACTCTACTCTACTCTACTCTACTCTACTCTACTCTACTCTACTCTACTCTACTCTACTCTACTCTACTCTACTCTACTCTACTCTACTCTACTCTACTCTACTCTACTCTACTCTACTCTGCTCTGCTCTGCTCTGCTCTCTCTGCTCTGCTCTGCTCTGCTCTGCTCTGCTCTGCTCTGCTCTGCTCTGCTCTGCTCTGCTCTGCTCTGCTCTGCTCTGCTCTGCTCTGCTCTGCTCTGCTCTGCTCTGCTCTGCTCTGCTCTGCTCTGCTCTGCTCTGCTCTGCTCTGCTCTGCTCTGCTGCTCTGCTCTGCTCTGCTCTGCTCTGCTCTGCTCTGCTCTGCTCTGCTCTGCTCTGCTCTGCTCTGCTCTGCTCTGCTCTGCTCTGCTCTGCTCTGCTCTGCTCTGCTCTGCTCTGCTCTGCTCTGCTCTGCTCTGCTCTGCTCTGCTCTGCTCTGCTGCTCTGCTCTGCTCTGCTCTGCTCTGCTCTGCTCTGCTCTGCTCTGCTCTGCTCTGCTCTGCTCTGCTCTGCTCTGCTCTGCTCTGCTCTGCTCTGCTCTGCTCTGCTCTGCTCTGCTCTGCTCTGCTCTGCTCTGCTCTGCTCTGCTCTGCTCTGCTCTGCTCTGCTCTGCTCTGCTCTGCTCTGCTCTGCTCTGCTGCTGCTCTGCTCTGCTCTGCTCTGCTCTGCTCTGCTCTGCTGCTGCTCTGCTCTGCTCTGCTCTGCTCTGCTCTACTCTACTCTACTCTACTCTACTATACTATTCTATTCTATTCTATTCTATTCTATTCTATTCTATTCTATTCTTTACCATGTTTATATGCCGGATTTCAGACTGGTGAAGAATTCCTGGACGAGCTGATTGACCTGGGCAATTATAATGGCTCAAAGCTGTCGCTTAACCGAGAAAAGCTGAAAGTTTCGTCGTTGGCCTTCGATGCTCTTTGGGCCGTGGCTATTGCGTTGAACAACTCTATCGATCGCTTAAAAGCAGAAAACCGAAGTTTGGTCTTGAATACAACCGATGGGAAAATGGGGAAATTACAAAACATTATCTTTGAAGAAATGCGTAAAGTAGACTTCCAGGGGATAGGGGTGAGTCATATACAGACATTTTGTACTGTTTAAACAAGTATCGCTCAAATGAATTCAAATTCATCCAACTAAACATTCATCTAAAATATCCTCTAGTGGATTCTTGATTTTTAATTCGCATCAAAAGTTGAGCCTCTGAATTCATTGACGCCGCCATCTTGGATTGTGATGACGTCACATGGTTGCTCGTACGATTTTCTTCATTGCAGCTCTCGTCGATCTTTAACTAACATTATGTCAATGCTTTATTTACTCTCCTTGGAAAATCACATTTTCTGTTATATCTGCTTCCAATTTAAACGTATGCAATTGATTTTTGTTTCTAAAGTATCATTTAGATTTCATAATATTTTGAGCTTGTTAGTGTTGACTTTCGGTAGTCACGTGACCTTATGGCTATGAAAAGAGATATTTGCAAATGGGGTGATGGTTGTTTTGTATTTTTATTATTTCTATTTTTATTTTTATTTTTATTTTTATTTTTATTTTTATTTTTATTTTTATTTTTATTTTTATTTTTTTTATTTTTATTTTTAGTATTATTATTATTATTATTTCCAAAACATTTTGATGTGAAACAGTTAAGTTCAAAGAGCTAAATGAGAATCTGTTTGGAACGGAAGATGACTATTGTTTTTAATTAACGATAACATTATAATAATAGAAATAATGAACTTAGTCACGTGACCTGTTTTGTGGATTATCTCGTTAGGAAAATAGGAAAAATATCCATTCCAAACGGAACCTTGTTATGCACCTTAAATGCAACAATATCACACCAAAAGATTTCAGAAATAAATCACAACCATCACCCCATTTCCAAATCTATATTTTCTCCGTCAATAGGTCACGTGACCATTGAATGTCAAAAATGTCAAGCAACCTAAATGTCACTTTAGAACCAAACATCAACTTAATAGGTTTAAGATATTTGATATTTTTTCCTTCCTTTTCTATTTTGTACTCGTTCTATATTACTGACACATGTAATCTGTAATCTTTTTGTAATTAGTATTTTGGTTTTTTCTCTGCTCTGCTTGCTAGTTAAAAAAAAATTGTAATATATCGATGTGAGCCCCCTAGATGAGCTACGTTGCTTCTGGGGCAAACATTAAGTCAAATATGTTTAAATAAATAAAATTAAAAAAATTAAGATATTTGAAAACATAGAAATTGTAAAAAAGACCCTGCCTTAACATGCTTGAGCTGATTATAAACAATGACTTGACCGTTAAGCCGCATCTACACGATCAAGTTTTCCTTGACAAGGAAAAATTGGCGATGTTTTTGTCGTCTACACGAGCAAGTTTTCCTTGTTAAGGAAAACTTGTCAAGGAAAACTTGCTCGTGTAGATTCGGCTTAAAGCCAGTCGAGAAACCGTGTGACATCATCATAAATCGAGATGGCGTAATACAACCACGCACGACCACTCATTTTCTTATCTGACAGCCCCGTTAATACGACCACGACCACTCATTTTCTTATCTGACAGCCCCGTTAATACGACTACGACCACTCATTTTCTTATCTGACAGCCCCGTTAATACGACCACGACCACTCATTTTCTTATCTGACAGCCCCGTTAATACGACCACGACCACTCATTTTCTTATCTGACAGCCCCGTTAATACGACCACGACCACTCATTTTCTTATCTGACAGCCCCGTTAATACGACCACATTTCAATGACCGTATTAACGGGGTTCCACTGTAAGTCTTTCTAAGCCGACCTGTAAGGCATGTATTTTATTCTTTTCATTTTATCAGGGTCCTTATTCTTACTATTCCAACAAGATCACAAAAGATGGGACGGTGAGAGTGTTGCAATATACAGGTAATGGAATATTATTAGTGTTTCCTAATATGGATAATTTAGATTGTTTCCTTTATCCTTTTTTTGTGTGGAGATATCCTCGATAGGGTTAACTTCTGGTACCTCCTTTCACTGTATTAATGTATTTAATATTAATGAATAAAGTATTACTAATATAAAATAAATAAAATAAATAAAATAATATTAAAAAAAAAAAAAAAAAGTATTACTAATATAACTATGGCGGTCCCGTACCATGACAACGAACCCGAGGGACGTAAAGGAACCAATACCACTTTTCGACTTAGAGTAGGGCACCTGGCCTAATAGGGACCTTACGCATCGAAGACGGAATGGACGACGACGACGTCAAACAAGACCACCTATTATTTTAATTTTAATTGTTTAATATTAATATTATTTTTTTTAAACTTAAATTTAAAAAAAAAAATATTTTTAAAATTCGTATTATATTTTATTTATTGTATAATTTTGTTGTTATTATTTTAATGTTTCTAATTGCCTATGTCTAAAGTTCGACATCTATATCGACCCTGTTTTTCTTTCTCTAGACGGAGGTACACGAATTGTGAGGGTTGGAGAATATAATATGAAACAAAATAACCTCACATTTCTAAATGACACAAAATACCTGTGGGGGAATGGTGAGTAGTGAGCACCAATTCTAGACACAGGGAGCCCAAGCTATGTTTTTGCTCACTTGGTGCTCACTTTTCCTGTGTAATAATCTCACAATGCATTGCGCGCGTACCGGAAGTCTGGAACTCTTGATGCTTGTATAGCACGCGGGGACTGATCAGAACACGAGAGAAGTAAGGAAAAGCACGACGTGTAGCGGAGTGCTTCTCAACACTTCTCGAGTGTTCTGATCAGTCCCCAAGTGCTATAAATCTGCACATAGCACAGCGGACAAGTTTTCTATTTCTTTTATAAAATACAAGTATGATTTTAAAGCAAGTTTTCAATTTTGTTCGTTGCAAAAATGTTTGAATATCTGCGCGCGCGTGCTCTGTGCTCTCATAGAGCACGCGGAATACGCATCCTTTGGCCAATCAGAGCGCGCGTTATATCAGTTATTTTATAATATTTTAGATTTTGGCACACTCGTACCCAATCCCTATTAATCTGTGCGCAGTGAATCATGGGAAGGAGAGGAAAAAAATGCTTATCAGTGACGTCATACCAGTGACGTCACAATATACTGATGGTGAAGCCTGGGGAGGAGTTTCGAAAAGTAACGCCTGGTGCATTCTCTTTTCAGCGGGCGCTCCCAAGGATCATTCGATTGTAGTTGTGATTGTGTTATCTATCGATCGAGGACTGTATGTTGTAATATCAACACTCTCGACCATTGGAATCATATTGGGAATCCTATTTTTAACGTTCAATCTGGTCTATGGCAAATACAAGTATGTTATAGCTGTAACTAGTTTGCAATTACTTGGTATTAATCTGGGAAATCAGGGGGGGGGGGGGGGGAGGAGTGTACTCCACAAAGTTTTATCAAAGACCTAGGTCCTGGTGCCGCACTACCGTATGTAGTGTATTGTGATTAATAAGGCTAGGGTCAAACGTCGAACCTGTCATGTACCGTACCTAATTGTTGAATTAAGTTCCACAAAAGAGCGGCGTCTGACTCAGTTTGGGGCGGCAGATTCTATTTGGTTCGACAGCGGAATAAATCCGACAGGGCCACAGGCAGCCCAACCATTCCTTTTGAGGCTACTACATAATCAAATAAAATGAGAACTGCGTCTTTTTTGATGGGTTTCCTGTGGTAGAGCGCGCGCGCGCAATACGTATATGTCGGGCTCCCAGTGCTGAGTAACGTCCTATGTTGGGTTCCCTGTGCGCGTCCCGCAAGAAGCGTACATTGTTGGGGGCGCTTCTTGCAGGACGCGCACAGGGAACCCCACATAGGACGTTACTCAGCACAGGGAGCCCGACATATATGCATTGCGCGCGCGCGCTCTACCACAGGAAACCCATCAAAAAAGAAGCAGATATCATTTTATTTGATCAGATATCATTTTATTTGATTATTTAGTAGCCTCAAAAGCAATGCTTGGGCTGCCTGTGACAGGTCCTGTCGCATTGTGCGACAATAGAGCGGCAACTCTTCCGATGTGCCGAACTAATAAAATGTTCCCACAATTCTCCAGTAAGTTCTTCTGCGCATGCTCAACTATACATGGTATTGTATTTGCTTAAGTTCAACCGACGTCATTCTCGTTCCCAGAGCTCCTTGGTTTCGGACCGAAACCGAGGATCTCTGGGAACGAGAGGACCGACGTTTGACCCAATAGATCTCTTTAGCTTGTATGCAAATTGCCCATTTCGGATCATGTGTTGTAAACATGATATTCTCTGGAGAATTGTTCCTTTATATTTCTGAAATTTATTCGTTCATATTGAAAGGACTAATTCTCCAGAGAACACTACGTTTACATCACATGGTTTGAAATGGGCAATTTACATACGAAGCTAAAGAGGTCTATTCAACCTGTCGAACTTAGTAATTGACCTTCATTATTTGAGTCGACCCGAATTGCAATTAGGTATGGCACGTGACAGGTTCGACGTTTGATCTCGTGCGGAATTTGAATCAGCACGAATGACAAACTTGTTTTTAGTAGAATTCTCACTGCTTGATTGAACAGTGTTTGTCCATGAGCGATATGAGACCATAGTTAGTAGAGGGAATGGTTAGGAAGCCTTTTGTTATATTTTCTTTGTTCTAGTCCTAATGTCATTATGATGTTGAACGGGTCCTGACCGTGCACAATGTTTGTTCAAATTCATTAGAAAATGGCTAAATGAATGAACCCAAATATTCTCTATTGGATTACTTATTTAAATATTCTAATATATTTAATTTTGAATTGGAATATATCGCACAAGCAGCCAAAAGAAACGTTTGGGTTCAGTTGCTCAACCATAGCAAATTAAGGCAAAACAATGACAAAACAAAATATTTGTGCACGGTCACGGTTGAAAAAAACGAACAAAAATATATAACAAAAGGTTTCCCAACCAGTCCCCTCTACTAACTATGTTGAGACGTATACTTCATTTTGGAGTGACTATTTTAGAGAGGTATCAATAACACAAACTTACTTTTATGACTTCGAAATGTTTTACGTTGTTAGTCTTTAATTTCCCGCCATAAACACGCAGTTTTGAAGCTCCATTTCATCGTTCAACGCGGCCATGCTGTTGCAACATGTGCTGCTGCAATTATGAATTAATTAGCCCGTTTAGAAACGAGTGAAGGACTGGGACGAGTTTTAAGAATTATAGAATATTGTTTACGAACGCGCGAATTGAGCGCCCAAAAGCACAGGCAGCCCAACCATTCCTTTTGAGGCTACTAAATAAGGAAATAAAATGATATTTGCGTCTTTTTTATGGGTTTCCTGTGGTAGAGCGCGCGCGCGATCAATATATAATACGTAGATATGTTGGGTTCCCTGTGCTGAGTAATATCCTATATTGGGCTTCCTGTGCACATCCCGCGCATCCCGCACTACATGTGCACACAGGGATCCCAACATATACATTTCTATGCACAGGGAACCCAATATAATAGCAATATAATACGTATCGCGCGCGCGCGCGCGCTCTACCACAGGAAACCCATCAAAAAAAGACGCGCGCTTGCAAATATATATTTTTAATAATTATAAATAGCCTCAAAAACAATGGTTGGGCTGCCTGTGCCAAAAGGCTAAAACTGCTCTAGCAAAGAGTTCAAGTTATTTGTGATGGTTTTTGACCGGTAAAAGTGAAATTAGAGTGTTAATTATCCAAAGTGAAAATTTGATTTGAAAACCTCTTGTATATTTTACTATTGTCGTTCTATGTATTGTTTTTACATGTATAAAAAAACAATAGCCAGGACAATTTGTGCAGCTACATGAAGACCTTGCCCGACTGAGGGCCAAAACTGTCCCCCACTGATTTGCTACCAAGCAGAGAGTATTCTATTGAAAAGGTGCAATTCAGCTGATGAAAATTCCTCACGAGACCGGAAATGACGTCAGTTGATATCAAACAATTCCATATTCACCTGTGTAATTATACATAATTCTCAAATATTACAAATTATCCTATACATTTTACATATCAGCCAATCAGAGCTCACCATTTCTATAAAATACAGAGCGGTATTTCATAGTTTGTATTAGCCAATCAAAACGTTGTAAATTTTAATTGTTGATGTAATATGTATAGGACAAAAGGCTCGTTGTATACTAAACAATATAATTTTTTCGTGAAATATCCGCCCATATTCCATAGAAAACCATGGATTAACCAATAAGTATATGATAACATTCGTACTGTGTATTCGCAGGTTCATAAAGCTGTCAGCGCCGCTATTTAACAACATCATCGCCTGTGGATGTATCCTGTGTCTTGCGTCTGTATTCCTGTTTGGAGTGCATAAAATAGAAAATCCTAAAACATCCTTCCCATTGGTTTGTAAGGTATGTTACCATGGTACGTTACGTATACAATCGTGACTTTTGAAATTTTCACCCAAGACCAACAAAGATTCAAAAGAAAGAAAAAGAAAGGAAAGAAAAAAAGGGAAAAAGAGGGAGGGAAATGAGAAGAAATTGAGAGGAAAAAAAGAGGAAAAAATGGGAAAAAATGAGAGGAAAAAAGAGGAAAAAAATGAGAGAAAGAGGGGAATAAAGGAAAAGAAAGAGCATGCGAAAATTGGTAAGTGTAGAAAGTATATAATGTTTCGATGCTCAATTTCAGTTTTAACTTTTTTTTATTTACTCCCTTCCCAGACACCATTGCGGTCATATCTTCCCTGATTCATGATTTTCAACCGGCAGTAGAACGTTTATTTGACTAAGTTTATGCTTTCAGTCAAGAGCGTGGACTTTAACAATTGGATTTTCTTGCGCATTTGGAGCGATGTTTGTTAAGACTTGGAGGATATATAAAATTTGCACCAACAAGAAACTACGAATGAAGGTAATAATACAGCGTATTCAATAACGTTGTCGGGAAAAGCCCTCAAACGCATGTCATGACCGAAAGGGAGCATGGGAAATATTTTTGAAAGGAGTATATAAAATTTGCACCAACACGAAAGAATGCTTTTTATTTGAATGAATGAATGAATGAATGAATGAATGAACTTTACTTAGAGAAGGTAAATATAAAAACATTTATAAAATGCACCAGTTCAGCATAGCTAATCTTCCACTGGGCCTTCTGGGTTAAATAAAATAATAATAATCGTAATAATAATATGTAATTAACTAAATAAATAGAATTAAACAAAACTATAATATATACATATATATATGAGAAGTAGGTGTATGTAGAATTATAAAGAATGGGTTACTATGAGTTTAGGTTATATCAATCATACGTCGTGTATACTATATTAAATCGAGAGAACAAAAATCGATGAAACTATAAATTATAATTTGGAAAGTATGGAGTGAGCTACGTTGAGATGGTATGCATATCTAAAAAATATTTATGTAATTGATTTTTAAAAAACTTTAAAAATTGATTTGGCAGTCTTTATATCCTCTGAATTTCTTACCAGTACAATAGCTTTTATACATACTGATATAATTGTTTTATTTTACTGATATTATTTTATTGTATTTTAGTTGGGTCCACTGTCCAAGTGGTACTTGTTGTCTTTGATTGGTGGAATTATCCTCGTCGATTTGATCATTCTGATCACGTGGGAGTTGGTCGATCCCATTACCCACACACAAGTGACAATCACGAACAAAAGGGTATGTGAACATTTCTTATCACCCCCAAAAGTCACCGGAAATGACGTCATTCCAAACCAGCTAATGAAACGATGGCATCTTTGCGGAACCAGAAATGACGTCATCTCAAAGCTACCAATCAAACAATGCCATTTGTTCGAAACCAGAAATGACGTCATTCACAACCAATCAGTCAAATGATATAATAATAATAACATTACTTTATTATTATTATGAACCAGAAATGACGTCATCCAAAAGCTACCAATCGAACAATACCATTTGTTCGAAACCGGATATGACGTCATTCCCAACCATATAATAACAATAACATTATTTTATTTTTATTATTTCTTTATTAACATTACTTAATAATAACAGCGCGCATTACTTTTATATCAACAGAAAGATCCAAATGTGCGCTTCAAGTACTATAGAGACGTTATTAATGTCTGTCACGCCAAGCAAATGGTCGTATGGCTGACGATTATCTACGTGTCGAAAGGCATAGTGATACTCTACGGTCTGTTCCTTGCCTACGAGACGCGGAACGTCATCTATGCCCACCTTAACGACTCCAGAGTTATTGGCATTTGCGTATACAACGTCGTAGTCTTGTCAGTTGTTGGTGCATTTTTATCGTTAATACTAGACTATAAGAACTATAAGGAGATGTACATTGTTATGTCTATCTGTATCATATTCCCGGCAGTCACCACAATCTGCCTGATGATGTTCCCAAAGGTAAGTTATTATATTCAATATTTCGGAGTTCGCGGGCAATTGTGGGACTTAGTGGACGCCATTGTTAGATTGTACGTGACGTCATGGCGGCCGATAACAAAGCATTCCTCATTAGCTCTCTCTTGTTTGTACCACCAACATGGACGCTGCGTCTTTGTACTTTAAATCTCCAGGGATTGATTGCAACCCAAAAATCCCTAGATATTTAAAGTACACAGACGCAGTAGCCATGTTGATGGTACAAACAAGAGAAGCATGCATTCATGCTTCTTCTCGACATCGCGATCCAACATGGCCGCCATGACGTCACATACTAACCAACAATTTCGGAGTCGATGTAGTCGCGGGGAATTGTGGGATTGTTTCAGGGGACGCCATTGCTGTCTATTTACTGTAAAACATGGGGAAACGACTGGGAAACATTGGCGGGGAATTGTGGGAGTGTTTTAGGGGACGCCATTGCTGTCTATTTACTGAAAAACATGGGGAAACGACTGGGAAACATTGGCAGGGAATTGTGGGAGTGTTTTAGGGGACGCCATTGCTGTCTATTTAGTATAAAACATGGGGAAACGACTGGAAAACATTGGCAGGGAATTGTGGGAGTGTTTTAGGAGACGCCATTGCTGTCTATTTAGTATAAAACATGGGGAAACGACTGGAAAACATTGGCAGGGAATTGTGGGAGTGTTTTAGGGGACGCCATTGCTGTCTATTTAGTATAAAACATGGGAAACGACTGGAAAACATTGGCAGGGAATTGTGGGAGTGTTTTAGGAGACGCCATTGCTGTATATTTAGTATAAAACATGGGGAAACGACTGGAAAACATTGGCAGGGAATTGTGGGAGTGTTTTAGGGGACGCCATTGCTGTCTATTTACTGTAAAACATTGGGGAAACGAGTGGAAACATTGGCAGGGAATTGTGGGAGTGTTTTAGGGGACGCCATTGCTGTCTATTTAGTATAAAACATGGGGAAACGACTGGGAAACATTGGCAGGGAATTGTGGGAGTGTTTTAGGGGACGCCATTGCTGTCTATTTACTGTAAAACATTGGGGAAACGAGTGGAAACATTGGCAGGGAATTGTGGGAGTGTTTTAGGGGACGCCATTGCTGTCTATTTACTGAAAAACATGGGGAAACGACTGGAAAACATTGGCAGGGAATTGTGGGATTGTTTCAGGGGACGCCATTGCTGTCTATTTAGTATATAAAACATGGGGAAACGAGTGGAAACATTGGCAGGAATTGTGGGATTGTTTCAGGGGACGCCATTGCTGTCTATTTATATAAACATGGGGAAACGACTGGAAAACATTGGCGGGGAATTGTGGGATTGTTTCAGGGGACGCCATTGCTGTCTATTTACTGTAAAACATGGGGAAACGACTGGGAAACATTGGCAGGGAATTGTGGGAGTGTTTTAGGGGACGCCATTGCTGTCTATTTACTGTAAAACATGGGGAAACGACTGGGAAACATTGGCAGGGAATTGTGGGAGTGTTTTAGGGGACGCCATTGCTGTCTATTTACTGTAAAACATGGGGAAACGAGTGGAAACATTGGCAGGGAATTGTGGGAGTGTTTCAGGGGACGCCATTGCTGTCTATTTACTGTAAAACATGGGAAAACTACTGGGAAACATTGGCAGGGAATTGTGGGAGTGTTTTAGGGGACGCCATTGCTGTCTATTTAGTATAAAACATGGGGAAACGACTGGAAAACATTGGCAGGGAATTGTGGGATTGTTTCAGGGGACGCCATTGCCGTCTATTTACTGTAAAACATTGGGGAAACATCATTGTTGTACTTATGGCCGCATTGATAAAATAATCCCCTAGAACAGTCCCCCATTTGCCTCTAGAACATGCATCAACTCCGAACAACTAGTGTAGAACCCTTAGAATAAAACTTATTTTCCCGAGAAGTACTGGAATTGAATTGAATTGCGTGCAGAACTAAAACGTGAATTATATCACACCTAGCCTGCGTAGCCAGGCTCTAGGGTAAAGAAGAGGGAGGGGTGGGGGGAAAGGGAAGGAGGACTAGAGTCCCCCTCCTTTTCCCCTTCCTGTCCCCTTCCCTCTTCCATTACCCTCCCTATATCACAACATTTAGCTCTCAAGGCTTTCAAATTCGAGAGGTTTCGCTAGTAGAATGACGGACATGTTTCATATTCTTTCAGCGCATTAAAGTTTTCTCCGTAAAAACATATTTAATAATAAAGACATCGAAACGTCGTTCGTTCCTATCGCTAGTCTTTATTATTAAATGTCTATCAAAAAGGTCTTTAATTCGAATTAAAAATTCATATATAAAATATTGAAATAGTGCAGACTGTGAATCCTGGAGGATCCTTTTATTGGGAGTTCATCGTTGAACATTAGCAGGGGCGGATCTAGAGATTTAGAAAGGGGGGTGCAAATCTGAAAGGGGGGTGCAAATCTGAAAGGGGGGTGCAAATCTGAAAGGGGGGTGAAATCTAGAAGCTCGAAAATTCAATTTCCATCCTATCTGGGCATCAAATGGTGGGGAATTCGAAACGTGGGCGAATATGTATCGGGCCTTTGATTAGCACTTATTTATCTTTATTCTACTTAAAATATTAAAATATATATATATATTTTTTCCGTTTAATACCATTTTTTAAACGCTTCAGATTGCTTACCGATGCAAAACGAACATTCTAGACGATACAGAGACGATGGCAAACGGGATGACGACGGTACGGGGATCGTTTGACGTCACAAATACGGCTGGTCCGCAGATACATGTCTCTACGCATACGCCACGGGAAAACACGCCCCAGCCTGCCAGCTCCATCAAAGACGCTAAATTTTCGTATCAAAAAGAAGTGTCGGAATCACATGCTGGGTCGTCAGACCAGACTAACAATGGAGACAGTCGCTAATGTATAAATAATATGTAATTGGTGTAAAGTAATTCTAGCAGAAACCGAGCCGTGGTAGAGAAATTACCATGTCGCGGGTTACCTGTGGTACGTGGAAGAAGAGAGAAGATTGGTGCCGAGCCAAGAGGTCTGAATGGTTACCAGTTCTCTACTGGTATTTCCATGACAGGAAGCCATGCTTTAATTGCAATTGGACAAAAAAAATTTGGGCTACCTGTGGTACGTGAAACTAGAGAGAAGGCTTGGACCAAGTCCTGACATCTTATCTCGTTACCAGTTCTCTTCTGGTTTTTCTATGACACAGGAAGCCATGCTTTAATAGCAATTGGACAACAAAATATTGGGCTACCTGTGGTACGTGAAACTAGAGAGAAGGCTTGGACCAAGTCCTGACATCTTATCTCGTTACCAGTTCTCTTCTGGTTTTTCTATGACACAGGAAGCCATGCTTTAATAGCAATTGGACAACAAAATATTGGGGTATCTGTGGTACGTGAAACTAGAGAGAAGGCTTGGACCGAGCCCTGACATGTTATATCTCGTCACCAGTTCTCTTCTGGACCTCTCATGACACATCCAGTGTGGCAGTGTGGCAAATTCAAGAATAGAGAAGACTAGAACTGAGGAAGTCCATGTCTTTAGTTTCGTCTCTATGGTAACTGGAGAATCACCATCTCTAGGCGGCATTACGGTTTACTCCAGAAAATACAATTCATACAGCGACACTGCGAGGTTCATTAAAGAGCTTAATAAAATGTACTATATGGGAACCTTTTGATAAAAGAAACTACGCACAATGTGATTGACGTGCCTGTCAATGGCTTTACTCTTGAACCAATCACAAGCTGAGTTAACTGACAGGATTGACGTGCCTGTCAATGGCTTTACTCATGAACCAATCACAAGCTGAGTTAATGTGATTGACGTGCCTGTCAATGGCTTTACTCATGAACCAATCACAAGCTGAGTTAATATGATTGACGTGCCTGTCAATGGCTTTACTCATGAACCAATCACAAGCTGAGTTAATATGATTGACGTGCCTGTCAATGGCTTTACTCATGAACCAATCACAAGCTGAGTTAACGCGATTGACGTGCCTGTCAATGGCTTTACTCTTGAACCAATCACAAGACAAACTAATATTAAAAAAATTGGAAACATTTCAGTGTGGATTTTAAAATGTGGACTGCAGTGGCTTTACTACGGAACCAATCACAAACTTAGTTAACATGATTGACGTACGTGTCTTTAGCATCTCAATGGCTTTTTCGTTGATCATGAGGCCAACGCTTTACACTGAGGAAAAAATGGCGGATCAGAACATATTACCCAGTAATCCTTTGCGCGCATAAACCATTATACCTCGTTGAAACTTTAGGACAAAGAGTTTTAACAACGTCACAAGTATATTACAAGTATCATGAAGCTATTGCCTATTATATTAATTTATGTGAACTCTTCACTCAATTAGCCACTTTAGAACGAGTGGAGGACTGGGAACGAAGTTTAAGAATTAATCTAATTAAGAAATGAACCCCATCACAAGAAAGAGCATATCAGAATTAGTAAGTTTTAGGAGTTTGATAGGGTTTGGACAAGCTAAGTATAGTAAATGAACTGCAGACATTTAAAAACTGCAAAAATTACAAAGAAATGTATGGTTACTCGGGACAAGCGTCCCTACTAAACATACATTTCTTTGTAATTTTTGCGATTTTTGGAAAGCTGTTACTCGTTCAATATCTAACAAAACCTTTTGAAACTTTGTAATAATGCTAATTGTAAATTCATTTTTTAATTAGATTAATTCTTAAAACTCGTTCCCGGTCCTTCACTCGTTTCTAAAGTGGCTAATTAATAAACTTCAGTTTGAATGGGACGTGAGGTGCACAAAGGATTATGGTATAGCCGCCATCTTTGATTATACAGGCGATTGAGCAGTCGACAGAGCCCGTGGAGCAAGCTTAACAGTGGTGCGGCTAAGAAAAAGGTTCCTTACAAGAGTCGCAATGACGATATAATTTTTACAATTTCCTTAAAAATTTGGTGGACAAAAAAGTGGTGGGGCTGAAGCCCCACCAACCCCTCCACCTCCGTGGACCCAGCTGTGGTCGATTGTTGCGATAAACGCATACAAAGCCATAAATATTTGTATTTGTACAGGTCATTTGCTATGAATAATTGAAATTAGCCACTTTGGAAACGAGTAAAGGACTGGGAACAAGATTTTAGAATTAATCTAATTAAGAAATGAACCCCATCACAAGAAAGAGCATATCAGAATTAGTAAGTTTCAGGAGTTTGATAGGGTTTGGACAAGTAGCAAATGAACTGCAGTCGATTCAAAAACTGCAAAAATTACAAAGAAATGTATGGTTACGGGACGGGGGACGCTTGTCCCCGGTAACATACATTTCTTTGTAAATTTTGAGATGTTTGGAAAGCTGTTACTCGTTCAATATCTAACTCAACCTATCGAAACTTTGTAAACTTGCTAATTCTGATATGCTCTTTCTTGTGAGGGGTTCATTTCTTAATTAGATTAATTCTAAAAACTCGTTCCCAGTCCTTTACTCGTTTCCAAAGTGGCTAATTTACTGGTACTCTTGGTGAGCTTCTAAAATGGGGATGTACAATGTAGATAGACATTTCTGTAAAAAGTCATACAATTCACTCCGTATCGGATGCGCAAGTACATTCTCGATTATTCTAGAATGACGTAGTCATGATCCTCTGATCAAAGTCGTTTTCGTATGAGTGGGAAACCTACGGTACCGTGACACTCAAATGGCTTCCTTGCTGAACCAATCAAAAAGCGCGCAGATGCATCTCATCAATCAAACTCTTTCAATACGGCAAGGCGCGGTACCGTAACTTTCCCACTCATACGACTGAAACGACTCTATAACGTCAGCAAGTAGATTGTACACTTACCATCACGAAAACATAGCAACATTAGAACACATGCATACGCAATATTCTTGGAGTGCAACCACGTGACCGGACATCCCTTGCAAATAAATAACAAAGACGTAGACTGTGGTCTAAAATCTCGTCTTCACTGAGTTTGGAGGGAAAAGGAGGGACTGTTCGCAGACTAACAAAGACGCAGCCGCCATGTTGGATGAACCAACAAGAGAAGCAAATTGCCGGGTTTCATATCGTGAGAGACTGGGTACGAATCCCTAAATATTGTGATAATGAACACAAGACCCACGTAGCCAGACAGAGCACATCGAGTTAAGCAAAAACCCAAAGTTTGGTGTTAATCGGGTCAATATTGAACGACTTACGGCCATTCAAAAATGATAGAATTTACAAAGAAATGTATGGATTGCCGGACAACTGTCAGCTGTTACCATTTACCATTTACATCGATTACTCGGGCTTCCTGTGGAATGCCCGATATTTTGTTCGTCGTCGTCGTCGCTTGAGCAAAACAGAGGAACCAAAGGTCTGTAGTTCTAGTCTCACAGGAACCATCATTTGTTTCTTTTTTTTAGTAGCGCGTTTCCCTTTTTTCCTTTCCTTTTAGTTTTTAAAAATGTTTAAATTTTGATCGGATTTGTCTTCGAGGTATTTTGAAATAAAACAGTTTTGATTTTGCATGACAAGGCAATGCACAGGAACCCCAATAAGTATATATGCAAATATTTCAAACATTGAAAACAAATATTTAAATACGATTTTCGCCGCTGCAATTAGTGGTCGGGTATTATCTTCACCCTTTACGTAAGTCGATTCGATGTCTCAGCTTCTTAGAATGTCTCGGGAGAATCGTCCCATTATTTCTTTTTTCTCTTTCTTTTTTCGAGTTCAGTTTCTTATTCGTCTTTTCTTTGATACGGGAGGGGTGGGACCGTGACCAAAACCATGGAGACAAAGGTCGCTTCGTGGCTTTCATGACAAATATTCAAATATGATCACTTTGTAATGGGGAGTTTGCAGGTCTTGGGGCGAAAGTTATGGGCGACTGAAGTTGGCTTTTTTTCTTAAGAAACGTACGGTGGTGGGCAAGCTGTGCCCCACCGTACGTTTCTTAAGAAAAAAGCCAACTTCGGTTGCCCATAACTTTCGCTCTATTTATCGAAATTACTTCAAAATTTCAATTTTTGCTAACTTTGTTGTGCTCTTTTTAAATATTATATTTTTGTTTTAGTTGGATTAATATTTAAAATGTCACGCAAGACCTGCAAACCGTTTGCAGGTCTTGCGTGACATTTTAAATTTTAATCCAACTAACCCATTCTCTCGCGGTAGTGCGAATTTAAAATTGCTTCCAATAAATATCGACGGACAATTTTTCTCTACGGGTCATTCTGTCGAAAAAAATCGGTCATAAATTGTGCCTTTTCTGCGCGGAAAGTTTCAGACAAACAGAATAAAATCTTGCGCGAAGCTATAAGCATTTATTGAAAGAAAGACTCATATGCCGTAAGCCTTGATCGCTTCCTCCAACTATAAAGAAGAGCTGATGCCCTTATTTTACAAGATCACTAACCAACGTGATTAATTGCTGTGGATTCAGCTCCGCCCAAGTTCAAGGCATAACAGGGCCACGCCTCTGGCCACTAAGACCTCTTCTCACAAGCTCTTGTTGTTTATTCTCGAACAATACTGATTCAATGGCACAATACTTCTACCTCCTGACACATTTACTTCTTGTAACAGTACTGATTCCTTTCGTAACCGAGTATCTACCCTAACCCGATAGCCCTGTATTTTAGACTAGTCACGGTCCAGTATTATTTATTGATTTACTTTTTATTTATGTGATTATTTAATTATCTATTAATTAACTAAATAAATGTATTTATTTACGTATTCTTATTGCTACATACCGCTGATCACTCCCCTTGTAATCCTTTTTTAGAGGGGTACGGTGTATCGGAAGATAGATAGATAGATAGACCCCAAGCGCCCCTTTTATTTCGAATCTTTTATAAATAGCCTCAGTCCAGTCCAGTCCAGAGTGAAAATTTTCCATATACTAAAACGAGGCTAAAGATCGAAATTCACCATTTTCGAGAATCCAAGATGGAGGACGGACTCGTGATGAATGGCTGGTTCTGTGAGTTTTACACTTGTTTATACCTGCTTATACTTTATATTGCGATAATCGATTATATGTCATAGCGTTTCCAATGGCAACGGAGAGTAAATAAACCCTCATCTTTTGTCTTAAATGTAAATTTCACCAATGTTGTTAATTGCTGGAAGAATGGCGATGGCTTTCATGGTTGCGCATGATGCTGTGATGAAAAGTTTTCCGAATAATCGAACTTAGTTGTAGTTGAAGCTCTCTTTCTCGTCAATATTTCAGTTCTATGGGTTCTGGGAATTCCAGACCATTTCGATCGGTGAAGAAAACCTTTACCCCTACTAAGGAAGGCAATAATCAATCCAACAACAGTGTCACAACGAAAGAATTCTACGATCCATTTGCGTTCGATCACAGCGATAATCAGCCACTGCTTTCCTACGCTGAAGCAGCAGCTCTAAGGCCGTCAAATATAGACAATATGTGGGCTATTGTGCAGAAAACGTGCAGTAACAACGCTTCCTGGGCTTTGCACTCTGTGAAGAATCGTCGAGGATGGAAGACAATCCGGCTCTTTGTATCATCTACTTTCAGGGACTTTCATTCCGAAAGAGAGGTGCTAGTCAAGGAGGTAAGACTAAGATAAATAGAATTTGAATTCTTTGATAGTTAAATAAATGAATGACTTCAATTCTATAATGTATCTAATTAGCTGAAGCGCATTTCACTTCGACAAACATTTTAACATTGTATGTTCTTGCATGTTTACTCTGGATTACTGTTTTTGATTTGTAGTTTTCTGATGTCACGAAATAATAACATGTCTTTTCAAAGTATTCGTCTACAAGGTTTATCATATGCTAACATAATGTAGTTAAGAAGAAAAAGTAAAAAAACTGCACATGTTACATACAATACAATATTAAATGTTACAATTCAGAGCAGATACGTGTATCTAATCACATAATCATTCCATAGTATACTAAATACACACATATACTAAATACACACATGAAAATAATGGTAATAAGTTAATAAGTTATGGTAGAATTGTTAGATCATTTGATTATATTTTCAAACTCTGGAAGTTACATAGTCATGTAAGTCATTTCTCTTGAGTATACAAAATAAATACAAAGAACACACAAATGCATGGATACATGTAGCTAGAGGTCCCATAGAGGAAAGAAGAAGCAAGCTACATTTACATTGTACATGTAGACCAGCCATGTATGTAGCAATAGTGAAACAGGAACAGATAGAAATTAAGGGAAAGTTACAGCGAAAATCCTTGTATCGCGACCTTTCGTTTTGAAAACTTCAGTTGGATTTTGGGTTTTTCTGTTCCGACAATCACTATATATGTCCATTTCTTGAGTACAAAGTTAACTCAGCATAAACATCATTATTTAAAGTACTAAATAGTGCCATTTCTGTTGTTTTGTATTGTATTTAGTACTAATTAGTGCAAAAAATATATTGGCAGAACAGAAAAATCCAAAATCCAGCTGAAGTTTAAAAAAACGAAAGGTCGCGATACAAGGATTTTCGCAGTAATGTGCTATAAAAAGATGGTAAAGATACATGTATCAATGAAATTCTCCCGAGTAGCCCTAGAAAGAAAGGAGAAATCCTGATCAGGGTCAGAGATTATTTCTCTAATACACAATGTAGAAGATGAAGAAGAAGATGAGCTATGAATGATACATCTGTTTTCAAATATAATTAACACTTTGTAACGCAAACAATGGTATTTTCATCTGTGCCTATATATAAACTTTACACATATTACATGTACATTTACATTCGGTTTCCATATTAACACAAATGAGTTTACAAAATTAGTTTGGTCTTTCTATTTAAAATTAGTAATTGAAGGGCTCCATGCAAGAACAACATACCGTAAATGATCTCTGATCAAAATCTAAATTATCCTTGAGATGCTTTGAATTTCAAAGGAGAATTTGGGTTTTGATCACAAGTCACTTACTCTGTTCTTGCAGGGAGCCCTTCAATTATTGGTCTAAATCAGTTTTCTTTGGTAACTAATGTAGCATATCATTGCACCCTGGTGTTTCTATGCAATTCAAGAACACTGCTATCATGGTTCACACTGTGTAGTCTTTAGTTTAGCATTGTAGATTGTATAAATTTTGTTATGGTTGAATAAGTTAAATGTCATGTGGAAGGGTTAAATTGTTAATAATAATAATAATAATAATATACATGTACCTCTTATAAAATTAACTGAGCACGAGGTCCATACGGGAAGTATTGTAAAGTTATGGACCAAGTTTTCCCCCACGGCCTTATAAATGTAGCCCAAGCACGTAGGGGAAACACGAGGATCCATAACTTCCTGTACGGACCGAGCAAGCGAGGTTAATAAGATATTTATTATATAGCTTTTCCTTACTTTTCTGTTTTCAGCGGGCCGTATGGGAAGTTACGGCCCGCCAATTGACCATGCAATAATTAAGAGCGCGTGTAGTATCTGTGCTATATTAAACAATTGCTTATTATTCGCCTAAGGCAAAGTGATTATCAGTGAATATTCACCATTCTCACGGAACCTGACTCAGATGTAAATAATAACATTGTTTTAAGTATAATTTTAGACCTAAATATCAGAGAAAAGTCAAAATTCAGGATAAAAAACTGTTTTATTAGTACTTCTACATTGGTGATTTTACTTCCGCTATCGACCAGTGATTATCGTCTCATATTTACTGGTCGCTCAAACATTACAAACCAAGCTGAAATTACAGTGATTTGTGGGGGAAATTTATATGTACATGTATTCAACTGGCCATATCTCAGCCGCTATTTAACCGATTGCTCTCAAATTTGGCACGTAAGCTTCTTTATTGATGTTCTTTCGAAATTGGGGATTGAAAGTTGATAAAGCGAACATTTTATTCCTGTGACGTCATCACTTCGGTACTCTATAAATGTACCTCTGTAGAAAATATCACTTTGGTCTGTCCCCTGTAGGTTTTCCCTGACCTGCGTTTGTGGTGTGAAGAGAGGAAACTTCATTTAGTAGAATGTGATCTAAGATGGGTAAGCGATTTGAAAATGATGATAATTATTTTATTCTGAAACCATCAAAATTATTGCCAATTGCTGGATTGCAATCAGCTGATAAAAGTCCATGAATCTCATGAATTACATGGTTCCAAATGGCGATCGGTCAAACACTGGCCATCATCTCTTCTTTCCTATCCCCCTCCCCCCTTCCCTTCCCCCTTCCAGGGCTCCTTCCCCTCCCCCTTCCCCTCCTTCCCCTTAGGGCCAGACTATGCAGGCTATCATGAATTCGGAAATGATGTCTACTGAACCCAGCAATACAATGTTGGAGGCATCCCGGAAAAATCCCACATTTAGCCTCGGAAAGAGAAGGATTCACTGTCTTTAAGGAGCAAGAATTGGCTTGATTTCTTCATGACCTCATATCCTTGTTTCGTCATCCCTCTAATCTGTGTAGCTCAGTGCAGCTTTAAATACATGGAGAACAGAGCACTGATGGAGGGAGGGGGTACATGTATATAGAGGGTGCTCCGTCCACCCCCTGGAAGAACTGTCACTTTCGAGTGAAGGGGAACGGATGTCAAATATCAACCTTTACCTGACCTTTCTAATGTACCATAATTTGATTCTCACCTCACTAAATGTATCATTTAACATCATTCTATCTCCATGTACACTGCATGCATACAGGGTGTCCCCAAAGATTCAACAACTGAAGAAACCGTACGGATATGCTTAGAGGAAATAGACCGCTGTTACAGGGACAACATAATGCCATACTTTTTGAACCTCACTTGGTAATATATTGAAACTGTCCTAAATTCCTTCCTTCCTTCTCTATATCGTTCCTTCCTTGTCTATATCATGCCTTGTTTAATCACTTGTTTCTTTCATTCTCCCTTCCATCCTTTCTTCCATTCTTTATTTGGGCATTTAAGCTCTAGTATGGTGGCCCCAAAGATAGTGCGAGTGAAGTTGTAGTCCTAAGTCATGTATTGTTTTCATAGTTTGATGTTTTTCCTGTATTTCACCCCAGCGTTAGAGTTATTTGATTTCTACACGGCTGACCTTTTATTCACATTGGCGTTCAGACTCTGTATCATGTTAAACAAGGACATCTTGCTTTAGCATGCGACGGCAAAATATAAACAAATATGTTTCATGCATTCCATTTAGAATTTATTGAATATCACAAGAAATATAAGTGACTGTACCAAGTTGTTCATTTGCCATTGTTTGCAGCATCACCGTCTTACAGCTAGCCTAAAGCCCTTCTTTACATTCTTCTGTTTCCTTCCTGCTTTGTTTTATTGCTTCCTAATTTCCTTTCTCCCGTTTATCCTGTTATTTTATTCCCCCTTTCTACTTATCCTTCCCTTATTTTCTCATTCTCTCCTGTGATTCATTTTTGCATTCTTCTTTACTAATGGTTGTTTTCTACAGTGAGCGTTCAGGTTGGGTTCCAGATTTCGGTGATTTGACGTATAACCTTGCTGTTCTGTATGGCTGGGTGTACGGTCTCTCAATAACAGAGATGGAGATAGTTCATGGTGCTTTTCGCAGGTGTAATCCCAATGGTAAGGATGCTACAATAATTCACCCCTCTTATTGACCTGCATGCATGACATACTATGTACATGTATGTACAATGTACTTGTAGATCTCAGGATGAAAATCACCCCTCAGTTACCCTACATTTTGTAACTGTTAGAGTCGTTTTCAAATGAGTGGGAAGTAGTTTCAATATGGTCCGTGCTGCACTGTGACGGTATTGCGCCATGACCATGCCATATCCAAGCATTCTGATTGGTTGAGCGATGATTTTGCGTGCTGTGATTGGTTGAATACAATGTCTTTGATTTCGTATCGTGACCGTAACTCTGTGCCATAGGTTTCCCACTCATATGAAAACGGCTTTAATATCCCTTCACACACCATGCAGCATTTATGGTGTGCAATATTGCTGACAATATGAATGCAGCATACAGCTGTCTACCCCTGCATTTACATTATTGTTGTGACCAAGCTTATTCAAGTACATCGTGATCCTACATTGTTCATACTACATGTAGACACATACTTGTACACATATAGACATATAGATTTTAGTTTTATATTTACAGTATGTTAGATTTAAGTCTCCCCGATTAGTAGGGCACTTGTGCCCAGCTAGAAGATATTGAGACTTTAATAAAGTTATTATTATTATTATTATTATTATACTGAAATCTTATGGTGAGGAAAAAAAAGGGAAATTGTGTGGAAAAAAGATGGAAATTGTGCGGAAAAAAAAGGGAAATTATGCGGAAAATTATGCGATTTTGTATATAGCCAGTAACATTTCACACATTATTATATTGGCAATTTGAATGCAGTGTATGTGTCTACCCCTGCAATATTGTTGTGACCAAGCTTATTGAAATACAATGTGCTCCTACTACTGCAACATTGCATGCAATATGATTGCAGCGTGTGTTCACCTCTGCAATTGTTGTGACCAAGCTTATTGAATCACAGTGTGATCCTACTACTGCAACATTGCATGCAACTAATTGCATACTGAGGTACACATGTATGATGTTATACTTGTGTTGTAAGTCACATGCTTTATTCAATTATATACATGTACACTATTCATTCAATATTATATAAATATTTCTTGTCAGCTTTGTTTATGATACGAGACAGCAAGTTTTGCGAAGAGTTGCCTAGTGAGATTAAGGATGCGTTTGTGGAAAAGAATGGCAAAGTTGACAAGCTTAAAGATGCACTGAAAGAGAAATTCCCAGTAAGTTTGTTGGTACAGCCAGGAGCCCATAAGTACATGTAGGAGCCTCCATCTACCATACTGGGTTTGTGAGACGATCTGTGACCGGATCAGGCTATTTTTAGAACACCTTTTCCCGCGAACTAATCATCAACCAATAGGAATCCTCCATGGGAATTAAACAGAGCCAATCAGCATGCAGGAGAACGTTGTGTTTATTTGTGATCTATGAACAAAATGGCGGACAATATTGAAGAAACTGAAAGTGAAGAGAGCGAAAATGATACTCAAAGAAAAGAGGACAGAGGAACACTTTTAGTAAACTCTCAGATCAGATGCCATGTTAAAAATTTCGCGGGAAAACTGATGTTCTAAAAATAGCCTGATCCAGTCACAGGTCATCTCACGAATACACCCCAGATGGAGGCTCCTACTTATGAGCTCCTGGTACAGTGTAGTCCTATGCACACAACCAGAGACAGTAGATGGAAGTGGGTTTACAACCCATAACAAGTCATGAAAGTTATTAACATGCAAACAATGTGCAAACACCTTTGTCTAACAAAGAGAGCTACATGTACACAAATAAACTCCCTCTCCCATCCACTTCCCAAGCATCTTTTCTCCACTCCCACTGAGTATTCTTGGCCATCATTGTTCTCAGCGAGTACATGTAGTATAAAAGCATGGTACAACTTTATAGCATGTCCTAACCATACATTTAGTTGTATTTTTCTGTTTCCAAAGGCCAAAAATATAGCCCATTATAAAGTCGAATGCGACCACGCCAGTCTCTCCAAAGTTGAACAGACAAAAGATGAGAGAGAACTGAGGCTCATGGGTCTTAGTGGAAGTGATTCAGTGTTTTACAATACTGTAAGTATACACTACTTTAGAGCAGATTTTGTATGACTGTAAAAAACCATGACGCACGTCACGGTCACGGCACGACACAGATTCATTCAAAATCCTAAATCTTTACGGTCACAGCATGGCACGTCTCCGGGGAATATACATGAACACCTATTTCAATTATGTTAGTCCCAAGAAAAGGGCGAAAGGTGCGACCCTGAAGGATCATGGGGGTTTCTATTTGCAGCCATATTCTTCATGAACGTCTTGTACTAAACAAGAACATTGCGGTGAAGCAAATTCAAGTGACATTCAAAATGTCGAAATGTCAGGGAATTTGGGTAGAAAGACTTGGTAAACAGTATTTCCCAAGATTCTCTGGGGTCACACCTTTGTGAGTCAGGGGTGACTAACTTAATTGAATTAGGTACATAATATCAATGTATATACATGTACCTTTGTGCCATCATAGTGAGATGAGAGGACCCTGGTATTGACATTGGTGACATTGTACTTTGATGGACACACTATGATATGTGTGTAACCTTGTAACAGTGCTCTCTCATCTTGCTCCAGGGCCCTGGGCATGAGTGATGTCTGAACTGAACTTCCAATGTTTCTTAATACCCAAAACGATATTCTATTCTCTGCTTTTGCAGGTTTTTAATTTCTTTAAAGACCGCATTGCGTTCCAGTATCCACTGGATCCAACTCCAGAGGACCCCCTTGAGGCACAACGATGCGCACATGAGGTATGGACCAGAAACTTTCTGCATCCTTAATTGCGAATATGACACCTTTTTGAAGCATTTCCATTCCTAAAAAAATAAAATAAAAAAATATTTAAAAAATATATATATATTAATACACCTACATGTACATGTGCATCGATCGGAGGACGAAGGACTTAAACGTCCAAAGCATCAGTAAATTTAGTACTTTTTAACACAGTGTTAAAGTTTCTTTCTACACACTTGTTGATTGTTATTACACCGACGCAGTCTCTACTACATACACATAACATGTACATTGTAGTTTTTTAAATCGTGCTAGTCCCCAATGTTGAATGTATTGAGCTAAACTATGTTGATGTTTTTACAGTCGTTTTTAGATACAAGGTCCCAGATTGTCTTGGGAAGAGATAAAATTATTGGCACTGTAAGTACTAATGACAACTAACTCCTTTGAATTGCATATATAATTACCTGTGCATGGCATGCATGTGAATGCATGTGCATCTCGGCGGGTCAGGAGGCCCTAAACAACAACTCTGTAAAGCGCATTAGATCATATTTACATGTAATTTTTGCGCTATATAAGTATTAAATTATTATTATTATTATTATTATTATTATTACGTAATGATATTTTTCCTCCATCAGATTGAGAGCTACATTGAAGGAGATACTTCCCATGCTCCTTTGCTGCTGGTTGGGAATGCAGGCTCAGGAAAGTCTGCCATTATGGCTCGCATTGCTAGTAACACCATTATGAGGGCTGCTAGTAACAAGATACCGTGTCCAGAGTATGTACAATGATGGCAATACTTACTAAAGAATGAGGGTTTATCGTGTAATTTCAAAACTCATAGGACAAAAAAATGATTATCATAGCTGGAAAGAGCTCGTTGAAATTAGTAAAAATGTGAAGTTTGGAAAAGATCGCTTCACAAATTGCGAAGATATGAATTTTCAAAAATCGAAATTTTGTATGAAAACCTTTGTTGGTAGGCTCCAAGCGTAATTTCCAAAGGTTTTCATATAAAATGTCGATTTTTGAAAATTCATATCTTCGCAACCTCGACTTGGAATAACTGCCTGATTCTCAGAGGCCTCATTTGTCGAACTCTAATTATTATTTTATTTCTTCTTGGTCTAATTAGCCCAAGCTTTGGATGGAAGGTGTTTTTCCATTTTGTTGGAGCAACGCCTGGTTCAACTGATCTCGCCTTCTTCCTTCAAAGATTAACAAGAGAATTGGGCTCATCGAGGGTAAAAAAACCTTTGAATTTATATTTGTTGTGGTTTCTTTTAATGTTGTCATCAGGACATCTTCCATTATTAAACCGGGTAGGCCGGTTTGTGCGATGATTTGTAATAATGTAGCGCGACATGAGTTTGTTTTTGATGGGTTTGAAAATAGAGGCTATACATGTACTGTATATATCAAGGTAGTCCTTAATTTGTGCATCCTGTAGTAGTAGTCTATGTTCAAGATGGCGACCGCTTGTGTTCTATTATTAAATTCAGCTGTCGTTGTGTTTCATCCATAGAAAGACATTGTGAGTGATTTGGACTCTCTGATTCAGATGGCTAATAGTCTCTTGTCCAATCCAAACACCAAGCCTGCTATCATTATACTTGATGCTGTCAATCAGGTACTGGCACAACTGAAAGACGCGTGATTCAGGATTTACTGCATAAGCTCTGAAACATGACTGACTTGTAGTCAGAGCACAGTACATCAGGGTCCGAACTGTTCCTGGAATTCCTGGAATTTCGAACATTTCTTCCAGGGCCCTGGAAAACTCCTGGAATTTTATAATCTCTTAGTAATACGAACCCTGGTACATGTACATGTACAGTGTGTTGCCCTAAATACCGGCCGTACCCTAATCCGGCCATTTTAACTTTAAAGCGCTGTGATTTCTCGTATATTTCAAAAAATTTCAAACAAGATAATCGTATGAATTATTGATGAGCTTAGGTTTATTAACTGCTGTTGTGGGATTCCTGACCGCTTTTTAGGCGGGAATTCAAATGTGTTTTGAAAGTAGGTAAAACAATCGCTTTGAACAGTAATTTTCATGTTTTCCTGCATCTTAAGTCATGCGGGCAAAGTCTTTAAACATGTCCTCGTAAGTTATGGAACGTAAACAGATTATATTTGGCAGAAATACTACGCTAATCAGTAGCTTTGGACACAAAGAAAAACAATCATGAACGGCTTAAATAAACGGAAGTTCAGGTCAGGTGAAATTACGTGCATATTTTGGTAGGTATGCCTAAATCCGGCCACAAATCACATACAAAACAGATTTGAGGCGGGCATAAAATGAATTGTATTAATTGTATTTATTTTGAAGTTCTTGTAGTTCAACCTTGTAATTAGACGCCACGAAACCTGTGATCTTCCAATAGACCTTTTTACCGATATATTGTTTTGGCTACTAAATTATGGGATGCTCATGGTGCAAATGACCCAAAAACTGTACACAGTAGAGTCGCGTCAATATATTCTTTTTCTATTTCACTCTAACCATAGTGTTGTACGACTTACTATCTACATGTGTTTGCGTGTTGACATCGGTGGCTTAATTTGCCAAGTCGTGATATCCCTTGATTATGGGATGCTCAACCGAAAAGAGCCCAAAAACTGTACAGTGTGGAGTGCGTCAATATATTCTTTTTCGGAATTTCACTCTAACCATTTGATTTTCAAAGCGGAATCTCCATGTTTTTGCGTGGTGACATCGGTGGTAAGCACCCCAGGGTGATATCTTACCATTTACTCGGAAAAACCGAAAATTCCGGTTGGAAAAAAAAAGTGTGATTCCGATCGGAAAACGGAAGACCAAGGTCTAATGGTAACTTTCCGATACACATACGAAAATTTTCGGAAAAAGCGGGAATTTACCTCAAACGCTAGATCGAGTTTTCCGAAACTTTCCGATTGGAATGACACATACCATTTGTTTTTCCAACCGGAATTTCCGGTTCTTCCGAGTAAATGGTAAGCACCCCAGATGTCATTGCGGGCGCAGGGGAGACCCGTTATACAGGGTTCCCAATGAAGTAGAGGAGGGTCTTTTTTCGGTCTTTTTACAATTTATCTTTACAATCTTTTCATGTAGAGTGACTTTAAAGTCCTTTATTATAGCAATGCGAAAAAAATAGTTAGAATGATGGAAGATCATGTAAAACTTACCGAGCAATTCCTGCTTGTTAATTTATGGCCGGAATTTTGGGCAACCTGGCCGAACATAGGGCATCTACCTCGATCAATATTTTTGAATATAACAAGCTCAATGTTGAAGTGAAACAAATGCCAATTTGTGACAAGGTAACTGAAAGAAAAATCTAGCCTTTGATTTTTAGATCGCTAGTATTTTTCTAAAGAAAGATACAGCGATTAATGCAAAAAGCGGCCGGATTTAGGGCAACACACTGTACACTGCGGCCGCATTTACACAGTCTTTGCTGCTGTAAATCGTTCACAAAAGAGATCCTTTAAATCATTAGGAGGACCAGATTGGAAAAAAGCATAGCTTTATCTGTAAATTCCTCGTTAAATAAAGTGTTATTATTAAAAGCGACGTTGACAATTAAACTGACTGTTGACTATTACCATTGCAGCTCGACGAGGACAAGATCCACTACTTAACACGATGGTTACCCGAAGTTCTATCTCCCAACATACGCATCGTGTTTTCCATGATCGACCACACAGATTGCCATCG
Organism: Actinostola sp. cb2023; assembly: GCA_033675265.1. Taxonomy (NCBI): domain Eukaryota; kingdom Metazoa; phylum Cnidaria; class Anthozoa; order Actiniaria; family Actinostolidae; genus Actinostola; species Actinostola sp. cb2023. The sequence continues at coordinate 448,767 of JAUJYZ010000724.1, forward strand.
TCTCTTGAGATCCTTTAAATCATGTCCTAAGGAGATTTTATGTGGTGAATTGGACTATACATCGAGAAAGGTAAATATACGATTTACAATGCGAAATCATCTCGTTACAGGAAAAGATGGCGGACCAGTAGATTTACCAGAATCTACTACCAGAATATAACGAGTTGCTACAAATAAAATGAGTTGCTGCAAATAAAACGAGGTCCTTGATAAAAAATGTAAAACACTATGATGATGATAATGATGATGATAATGAAGTTGATTAATAATAATTATTATTATTATGTACGGATTGTCTGTGGGAAAAGAAGACCCAAACAAAGCCTAACTAAGGAAGGGGAAAGGGATTACTTTCTAGTTCCCAGTCCTTTCTCTTCTTTTCTTGCCACAGGCAACCCATAAATACTTTTGATTTTTTCCAGGCAATCGTTGAAAATATCTTAAAGATGTACAACAAACGTCTTGATGAACATCAGATGGATTTGCTTCTGGCAAAAGAAGGTTCTGTTAATCCACTTTGGTTAACACTAGCTTGTGAGGAACTCAGAGTGTACGGGCACTTTAACAAGATGGATGAGAAAATCCAAAGTTTGAACGACGAACTGATCAGGTTTGTTTATTTACAACCGTTTCTAAAAGGTTGTCCGCAAAAGCGCACAAAACGACGCGACAAGACCGAAAGGGATCATGGGTTATATTGAATGTAGCTTGTGAGGAACTCAGAGTGTACGGACACTTTAACAAGGTGGATGAGAAAATTCAGAGTTTGGATGACTGATCAAATTCAAAGTTTTGATCAAAAGCGCTCAAAACTACGCGTAACTGATCATGGGTTTATTTGTTTGTGAGGAATTCAGAGTGTACGGACAACCGTTTCTAAAAGGGTTGTTTACCGCTAAAAGGTTGTCCGCAAAAGCGCTCAAAACGACGCGTAAGACCGAAAGGGATCATGGGTTATATTGAATGTAGCTTGTGAGGAACTCAGAGTGTACGGACACTTTAACAAGATGGATGAGAAAATTCAAAGTTTGATCAACGAACTGATCAGGTTTGTTTGTTTACAACCGTTTCTAAAAGGTTGTCCGCAAAAGCGCTCAAAACTACGCGTAAGACCGAAAGGGATCATGGGTTATATTGAATGTAGCTTGTGAGGAACTCAGAGTGTACGGACACTTTAACAAGATGGATGGGAAAATTCAAAGTTTGAACGACGAACTGATCAGGTTTGTTTGTATACAACCGTCTCTAAAAGGTTGTCCGCATAAGCGCTTAGTGTTTTAGTGTATTTGTGGGTAATTTTGGAGGCGGAGATTTTACACAATTAAAATGCCGTTCAAACATAAATTCCACAGGTAACCCAAAACGTCAGATAGATAGCACGTGGGAACCCTTTGCTGAAAATTGATCTATTTGTCTTTCAGTCTAGAGGAGCAGTTACTGATGCGCTTCGAGGTAGAAAATGGCGGTCCTGTGGTAGTAGCCACTATGTGTTTGCTGGAGACGTCACGGCACGGTCTACTTGAGACAGAACTCTTACAGATGTTGTCTGATGACAGCAACCTAACCCCGTCTGTTTTCAGTGAAAGCGAGGAGTTGACTACTTCTAAACAGCTGAATGGTGCTCCATTAGGTAAGGATACGAACAAACGTCTTGTAGAGACGATCGTTTCGTGAGCATTTTGTTCTTCCTGGTTTTCCTAATATTTCAATAAGACACTGTAAATATGAACCTTTTTGTAGCAATAATAATGGAGACAAGAGTTAATTGAGATGTTTATATGTACACAACATGTAAACCTGACCTGGAGACAAGAGTCTGCCGGTTAAGAGATCTTTCTATTGTACACATACATGTAAAAATCGTCGTCCTTCCTTCTTAGTCCTCCTTCCTTCCTTCCTTCCTTCCTTCCTTCTTACGTTCTTCCTTCCTTCCTTCCTTCCTTCCTTCCTTCCTTCCTTCCTTCCTTCCTTCCTTCCTTCCTTCCTTCCTTCCTTCCTTCCTTCCTTCCTTCCTTCCTTCCTCCTTCCTTCCTTCCTTCCTTCCTTCCTTCCTTCCTTCCTTCCTTCCTTCCTTCCTTCCTTCCTTCCTTCCTTCCTTCCTTCCTTCCTTCCTTCTTCTTCCTTCCTTCCTTCCTTCCTTCCTTCCTTCCTTCCTTCCTTCCTTCCTTCCTTCCTTCCTTCCTTCCTTCCTTCCTTCCTTGCTTGCTTGCTTGCTTGCTTGCTTGCTTGCTTGCTTGCTTGCTTGCTTGCTTGCTTGCTTGCTTGCTTGCTTGCTTGCTTGCTTGCTTGCTTGCTTGCTTGCTTGCTTTGCTTGCTTGCTTGCTTGCTTGCTGCCTTCCTTCTTTCCTTCCTTCCTTCCTCCCTGCTAACCTCTTCATTCACTTTTTAATAATTTCTCACGCATTCATTCACTCATTCTTCCATCCATCCATCCATTCATTTCTTTATTTTCCCACAGATCTTGACGTAGAGAACGAAGGTGAAGCTATTGCTTCAAAGCTGCAGAAAGAAGTAGACGAGACGTATGTACAGAAAGAGGAGAAAGACAAGAAAGCTAAAGACACCACCACGAAGAGAAAGACCAAGAAATTCCTCTCGGCAGCTAAGTGGGCCCTAGTCTACCGCGCTTTAAAACCGCTCCTTCGTCCGTGTGGAGACTTGGGCGAGGGTCGTTTGGACTTCTATCATCGTTCAATTAGCAAAGCAGTGAGAAGAAAGTAAGTTATGGCTTTAAACTGAATTGGTCTGAAACATAGCAATGATGATTTGTACAAGATATTTAGCCTCTTCCGAACTCTCTGGGATTCGTGTGGATGTAATGACTGTGGGAGCCTGGGCATCTTCGTGAGTCCTAAATGGAAAGGGATCTCAAAGGGGTTGGGTGTGGAGTGGGCTACACTTCATGGATATTCAGGAGAGGAGAGGAGAGAGGAAAGGGATGGGATTAAGGAAGAAAAAAAAAACATGACCGTTGTAGGCGCCATCACCTGTGTCAGCGTTAAGGCCGATTTACGCGGTACAACTTTTGCCTACAACCATCGCATTCAACTTGCTTACAACATGACTTAGGAGTCGTAAGTAAGTGGTAGGGTTGATTTAGACGACACAACTCGTGTTGTAAGCATGGCGTGAGCAAGTTGTATGCGATGGTTGTAGGCAAAAGTTGTACCGTGTAAATCGGCCTTTAGTCGTATAACCCAATCAGTGAGGCGATCCTGGCCAGAGTTTGTTACGTTCTCATTGGTTCCCCTTACCATCACAGCACTAAATCTGCTATGTTTGTACATTTAGATATTTCAGCGGCTCTGATGGGTTCGTTAAGCATCAGTACGCTTTCTGGCATGGCAAACACGCGGAGTTCTTTGAGCAATGTGACGACTATGACAGGAAGTCTGAGGTATGTCAGAAAATTGCTTCCAGTATCACCCAGTTGCAGTGGTGGATGCAGGGGTGGTTCCATATATTGGTTCCATGGAACCCCCCTTTGTGAAGCCGATCATGTTCTTTACGCTAAGTAGAATGAAGTTGAAATTATGGTTTGTCCTTAAAATACAGGAAGCAGCGTTTCTGGAACCTCCCTTTTAAAATCCTAGGTCCACCACTGAGTTGCCCATATCTTTTTAAAGGGGTTGGGATTGGGTGTTTAATACGTAGTAGGGGACCTAGTGTCCTATTGTATTCTTCACCAGCCTTTGGGCAAATATTTTAATTAATAATAAAATAATAAAGCTCCAAGCTTATGTATTCTTCCTGTGAAATATTTCCAGGAACTGCCCTACCATCTGGAGCAACTTCTCGACCACAACCGTCTTACTCGATGCCTGCTCGATTGGGAAATCTTCGGGCGCTTGTATTCAGACGATTTCAGCATCGATTTGCTAAGTTCGTGGCAAAAGGCTGGTGGCTATGCTGCCGCTGCTTTGTTGTATAAAGAATCACTTGATGTGATGAAGAATGCTTCGGCACCGCTGGAGGAATACGCTAAGAAAATGGAAATGGTCATTAATTTCCTGTAAGTATTATTTTCTGACTGACGATGGAGAACGATGGAGAACGATGGAGAACTCGGAGTATGAAAAAGATGGAGAATCCGTGAAAACGGAGGGCAAAAAATGGAGAAACCTAGGAAAGGAGGATGAAAAGGATGGAGAATCCAAGAAAATGGAATATGAAAAGGATGAGAACCTGTGAAAACGGAGGGTGATAAAGATGGAGGACCCAAAAAGCCCAGAGGATGAAAGATGAAATTGATATCCCGAGAAAACGGAGGATGGAGATTCCGGAACAAGAAAGGATGTTTTTAGAGAATCTCGATAAATTTGTGGATCTAACAAACTGTTATTTTCATCTCGACAGCATTCAGTCCGGCCAATATGAAGACTCATACAAACTTCTTAAGGAACTTTTGGAAATCGAAGAAAAAGAACTCGGTGCGCGGACAGACAGACTTGCCGATATTTATCAATTGATGTCTAAGACCAAAAGCGAGGTAAGCTAACTAGACTCCAAACGTTCTTTTCGTGCCGGTGTCCATCATGCTACTGTCTATTGCCTGCTTGGTTGCTTGCTTGCTTGCTTGCTTGCTTGCTTGCTTGCTTGCTTGCTTGCTTGCTTGCTTGCTTGCTTGCTTGCTTGCTTGCTTGCTGCTTGCTCTCTTGCTTGCTCCCTTCCTTGCTCCATTGCTTGCTTGCTTGCTCCCTTGCTTGCTCCCTTGCTTGCTCCCTTGCTTGCTCCCTTGCTTGCTCCCTTGCTTGCTCCCTTGCTTGCTCCCTTGCTTGCTCCCTTGCTTGCTCCCTTGCTTGCTCCCTTGCTTGCTCCCTTGCTTGCTCCCTTGCTTGCTCCCTTGCTTGCTCCCTTGCTTGCTCCCTTGCTTGCTCCCTTGCTCCCTTGCTTGCTCCCTTGCTTGCTCCCTTGCTTGCTCCCTTGCTTGCTCCCTTGCTTGCTCCCTTGCTTGCTCCCTTGCTTGCTCCCTTGCTTGCTCCCTTGCTTGCTCCCTTGCTTGCTCCCTTGCTTGCTCCCTTGCTTGCTCCCTTGCTTGCTCCCCCTTGCTTGCTCCATTGCTTGCTCCCTTGCTCCCTTGTTTGCTGCCTTGCTCCCTTGCTTTTCTCCCTTGCTTGCTTCCTTGCTCCCCTGCTCCCTTGCTCATTGTAGTTTACAATTTCTCGCATTTGTTATTAATTAAAGATTGTGAAAAACCACAATTTTGTGACGATGGACCAACTAGAAGAGGACAAAGAGATAGTGGCCTTGGCAAAGAAGTCTTTAAGCTTTCGTAATCAACTCCATGGTGAAGAACACGAGGTGAGCGCGCGCCGGCGACTCCTGGCGGAAAACATAGGGAGCGCAATATAATACATATTGCGCGCGCTCTCTGTATTTTGATTGGTCCGAATGGAAAATCAACGACCACAGGAAATCCATCATGAAAAGACGCGCGCATATAAATATCTAAATATATTTTTATGTATTACAAATAGCCGTTTCAGACCAGTACGATTTAGTATGTTATCTTTTAACAGCACAAGAAAGCGCTGATAGGGATACTTATAGCCCATCATTTGGGGATCGTTGCTGATTTAGATCATAGCAACGCAACGAAACACCGAGCAGAGTGTTTTAAAGTCATCGAGGAATCCATAACCATATTCCAAAATGTAAGTAATCATTTCTGAACTCTTGATTAAAGTTCATACAACGTGTCACGACGGCTAAACGCGAGCGTTGTATAGCGTGTGCGACTAATCGTTACGACACGTTACACGAGGGGTGGTATACTACTTGAACAGACGCAGCGGCCATGTTGGAGGTACAAACAAGAGAAGCTAATGAGGAATGCTCTGTTATCGGGATCCAACATGGCCGCCATGACGTCACGTGCAACCATGTTGGTGGTACAAACAAGAGAAGCTAATGAGGAATGCTCTGTTATTGGGAACCAACATGGCCGCCATGACGTCACGTGCAATCGTGTTGGAGGTACAAACAAGAGAAGCTAATGAGGAATGCTCTGTTATCGGGAACCAACATGGCCGCCATGACGTCACGTGAAAAGCAGCAATTCTTGTTGCTGAACTGTAGTCTCTTTTCCCCTTAGCAAAAAACGACTATGGACATCTTGCCGAGTCTATCATGACCAAGTCGTTCGTCAATCCAAGACATTCAAAGTACTTTAAAGAGAAAGAGCAGGTGAGGGTTTTCACGTCGCAGTCCGCCACAGGGAGCCCAAGCTCATTATTTGTGAAGACCATTTTATTTGCATATTTACAGTAAATGTATGTGGCTTGAAATCATCCCTCCGTATTTCAAGATTTTTCGTAAATAATAAAACATGTTTTCACTAATGTGTTTTTCTTACTACTTTCGATGTTGTGACGGCGTTTCAGCGCCATTTGAGCGTTTTTTTAACGAAAGTACGAGGGATGATTTAAAGCCACATACATTTACTGTAAATATGCAAATAAAATCGGTCTTCACAAATAATGAGCTTGGGCTTCCTGGGAGTCTGCGAGTAGAAGTAAAATATCAAACACTAGAAAGAGTTCAGTTCCTCCGATTTTAAAACACCGAGAAGTGAGCTAAAAAAACGTTTTTTTAACCCTTTGACTCCCACGGCGCCCGAAACCGCCCGTAAAAATCGATACTGCTTTGAAAAATTCTAACTTTCTGAATTTTCGTAACATCGATCTCATGGCCAGTTATTAGTGACAACTAGATAACTCTTCATATTTTAACCTCAAGTAAACTGACTTACAGGTCCGATTTCTGGGCATTAGTTCAATTTGTTTGCCATAAAAATCAAAAATGCGTGTTTTTGACGCAATTTTACACCTCGAAAATGAACGACATTTGACTTGGATTTTCTTCCAAAATACATCCTTGCGAAACAAAACGCCACTTTCTCAGCAAACTTCCATCTCTCTTCTTGATATAGTCGTGAATTTTGCCCTCTCTTTTCCTTAACTCGCCGAACAATAGCCATTTCCTTTAGGCCCACTTTCGCTAACACGTGTTTTCCTTCTGCACGCCCGAAAAGGATGCCGGGAAACATCCGGGAATTTCGGCATAGATCTCCCCCGAAAATCCCTCTTTTAAGAATATATAGAGTGTCGAGCCACTCGGTCCTACAGGCAAAATATTGCACCGGTTGCATTCTTTACAAGTCCAAAGTCGCCAAAAATGCCTTTGTAGGTCCTGGAATCCACCACAGAAAGACCAGAGAGACGATTTCACAATTGAGTCCGCCATTTTGAATTTCCAAACGGCAAAGTCGAAATCTGTTCGTGAATTCGTATCTAAACTCCTGAGTTCTTCCAGGAGAGAACGGTCTCTACCACACCAGTCAAGCTTGATGATGCTGTCCTGGAGGCTTCTGTGGTGAATAATGGCTATAAACACTCTAAAAATGCAAAATTGACCGCTCCTAGTAGCTACGAGATGCCGTTCCTCGAGGAGATTCACAAAAGAGAAAGATTACGTCAGAACCTGAGCCCGTGGGCTTTCAGAACTGTCAAGATTTCCATGGAAACCCCTTATATGGAATCGAAATTTCCTATGGCGTGATTAGGTCCAGAAAATCGCTAAAAAACTCAAAAATCTCTGGGTGTCAAAGGGTTAAACAACTTCTAGGTGTTTTGAAATCGGAGGAAGAACTCTTTCTCGTGTTTGATACAGCTTCTCAAACCATGAATAATTCTTGGAGAAATTCAAAGTTAAAGTTGACCAAATTGTAATCCAGACCTTTGTTTTGTCTTCATGAATTATTGATGAGTTTGAGAAGAGTTTGTCTTGGTTTCCCTTTTCTCTTATTCTTTTCCTGTGACTACGATTATGGGATCAAGCAACCCTTAAGCCTGGTTTACACTAGCGACATAAGCATCTACACAAGCAACATACACAGACTCTGTGCACCATTTATGCAATAGGTGTGAGAAAAGACAAGCACCGTTAACTTTTTACACTGGCGACATAAGCATCGACACAAGCAACATACACAGACTCTGTGCACCATTTATGCAATAGATGTGAGAAAAGACAAGCACCGTTAATTTTTTACACTGGCGACATAAGCATCGACACAAGCAACATACACAGACTCGGTGCACCATTTATGCAATAGATGTGAGAAAAGACAAGCACCGTTAACTTTTTTACACTGGCGACATAAGCATCGACACAAGCAACATACACAGACTCTGTGCACCATTTATGCAATAGATGTGAGAAAAGACAAGCACCGTTAACTTTTTACACTGGCGACATAAGCATCGACACAAGCAACATACACAGACTCTGTGCACCATTTATGCAATTGGTGTGAGAAATTAAAAGACAAGCACCGTTAATGAGCAATTAACTGAGTGTGCATATGTAACGTGTGCTTATGTATGTTGCTGGTCAGTATATACCAGTCTTAAGGGACCGGTCATTGATTACAGAGCGTGTCGGGTTGGAAAAACAAAGCTTTTAGCTTCTATTTTAATATTAACCCACCCCTCCCGTATACAAAGTGATGAAATTTGAATTTTAAAGACCCCGAGACCATGATCCTTTGCGCGCGCAAAGTATTTTAATTCGAATGTGTATTTGAATTCAGATGTTGAAGAAGTCGTTTGACCTTTGTGTCAAAGCCTATGGCGAGAAGCACATGCTTGTTCTACGTTTGTACTTGAATATCGGGATCTTGTACGAAGATAACAGAGACTATCAGAAGGCTTATGATTACTTTGTACAGTGGAACAAAGTGTGCATGGAGGTAAGCATGGCAACTTCTTTTGGTTTTACCGGTCACCCTGTGGTGTACATCCGGGAATTTTGTATACGAATGAAATGCCGCCATTTTGTTGATTATTTTTTGTTATTCCGGCAACTGTGGTGTACATCCGGGAATTTTGTACAGAGGTGGATAGCCGCCATTTTGTTTTTAAATCTTTGTCATTCGTAACTGTAGTCCAAATATTGGTCACCCTGTGGTTTGCATCCGGGAATTTTGTATACAGGTGAAATGCCGCCATTTTGTTTTTAAATCTTTGTCATTCGTAACTGTAGTCCAAATATTGGTCACCCTGTGGTGTACATCCGGTAATTTTGTATACAGGTGGAATGCCGCCATTTTGTTTTTAAATCTTTGTCATTCGTAACTGTAGTTCAAATATTGGTCACCCTGTGGTTTACATTCGGGAATTTTGTATACAGGTGAAATGCCGCCATTTTGTTTTTTAAATCTTTGTCATTCGTAACTGTAACTGTAGTCCAAATATTGGTCACCCTGTGGTGTACATCCGGGGTCTGTGGAAGACTTCTTTCTTTGTTGAATAATTTTGCATGAATTAATATATAGACCGGCTTTTCTCAAGCGCCTAATTGAGGACAATCAATAGACCTTTTTACCGATACGGCGGCCATTTTGGATTCTATTGTTTTGACTAATACATTATGGGATGCTCAGGGTGCAAATAACCCAAAAAGTCGCGTCAATATATTATTTCTCTATTTCACTCTAACCATAGTGTTGTATGACTTTCTATCTACAAGTGTTGTGCATTGTTGTATAATTTTGTACAAATTCATTGCTTTAAATTAAGTTTTTGTAGTTTTTCATGGCCAAATGGTTACTAGCTTGCCCCCTAGGCATCCCATAATTCAATATGGCCGCCGTATCGGTAAAAAGGTCTATTGCTGGTTTGCACGTGACGTCATGGCGGCCATGTTGGATCCCGATTGTGACCGCTGCGTATTTATACTATAAATCTCAAGCGCCCAATTGATGACAATCAATACATGATAGTTTAATAATAAATTAATACATATCTTGCAGGTTCTGGGTCCCGCACATCCTAAAAGTAAACGATCGAAGGACACCCTTGAGGAGGCAATGTATGTCCGTATTAGGGAACAACGAGAACGCCAAGCAGCTGGAACTGCTTAAATTAACTTATATAAGATAGTAGATTCCTGCATTTAACCACAATCCTTTGCGAACTTAGTCTTTATGCCAAAATGAGTGGAAGACTGGGTTTAAATTCGTGACCGCAAAGCATGTATGGATTGTATGGATGGACACCATATCTAGAGCTTATGACCATTTACGGCTAGACATATATTTACCTTTGCTTGATCTTAGCTTGATTTACAGAGCACACCATGTTTGATATTCAGTCCATCAAAACAGTCCATAAATGCTTTGCGGTCGCGATTCGAACTCAGTCTTCCACTCGGTCAAATCAGTGCTTTGCATATTTACACACTATCTGACACGTTCGCATACATGAAGCAGGTAACACAGTGGTTTTGTTGACAAACACGTTTCCTTATGCGCGCAGTGGATTGTGGTTGAATGCGCATTCCACCATTGTTTTATTGCAGAAGATTGGTCAGCGGTCAATACTCCAGTTTCGAGTTGTTAAGCGATGACCGCTGTCCTTGACAAAAGACGCATTTGCTCAGGCTAAGCCTCAATTCAGTGTAAATTATTCACAAATACCGACGAGAACGCGAAAAAGTGTTGACATTCAACAATAGAAACCATTTTTAATTGCACGGGTTATTCTCTGGATTGAGGCTAAGCCTGAGCAAACGCGTCTTTTGTCAAGGAGTACAGCGGTGTCTGAACTTTACAACTGCAATTTACAAGTGTGTAGCTATTGTTTTAGCTGCCAAGAACAATAGCTACACTTCTAAATTGCAGCTTGTAAACGTTTTATTGAATTGACCGCAGTTCTTCGTGTAGCTGCACAAAAGTCCTGGCTATTGTTCTATTGTCGTCGTTCTATGTATTGTTTTTACATTAAAAAAACAATAGCCAGAACAATTTGTGCAGCTACACGAAGACCTTGCCAGAGGATTGCATGTTGCAATTCACTTAATTTTATAATTATTCATGACAGATAATGTTAACTGTTCACGAAAACTAGTTGCAGATTTTTTTTCCTGTGATCAAAGTGGCAGTTGACTATAATATTATACCATTTGCACTAAATGGAACTCGATTGGGAATCGTCAGTGTGTCCTTTCATAGGATCAATAATCAATTGCCCATTACAAAAAAGAGCAGGGGACTGGGAACGAGTTTATTAGAATTAATGTAATTACGAAATTAAGTTTATGACATGAAACAACATGTTGAAATTATCATATGTGCAAAGTTTGATGTGATTTGAGTGAATTCTGTCGGAATTATAAACTTTTGAAATTTTGCAGTGAATGTATGGTTTGGGTAGACAACGCAAAAAAATACAGAGTTTGTATGGGAAAATGTGCATCTTTGATGACCTCTAGCATCGTCAATATCAAGCCAAATTTCACCAAACTTTCCAAATTAGCTAAGTTTGATCTGCTCTGTCAGAAAATGATGCCCATTTTTGCTAGTTTATAATTGAATTAGTTTTACGGACTTGGTCCCAGTCCCCTGCTCGTTTTTTGTAATGGCCAATCCCAATGAGGGAAAAAAACCCTCGTAAAAATTGCTGCTATTGCAAGATTACGAGGTTGGTACACCGAGTCAATACCCTGTTTTCTGTTGATATTCTTGATTAATGTCACTTTAGATCATTCTTTTTTGAAAGGTGAAAGACATACTCGGAGAAAGATTATGTACTGGTGACAGTTGAGGATGGAGGGGCGGGGAAATGGGGGCCGGCCTTATGGATTTGTATCTACATCGTCTGCTGTCTTGTGCCGTAGTTATGCTTGAGCGCTTTTCCATGGTAGAAATCACAAAACTTGTTTGCTGAGCGTCGGGTTAATCTTAGTTTTATTCTGATTTGTACGGCTTGGTAAAGCGCTCAAGTGGAAACATCGACCGAGCTCATCAAAGATAAAGTCGTTTTCGTATGAGTGGGAAAGTTACGGTACCGTGTCATGCCTTTACACGCTTTTTGATTGGTTTAAGGCCCTGGCAAACGGATTCAACATTGTCTTCAACATTCGTTCGATTTTGTTGAATAGCGATGTTGAAACGGTTTGCCACCCGCTTTCAACAATGTTGAAAGTGTTGAAACGTGTTGAATCAATGTTGAATGAAGTTTAAAAGAGTTTAAACTTTGCTTCAACATCGATTCAACATTTCTTTTGTTCTCGGAAATGTTGAATGGCGTTTAGTACGCGCTTGCGCATTAATTAAATTAAACAATAGAAATACCTCTTGCGAAACGTTGTTGAAAGCATTGTTGAAACCCGTTTGCCACCCCGCGTTCAACATACATTCAACTTCCATTCAACAGCGTTCAACAAAATCGAACGAATGTTGAATACAATGTTGAATCCGTTTTCCAGGGCGTCATTTTCGTACGAAAACGACTCGATGTAAATAAGTGTGTTCTTTAGAAGTTTGATAATGTTATTATAATGTTATTATTCAGTTGAGCTAACAATAAAAGCACGAGTATTTACAGACTTGCTAACATACTTTATCAAAGTACCAGCGAAGAAACAGAAAACAACTAACCGAGTTTATCCGTCGCGAAGTTATCGTCCCATGTACCCTTTTCTTTCTCCCTACGGGAACTCATATTTAATTTATTTTTTTACCCATTTTATTTAATTTAGTTAGTTATTCTTTAATTTGTTTGTTTATTACTCATGCCCAGGCCTAAGGCCGGCTACGAGTCTAAAAACACAACTGGTATTTTTTTTTGTTCGGTGTCAAGAATTTGGCGAAGGAGACAACGAGTCTGACCACGAGAGAGATTACAAATCACAAACCAATCAGGAAGCATCGAAGGTCAAGGGGCAAGTTCAGCTGTCAAAATCACTCACGCAAAGATATCTAGCTGAAATAGTTACGTTCCCCAAAATCTAAGTATGTTTTCTCTAACCGTCTTAACCAGTCGTTTATACAAATTCTGAGCTGGCCGGTATTATGTTGTCGAGTGGCGGGTGATTCCAAATTCAGTATATGTTCTATACCGAGTCACCCAACAAATAGCCAAACACTGATTTGATCACTATAATCGTTATCTCAGATCTAAACATTGAGAAATGTTTTTAAAAGTAGTGAATACAGCTATGATGACTAAAACAATCTGCAATCGAGTGGGACTGAAACGAGACCACTAAAAGCTGATCTATGATCAGGTTTTATGATCAACAGTTGACCTCTTTCTTCACAAACCTTGTTGGAGGAAGGTTATGTCTTATACTCTAAAAGACGTCAAGCGTTTTCGGACCAGGTCGTTCCGCGGCCGGACTCAATTAAAATCATATCTGAAAAATCTGATAACAGTTTACAGTGTGGACACTCGAACCGTGAACACTTCAAGTTTTTTTCGAAACTTTTTTTTTTTCGAACTTTCTATTGCCTCATAGCCTCTCAAATGCATTTTCCTTGACTTGACAAGTTTTCCTTGACAAGTTTTCCTTGACAAGTTTTCCTTGACAAGTTTTCCTTGACAAGTTTTCCTTGACAAGTTTTCCTTGACAAGTTTTCCTTGACAAGTTTTCCTTGACAAGTTTTCCTTGACAAGTTTTCCTTGACAAGTTTTTCCTTGACAAGTTTTCCTTGACAAGTTTTCCTTGACAAGTTTTCCTTGACAAGTTTTCCTTGACAAGTTTTCCTTGACAAGTTTTCCTTGACAAGTTTTCCTTGACAAGTTTTCCTTGACAAGTTTTCCTTGACAAGTTTTCCTTGACAAGGAAGACTTGCTCGTGCATGTAGACGACAAAAACATCGCCAATTTAATTTTTCCTTGTCAAGGAAAACTTGTCGTGTAGATGCGGCTTTATACCATTGTTCTATTTAAAAGCTGCCAATCAATGACTCACCGTTAACGATTATCAAAATTATATTCAAGCGCAGAAGAATTTTAAATCGCGCCATGGAGTACATTAGTAGACCAGGGTTGTGAATGCACAGACTGAATCACGAACACCGATTCCGGCTCTAGTGCCGCATCTACACGAACAAGTTTTCCTTGACAAGGAAAAATTGACAATTTTTTGTCATCTGATGATGATGATAATCTTTATTTAAAAATACGGTGTCTCTTCACAATTCGTGCTCTTCCAGAGAGCCGTATATATAATCTCTATCTACACGAGCAAGTTTTCCTTGACAAGGAAACATTGGCGATGTTTTTGTCGTCTACAAGAGCAAGTCTTCCTTGTCAAGGAAAATTTGCTCGTGTAGATTCGGCTCAGTTTAGTACGGCCATTAGTATGGGCAAAGATTATGATTGATAGCATCAACGTGTACTACGGTATCTATTCTACTGATTACTTGGAGTAGGAAGGATTATAGGAGTAGAACTGATTGATTTGTTCTCGTTTTGAATAGACAAGAAATATTATTCATTACGGCTTTGATTAATTGTATAATCACAAAGCCGGGGTGTTCGGAAAACTAAGACCCCCAAAACTAAGACCCTAAGACCCTAAGACCCTAAGACCCTAAGAAATTATAAAATGTCCAAATCAGGCAAATCCAATGTTCCGTACTTTAATAAAAAAAGAAGAGAACAGAGGAAAGGCTGTGTTCGCACCACGTTTAGCTTCAAAATTCCATGAGTTTCTCTGCCGTCTGAGCCGGTGATAGTCATGCTCGAGGATCCAGCGGTTTTTTTCCGCGCTCCGAAGTCACCGGCCGAAACAACCCGCTGGATAAATTACCCTACTACTACTAGTACGAGTTCTGGGGCGTGATACGCTCTCAAGCGGATTTAGTATAGCTCGCATTTCAGACCTAAAGAAATGTCAAAAATGAAGTGATAACTGAAGTCCAGATTGTTCCACTGATATACGCTGAAAACTCTGTATTCCGTACTCGTGGTGCGTATTCTTTCAGTTGGCGGTACTTGTAGCTTCAAATCGTTTCTGGCCTCCCAATTCAAACAACACATTTACCAGCGCTAAGGATCGGATATCACTAGCAAAAATATCAAGCTTTTGCCATATCCTGTCGGTAGCGTGCAAATACATATCATCCTTTTTTTTTTAAACGATAATTAAACGCTTCGAGAACCATGAAGGTCCATGAACTGTTCTGGCTTTAGGAAATCGATCCCGGGGAAAAACTAGAGTACGTGATCGATCGCATCACGCAAATGCATTTCTTTAAAACATCCGTCAACATGGACGCTATCTTTGAAAATTATGGTCGAGTTTTGATTGGCCCTCTTTTTTACCCTCAAAAAGAGGGCCAATCAAAATCAAGATTCGTATCACGCCACAGAACTCGTAATAGCAGGTAATTTATCCAGCGGGTTGTTTCGGCCGGTGACTTCGGAGCGCGGACAAAAACCGCTGGATCCTCGAGCATGGTGATAGTTGGTTCGATGATATCGAATAGAACTTAAAATTAATATCCTGTCTTTTCGGCTTTCCATGAATAAAACTATCCCCATAATAACAGCTTCTTACTTTGAGGAGTAAAATTCACGTGTCCAGTGGTTTTCCAGTGGTAGTTTTTCAAATCAGTTGGCAAGATAAGTTTTTACGGATACAGTAGCCGCCATATTTAACACAGGTAACCCAAACACAATTATGCCCTACCACAGGAAACCCATAGAGCCGGTCCTAATGGAAGGGAAACAGCGTTCCTCCTTTAGACTTATCAACCAAAAGAACCATACGCGGTTTAAAACATCAAGAATATGGATTTAATATGTAAATATGTCATTCAAGAATGAAATTAACTAATTGGAAGAATAGTTCTTGTATATCCCTGTGTGTATGGGTTACCTGTGTCAAAGATGGCGGCTGCTTTGTCGCTGCCGTAAGACATGACTTATCTTGACTGATTGATTTGAAAAACTGCCACTGGAAAACCACTGGATACGTGGATTTTACTCCTCAAAGTAAGAAGCTGTTTTTTTTCTGGGGGTGGTTTTATTCATGAAAAGCCGAAAAAGTCGAAAAGACAGGATATTTTAAGTCCTATTCGGCATATCATCCCGGCAATTTATCACTCAAACTTTTTTGAACTAGCTGAGCTGAACGTCACCCAATTAATATTAAAGTACAGAACATTGGATTTGCCTGATTTGGACATTTTATAATTTCTTAGGGTCTTAGGGTCTTAGGGTCTTAGGGTCTTAGGGTCTTAGGGTCTTAGTTTCGGGGGTCTTAGTAGTAAAGCTGGCGTTACAGTGTGGACACTCGAACCGTGAACACTTCAAGTTTTTTTCGAACTTTTTTTTCCGAACTTTCTATTGCCTCATAGCCTCTCAAATGCAGCATTGAGTTTAAATACACTTAGTGATCAAAATAAATTATTTTGCTGATCAATTTGCTCAATCGATAATTTATATATTTGTGTTAGAAAAAAAACTAAGTGTTCACGGTTCGAGTGTCCATACTGTAATGTGTCCAAAATGTACCGTCTTACATCTGAGTTAGTTCTCATTCTCTACTTTAATTTATACAATTAACGTTTAATTTTGCGGTCTGATTAGAAACTGAAATATAGAGAGGTTGAAAGGAGAGTAGAACTGCTCTGATGACAGAAGTTCTTTGCTTATTTTATAACCTCGTTGTTTTGTTTCTAACTATGGTTTGGCGATGTAGGATTGCTAACACTCATATAGATCCATATATAATATAGCTAAGACAAGCTTTAGAGCATTTCTTGGTCGGTATACGTCTCAATATATAGTTTTTATATAGTTTTATTGTAATTATTTATTTCATTTTCAGTTGTCATTTTCTTTTAGGGCCTTAGTGAAAAGCACTCTATAGTGATCTAGGCATCCTCATTAAAGATTATTATTATTATTAATCAATATTATCTTAGGTTGTTTTATGAATTCTGAATACTGCATAGTGGAGTTGTGTACACTTCAATTAGCACCTCATTTTACACATATTCGTTGACGCAAATGTGAATTAAACTTTCCAAATCCGGCCTAGAGTTGATCCTAGAGATTTGTTGACCGGACACTCAGCCGATTTGAAGATATGCACAATGCACAATGCTACTACTAAGGTACTTTCCTGGTTCTGCATTAGCAAGGCGACGTCCACATGGCACGGCATACGTTCGTTTCCGTCGCCTGCACAAAGCGACAAATTAGACTAGATTTTTGCATGTGTTATTTGCATAGATTATTATTATTATTATAGATTAAGAGTTCCATAATCATAGCTAGTAGTATTTTTACGGGCCAAATTGTCTGGAGAATTCGATCATTCAGCACTGCTCTAATGAAATCCAGTCAAGAAAAACCTTGCCTCTCTCTTTCGGCTATTGAATAGATGCCCGCCTGTCCCTCCCCAGATACATTTTAGCCCTAGCTCGCCTATCGGCCGGGGTAAAATGATTTTCCCTTTATTTTGCATGCCTTTTTGTCGTGCACAACTCTTGACGTCACATTTCTATAGTTTGACCGGAATTGTCGCACTTTGAAACCGAAAATGCCCAAATTCGAGCGCCAAATAAAAAATGTTCCAGTGAAAAAAAATTGGCACATTTAGAAGAATCAAGGAAGAATAGGGGCGTCATGGCACATTTTTAGAGGGGTCAAAGAAGAATAGGGGCGTCATGGCACATTTTTAGAGGAGTCAAGGAAGAACAGGGGCATCATGGCACATTTTTGGAGGGGTCAAGGAAGCACAAGGGCGTCATGGCACATTTTTAGAGGGGTCAAGTAAGAACAGGGGCGTCATGGCACATTGTTAGAGGGGTCAAGTAAGAACAGGGGCATCATGACACATTTTTAGAGAGGTCAAGGAAGAACAGGGGCGTCATGGCACATTTTTAGAGGGGTCAAGGAAGAACAGGGGCGTCATGGCACATTTTTGGAGGGGTCAAGGAAGAACAGGGGCGTCATGGCACATTATTAGAGAGGTCAAGGAAGAATAGCGGCGTCATGACCGGACTGATATCATAAGTTCACCGGATGGGCTAAATAATGGTCACAATGATGACAAAATACTGGAAAATGCTCTTTCTTCTCAAAGATGCATATAAGTTCGAAAAAGGTCTGAGCTGTCGCAAAGTTCGACACGATGAGTGCAAACAACACCTTGACGGGAACAATTCGAAGTGTAAATGGTACAGTCAACTACAAACAATCTCTCGCCACCATTTCCAGTCAACTGTTCTTATTAGGTGCGCTGTTCCTGATCGCAGTTACTGGAAATTCCACCATCATCATTCTAATGAGACGTTTCCAGTCACTTCGTACCATTTCAAACATGATGCTGGCCAACATGGCGATAGTGGACATCTTCAACATCCTAGCCAACCTACCTTGGTTTGTTCTTGTTGGAGTTCTTGAAATGAATGATGTTGTGCGCGGCAGGCTCATGTCAACTTTGATAGCCACAAGCCAAGCTCTGTTCAACACCTTGAAATTGCTCAGTATGATAACCATGATAAGCGAGCGCTTCCTCGCCGTTTCTTTGGGACTTCGATACCGCGTTTGGAAGGATAAACAAAAAGTCGCTATGTCCTTGATCCTGGTATGGATCATTGCGTTTGCAATAACTGTTCCCTGGTCCCTTTCCTTCTACAAGATTGATATTGGAGATGCTCCTACATTCGAATACAGAATCGCGTATTTCCAGCAAGTTGGCAAGACAGCCTCCTTCTTCCTGTGCTTATTCTCCGGCATCGCGATCATTGTGATATCTTCATCAACATGTGTGAGCTTCAAGAAACAAATGAAGGTAAGATGTTATTTATTATTTCATCTGATAGCTGTTTATTATCGATCTGTTTAGTGCTATGTACAGACTGTGTTTAATAAGCCAGTTCACGCTGTCGGCCGCCATTTTGAATTGGGGCAAACGCGGCAAAATTGATAGAAATCTGGATCACTTTGACTTGCCGTAACTCCGCTCGACTTCGTTGGATTTTCAAAATTTAAACTTCGATAATCAGCAGGCATGCATATGAGTTGTTGGAGTGAAAATAAGACCAATGTAGGTGTTTTAACTACCTTTTACGAGTCAATCTTCTTTTCACGAATGGATCTTAAAATTTCGAGCTAATTTGCATATTCACGTGCCGAACGTTTTATTTTGAAAACAAAAATCTTTTTTTCTCGATTTTTAGCTTTCCAATACCCATCATATTATAGGACATCAATAACAAAGAACACATCTTTTCTAAAATGGTAAGTTTTTAAAAATCCAATGAAATCGAGTGGAGTTACGGCAAGTCAAAGTGATCCAGATTTCTATCAATTTTGCCGAGTTTGCCCCAATTCAAAATGGCGGCCGACAGCGTGAACTGGCTTATTAAACCAGACGTTTGATTTGTAAATGTAGACTTTAGTTAGAGAGGGTGGCACGTGACAGTAATTCAACTGATAAACCTGTATTAAATAAGAATAATATTGTGATACATATTTTACCAGGGTATAGCCGGAGCAAAGAGACGGAACCGATATCTCACTTCTATTTGTTTCATTCTGTATACCCTACTATAGTTAAACACAATTTCCATCAGTTTTTCATTTTTTGAATGAAAAACAAAATCTCGAAGTTCAGTTTGGTTTATGGCTACTCAGTAAATTGATGGCTATTAAACTAAAAAGCAGCATATCCTGTCCATTTGTAATAAGCGAAGTTGCTTTCAATGCAATGTTCATAATTAGTAAATGGTTTACACAAAGAAGAGGGGGAAATGGCATTTGGAGTGAGTCTGTACATGTCCGATATCTAAACACCGTGACTCGGTTCGTAAACGAAGTAGAATAGATCGGTGTAATATTGTTTCGCACTTCCGAACCAGCTATTTTCATCTTAAACAAAGTTTTCGTTTTGTTTCTCCCATTTATTAAATATTCAACCTCGCTCTCGGTTGTTGCATTTTCAGCGATTTGATTGGTTCCTCGGACGAGGGTTTGGACTTTATATGGTCAACGTGTCCTTATATGGTGAATGAAAGCGTGACGTCGCAATACGGACGACTTTGATGAAAATTTTGCGAAGTGAGCGAAGTCAATCTTCTCAACTTATTTCTCGAACATTTTACAAAATCCAATAAAGGATTTTACCAAATTATCCTTGGTGGATTTGGCTGAAATTATTGAGAATTTGCGACGTTTCTAGTGTACGTTGAGACGATTCTAAATTGAGGAAAACAGCTTCAGTTTGTCATGTCCTTCGACCGTGGAGAAAACGGCGATAAGTACAAGGAGTTTTGTTGTAGTTTTGAAAAACGG
Source organism: Actinostola sp. cb2023 (assembly GCA_033675265.1). Classification (NCBI taxonomy): domain Eukaryota; kingdom Metazoa; phylum Cnidaria; class Anthozoa; order Actiniaria; family Actinostolidae; genus Actinostola; species Actinostola sp. cb2023. The sequence continues at coordinate 468,869 of JAUJYZ010000724.1, forward strand.
AAGATGGAGATGTTTGCCCATAAACAGTCCTTAAATCAAATATCCATGTCCACAATATGGCTGGTGCTTCAATTAAGGATTTGGTGACGTTGGCTTTTGTAATTTCTTTCATGTTTTCCGACCTGAGAATAACACTTGGACTTTGGACTTCGTAATTTTTGAATATTTATAATAATAATAATAATAATAATAATAATAATAATAATAATAATAATAATAATAATAATAATAATAATAATAATAATAATAATAATAATAATAATAATTCGAATAAGGAGAGACTTATTTAAACATTTAACTATGAAAATCTGCGATAAAATGTTCTTAAAATACATTATAAAATATATAATATAGACGACGTTTCGACGTTAACTGAACGCCATTATCAAGTAAAGTAAAGTGAAAATGAAAGATAGATATATAACAATAAGAACAATAACGTTGATTATGCAAAAAAGTACTAAAGTCAAACAAAGCTAAGAGTTTAGCACGCACGGAGTCCGTTTGTATATTTAGACTGGGTCTCAGTTTCTTAATGAACAATATCTCGTAGATTAGACAGTCGAAACGTCGTCTATATTATATATTTTATAATGTATTTTAAGAACATTTTATCGCAGATTTTCATAGTTAAATGTTTAAATAATAATAATGGCAACTTTATTTCATGTATATTTACACAAACAATTGTAAATCTCACTACATGTTGGTAATTTACTTTGAACTTGAAGAAAATATAACTAACAATAATAATAATAATAATGATAATAATATTAGTAATAATAATAATAATAATAATAATAATAATAATAATAATAATAATAATAATAATAATAATAATAATAATAAGTGCAAGCGCCGGTTAGACCAGTATTTAGTTTGTTTTCGTGATTGTTTTGACCATGATCGTTGTGTAGTTTATATTTATAGCACCTTAACGGATATCCCTTAAACAAATTATTAAAGAAAAACCGAGTAAGCTCGTAATATTTGATGATCATTACATTGTGTATTTTGAGCGAAAGTTTCAGCTTAATTGAGTGAAATATTGCGAAGTTATAAGCATTTATTCACAGACTCCAAGCCCCCTCCTTTTGCTTCAAGGGAGACGACACCGGGGGGGGGGGGGGGGGGGGGGGGGGGGAGGGGGGGGGGGTGTCCAAGTGGTAGGGGTGATCGGCGGTCGGTTTTGACAACTGACGACCCCTAAAAGGTACATAAATTGAAAGATCTAGAGCTGTGATCATGATCATTACAATGATCATTAATTAATGTTTTACGACAAGTATTTTTAGAACGCACTTAGTGCTTCCTGGTAACGGGAAATAGTAAAAACAATTTCTCCAATAGACGCAGCTGACAGATACTGATAAAGGGGCTATTTTTAGTATAACCGGATGCAGCTCGCGCAACCTCATCCCACCACCCCCGCATGATTCAAGCCCTGACACCTGTACTGACCTCTGAAAAAATGTTGGGGAAGATCAAATTTCTCGACCAAAACATTTTAAATGAAGGCAAAAGGATGTAGTAACATAGATGAAGAAAAATGATCATACAGTGATGATTCACCATGATTTCAAAGAAACTGCAAAGCCGAAAAAAAACTCTAGATTGCAAAACAGCCCCTACTTCTTCGCGAAACTCCGTCGAGAAGAGTTGAAGTAATGTTTAAAGGCCGACAATGAGGACTGGACTGGGGGGGGGGGGGGGGGGGGGGGGGGGGAGGGGGGATACTCCCATTGTCCAAGTGGTAGGGGTGATCGGCGGTCGGTTTTGAAAACGACCCCTGAAAGGTACGCATAAATTAAAAGAGCTGTTCAAGCCATGCGGTTTATTTTAACCCCTAAACGGTACGACCATATATGACCATAATGGCGTAAACGTGATTGTGCTGATAACGTTTAATCAATGACTGGACAACATCTTTCTTCTGTTCTTTCATGTTTGTTCAATGAAGAAAAAAAATAACAATTGACCCAAAAAGGTACGGAGTGATGTTACGTAACTGATTTTGAGTCGGAACCCCTAAAAGGTCCACATACGAAATATTTTCAACCCTAATAGGACCGCCGATCACCCCTACCACTTGGACAAAGGGAGTACACCCCCCGGGCATTCCAAAGTACTCTAGAGCGGACTTTTCGGGGTATCCATGCCAGGTCCATCATGTGACGAAATTGAAGGCAGCTGGTTGGCTGTTTACCTCATGAATAATTAATGAGTTTTTGAAGTTCGATTTCATTCTCTCGTGTTCCGGTCCGCAACGACTCGATCGAACTTCAACTCTTCTCGACAGAGTTTCGCGAAGAAGTAGGGGCTGTTTTGCAGTCTATAGCAAAACTCAGCCAGAAAAGCAAAGACGCGTAGCCAAAGGCTTAGAAGAAGTACGTCATTTTCTTCTCAACATATTTTTTTTTCCCTCTAATTACAGCGTTTTCAAAGTTGGGGGCAAACTGGCCAGGACCTCCAAGGAACTCGACTGAGAGAGGCGAGAACGAAAACAGAAGCTCGAGCAGCATTTACGATTGGTATAACTATCGCAGCCTACGTCCTCTGTTATCTTCCAGTCATTCTCTTTTCCGTCTTTGTCGGTGACAAAAGTGAGATAACCAAAACAAGCCAAGCTAAGTGGTTTGGATTTGCGGCAAACTTCTTCCTGTTCTTCTCCAGTGCGTGTAATCCCTTCATTTACATTCTGAGGTCGGGAAAGTTTCGTTTTGCTATTGTCCACTTTATGAAGAGCCCGTGCGGCGTAGATGATGATATTGGAGGTCAAAAGTTGAGAGTCTGTAGAATACCCCAGCCTGCAGTGACAGAAAATTACCGGAATGAGCATCCACATGCACTCCAAGCTGTTGTCCCCGCGACAGCCACTCTGGCAAGTGAAGACCTCTTGGAAATACATGTGTTATATTTTAAGCGAGATGTCCTGGAAGACGAGGGTGACCAGGAGAGGTGCCGTGTACAGAAACGAAAGTGTCGATCTAAAAGCGCTCCAAACTAGACATTAAACATACTCAACTACCTGCAGCACTATATGGCATGCAGGAAGGAAACAGGAAAGTTGTATATATTGCACGGGACTGAAGACGCTTGGTCGATGTCAAAGCTAGGCTCTTGAAAAGAAGTTAACGATTCTTCAACAACTTCCAAAGCTGGCATAGTAAGGAATAAGAGACAATGCAAAGAACTATATAGAAACAACTGATACTCAAACTAACTGCAAGGACACCAGCACTTATGTTTTTATCTATCTATGTAATGTGTATTTTTGAACAATGTAGTAATGTAAAAATCCGGCTGGTACTTAAAGATGTATGCATATAATATGTACGTTGTAAACGATACTCACTCAGGACACTAAGGAACAGAATAGAGTACAGAAACAACCCTTAAGTTGTTAAGCGACTGATCTCAAAGCGCTCAAACTAAGACACTAGAGAACAGTAAAGTACAAAACGCTCCTGTCTTGGTACTTGGAATCCAATACGTCCTTACGTGGTGTAATGTGCAGATAAGAAAGTTTTACTTGACGATCTGAAAGAACTCTAAAATATATCAACCAAACACTGAGGAAAAAACAATAAATATTGGGATAAAATCGAAGGTAGTATGCTAGTTGGTTTCTACTAAAACAATTACACTATATACCGGCCCAAAACCTTCCATTCGACCGTGGCAAGTCGGATTTGCAAATTTGGCGAAATGAAACATATCCGTAAACAATTAGCTAGAAAAAAATCACCGAACTCTTTCTCCGATAGGTTTCGAAGCCGAATACATTCCATTGTCAGTCTGATTTACTAAGCTGTGATTCGTTCAAAATGTTACTCAGTTTCTCGGAATTAAACCTGCAACACGGTCTACCAACTGAGCTAACAGCCTCCCGGATACCGAGCTCAGTTGGTAGAGCACCGGTCTGTCTTGCAGAAGGCTCAGTCGGGTTAGATTCCCGGCCGCCGGACCAACACTAAAATAACTGAGAAGGTGCTGCCATCTGCAAATATGGTTAGACCTTCACGTCTTCTCGGATAACGACGTAAAACCATAGGTCCTGTCTCCCGACCCGGGATGCCTCAAAAGGACCTCATTAATATAAAACAATAGAACGATGCAGGAACACAGTAGATTCGTTCTATTGTTTGGTCGGCGGTTTGGGTTATGGAAACAAGCCTTTAACTGGTGGACATTTATTTAAATAACCTCAGTATTTTAAAAACTCTTTCAAAGGAGTAGGGGATCGATTGTTAGCCGGTTCAAATTGGAGGCATAGGCTGACATATACTAACTACTCATGATTGTAAGCTGCTCGGCTGCCATGGGCGCCTTTGATATACAACCCGAAAAAGTCCTCCATCGGTTGTAAAGCGCATTGAGACTATATGAGATGCGCTGATACTATTATTATTATTATTATTATTATTATTATTATTATTACTAGCACATGCGCAGTAGACACAAAAAGCAAGTGAAAATGTTAAAATCAGTTTATTTTGGAATGCAAAGTTCTTATTATACAGTGATTTCAAACAATAGATAATGAGGCGGAAAGTACGGCGTTTGAACTAGGCCTAAGTCTACTACCGTAAAGTTCCGAAAGTAGCCGCGACTCCCCGGAAGTAACAGACAAATCCCGAAAGTAACGATCCCCCTTCTAGAGCGATGATTATATATATTACTAGACACTAATTCCATTGTTTTCTTTGTTTTGATTGGACTGTTAGTCGGCTAACTATTAGATTTTGTTTCACGGGTTAAGTGCCATCACTCCAAGCAAATGTAAGAAAAGCGATAGTCATAATAAAATACGTTCTAGATCTTGTGAATATTCATTGTTTGCAGTAAAATACCGTGCACGATGTCGATACGTTTAAGGTTCACGGTATGAAAAGTTAACGATTTTAGCACCCCGAAAGTAGCGACCACCCGAAACTAACAGTTACACCTAAGGTTGCTAAATCCGAAAGTAACGACCTCTTTACCGACGGCATTGTCAATGTTTAATGATAATTCTCTTTGCATACATAGCTTCATACAGTGGCAGACACTCTTCGATGACTTGTATTGCTTCCTTGGGCAAATCATCAATCCTAGGCTTCTCTGCCTTCCGTGTCCTCTTTATAAAACCACTTGATTGCATCACAGAATCGTGCCAGCCTGCACACACATGACGGTCCCACCCAGGCACGGGACCTGGTTGCCACTTAGTCATTTCTTCCTCGTGTTTCACTCCAATGGCCTCACAGTAGGCACGCATGGTCTCATCCGGGAACTCCAGTAGGTCATCAGCATCTATCACCAGTGGGGAGGGGGAAAGTTGGTCAACCACGAAGTTATAAAGTTCGAATACTTCTCTGATGCCGAATTCCTTGCCAACGAAGTATCCACAACCGATGAGAGATTTGGCAACTTGGTATGGATTCCTAATGAGGAAAGTTTGCTGGAATTCTCTCATCCCATCTTGAAGCAAGAGTTCGTAGTTCTTCTTGAAACAACACGCCATTTCTTTGGCGAAAACGAGCTGCTTGCCTTCGTAAGGTTTCGTGAGAGTGTCGGCTACCGACTGGTACGTAGCGTTGGCATCCAGTGGAATCTCTGTAAAGAGATCGCTGTCCCTTTGAAGACCACAATGAAATGGAATGGCGAATAACTCGTGGAATACCTGGACTTGATCAAGTGTTCTGATCGAACGTTCGAAAGCGGTAGAAACACATCTTGGCGCGGACCACAGAATGACTTTCTTCGTTGCCATGATGTACGTTCAGTGTGCGTCTAGACTAACTTAACGTTCTTTTATACAGAATAGTGGTGATATGGCCTAATGATCAGACCCCACGTATAACGGAATGTGCAAATGATTTCCTTTGAATTAAGACGGTCAATACTACCTCAAAAGATGAGTAAGCATGACATCACAACCTCTTGTTTTAGTTCTCCTTCCAAATATATATAACTTGTTGAAATCTAAGCTGAAAGAAATTTTTGGATCATTTGATAGAAAAGCAGCCCAGATTTGGGAAAAGGAATGCATTTTTTTTACAACACACTTCAGCTGATTAATCTCGCAATCTGATTGGCTGGTTTGCCGTTCTCAATAAGAGTACAGACACACTGACTTGTCACATCATTTTCTTACCCTAAGCCTTATTTGGGACATCGAATACATTTACAGTTGTGATTTGGGACATCGAATACATTTACAGTTTTGAATTGGGACATCGAATATTCATTTACAGTTTTGATTTGGAACATCGAATACATTTACAGTTTTGATTTGGGACATCGAATACATTTACAGTTTTGATTTGGGACATCGAATACATTTACAGTTTTGATTTGGGACATCGAATACATTTACAGTTGTGATTTGGGACATCGAATACATTTACAGTTTTGATTTGGGACATCGAATACATTTACAGTTTTGATTTGGGACATCGAATACATTTACAGTTTTGATTTGGGACATCGAATACATTTACAGTTTTGATTTGGGACATCGAATACATTTACAGTTTTGATTTGGGACATCAAATATTCATTTACAGTTTTGATTTGGGACATCGAATACATTTACAGTTTTGATTTGGGACATCGAATATTCATTTACAGTTTTGATTTGGGACATCGAATATTCATTTACAGTTTTGATTTGGGACATCGAATATTCATTTACAGTTTTGATTTGGGACATCGAATATTCATTTACAGTTTTGATTTGGGACATCGAATATTCATTTACAGTTTTGATTTGGGACATCGAATATTCATTTACAGTTTTGATTTGGGACATCGAATACATTTACAGTTTTGATTTCGAACATCGAATACATTTACAGTTTTGATTTCGAACATCGAATACATTTACAGTTTTGATTTCGAACATCGAATACATTTACAGTTTTGATTTCGAACATCGAATATTCATTTACAGTTTTGATTTCGAACATCGAATATTCATTTACAGTTTTGATTTCGAACATCGAATACATTTACAGTTTTGATTTCGAACATCGAATACATTTACAGTTTTGATTTCGAACATCGAATACATTTACAGTTTTGATTTCGAACATCGAATACATTTACAGTTTTGATTTCGAACATCGAATACATTTACAGTTGGATTCATTTGACTGAGCAGGCGCTCAGTGTGGGATGTTTTTTGCCAATATTTTTTGCCAATATTTTAAACTATGATGTAACGTACACTCCAAGAGGTATGATACCGTCATTTGTATTATTTCATTAAGCTCAAACTCCATACAAATAGTCATCGAACAGTCAGCGATGGGATTTTTGATGTGGTTTCCGTCATGGCGGGAGCACCATTCAGTCTCCCACTCAGCCGTCTTTAGTTCCGTCACGCAACGCTCCCGAACTAAAGACGGTTGCGTAGGGGACCCGAGCACCATATGATCGGTACTGCTTCCGTTTGGCTTTTATGACGATGTTAACGTATTGAATATAGAGCTTAGAAGATAAAGTAATTTGCACCCACTCTGTTCCTGATGGTGATTATAATCTGTGAATGGCATGAAGCACAACACGAATTGTCAACGTTAATATTTCCTGTTTCAGGATGGGCAGGTTTAACGGAAATAAATCGATTCATCAACAGATAAAGACATTTTAAAATGCATCGACCAATATATAAAGCTAAGGGTTTATCACGTAATTTCAAAACTTATAGGAGACATAGCGGGACAAAAAAAATGATTATCATAGATGGAAAGAGCTCGTTGAAATGAGTAAAAATGTGAAGTTTGGAAAAGATCGCTTCACAAATTGCGAAGATATGAATTTTCAAAAATCGAAATTTTGGATGAAAACCTTTGTTGGTAGGCAAGAGTTTACCAGCGTAAATTTCCAAAGGTTTTCATATAAAATTTCGATTTTTGAAAATTCATATCTTCGCAATTTGTTGAAGCGATCTTTTCCAAACTTCACATTTTTACTAATTTCAACGAGCTCTTTCCAGCTATGATAATCATATTTTTGTCCTATGAGTTTTGAAATTACATGATAAACCCTCATTGCAGAATCCTTGTCGTATTCAAAATCATGGAACATAGAAGCTAAATAAGACCGCAAGGATACCCGGGAGAGCTGTAAACTGATGAGTCAAATAATCATCGCTTATTCGTAATTAGTTTCCCGAATATGTATAGAATTTTGCTTAGAGATCATTTCTTTCGATAAACACCAAAATTTTCCTCTGACTACATAAAACTTAGCTGATTTACCGCTTACCCATACACCCTAGCGGTCTTAGCTTATATGTTCTATGATTTTCAACACGACAATGATTCTGCAATTAGCTGTATATGGTAAGAAATGACAAATGATAATGATGACGTTGATAATATTGGTAAAAGCAAATAAATATATCGGGACCGGAAATGTCTGGATCCCGAGATCTATTAAGTGCTGGGTTTCAGCATGCTGGATCCTCGAGCATGGGGTTTCAGTAGACGTCATTTCGGTCTCGTGCCGAGTTTTTATCTGTTGAATAATGCTAGTAATAATAATAAAGAACATTCTTAATTAAACGCACTAAATATTGATCTGTGCGTTTTACAACTGAGTGAAAGAAAAATAAATAGTCGCCCTATAGAGCATGTTGGCCAGTGTTTCACCGCACTTTATCAGCATTTAGTTTATAGGGCCGCAAGTTCATCAGTCTGAGATTCTTTAGTGACTTATTATTATTATATAAAATGAAAAATGAACTAAATGAACACTTTTTATATTAATATTTTTATAGTTTATTATATTCGATCTCCATTTGATTTGATTAATGTTGCTAGACAGTTTTGTAAGAGCATAGAGACAATAGTATTATGCTCCAAATACCTATTATTATTATTATTATTATTATTATTATTATTATTATTATTATTATTATTATTATTATTATTATTATTATTATTATTTGAATATTGCGCTATATAAGTGTTACATTTATTATTTACACAACGAAACATATCTGATCTGAATATGAATTCTGTCTGGGATGGACGCAGTGGTAGTGACCATGAAATATGGAGTTGGAGATAAAATGTCTAAAACAGTTATGATATTTCAACTAAAATAAATAAAATATGAAAGTCCAACACACAGTCGAACCTCTACTAACGGCCACCTCCCCACAACGACCACCTCTCTGTAACGGCCAGGGTTTTTGTCCCGGCCACCAGCAAGCCACTGAATACATTTATTCGTTTTTAAAACCTCTACACAATGGCCACCTCTACACAATGGCCACCTCCCCACAACGACCACCTCTCTGTAACGGACAGTTTTTTTTGTCCCGGCCACCAGCAAGCCCATACATTTATTCATTTTTAAAACCTCTACACAACGGCCAAACATTTAGTTTCGAGGTGGCCGTTGTGGAGAGGTTCGACTGTATTTCCATATCAGTTTGTCCATTTCCAAAACATATTTTAAAAATAGTATAGTATAAATATGTAGTTAAATAGTGAGATAGAAAAGGGGACAAACGCGTGAAATCAGTAATGATTGGAGAAAAGTAATCCACATCACACCAAATTAACATTGTTTAGGGGGAGGGGTGGGGGAGAGATAGGCGAGGGTAGGGGACGGAGGGGGTGCAAACTGGGAAACATTGGCAGGGAATTGTGGGAGTGTTTTAGGGGACGCCATTGCTGTCTATTTAGTATAAAACATGGGAAAACGACTGGAAAACATTGGCGGGGAATTGTGGGAGTGTTTTAGGAGACGCCATTGCTGTCTATTTAGTATAAAACATGGGAAAACGACTGGAAAACATTGGCGGGGAATTGTGGGAGTGTTTTAGGAGACGCCATTGCTGTCTATTTAGTATAAAACTTGTCGACATATTGACGAAGAAGTGTCCCCGAAACAGTCCCACAATTCACAATAAAAAAATAAAAAAGTCCCACAACTGCCCGCAAAATTCCGAAATTGCTAATCGATGTCACAATCAGCATATTCAGAAACACTTTCGATGGACAATCTCTGGTCCGATCTCGTCATATTCTTGAGTACTTATACACATATGCGAGAAGGTAGGTAACCCTGCCAACACAGCACTGCCACGCCATACCGAGTACTTCCGGTCATCGGGGCTGATTACTCTCACACGGCTTGGGTCACGTGGATTAACGAGGTTGTAGATTTCGTTATGAAGGCGGGAACTGAACCCTGGCAGAAGAGTTGTACCTCCTGTGTAACGAATCAACAACAATAGCTTTGCTCACTTGACTTTGAATACAGCTATTTCAAAAAAAGGTTGGTGAAGGTTTTGTAGCATGTTGCATCCCAAGCCCGAAATGCACTATGGGCGATGTGAATGGAATCAGCAAAAGGTCACAACAATAATATGGACTCTGGGAATTTTCCCAAACTTTATCTTCGCAATATGGAGCCGGCATATTTTCTTCTGTATGTGCATGCTGACATTATTTACATATGATCCACAATACATTTCGGGCTTGGTATGCAAGATGCAACAAAATCTTCACCAACCTTTTTGAAATAGCTGTATAACTACCGCTCAGTATTTAAGGGGTTAGTATGAAGCGCCGCAGTATTTAATTCATGTTCCGGTCAATAATATTAAAGTAGTATTTTTACCTGAAAGAAGCACATTATGAAATAGATCGTGTCTGATATCTAAGTCGCATTTCTTGATGCATTTGTAAATAGATTCATGGATGCCATCGATGTCTTGACCAATCAGAGAAGGTTTGAACAGCGCTTCCGGTGCGCGAAAACGTTCATTGCCAATGCGAAGAGAACTTCCGTCCGGTAACTGAAATTAATTAATTAGTAATTAAGTATTAATTAGTTATTTTTTCTTCAAGCGCAGCAGCACGATTTATTCAGCTGGAGCAGAACATTAAAGTGATGAAGATGATGGTGGTAGTGGTGATTATCTTGATGATGGTGATGATGATAGTGATGACGACTGTTGATGATTGTGGTGGCGGTGATTATCTTGATTATCTTGATGATGATGGTGATGATGATGATGATGATGATGATGATGATGATGGTGATGATGACGGTGATTGTTGATAATCAGTTCATGATGATAGTGGTGGTAATCATGATGACTATTGATGATTCTGGTCGTGCATGGTGATAATCATGATTGTTGATGGTGTTGATAGTGATGATAGTGATGATGATTGTTGATGATTATGGTGGTGGTCATTACCATGATGATAATGACTATTAATGATTGTGGTGGAGTGTTGTGATGATGATCATCATCATCATCAGTTTGATCATGATGGCAGTGGATATAATTTGCCCACAGACATACCGTGTACAACGCCTCACACTCATCACTGTTCTCCGACTCAACAAGTTCATTTTCAAAATCCTGAGCAACGTAGCACAGCGTTTCCTTGGCATCTCGAATGATTTGATGCTCTGCTGAAGTCTTAAACGAGTACCCTCGCTCCGTGATTAATCTCTGCAGTAATCTCGTAATGTCTCGACCTGCGAGGTTCATTCTTTGTGTAGCGTGTGGTAGCATGTACCCCTCGTAGACAGGAACAGTATGGCTAACACCATCACCACAGTCAAATACAGTCCCTACAAGATCCGATGCATGCAAATCAAGTTTAGAACTGATCACAAAAATGTAAGAACTGGACTATAGAGTACCGAAGTGTGAGGGAAACGAAAAATATAATTTTCGCTTTATCAATTTTCGATCCCCGATTTCGAAAGAACATCAACAAAGAAGCTTACATGCCAAATTTGAGAGCAAACGGTTAAATAACAGCTGAGATATGGCCATTTGAATATATAATTCCCCCCACAAATCACTGTAATTTCGGCTTGGTTCGTAACGTTATTTTATTTTTATGACGTCATCACTTCGGTACTCTATTAAGATGGAGTAAGTACAGGCAAGACTTAGTGCGAGTTGCTTTAAACTTAACGCCGGGCGTACCTACTTACAGCAGACATCCAGCCCAGTCAAAATTGCTATTATACAAGTTTTCTGCATCTCAATAGTAAAACTCAGTACCCTGCGAGCAGAGGTTCCTTTTCGTCTTCATATGTTCACTGAGTCTTTTACTTTTACTTTTGCTGTTCGGCTTTTTGTTTTGGCTTTTACATTGCTGTTCGTAGTAGTTCGAAAGAAACCTCTGCCCGGACTCGGCACTTTTCCGTTTGAGCATGCGTGGAGTTGTCGTCATTAAGTACGTCACATGTTGCCATAGTAACATCCAAATATGGCTGTGCACGTACATCGCAGGCTCATTTCTTGTCAGTAAAATACTTCCATCTTTTATGCGTGAGCCTTATCGTCCCGGTTTGTGGACGACAACTCGACGCATCCTCAAACGGGAAAAAAAAAATATTCTTCTTCTTCTTCTTCTTCTTCTTCTTATCATTTTTATCATTATAATTATTATTATTATTGTTATTATTATTATTATTATTATTATTATTATTATTTGTCAGACCCTTTGAAGTTGACCGGGCTTCATAACCACTCTTTTCAATCAACTACCACAGGGATCCCGCTGATAGAATAAATTACCTGTGGTTCGTCCAGACGCGTACAAAGCCATCACCGCCTGTACAGCTACGTACAAGCAAGGCACGTTGAAGGTCTCAAACATTAGTTGGAGCATGCGCTCTCTGTTACGCTTGGGATTGAGCGGTGCCTCAGTCAACATTATTGGGTACTCCGATGAAACCACGCGTAGTTGATCAAATGCATTCTCCCAAACCTGAATAAGAATAAATGAGACTTCTTTTCAATGTGGGATGGTTATACACCGATTTCTGTAATTTGCATAAATTTTCAAAAACTGAAAAAATAATGAGCTAAGGTAAATTAATAGATTGAAAGACCATCCACAGTTTAGTAATTACCCCAAAGATGAAACCATCATAAAGTAGTAAGCGTTTGAAAGGTGCAACATATATATAGGTCTATATAATTGTTATATTTATACAACAACAACAATACTTTTTAATACTTGAGTTTTCCAATTTCCTTTGCTATTCAAGTCAATTAATAGAGGCGTTGAGTGGAAAGTTACGGTAACGTGCTGTGCCGTATTGAAAGAGTTTGATTGGATGAGATGTATCTGCACGCTTTTTGATTGGTTCAGAAAGGAAGCCATTTGAGTGTCACGGTACCGTATTCGACGAGTGGGTTACTTGTGGTAACACTGACCACAGGTTTCCCACAAATACGAAAACGACTCTATTCGACGAGTGGGTTACCTGTGGTAACACTGACCACAGGTTTCCCACAAATACGAAAACGACTCTATTCGACGAGTGGGTTACCTGTGGTAACACTGACCACAGGTTTCCCACAAATACGAAAACGACTTTATTCGACGAGTGGGTTACCTGTGGTAACACTGACCACAGGTACCCCCACTCATACGAAAACGACTTTATTCGACGAGTGGGTTACCTGTGGTAACACTGACCACAGGTTTCCCACAAATACGAAAACGACTCTATTCGACGAGTGGGTTACCTGTGGTAACACTGACCACAGGTAACCCACTCATACGAAAACGACTCTATTCGACGAGTGGGTTACCTGTGGTAACACTGACCACAGGTTTTCCCACAAATACGAAAACGACTCTATTCGACGAGTGGGTTTCCTGTGGTAACACTAACCACAGGTAACCCACTCATACGAAAACGACTCTATTCGACGAGTGGGTTACCTGTGGTAACACTGACACACAGTAACCCACCCATACGAAAACGACTCTATTCGACGAGTGGGTTACCTGTGGTAACACTGAACACAGGTAACCCACTCATACGAAAACGACTCTATTCGACGAGTGGGTTACCTGTGGTAACACTGACCACAGGTAACCCACCCATACGAAAACGACTCTATTCGACGAGTGGGTTACCTGTGGTAACACTGAACACAGGTAACCCATCTCATACGAAAACGACTCTATTCGACGAGTGGGTTACCTGTGGTAACACTGAACACAGGTAACCCACTCATACGAAAACGACTCTATTCGACGAGTGGGTTACCTGTGGTAACACTGAACACAGGTAAACCCACTCATACGAAAACGACTCTATTCGACGAGTGGGTTACCTGTGGTAACACTGACCACAGGTAACCCACTCATACGAACACGACTCTATTATTATTAAGTCCTTACCAGCTCCATGTCATCCCAGTTAGTAACAATACCATGTTCCATTGGATAATTGAGAGTTAACACACCGCGTATTCTCTGTGCCGCATCTCCAACATAGCTGTCTTGGTAATCATTGACCATTGTTTCCTGTATTGGAATTAACAAATCAACATACCGTCAGTGCACTGTTCGTACAGTTATTTCTATGGAATCCCCTGATATCTCAAGACCAAGTTTCACCCCGTCTATGGTGTATTGAGGGATTTCGTAGCGGCCATCTTGTGGGTCAAGACATAGTTTTACAATAACAATAATAGGAGACACAATAAAATATGCAATAATAATAATATATAATAATAATAATAATAATAATAATAATAATACAACAATAGGATATTTATTTGAACATCGCGTAATATCCGCGAAAAGCGCCAAAAATGAGCGTTTTTGAACAGTTTGACGTTTCGATTTTTCGCTTTTGATTAACACTCTAATTTTATTTTAACTAAGCACAAGCTATTAAAAACAAAGTAAATTGTCTGTTTAAAGCTGTTTTAGCGTTGTACAAAGCCATTTTCCTGCTTTTGTTTCAAATTTGAGCTAATTCAGGGAAAACATCAGCAATAATAGTCCCACAAATATACAGATCTAGCCCATGTGGACAGTTTTCAAATCAAATTTTCACTTTGGATTAACACTCTAATTTTCACTTTTACCGGTCAAAAACCATCCCAAATAACTTGAACTCTTTGCTAAAGCTGTTTTAGCCTTGTACAAAACGGTTCTCCTGCTATTGGTTTTTGGCGCTCAATACGCGCGTTCTATATTCGAATAATAATAATAATAATAATAATAATGATAATAATAATAATAATAATATAATAATAATAATAATAATAATTATAATAATAATCATAATCATCATCATCATCAGTTATAATAATAATAATAAAATAATAATAGTAAAAATGAAAAAAATAAAAAAATAAATTTTCATTGTTCCTGATCTACAAGCACTGAAAAAAAACCTGTATGCTCTTCAAACCTTGCAAATTCTTTGGAAAAGTCCAAAACCATGGAGATTAATTTCCAATGAATTTAAATCTTATTAATTGTATTTCTGCGCTTAGGACAGATTTGTATGAGTGCATTACAAGTGTAATAATAATAGAGGACATTACATGGGGCGCGCGGAGATACGAATTTTATCTTCGTGTTGATAATATCTCTCACGAGTGAGTGCAGCGAACGAGTGAGAGATATTCAACACGAGAAGATAAAATTCGCATCTCCAAGCGACTATGTAATATTCTGTTTAATTATCACTGAAACATTTTTTTTGTTTTGAAAAAAAACAACTTTATGATATGATATCTTCACATGTGAAGATATCAATTTTTCGAAGAAGAGAAATATAGATATTTCATCGCGCTTATATATTAAATTATTATTATTATTATTAATTATTAATTTCTAATGATTTTCGAGGTTTGAAGAGCGCGCGCTCGTTCCAGTAAAGACTGCTGACTGGTGTAAAAACCCTCTGGACTCGTTTTCATGTAGTTAGTCACCCTGTAGCGCTAACCTGATAGTGAGGTCGACCAACAACTGCTGGAAAAACAGCTCGTGGATATTCCTCGGTAGAAAACCCGGCTTTGCACATTCCTGATCCATTGTCAATGACGATGACACTACCGCCACTACGTTCCTACAGAAAATAAACATATATGGTAGGAGAAACAAGGGGAGAGGGAAAAATAAGATAAAGAGGGGAAGAGGGGAAGAGGGGAAGAGGGGAAAATAAATAAGAGGGGAAGAGGGGAAAAGGGGAAGAGGGGAAGAGGGGAAGAGGGGAAGAGGGGAATTAGGGGAAGAGGGAAGAAAGGGAAGACCTAAGAGGGGCCGACCTAAGGATACATGGAGAAGGATGGTGGAGAAGGAAACGGATTTGGAAGCTGAGGCGAGGTGGCACAAGTAGCGAGGGAAAGGTCGAAATGAAGAGACTTTGCGAGTGCCCTAAATGACACTTGGCGTTAACATGAAGTGGATGGAAGAGTAGAGGAAAACAAAAGGAAAAGTACTGAACACAACATGGAAGAAAGAAAGTGAGGAAAGGTGAGTGGTCCATACACTTCTAGCCAATCGTCTTTATTTTCTATCCTCAAGAAATCGAGCGTAAAGCCCGAGAGTGAATAACCGCTGACCAATGTGTTATATGGAGGGGAGTATACTACTTTCGTGGATACTAGTGTAGACTGAAGAAATCACAAGCACGAGTGAATAACTGCTTACCAACGAAAACGCGGGCTCGGAAGCTGAATACGATCACAAATATCACACATTGACACGTATTTCATACTTACAAAAGCGGCCAAGTGTTCCGTTGAAGGGGTAGAAAGTGACAATACCGGAGCCACTTGGCCCACACGGCTCGTCGTAGCGTACGAAGTGTCACGACGTTTCTGCCCGGAATGAACAACAGGCAGAACCAAGGGGATATCTTCATCAACATTTTTGAGGTCTTCTTCTTCCGGTTCTGACTCACTTCCGGTGCTACCACTAGAACCAACGAGGTCCAGTAGGTCATCTTGTTCTATTTTGGCCTTTAAATTGGTAGCATTCGCCGATGTGTTCGTTTTGTCTACATTCGATAACAACCGTGAAGAGTTGATTCCCGCATCAGCATTTCGATTTGAAGAACTATTCGACGTATATTTGACGTTGGTAGTATCGATAGAGTCGTTGCTATGTGACGTCATACTACTCTTATTTGCTATTGGTTCATAATTATCACGTGATATATCTACCGATTTATTTATTTCAGATTTCAACTCAACAGCGAAGTCGGCAACAGTTTTATTTTCGACAGCTTCGTCTTCAGAAGACTGGCATTCGGACAACGCCTTCAGCTTGTGATCTTTCTCAGCTTCGAACTTCTTCTCCAATAACTCGAAATCTTCCATTGAAGAAGTTTTATTGTTAACTTTGTCCTCCTCTTCTTCGTCAACAGAAGAGTCGCGTTCTTCTTTCAACGCCTCAAGTCGTTGTTCCTTTTCTGCTTTGAGCATTTTTTCGAGTAACTCGAATTCTTCCATGGAGGCAGTTTTGTTGTCGATGTCATCGTCTTCTTCGTCAAAGGCGCTGGCTTCTAGAGCTTCTCGTTCTTCACTCAAAAAATCATCACCTTTTAATCGTACACGACTACCACCCATCTCTCCATTCCCATCTCTCTCACATTTCTCCAATTCATATTTACTGGAAACAAACTGCTTAGAGTTATCAATTCTATTTGATTTGCCTGTCATGGGGTTCTCAGATCCCACGACAATCAAACCAGAGGGAATTTCCCCGATTTTGCTTCCATCGACATTATCTTGCTCCTCGTCCGTTGCACCCGAACGAAATCTCTCAATTTCCTCAGAGCTGTCTGTGGTATCCTTGAGGTCCCCTACGTCACTATATGCTCTTTTCAACAAATCGATCAATTCTTGTTCCGTTGAAATCAAGCTTTCGTCGCTTATAAAATCTGTTTGTTCAATATCAATGTCCCGGATGCTATCAACCGAGGAGGTACTGGTGCCTGGACTTGGACTTTGCTTATTGGACGTAAGCATCTCTGTATTCGATATATCTTCGTTGGCCGGTTTATTGGGGTCATGTGTCAGCCGTGAGTCTTCTAGGGGTCTGGGTCTTGGCTTTGGCGATGGCTTTTCTATTTCATCGATGGTGTGTGTGTTTGTACGAGTCTTGAAATACTGCAGACGCTTTTCACGCACATCTTTAGGAGTTTCTTCCTCTTTTGGCTGCAAGAGAAAATGTAACAACATAAAGACACTGTGCCCAATCCCATGATGCCTTGCCCGTACAAAGTATTTAATAATAATAATTATAATAATAATCTTTATTTATCCTACAAAATGGATCAGCGGATACAAAGTAACAACTGGTATATACCCATGTGTAGCCAAGTATATTTCGTAGGCCACGACTGAAATCAAAATTTAAAAGAGATTTCACATCAGGGCCCGGTTGTTCGAAAGCGGGTTAACGCTGCTAACCCATGGTTAAATTCGCTAACCTAGGGTTAATTCTTAAGATTTTACCCTAGGTTAGCCATATTTAACCATGGGTTAGCGTTAACCTGCTTTCGAACAACCGGGCCCAGAAGAACATCTGAACAATGTGGCGTTGGCTTGAACCATTATTGATATTGACCTGTGTAATTATACTGAAAAAGCTATTCGCCTCCAAAAATTAGATCTAAACACGAAGTTCCAGTATAAAAGGAGCCCAATAATAACGTTGCTAAGTAATATTTGTATCACTACATGAACATATACATGAATATGTGGTTAACAAAGATTGCTGTACCCATGGGCAGTGTCCTTTTATACCAGAACTTCGTATTAAACATCAGAATCAAAGACTCATACTTTTGACGTCACTTCCTGGTGTTGTACTTCCGCTTGCTTGACCTTATTAGGAAGACTTTCTCGGATGCGCTCCTGACGCTCGTGTTCCTTTTCTTTTTGCTTCTGTAGCCATTGCTGCTGTTGGTTTTCTTCTTCCTGGATTCGCCTTTGTTCATCCTTGTATCTTTGTCGTTCCTGGTCCAAAACATCTTGCAGTTCTTTCTGTTCGCGCTCGAGTACATCCTGGAGCAACTTCACTTCCTGGTCATCAAAACTTGGTTGTTTGGTTTTTGGTGCAGAGTTTGCTTTCACCTGAAGAAACCAAAAATAAAGGACGACACACGTTGCGTTATTTGTTGAGCAACATCTTTAAGGCCCGGACACACGGTGCAACTTTTCTTGCAACATTGCGCGCAACGTTGCATCGTGTGACACGCCAAAAAAACCTTGTTGCGCGCAACGTTGCAAGAAAAGTTGCATCGTGTGTCTGGGCCTTAAGTTTAACGTTGTAGATGCTGTAATCAGGCATGATATAATTTAAGAAGGAGTTGTGTCTGATTAAATAGAAGTGATGGTAATAAACTACTTGGATGTTTCAGTTGTTACAACCTTCACAATATTCCAGTTCAACAACGCTATTTACATAGCCAACTGTTTCAAGCTGATGAAGGTTGTAAACTGAATCACTAAAGGACGGGACACACAGTGCAACAACGCAACACGTATTGTTGCAGCGTGTGTCCACCTCTGCAACATGTTGCGCGCAATGTTGCAGAAGTAGAATCGAATCCTACTTCTGCAACATTGCGAGCAACAAATTACGTCGTATTAGCGCGCGCTAGTCAATTGCGAGCAATCAGTTTCATGGGTGGACACACGCTGCAACAAAATTGCGTGCAATGTTGCGCGCAATATTGCACCGTGTGTCCGCACGAAGAACAGCAACAACAAAACAGCGGCAACAACAACAGCAACAAAACAACAACAGTAACAACAACAACAGTAAACAACAACAGCAAACAACAACGACGACGACAACAACAACGACAACGACAACAGCAACAACAACAGCAACAGCAGCAGCAACAACAACAGCAGCAACAACAAAGAAGCAACCGTGGCTTACTAAATTTATTTACCTGATTTCGTGAAACAGGCTGCGGCAGTTCTCTTTCTTTGCCGAGTTCGTTTGCATCAACCGAAATTATATCACGTTGCTGGGTTTTCTTTGGAGTTAAACCAGAACGATCCCGAGGTATCGGAACAGGTCGTCTTGGTTGAGATACATTATGCTTTGAACTCTTAACATCATTTCGTTGTCTAACGTTTGACGTTTCTTTCACAATATCCCTACTTGCGTTACTATTTACTTGTAACGCAATACCATATCCATCAATAAAAGTCTGTGTTTGTTTGTCACTGTGTAATACCGCAGCAGAAGGATTATTTGATGCTGGAGATGTTTGTGTTTGGTCGCCTTCACTGAAACCTGTTGTACCTTCAACATTTTGTGTCTGGAATATAGGCGCCATGTTGGGCATGGTAGCCATGGTATGCATACCACTAACACCATGCATGCCAGTCATTTCATTCATACCATACGTGCCAGTCATACCATGCATGCCAGTCATACCATGCATGCCAGTCATACCATGCATGTCAGACACACCATGCATACCAGTTAATTCATTCATACCATACGTGCCAGTCATACCATGCATGCCAGTCATACCATGCATGTCAGTCACATCATGCATACCATGCATGCCAGTCGAACTATACGTGCCAGTCATTTCATTCATACCCGTATACGTAGTCGTACCAGGCATGCCAGTCAAACTATACGTACCATGCATTCCATTCATACCATGCATGCCCGACATACCATTCCTTGAGTGATTTTGCTCACCAGAATGTAAGGCTACTCTAGGATAGTTCATTTGATGGTCATTGATAATAGCATTTGGATGAGGTATATGCATCGCATTCTGATTGGCTGGTAGCGGGCTTCGTAAGCTACCTGATTGGTTATCCCCAATTTCATTGTTCGTTGAATGACCACATATCACGTGATCTGTCACGTGACCACTATCACCACTTGGTAAAGCGCGTTTTGTTGATTCGCTGTTTCTTAGCAACTGCAACATGTCGGGCGATAGAAAAGTAAAGAACTTCACTAATTCCTTTTCCAAAACGTTCAGTTCTCTTTGAGCTTCAAAATACTGCCGCTCAACGTCTTGCCGCGTGGTTTCGATATTTTGTTCCAGTGTTCTTCGATACAAACGTATCTGGTCCTTCCAAAAACTCTCACGTGACCGCAGGTCTTCGTAATACCGCATCACATCTTCGGGCGTTTTAAGCCGTGTTAACATCGAATCATATTCGGGTGACGATGCAGAGAGAAGAATCCTGATTGGCTGATCAGAAGTACAATTGGTCGAATACCTAAAATTATCCACTGGGTAGTCAACGGATAATTCCTCGTATCCTTCATCGTTGGCAGACTGGAATTCCAGTGGTAGGACAGTTCGTCCTTCGACGATTTTTGGAATTGAATTTGATTGGGTTCGAAGTTTGTCTGTATCGAGTAGACGAGCTACTTCGACGTCTACAGAATCATCTGACAGTAAACTTCCCTTGAATGAGACATGGGTATTGTCGTTATGATTTCTGGGTGAAATATTACGATGCGTAGTTAGTTTATTCGGTCTAGAATGACGTGGCAGCTCGGAGTGAGGATCGTAAACCTGAGTACACGAAGACTCGTCCAAATGGTGCTGGTAATCGTACCGTGACACATTTCTGCTTCTCTGTTTCAACGCTCTCAGCTCTTTCTCAAGCCTGTTCTGTTCTTCAACAAGGTGAGCTGTTTTATCATTAGGTAGGCGTCTATTGGTTGATGGCTTTGGAATACCATACGTTGAATATGATGACGTCTCTTCGTCACACGCCATCTGTCTCATAGGAAGTGGTCGTTTGTTTCTTGTCCTTTGTGAATAGAACCCCCTCCCACCTCTCTCTGTGTCTTCGCGAAGATATCTTCCTTTAGGCCCAGTGGGGCAAGTCTGATCAAGTACCTCCCCCCTCGGGCTTGAATCACTATCGTCAATGTCCGCTGAATGATAACTGCGATTTCTGGGGGATGATCTACTTTGAGAAGTTCCCGGATTGCGACCACGTGGTTCATCGATTTTCCTGTTGAAAAAGAAAAGACAAAAACGTACTCAAAATCGGGTATAACTTCAACACTTGTTAATTAAGTCTCATTCCCCTCGCATCTTTCTCGTCTTCAATGATCCTTTTGCAATTGACGGTGCGGGGAGTTTCTCGAATGAGTACTCTTAACGCCGTAAGCCCCAAAATTGGTTTTCATTAGGGACCTTAAGAATTACAAAATCTACGAAGTTTAATTTAGCTGAACCAACTGTCAATCTCAAAGTGTAAATACACTTCTGGTAATGTGAGTTCAAAATACCTTCATACATTTTTATGATCTTTCTCTGTGGATGAAGTCATCTACTCAACCCTCAACAGGCTTAGGCTTCGACTCCATAATTTCTTAATGTTTAGTTTCTTGAATTATTTTATTTCCCCGAAACTAAAAGTTTGGGTGAAGGAGTTTTTTACATTATTTTGCCGGTTGACGTCGCCGTCGTAGATTTTGTAGAGCTTAATTTGAACAAAAGATTTTATTTTACTCGGCTTATCAAAGAAATGTAAAACATGTTGGGTTCATGTAATCTCACAGCTCTAAAATTCATGAAAATATAGTACTTTTTTTTGAATTAGAGCCGGACCATACTGGGACCTTTAAGAATATTTGTTTCTCAGATCTATTTTTTACCCCAAAAAATACGTCAAGAAAGTGGCTGTTCGGAGTATCATGATCATAGTTTGAGTCCCTGCTACCTCACGCTTAGGCTTGGACTAAATCTCTTACTCTCGAAACTCCGACGATTTGGACGGTTGATCGCCGTGATGGATTTTGTAAAATTTGTAGACACGGCTTATCAGTAAAACTCTGGAACCCAGGCTATCTCGGCACAGCTAAATTAGCGTAAAGAAAACATATGCTAGATGATGATGATGATGATGATGATGAAGACTTTATTTCAAGAGGGTAACACATAAAATTGAAATACACTTATAAACTTGTGGCCCTCACTAAACTTAATAAATAACAATATAATTTAAATATCTTAAAATCCTACACTACAAATGTATGTATAACAATTAATAGTTATATATCCAATACTATGCAATACAGTCAATTGCAAAAATTCTGGCCGCCACGATATATCAATATATCGGGTGCATTATGGGTAATTAAATAATACTATTTTTTAAGTTTTCCTAACTTATTAAATGAAGCAAAATGTCCGACAAACAACAAACGTAAAACTAAAATGAGAAACATTATACTAAATATTTCTACAGCTAAATTTGCTGGCGTTATCCCGCTTTACAGGGAAATTTCGATAAATTTAATTACCCATAATGCACCTGATATATTGATATACACAAATTTCGTAGCGGCCATATGTTTTTTGCAATTGACTGTATTAATAGAATTACACAGGTGATTATAGAAAATCAAGCGCGCTGATTGGTCGAAAACTTCGGACTATTTCTCGATAGTTACCTACAGCATTTTGACAAAATGGCTGCCAGCTTTTGAAATATGAAATAAAAATTTATTTTCTTTAAAATGCTTATTTATTTTTAATTTTTCAAATAATCACCTGTGTAATTCTACTAAAACAATTAGTCACCTCAGGCTCAATGAATAGCAGTGATAATAACCTCGACTTCGTCTCGGTTATTATTCACCGATATTCACCTCGCCTTTGGTGACTAATTGTTAAATAAAGTTTTATATATTTACAGCACTAATTAATTAAAACACAACATCCAACTACAGCCAACTCACCCCTAAACGTAAAATGGCTGACCCGTTAGTAGCTACTTTTGTTCGAGGAGAGTTAACTACAGCTAAATGCTCTGATGCGACCGCGGCCAATATGTAAATCGCTAAAGCATTGCATTCGTCGTACCTGAGGCCATTCTTCAAGCTATAAACGCCACTATCCCGCTCATCAATATAAGTGTACTCTGACGACTGCCTCTCGGGTGATTTTAAAATCTGCTCCATCTCTTCGCACTTTACAGAGAGCAGTCGTGATTGGTTCCTTTGGCGCACGTGACTCATCCTATCTCCTAACGATACCATGGCTTGTAATTCGTCTCCAGGGAGGGGAGGGTTGCAACGAAGGAATTCTGTCAGAGCTTTCTTATATTGAGAGCGTTTGCTAAGATGGCTGGTTCTTGTTTGTGTGGTTAGGAACTCTGAGGCTAGTTGATACCACGCCTCTGCCTAAATAAAAAAAATATTTATCAGGAGCCCATAAGTACTACATATTGGGTCTATGTCACGGCGTTTGAACAAGTTTGGCTATTTTTAGAACACGAAATTGACCAAACACTGTGCACTTCCGGTTTTGTTTGCAGGAACTCGTTTTATTTGCTGCAACTCGTTTTATTTGTTGCAACTCGTTTTATTTGCAGCAACTCGTTTTATTTGTTACAACTCGTTTTATTTGCTGCAACTCGTTTTATTTGCAGCAACTCGTTTTATTTGTTGCAGCACGTTTTATTTGCAGCAACTCGTTTTATTTGCAGCAACTCGTTTTATTTGCAGCAACTCGTTTTATTTGCAGCAACTCGTTTTATTTGCAGCAACTCGTTTTATTTGCAGCAACTCGTTTTATTTGCAGCAACTCGTTTTATTTGCAAGCAGCAACTCGTTTTATTTGCAGCAACTCGTTTTATTTGCAGCAACTCGTTTTATTTGCAGCAACTCGTTTTATTTGCAGCAACTCGTTTTATTTGCAGCAACTCGTTTTATTTGCAGCAACTCGTTTTATTTGCAGCAACTCGTTTTATTTGCAGCAACTCGTTTTATTTGCCGCAACTCGTTTTATTTGCCGCAACTCGTGAATTTGCAGCAACAGTGATTGGTCAATTTCGTGTTCTAAAAATAGCCAAACTTGTTCAAACGCCGTGACAGATTTTAATGCTACATGGATGCTCCTATTTATGGGCACCTGATTTATATGATATTTTGAAAATATTGTGTATCATAAAATAACCACGTGAGATAAAATCAAAATGGGCATTCACTACTTTCATATCACTCATAATACACCTAAGATTTAAAGTACAAAGACGCATCGGCCATGTTGGTGGTACAAACAAGAGCAGCTAATGAGGAACGCTTTGTTATCGGGAACCAACATGGCCACCATGACGTCACGTGAAAACCGGCAATTGTTGAATAGTTCATCAACATGTACACCTATTTCAAAAAACGTTGTCGCGTTCAAAGCAACAAGCGTCAAGCCAAGACCGAAGTGAATGCTGGTTTTGTGTTATCAAATTATTCAAATCAGATCTATTTTCTATGGAACGAAGTGTGATATGCAAACAAGTACGTGAAAATGTTCATATTTTGTAATTAGTCGACCTTATAAAAACAATTGTGATTTAAATAATTGTCAGCACATAACCAGCATTCACTTCGGTCTTGGCTTGACGCTTGTTGCTTTGAACGCGACAACCTTAGTTGAAATAGGTGTATGAAAAGTCGGCAAAATTGAATGCTCGTCAAGTAGGACTAAAATGTACCTTGTGAACCAAGAAGAACAATGTGAACATTTCTTCCAACATACTCCGTCTCTGCTCCAACCTTTGACTGAACTGCGTTACAGACTTAATGAGCAATTGCGCAGTGGCCTGGGCTGAGCTGTGATCTGATTGGCTGGCATGGGCCACGTGGTTGAAACCTCTCGAAGTAATTCTCTACCCTCTAAGATTTTTTCCTGGAGTAAAAATTATTACGTGAATCGGTCACGCAATAGAAAAGTCACGCAACAAGCGTTACAAGAAAGCCAAAAAGATGGCGGCTGTGTCGGGAGGAAAGCGGATGACCCCCTGGGCGTCTGAAAACAGGCTCCTGTGTCGGCGGCTGTACCATGGTCCTTAGCAAAACTAAATCAATATTAATCACATCTACAAACTTACTGACACGTTCCCCTTCCCCTTCCCCCAAAGTTGTGTGCCTGCGATGTATTTCAGCGGCAACGTAATGAAAGTTTACAGCCCAGTGAGTGAGTGATCCCAATATTGTCCCAATGTCATCCCACAGGCAAACCACATAGTGATAAAGTGACATTTTCTAAAAAAAATACCGATTTTTTTTTTTTTTTAAACACGTTTTATTCGGTATTTTTTAGAGAAAATGTCACTTTATCACTGTGGTTTGCCTGTGGTACGACTAAATGTACAGATCCGCCATATTTTTCACGCTTGCATGTACCTGTCCAGTTGAATAGATCTCTCTGTCAAAGTTATTTCGTAATAGCTGTGCATCTGTAAGCGAGTTAGGAACATCGTTGTGTCTTTCCAGATGCAAACTGCCTTCGTGTTCGATCCAGTTGACTATCTACAGAAAACAAAGGCCGTGGTCAGTCTCCTTTTATTCGTTTTTAAACCTCCCAACAACGGCCACCTCTACACAACGGCCACCTCTACACAACGGCCACCTCTACACAACGGCCACCTCTACTACACACAACGGCCACCTCTACACAACGGCCACACAATTTCGTCCCGAGGTGGTTGTTGTGGCGAGGTACGACTGTATCAGTAGATTGGTTTTGTTTTCCCATAATTTCTTCCATAATTCCCTCTAGCTCTACTTCCAACAGTTACAAATCGACAAGTTGTCATAGATACTGTTTCTATGGCGACTAAAACACCACTTACCTTTCTCATATTATCTTCAAGCTGTTTAATATTCATTTCTTTGCCCACACCTATGCCCACTTCGGATTCGTTCCAAATTCTATCCATTTTTCTCTTGGCTTTGAGTAGTTTTCCATAGTACGGCGGGACAGTTGCCATCATAGGACCGTACAGTGAATATCGGGACATACAGGAGAATGTCTCATCTAAATATGGTTTCTCAGTGTATTCAATGAGTAGATCGCCCTCTCTGAGTGCCTCGTCCAAATATAGACTTCTATAATATGAAACGAAGTGGTTATGACAACATTGTTGGCTTTTGAAAGGGGGGGGGGGGGGGGGGGGGGGGGAAAAGGGGGAGGGAGGGTCATGACTTTTTGAGCCCCTGAAAATAAAAAAAATAAAAAAATAAAAATACGGTAATGAAAAGGGAAGGTCATGAAAAAATAGGCAGTGAAAAAGGGAGTATTTTGGGAGGGGAAATTTCATTCCCATCGCTAGGGGAGGGTCCCCCCTCCCCTGTTAATTTCTGACAAGTCCATAACGATGATCTGGTAATGATATAATAATGTTTGATAGAAAGCTATCGTAATCTGGTAACGACATCCATGTTTGACAGAGAGCTATAAAATATATAGAGAGAGAGAGTGCACTAGCTATCTACCGTGATTTCTGTCACACGGTAATTAAACTCGATTACAATGATTAACCACAACCAATAATTTGCTCTTTCACTCCCAGATTCACTGATATACACATACACCGACAGAGTTTAACTAGTTTAACTTGTTACCCTAACTAGTTTAACCGGTAGTCCCTGTCAATTATTACAATCTCCGTTTGCCTTAGATACGGCTACTTTAGCAACACATCTAGTTCTTACTTTCGTATTTGTGATTTTTTGACTTCAACTTTCTGCAGTACCAAGTCAACATCGTCTACGTCACTACTCGTTACCAGTCTCTTCAGGTTGGCCATTTGTTCCAGTGCGCTAGGTAACCGAGCCTGTATGTCCTCCACGACGTTGTAAAAGTCTTCAAGACGCTAGAAAAGTAGAGAAAAGTATGAGCCGTTATTTCGTTGCGCATGAGAACCATACTGGCGCAAGAATACGTGACTTGCAAGATGGCATCATATACTACAAGTACCAGAATGCTTTGCCCATTTTCTTTTGTTAGATAATTAGCACCAATTGTCTTACTATTCTCATGAGGGAATACAAATCTGAATAAGAAAGCAAATTCCCAAAGCATTCTGGTAGTGGTTGTAAAACAATGTCATCATACAAGTCGCCTATTGGAAATGTTCGAGAGTCCAGCGGTGATCTTCGGCGCGGGCCCGGATGAAACGTCGCCCCATTGGCACCAGTGCAAGCACATTCGTCATTTCTGAGTTGAAGTTCGCGAAGAATTGTGGGGCTGTGTTTGGGGACGCTCCATTTTCAATCGGCAAAGCGGCAAGTTTGAATAATGAAACTAATCGGTCTTTCAGACATAAGGCCTCTTGTGCTTGCGCTTATGCTAGCGTCAGGGCTGTTTTCACAGTGCCATAAGCTTCTTTTGGTTACATGCATAGCAGGGCAGTTTACATGGGCGATTTTATCGGCGATTTTGTTGGCGATTATTTTGCAACCACACTGAATCACCCGTGTAAACTACCGGCGATTTAGCGGCGATAATATAAGCGGCAATTAAACTGCAGCCAATTACTTGCTCGAAATTTTGTGCAATTTCGCGGCGATAAAGTCGCCGACAAAATCGCCCGTGTAAACGGCCCTTAAAAGCCAGGCCTAATGAGCTCACTCGCAGTGCAATATTGAATCTATAATTAGTTCAATAGATGGCTTCAAATCAAATAAATGTTTTTACATGTAGATAAATTGATCAAGTTGTTCGTACCTTTTGTAATCTAAACCAAGCATCATGGTTGTATTCCAAGCTGCCACCAAAATAACTGATGAGCTGAGTGGAATCTACGTATGTTTGGAGGTCTGATGTGTTCTTGAGAACAGTGATCTATAACAACAATAACAACATGTATTTTTCTATTTTATATCTTTAATATATCTTCAATCTATAGTATTTATTATTTATTATAATCCACTAGTTTCTATTTCTTTTTCCTATTGTAAAGCACATCGAGGTTTCAGGATGCGCTATATCATTGTAGTCCTGGGGAGGGGGGAATGACTCCCATGTGAAAGGGGCGGGGATGATCGTTGTAAAATTTGAGACCATTCTGGGAATGGCTCAAGCTTTATTTGACCCCTAAAAGATGCCATTCTAAACCAGAAATATTACAGATTTCCTGCCTGATCGGTCTTTTAGACCACCAACACAATATGAGGTTGTTTTTATTCCTTTATGTTCAACCCTAAATGACACCTTGATGGCTAACAATATTGCCATTTTGCTACTTGCAAATTTGTCCGTTATTCTAAAACCCTTGAAGCATAAATCCATCTCTGTAAATTATGGGATGTTACTAACCTGGAATTTTAGTCCACCTGATTTCTGCTGTTGATAAATCTCTTTAGAAAGATGTTTTTTAACAGCTTTATTATAGGGTAGAATAAGATAGAGCACTCGAAGCTTTCCTAGAGAAGCCTAAAGAATTAGAGAAGAATTTGAAATCACGGTTAAAACATCAGAGCAGCAGTTCATGATCAAAGAAAAGAAGGAAGAAAGGAAGAAAGTAAAAAAAGGAAGGAAGGAAGGAAGGAAGGAAGGAAGGAAGGAAGGAAGGAAGGCAAACAAACTTGTAAGCTACATGTAGCAAGCAAACAAGGAAGGAAGGAAAGAAGGGAGGATCAGAATGAAGGAAGGGAGCTAGCATAGAAACATTTTTGAATGGGGAAGGAAGAAGAGAAATAAGGGAATGAGAAAGAGAAGGATGGAAGAAAAGAAGAAAGAATGAAAAAAGGAAGATGAAGAGTTCTAAGGAAAAGAGAATGTAACAGGAAAGATCTTGGCTGATATACATGTATAATGCACCTACAAAATGTTAAGCCCAAGTGGGGAGGGGATGTTCAAGTGGTGGTATTCAAAACAACTTTATCTTATCTTGTAGTACTTAGATATGGTAAACTACATGTGTGTCCACTTGAATTCTCAAGTTCAAGACTGGTCAAAAACTAATTTCACTTACATTGAAGAACATCAAATATCCCTGATATGATGATAAAACATTGTCTGTCAAATCATATCACCCCTTGGCCACCTCCGATCCCACACTCTGCATCCCCCCCCCCCCCCCCCCCCCCCTTCCCACTCTGGCTTAAGATTGATAGGTGCATAACAAGCAAGCAAAGGATAACACATACTTCTAATTCTTGTACTGTCGCAAGAACAAGTGAGGTTGTTTCATGTGTTGCATCTCTCAGGTCAGCTAAAATAGCTACTGCTGGACTTGAAAACCACAATCTAGAAAGATGGGGAAAAAAGAAATACCATTGCTATTTTGTGATCAAAGAGGATTAAAAGGCTTTCATTTGATTTCATTAATTTTCAATGGTTTCATTAATTTAGTTCATTAAAGTAGCTGTACGAGATGCTCAAAGTAGCCATTAATACTCAATGACTTTTTTTTACATCTGTACGATCATGTACATGTACATGTACACTGACAAAAGTAGCCACCAGAGGAACGGTAAATAACCGCCAGAGCTCCGGCGGTAACCAGCCTCTATTGAAACCCCTGAATCAATAGTTGGGTCTTGAGAATCATCCTGACTTTGACATGATCGATCTTAAGCTATGAACGAACTAATAGAATGAGAGTTAACTTTTACAATGCTGAGTCTTCAACCTGTAGTTTTATTGAAAACTGCTAATCTTTCAGGCTTAAAACACCCATCATACAAATTATGTCTATAAGTATACGAATGCAAACAAACAATCAAGCTTGTGCACAAACAAACTGAACAAGCCTGTGCAAAGCTACAATAGTCTCCCTTGCAGCCGATTTGAGTGTCGTCACACCGTACTACGCACCCTCCCCACAAGAGCGGAGCGAGCATTACATGACAACACTAAGAACGGCTGCGAAGGACTGTCACTTGTGCAAAGCATTTAACCCTGATGTCAGATACATGTACATGTAGGTACATGTATTTAGCCTGAAAGCTTTATTGGCAGTTTTTCAATTAAACTTCAGTGGTTGAAGTCTCAGCATTGTACAAGTTATGAATTATCCAACCTTCAACTCCTACAAAATAGATTTTTTGGATAATTCATAAAATAGAGAGTTGAAAGAAATTACCTTGACAGTTGAGTGAGGTACTTGAGAAGATGGAGTCGCCTTTCCTTGCTGAGTTGGGAGAGATTTGGATACTTGCTGGGTGGAAGGACGATGATGGGATTTCTAGACTTATCAAAACCACCTGATGAATAATAATAATATGTCTTAATATTGTTCTGTCTTTTGTACTTTCGTCCCTTTCTTTTTTGTCTTTCTTGTTTCTTGCTTGTTAGCTCAGTAATATCAATTAAACTTGTATTAGTGTGAGCTCCCTAGAAAAGCATTTTAATTTTGCCTTTGGGGCAAACGCTAAGTGTTATATGTAAAATAAAAATTTAATTTAATATTAACAAAGACATTTCACTATTAAATGCATTATGTAGATCGACGTGGAAAAGCAGTAATCAACACCGAAATACATGTACAGTGGAACCCGGCCTTACGGACACCCGGTTATTACGGACATGTTGTTCTGTCCCGGCCGAAACTCATACAATATTAAATGCCCATAAAATATACCTGTTTAATACGGACACCGGATAATACGGACAATGGACACTTTTTCCTGTCCCAATATGCCCATTTTCATACAATTAAGCCTACCCGGTTAATTAATACACTCAGACACTTTATTTTCTTAAGACAACGACAATGTGTAAATTGCTCGCTTATTAATAAAATTACGTTTTTTCCGTACTTTATCACATTGAACTGTCTTGTAAACTGCTTGCTAATTACATGCATTCAGACATTAGTTTTTCCCCACTAAAAATAAACAGATCACCAGTGACATGCATTCAGTGTTTGCGCTAAAAATAAATATGACGTAAATTGACTAACCCTGTTTATACGGACACCCGGTTAATAAGGACACTGTGTCTCGTCCCAATGGTGTACAGTAAATCCTGTTTTAAATTATTGATATTATACATACAATGTAGTTACCTGACAATATAGCTGCTTGTGATAAAACCAGATCTTGTTTGGTCACCAAAAGGTGAAAGTCTTTTTGATCTCCCTTTGTCATTCCTAAAATTAAATATTCTAATAATGCTATTATTAAGGAATTGATTGATAGAGAGAAGAATGTATTATAAGAATGTAATATTATGATTATGATTATTATTAGAGTTGGTTTGCATAAGGTGAGAACTGTTATTTCACGAGAATCATCGGAACGACATTCCGATAATAAATAATAATTGGGGGATTCCCTGGAAGAATAATGTACAAATGTAAGTGATCTCTGATCAAAATCTAAATTCTTCTCAAGATTCTTTGAATTTCAAAGGAGAATTTGGGTTTTGATCACAAGTCACTTACTCTGTTCATGCAGGGGCCCCTTCAATAAATAGTACATATACCATAAATATCCCTAACCCTTAATCTCACCTTAACCTTAAAAATAATGAGAAATAATTATTCTGAACTTTAATGATAAATCATCAGGATGTCATTCTGATTCAGCCTTTTTGTCTAAATGCACAAGTCACATGCACAGATACATGTACGATGTACATGCATCCATGAAGTGATGAAATGGATGGCCTCTTTAACCTTCCAACCATACATTCATTCATTCATTCACTCATTTGTTGACTTCGGTTTGGGGTTTATATTTTTAATGACTAAGGTTCTGCATGAGAACCACAGAATCGGGAAAAATGACGAGATATATTTATCAATTAGTCAACAAGCTTCCATGCGCCCAGTGCGTTATAGACACACGAGAGAAAATATAAAGAACTCTTAACATTAGCATAAGAGTAGCACGAGGCGTAGCCGAGTGCAACTCTAGCTTGTTAAGAGTTCTTTATATTTTCTCGAGTGTGTCTATAACTCAATGGGTGCATGGACGTGAGTTGACTAATTGATTTATAATATGGCATCTAGAGAGCGTGCAGCCCATGGGAAAATAGTTCATAGCAATTTTAGCCACTGAGCATGTGTGTTATTTCAAACAGCGTGTCCGCAATCAGACGAGGCCAGTGGGCCGAGAGCTAGCCAATCAGAGAGTGCGTTATATCATTGCTATATTATAAACGGACTTTACTTGTATAATATATAGTGTCAAAAACCAGACTGGGGATATATTACTATGTAATTTCAACATGTCTAATGTACTGTCGTCATACATGTATATTATCTCATGTACTACAAAGCCTTCAAACCATATCAGTTCTACATTATTCTCTGTTTTGATGTATTTACAGTGTAAGTTTAGCAAAGTCATTGAATTTTATTAAAGTAAGCTTAAATTGAGGCGATAGAAGCCTCGCCAGGTGAAAATGTGAAAGAACGGAAGAACATTATTTTGTAAATACAGCACCCACTGCATCGTAATCGTCTTCTTCGAAACTCCGTATTTTAGAATGAGTTCATATTAAAAAGCGTAGTGTTAAAATGCTATCCATGTACCAGTGGTGCCATAGCAACTCAGTAATTGAATAACTAAAGCGGGATCGGCTATTTATCGAGTTAGAGGTTGAGTTGAGTTTGAGTTGAGTTTGAGTTACCGTTGAGTTACCTTTGAGTTAACCAAAAATTATTATATTTTTGGAACAATGTCTTACAGCGTTGTTTGAGATTCCCCAAGGGGGGGTATTGCCTATGGTGGCCTGGGGTGATATTGCCTATGGTGGCCTGGGGTGATGTTGCCTATGGTGACCTGGGGAGGGGGTGGGTGGTGGATATGGTAAGGGAAACTGTTTATATTCTGGTATGTTACAGTGTGACTACACCAACCAAGGCCACCCAAACAAATGTTCATACAAATTATCCAATCACAATTGAGTATTTAAACAATAGAATCTGCACAAATGTTCAAATTTTACTCCCAATAATTACATGATATATATGTGCGGCGGTACAGGGTCCAGGTTTTGGGCCATTTTATTCTCTAATCCAGGTTAAATGAACGCATAAAAATCATTAATCCAGGTTATAGCCTAAAAACATTTATTAATTTTTAATCATTTGTATAATGTGGTATCGGCGTTTCAGTAAAACTAGCGAACAAAAATAATGGCGTCAGTCAGACGTAAAGTTGTTAGAGTGTTAGTCTGGCAAAATATCCTGACGACTGCATCGTATCAGATCGTAAATAAAAATTCGTAAATCCAGGGTTTTTTATTTGGGAAATTCGTAAATCCAGGTTTTCGAGTGACAAATTCCAAAAACAGGGTCCAGGTCTGAACAACTCGCCGCACATACCTAACCATTTCTTAACCAAGTACCCCCTCCCCCCCCCCATATTGTTAAATATGAAAGAGTAAGACCAGCGAGTATTCCTTTCCCACTGACCGGGATATATAAAACACAGAGTGCCAGATGCGAAATGACTTTGGGGTGGTCTGTTAACTGAGTTTGTGGTGGCCAGCCAAATGCAATTATCCCAGCTCGTTTTTAACAGCTTCAGTACTGAAGCGCAACTGCATGATTTCAAGATAATTAAATTGCCTTTTTGTGTTTTCACATGTCAATCATGTTCTATTTTGAGCTTCTGGGGGTTACTCCCATATATTGGCTATATAGGTATGTACCGCCCGATAGGGTAGGGTTTTCGAGTCCGCTTTCACCCAGCCAAAAAAGATCCCTTATCCATTAATATGATACCTGTTTTGACGTTCGGGACGGATTAATTGGTCCTTGTATAAGGTCGCAAATTTGGGCTTAAAATGGGTAGCAATGTTCTCAATAGGAGTTCGATTTTCGGAACCGTTGGGCGGGACAGCACTATCCTAAATAATTTGCAGGACATACCTAATATTTAAATCTATTCTCTATTAAGTTCGAGTTATTCAGTAGCACGACCTTTAACATACCAGAATAATAGTTTCCCTTACCACCTTCCTCTCC
The DNA here is from genome assembly GCA_033675265.1 of Actinostola sp. cb2023. Taxonomy (NCBI): domain Eukaryota; kingdom Metazoa; phylum Cnidaria; class Anthozoa; order Actiniaria; family Actinostolidae; genus Actinostola; species Actinostola sp. cb2023. Next base: position 503,340 of record JAUJYZ010000724.1, read on the forward strand.
CTCCCCAGGCCACCATAGGCAATATCCCCCAGGCCACCATACTCATAGGCAATACCCCCCCTTGGGGAATCTCAAACAACGTTGTAAGACATTGTTCCAAAATAAAAAAAATTTTTGGTTAACTCAAAGGTAACTCAACGGTAACTCAAACTCAACTCAAACTCAACTCAACCTCTAACTCGATCGTTAATCTATCTCAACTAAAGCTGCATAACAACAATAATCGGGTTCGTTGAGCAGAAAAGCTGACCGATGTTCTATCAACACAATGCGATTTCAAAGCCGCTAAGCGCTACTTATAAAGAACACTTTGCCTCTTTGGTCAGTGAGTTTATTAGTGGACAGGTATCGTAAATCAAATAAAAACAACCATATCATTCCAAATTTAGCGTGATAGAATATAAGCTTAAGTTACTAAGTGTAAAACGTTGAAATATATTGAACGATGCAATCGTGAGGCAAACTCATCTACAAACCATGCTGAAACCTCTATCATTACAGGCTCCAGGTTCTTACAATACATAATATACGACGTACCTTTTCTGGGACGTGATTTATCTTCTTAGAAGACTACAAATAAACTTTATAATTTGTTATTTTGGGGATTGAAATGTAGCAGCGATCGACTCCTGAGTGAAACTCCATCAGGTCTTCGAATTTTGCTGCTTTTCAGAGTACAAATCCACACAGTCGCACTAGTCAACTCGATTTAGAGTAATTTGAAGCCAACTTGACGTAGGGCAAACAAACTTTGGGCTAATTTCCAACCATTTTCAACCAAAAACCACGTTTACCACACTTGGAATGTTTACGGAGCTGTCAAAGTAATTCGTAGGGAGGGGGAGGGGTGGGGAATAGATTTGAGCCGAGTAGTCAACGAAAAATGTCCGAATACTTCCGATAAGTTTTCGGTATAAATATTATCCAAAAGAAATGATTTTATTTTTCAGCAAAAATTAAACAAACAGCTGCAGCAATGATAGTAAGCATACGAAGAATAGAAAGCGATAAGAAATATCCTGCTATTCTTTTTCTTTCAATGTTTTATTTTGCCGAGTAAAGACCGAAGCTATATCGACTTCAGAGAGTTTGGAACGCCTGGCGTATTTTGACTTCGCAGTGCCGAATCTTCAGAAAAACTGTTGAAATTGTTCAGAAAATCAGAGTTTTTATCAATTTCACGAGCGAATTAAGAAGGAACAGCGATGCCACAGAAGCAGCAAAGCCGTACGATATCTCAGTACTTCAATACATCGACAAGGACTGGGAAGAGAAATACCATCATTTGTGTCTATGGACTGGGCTTCCTTGGTCTTCACTGGGTTTGGAGGCACTCTAAAGGATTTAAAAGAACAATCGAGGAAGAAGACATGGTTCAGAGCGAGAATAAACCGACAAAAAGCTGAAAATATGTACTGTAAACTGATGACATAAACTGAGGTCTTTTGATGGCATACTTCGGTAAATATATTGAAGATTTCAATCAACTGACAAATTAGTCCATCAATCTCATATATCTGGCCCCAAACGTGGTCATCAGCCATCGGACGGTGTAAAGTGCGGGTTGCAGGTTGCAGGTCAAACGTACAGTGCAACCACGGTATTTCAAAATAACTCAAACCAATTTCCCTTGGATGATTTTTTCAGTCAATTTAAAGTGCTAGTAGCATGGAAATTTTTTTTTTTCTAGAAAGCGATGAAATAGCTGTAGACCGATATGATAATCATGTTTTTCGACAAAATACCGCCGACAAAAATCATAAAGCGCGATTTTTTTCGCGAAAAACACTTGAATTTCAAAGGTCAAGGTCAAACGTGACACAAATATGGTAATTAGGTGTGACGTAGGGGGAGGAACGAAGACCGCCATTTTGATTCTGTCGACTGCCGTTCACTTGATCGAAGTTGTCTTGAAGTATAAGTATAAAGGTATGACAGAGCAACAAATTGACAAACATTGTTCAATTATCTGTTAAAAGGGAATTCAAATCTCTTTTTCAAATACATTCTCTTTGTTTTTGCTTTTTTTTCGCTCTAACTGAAGTAATGTACCGGTCAAATCGAAGCTTCGGAAATATCCGCCATCTTGAAGTGGGCGTAAAATATAAAATCGCCCGGGGAGGAAGGAATTTGACAAGCAAGGTCTTCCCGGGGGTGGGGAATTTGACCACCGCATGGGAGGGGGTGGGGAATTTGAACAAGTTGCCTCGATTTCGTGTTATGTGTTCGAGAGCTTTCAGTTGAACTAGCGATGAAAGCGACGATAATCGCAAGAGACTAGCTGTATTCAGTGTGAATCATTTTTTTGTGACATTTTAAGACTGGTAACGACCTTTGTGAATCTTTGATTTATAAACGCTCCTTTATACAATTACGATTACGACGGACGGTGTAAAGTGTAGGTTGCCACCCTTAAAGTAACATTTCTGTTAATTCTTAAAGTGCCTATCACCCATGTGAGATTGTTTTAAAAATCTATTCCATATAAGCTGAATAGTTGGTGGGTTCAGTATTTTGTGATTTGAACCTTGCGTTTATTATACTTCATATAAGACTTCATTTATTATACAAAAACGTCCTTGTGCTGATTATTGACATTTGTAAACTTACAGAATATTTTCACAGTCTTTATATATGATTTTATAACTTTTTTGCCCATTTCAAAAATTAAGTTCTTCTTGAAAACGTTTAAATAAGTTATGGCAAATTCCTTAGTAGACAAATTTGCATATTGAGATTTCAAACCTCTATAACTCATAAACACAAGGTTCAAATCACAAAATACTGAACCCACCAACTATTCAGCTTATAATTTCTGTTAATTCTTAATGTAAGAAAAAAGTATTCATTTCAAGTCAAAGTGTTTCTCATTACAAGAATAATATGATTCAACATTGAGAAAAACTGAATCTAGAAGTAGTAGGGAAAGGAGAGTTCTGCGCCACGGGCCAGCCGATACCAGCCGAGTTCTGCGCCACGGGCCACCGGTGCACACCGGTGCCAGGCGATACCAACCGAGTTCTGGACCACGGGCCGTCCGAGACTCTCTCCGGGCCACCGCATAGGTCCGCCCGTGCCGAGGAGCCACGACTATTTTTAAAACGATCAGATGGACTTTTGGTTTTTGGCTGACGTTATTGTTTTCCCAGTTTTTCATTTTTCCGTGAATCAGCAATTCCTATACCGCGATGCACCAGAGCGTGTACATCTACAAATAGATAGTTGATTCATCAATGGTAGAGTTTACAGGACTGCCGACTAAAACTTGGGAAAAGTTTTCTAGATCACGAAAAAGCTAGAGTTGCTGTCGTTCCCATAACAACACGATACCCTACTTTATTTAAAAGTTTCACACAGTTCTTAACTGACTTATAGTATCTGACAAAATTCAAACTCTGCTTTATGACTATGATAAACAAAATAAAATAGCTTTAAAATGCGCTATAAAAGTTAATAAATTGTTATTATATTATTGTATGGAAATTCCATTTGTGAAATATAAACTCTAGTAGACAGTCTATAAAATACACCAAAAGACGGAAGTTTATTTCAACCAGACTGGCTAGATACGTGGTCTATTGTTGTATCAACAGGTGACCATATGTAAATTCGTCTGTGTATCAGAACAATAATAACTAGAGTCAAACACGCGAGTCTTTTTTTAAATGTGATTTATTTACTTAATTATATTGTCCAGAACTTCTTGTTTTAAAGTGCTTATGAAGCTTATTTTTTTATTTTGAAAATCGATTACATATGAAATGAATACTGGGATGTTTCAGTGTTTTGTGATTTGAGCTTCGCATTTGCGAGTTATAAAGGTTTGAAATCGTGATATGCTAATTCGGTGACGTCAAAGGAGGCATCATTTATTATACAAAAGCGCCCCTTTGCAAATCATTGACATTTTTTAATCTGGGAAAAAGTTTTCTACAACTTATATAAATGATGTTAAACTTTTTTTCTATTTCAGAAAAGAATGCTACTTGAAAAAATATAAATAAGTTACAGCAAATGCCTCCTTTGACGTCACCGAATTAGCATACACGTCACAACCTAATTACCATATTTGTGTCACGTTTGACCTTGACCTTTGAAATTCAAGTGTTTTTCGCGAAAAAAATCGCGCTTTATGATTTTTGTCGGCGGTATTTTGTCGAAAAACATGATTATCATATCGGTCTACAGCTATTTCATCGCTTTCTAGAAAAAAAAACAATTTCCATGCTACTAGCACTTTAAATTGACCGTGAAAAAATAATCCAATTGGATCTATCTATCTATCTATCTATCTATCTATCTATCTATCTATCTATCTATCTATCTATCTATCTATCTATCTATCTATCTATCTATCTATCTATCTATATCTATCTATCTATCTATCTATCTATCTATCTATCTATCTATCTATCTATCTATCTATCTATCTATCTATCTATCTATCTATCTATCTATCTATCTATCTATCTATCTATCTATCTATCTATCTATCTATCTATCTATCTATCTATCTATCTATCTATCTATCTATCTATCTATCTATCTATCTATCTATCTATCTATCTATCTATCTATCTATCTATCTATCTATCTATCTATCTATCTATCTATCTATCTATCTATCTATCTATCTATCTATCTATCTATCTATCTATCTATCTATCTATCTATCTATCTATCTATCTATCTATCTATCTATCTATCTATCTATCTATCTATCTATCTATCTATCTATCTATCTATCTATCTATCTATCTATCTATCTATCTATCTATCTATCTATCTATCTATAAAATGATATCTTACCAACTACCTATCTACCTATCTGTCTATCTACCTCTCAACGTGACGTCTGATTTCTCTTCGAGTTTTCTGTGACTGTACTGACCACTGAAATATTGTGGGCACTGCATTTTCTTTCAAAAGGAGACGACCATTAACCGATCGCACAAAATCGTCCGATAAAAAGTGTCTGGAACACACTCTGGTGCTACATGTAATCTACGAAGAAAAACATATGTTTTGATATAAAGCTCGTACATATGCTTGACCGTAGACTGGAACACACTCTGGAACACACTGTGTCTGGAACACATTCTGGTGCTACATGTAATCTACGAAGAAACATATGTTTTGATATAAAGCTCGTAGCACGTACATATGCTTGACCGTAGACTGGAACACACTCTGGAACACACTCTGTGTCTGGAACACACTCTGGTGCTACATGTAATCTACGAAGAAACATATGTTTCGATATAAAGCTCGTAGCACGTACATATGCTTGACCGTAGACTGGAACACACTCTGGAACACACTCTGTGTCTGGAACACACTCTGGTGCTACACTATGTAATCTACGAAGAAACATATGTTTTGATATAAAGCTCGTAGCACGTACATATGCTTGACCGTAGACTGGAACACACTCTGGAACACACTGTGTGTCTGGAACACACTCTGGTGCTACATGTAATCTACGATATAAAGCTCGTAGCACGTACATGTACATATGCTTGACCGTAGAATTTAATAAAGTAATTACCTGAAAATATTTCCCAACTTTCGCGGAATACGCATCCTTTGGCGGCCAATCAGAGCGCGCGTACACGTTCGCGCTAATGAATTTGATCGCGCGCGATAATATGAACTATGTTATAAATCTCAATCTCTGCCTTATTGACAGCAAGATGCATCCAGCCATTAGTGTCCTTTTGCTGGCAGCTGCCATTTTCATTTCAACTACAAATGGCGGGGAAGTTCCAGCACCACTCACACCCTGCGAAGTAAAGGATCTCACCAAATGTACCGATGTATTCTTTTCAACATCCAAAGCTATGGGCTCAGATGCTACTGCATCGCAAGTTCTCTGTGAGTCATTCAATGTAAGGACAATTAAGTGAAATATATACACGTAATTTTTTTAAATGTAATGTATAGTCAAGGGTACCCTCCAGGACCGCCGTACATAACCCAAAATTCAGGGGGGGGGGGGGGGGGGGGGGGGGGGGGGGGGGGGGGGGGGGGGGGGGGGGGGGGGGGGGCAGTACGTATTTAACAGCAAAAAAAAAACAAAAAATAGTAGTTCTCAGGCCCGTAGCAAGGGAGGGTGCACGGGGTGCGTTCGCACCCCTAATTTTGCTGATGGGACTGGAATTTTGCTAATGGGACTGAAAATTTCAAAACCACTTTGGGAATGGGAAAGCGTATTCATTGCAAAACAGCATATTATTATAAGCCTTATACATTTTTCAATATGCATTGGTTTGCCGGGGTAGTGTAGGAAGTAATTAGCAATACGCGTAAATCACAAATAGCTCTTGGAGAACGCTGGAAATAGCATTTCCGAGCCGGCTCTAGCCGATTTCAAAAATTTAGCAGCTAAACGTTCCCCACCACTTATTTTCCATTTCCTACGGCCCTGCAACGATATTATCCTTGCTGTGATAGGAGACGAGGATGAAGCTGCACATAGAACCACAACACGCTCGGGAAGAATCATAACTAAAAAGAGCGGAAATTGATTTTTTCTTTTTGCAACCATTTATTATTCCACAAAATTCAGGTGAAATAGAGCAACCAAGAGAACGGTTTTTAAGGTGACTCGATTGGGCTTTTCCGTAGCGATACATCTTGCGGTTAAAACACAATTGTGCATTTGTGAACGATCTATTGGTAAATTGAGTATTACAACCTTGTTACAGAAAGATCAAAGTTTCTAATGAAGTATGTTTTATGGAGATCGGCGTTACTATGGCAACGCTGAGAGAGAATTCCTCTTTTTACATATTCTCGATTTCTATAGATTCTAGGGTTATTTTGGGAAAATGCTCTTGTGATCTTATAGTGGGCATAATTGTCTCTAGTTCTAGTGAATACAAGCAAATTCTGTGAGAGTGTTTTTGAGATATCTTCGATTAAAGTTTTTGAGTAAATAATTCAAAAATTAAGTAAATGGGGGAGGGTCATAACTTTTTGAGCCCCCTGAAAAGAGTGCCATGAAAAAATATGCAGCGAAAAGGGAGTATTTTGGTATGCCACGCCCAAGGGGAGGGGCATGAAATTTCATTCCCATCGCTAGGGGAGGGCCGGTCACAACAACGCTCAATTTAAAATCTCCACCCCCATCCCCTCCTCCTGTTAATTTCTGACAAGTTCCTAACTTAAACTTTATGTTTACAGCGACTCGGCGCCTGACGTCTGAGCTCCATGCATTGCAATGGCGAGATAAGCTACTATTTTGGCCTGATGATTACTATACACATGGCTCTGGACAAAAGACTAGGTCTTTGCCCTAAGCACAACTTTGCAGCTCTCAAGGAAAAAGTCGAAGGTTTGTAATGGTATACAGTAAAAACCCGCATATAAGAAACTGCAGATTAAGAACCTCCAGGCTGAAATTTAGCCAATTATAAGCATCCAATATATAAGAACCAGTTCAGCCTGACAAATGAAGCAGGTTCTTATGTGAAAAATGACTAAAGCCCAGAACACACAGGTACAGTCGGTGCTGAATATGCAGAAATATTATATTTACTATACAGTTGGGTTGTTACAGTCATTTGCAAAAATTCTGGCCGCCACGATATATCAATATATCGGGTGCATTATGGGTAATTAAATAATACTATTTTCAGTTTCCTAACTTATTAAATGAAGTAAAATTTACAAACAACAAACGTAAGACTAAAATAAACATAATACTAAATATTTCTACCAACTTTGCTGGCGTTAACCAGCTTTAAGGGGAATTTTCGATTATTTAATTACCCATAATGCACCCGATATATTGATATATTGATATTTGGTAGCGGCCAGAATTTTTGCAAATGACTGTAATGTTTAGTGTGAATATTAGACCTTAATTCAGGGTCAATAGTCACTAATTAAAACAAATTGTAAGGAAATACACCATACTGTATCAGAAACAATTGTTGTTTTTGTCCTGAAAATAAGAACCTGTTAAGAACCTACGCATCCTGATTTCTCACTAGACGCCCAATAATATAAGAACCATTTCAGCCTGACTTGGAAAAATAGGGGTTCTTTTATGCGGGTTTTTACTGTAGCAGTAACCCGTATTGAAAGCGGAAGTAATTTCAATATTATTAAAAAAATATCACTAAAATTAAACTGGTGGAGAATCCGACAAAAGGAGAACCCCAAAGGAAACCTCCACTATTCAGATAAACATTATTAAGTCAATCCAAATATTAAAATAAAGATCCATCTAGATAAAAATTACTTCAAGTGTATTATTAATTCGCATTGAAACACAATCCCTCGAGCTATATATACTTAATTGCATAATCGTTGTCGGGTTGAAATTAAAAGGCAAAAAACATAGAAGCCGAGACCGCAAGGATCGGGATGGGAAATCAGTTCATGACCCGCATCACATGCAGATGTATATTCAATGTTCTCGTAGTTTTGAAGGTATATGAGCTATTTAACTAAGATCCTACAAGTCTGGATAAAAAGGTCGATCATTTGATGGTGTTATTTGAGAGTTTTAATTTCCCAGAATTCCTTTTTGTCATAGCTTTCATGATTTCAACCCGACAATGAATATGCAATTAGCTATAAATAAAAGTTATTGATTGATTGATTGAGTGTAGCCTCCTCTGCATGCAACCAAAGAACCCAAAAATCTCTCCACAGTGATTGGGTAGATTGAGCAGTGAGTGAGTGGAATGGTAACAATGGAAATTTGATGTGATTTCTTCTAGCTCACTTTAAACACGATCAAACGATGTTGGAGGACCTAAAAAAACTTGGTAAGTCAGGGCGTAGGCAGGGGGAGGTCACAGCGTGCCTGACCCCCCTCCCTTTGGGTCTACTCTTTAAATTTATATGTTTGAGGAGGGGAGGTTTTGGTGGTGAACGAACCCCCCATCCCCCCGATTTCAATGGTGATTGTATTTCAACTATACAGCTATTTCAAAAAAGGTTGGTGAAGCTTTTGTTGCATCTTGCATACCAAGCCCGAAATGCACTATGGGCGATGTAAATGGAATCAGCGAAAGGTCACAACAACAATATGGACTCTGGGAATTTTCCTAAACTTTGTCTTCGCAATATGGAGCCGGCATATTTTCTTCTGTATGTGCATGCTGACATTATTTACATATGATCCACAATACATTTCGGGCTTGGTATGCAACATGCAACAAAACCTTCACCAACCTTTTTTGAAATAGCTGTATACCCAATCGCACGCGTGTGAAATCGTGCATGTTAACATTGCCGGCAATTGAGTCGTTTTCGTATGAGTGGGAAACCTAGCTATTGAGTTACGGTCACGGTACGGAATCGAAGACATCTATTCAACCAATCACATACCCTGGTCCCAGAGGCACTGACCTACACTCTCCCTTACCGTACTTTTCAGCCGCGAAGCGGCTTGCGAGAAGCTTCTCGCTGCTCGCTGGCCACTTCGCGGCTCAAAAGTACGGTAAGGGAGAGTGTACATAGGTCAGTGCCTCTGGGACCAGAGTACCAATCATAGCGCACAAAATCATTGTTCAACCAATCAGAATGCTTGGACACGGCACGGTCACCGCACGGCATGAACGTAACTACTTCTCACTAGCTCATACGAAAACGACTCTATTGCGTTCATATCGATGCACCCTTACCTATCATGCTGCTAGCTCTAATTTCAATTTCATTTCATGATGAACTTAAACTTAATCTCAGAATCAGCAAAACTTGGAGAATGCGCAAAAGTGATCAACTTTAGGTGTTCTGAATTGCTGGCCTTGAGTTTGAAGAACACCCAGAAAAAGTGCGTTGACTTGACAGGGTATCATGAGTGCTATCTGAACCAAGGCGGGGAACCTTGCACCGCAGAGATCTATCAAGTCTACACTGCTTCTTTGTACAAGAAGTGGGGAGCAGTTGTGTTGACAGCAACTCTCCAGTACCCTGGGATACTACCAGCTGTTTGCTAAACAAGGCAAATGCCAATACTACTAGTAATGTCTTTAAGAATATTTAAATGAAGGAGAGAATATTAAACCTATGTGTTATAGACCCTATGCATTAATGGTAGAATCGTAAAATCTGATTTCCTTTGTTATTTGGAATCAGTATTACAGCAATACCTGACCATCTCTTTGAAGAGAGGGTTTTCAATAATGAACATACCAAATTTTAGGGCTGTACTATGCAATCTTGAAAAGTTATAGTGATTTGAAATTACAAAGATTTGTACCAGAAACCGGACTTTGGCCCTAGATGCCTCGTTTCCATGTATTTTGCACCTTTCAAACGCTTATTACTTGATGATAGTTTTATTTTTATTAGTGCACTTTTGGGGGTAAATACTAAACTGTCGATGGTCTTTCAATCTATTATTTTACCTTTACTTAACTCGTTATTCTTTCAGTTTTTGCAAATTTATGCAAAGTACAGAAATCGAGTATTGCATAGGGTCCCGTCCACACTACTCCGTTTTCGTTTGAAAACGCATATTTTTTTATGCGTTTTTACCGAGCGTCCACACTAAAACGGAGATGTTTATCTATGAAAACGGAGATTTTGGAATACGCTTTCCAAAGCGAGACTTTTAAAAACGCAGGTCTATCGTATTGGTGGACGGCGAAAACGGAGGCTTTCGAAAACGCCGTCGTCACACGTAGTGTTCTCTCGGTGTAAACAAACAGCATATTCCATCGTTTTAGTGAGGACGCAAGGCCAAAACGTATCGAAATGTATGCGGTTTAAAACGAAAACGCATTAATGTGGACGGGTGAAAACGATTCGAAAACCCTAGTGTGGACGCAGAGCTTTTTATCCGTTTTCGGTCAAAGGAAAACGGATTAGTGTGGGCGGGGCCTAAGGTTTCCAGATCCCGACGAGTCCACGAAACCCCGTTCCACCCAATTTTGATACCCTGTTCCTGGCTCAGTAATGCCGCAGATTGCCTATTTTCCAGAACATAAAGTCACTGAACATTTGCACATAAAATTACATACATTGTTTGTCGTCAGATCCCCGTGTACCTTCTAGTGGATCAGTTTCTGGTATTCTGCATGAACGCTTTTTAAAATTAAAATTGCTGCTATTAAAGTAACATGGGAGAACACAATTTAAATAAACAAGCTAAGCAGTTCTCTTCTGTAAAATTGTAAAAGTCAGTTGAATAAATCGAATATGTGGGTGTTGTGTCTCGTTCTATTGTGTGCATGATAACATTGGTAGAAAACACACCAACAAAAAAAAAGAATTTCGAAATACAGCAATTTAAAAAAAACATATAGAATGTTAAAATGTAATCTCTCTTGTCAGTAGAATGGTAAATTATACATATAAATGAATACGAAGCAATAACCCCACGTAAAACACACATCAACCACTAGTACAGAAAATGGATGGATTTCAGTGCTATTTCACACTCAACCCTCAGATGATCAGTAGCTCAGTGGTAGAGCAACCGTCTAGAAAATCGGCAGGTCGTACGTGGGTTCGTTTCCCACCTGGGGCTCTGATTTTTCTGTAGTGGTTGTGTGTTTTAACGTTATTGCTCTTGACAGTAGCTACAAAACTAATAGAGAAAGTTTCGTACGAGTGGGAAATTTAACGTGCTGTACATGTATCTGCACGCTTTTTGACTGGTTCAGAAAGGAAGCCATTTGAGTGTCACCGGTACCGTAGGTTTCCCACTCATACGAAAGCGACTCTAATCTTTGTTGTCAGTAGCTACAAAACCTACAAAATGAATCAATATACAACGTCAACCTAATAACTTTTGATAAGCCTGAAGGGATATCTTAAACTCCCAAGCCTGCCCTGGATTTCTATAGAGTGAGAAAAATCGACCCTAAATCACATAAAATATAGAATACATCATTTCACGAATTTGATCAATAGCCACGAATGGTACCAAGTCGAGGTTGGCCTTGTGTTTAACCTCGACTTGGTACTATTGTTCATGGCACAGGCAGCCCAACCATTGCTTCTGAGGCTACTAAATAATAACAAAAAGGCACAAATATCGCGCGCGCTCTGCCACAGGAAACCCATCAAAACGACGCGCGCAAAACAATGTCGTTTTTTAGTAGCCTCAGAAGCAATGGTTGGGCTGCCTGTGTTCATGGGTGCTCAACAGAACCATTGCATATTATTATTATACATAGCTGTATCACGTTCAATGTTGAGTACAGTATGAGTACAAAAAAAAGTTTTTTGAGCACTGACCACATTCAAAATTGTTCGCAGGCTCATCGTTTGTCACGTGATCATGCATGGGTCTGAAGATGTTCATTTAGCTGTTCAAGGGTTGAGGGCATAGAGTTAGAACGACTTTAGCGTGTCATGCTGGTTTGTCCACGTCAGTAGGAAAGGTTCTTGCGCACTGACCACATTCAAAATTGTTCGCAGGCTCATCGTTTGTCACGTGATCATGCATGAGGTTTGAAGATGTTCATTTAGCTGTTCAAGGGTCGAGAAGAACTTGTTACAAACAGAGCAGAGTTAGAACGACCTTAGCGTGCCATGCTGGTTTGTCCACGTCAGTAGGAAAGGTTCTTGCGCACTGACCACATTCAAAATTGTTCGCAGGCTCATCGTTTGTCACGTGATCATGCATGAGGTTTGAAGATGTTCATTTAGCTGTTCAAGGGTCGAGAAGAACTTGTTACAAACAGAGCAGAGTTAGAACGACCTTAGCGTGCCATGCTGGTTTGTCCATGTCAGTAGTTCTTGCGCACTGACCACATTCAAAATTGTTCGCAGGCTCATCGTTTGTCACGTGATCATGCATGAGGTCTGAAGATGTTCATTTAGCTGTTCAAGGGTCGAGAAGAACTTGTTACAAACAGAGCAGAGTTAGAACGACCTTAGCGTGCCATGCTGGTTTGTCCATGTCAGTAGTTCTTGCGCACTGTCCACATTGAGATTGTTCGCAGGCTCATCGTTTGTCACGTGATCATACATGGGTCTGAAGATGTTCATTTAGCTGTTCAAGGGTCGAGAAGAACTTGTTACAAACAGAGCAGAGGCAGGGCATAGAGTTTGAATGGGACTGGCAATGGGCGTTATAACTGGCCTTGGTCTTGAATGCCTGACTACAGACAGGGCAAGTGAGAGTGGGTTGGCTCGCTTCATGGGTTATCACGTGTGCCTGTAGTTGCCCATTGGTCTTGAACACTTCCTTACACGTCGTACACTTGAAGGCTTTGGTGTTGTGAACCTTGGAATGCTGAGTCAGGTGTCCTTGGCTAATGAAAGTCCTGCCACATTCTGAGCATTTGACTCGCTTTTTACCTTTAGATGTATTAGTATTAGATGCTGGTGGTTTTTGGGTGGCACTAGGTCTCCGCGTTCCTGTTGTTGGAGACTTACTCGTCGCTGACTCGTTAGTAGATGACTTGTTGCTATGGGTGGCAGGTCTACGCGTTCCTGTTGTTGGAGACTTGCTCGTCGATGACTCGTTAGTAGATGACTTGCTGCTATGGGTAGCAGGTCTACGCGTTCCTGTTGTTGGAGACTTACTCGTCGATGACTCGTTAGTAGATGACTTGTTGCTAGGCAATGCCGTGTTGCTTGGAGACGCGCTAGAGGATGATGACCGATGACTTTTTTGATGCATTAAAAGAGCAAATCTAGTCCAGAAACTCTTGCTACACACTGGACACTTGATGGTCGAACTAGAAGTTCGTTTGTGCTTCGCTCTAATGTGCAAGTCTCGGTACCTCTCATTCTTGAAGAACCTTTCGCAGTGGGAGCACTTGTGCAACACCGGTTCTTCAGGATGGCCAGCGGCATGTTCATCACGATCACTCTCGTTGTCAAACCCTTTGTTGCACTTGCTACACTCGAATGGCTTTTCTCTGCTATGCATTCTCACGTGCAGACTGTGTTCCAATATTGAAGTGAATGACTGTCCACACTGTGTGCATTTCAACCCCTTCGATCCTTTGGCTTTACTGTCTTGACGAGTTACTCCTTTTGTTTCTTCTTCGTCGTGCCTTTTTGAATGCTTCGACAAGAGCGTTGCTGTCTTGAAATTTTGTTTACAAACAATGCACAAGAAAGGCTTTGCTTTGTGGAGCGTTTTATGCCTGATAAGAAGACCTTTCGAGCGAAATGTCTTGTCGCAAACAGAGCATACTTCAGTTCCTTCGCTGTTATGGGTCCTTAAATGCCCGTCTAGATTACTTAGGCATAGGAATTCTTCACCACAATATTCACAGCTTACTGGCTTAGATCCTTCGTGGGTTCTTTGATGGGTTTTGTAGCTCGTCACTCTTGCGAACTCTCGGCCACATTGTTCGCAGGTGAACTTTCCCGTTTTGCTGTGGTGGGATGATTTTGTGTGACAAGCAAGCCGTGCTGCTGTTAAAAAGTTCTTGTCGCAAACGGAGCATTTGAACTTTTTTTCCTTGTGAGTAGCCAGGTGCCTCGCTAGCCGGCTGTTCGAGAGGAATTTCTTTTGGCAATGAGCGCATTCGTGCGACCCCTCTTCATTGTGTGTCCTGACATGGGTGTTTAACAGACCGATCGAATCAAATGCCTTGTCACAATAGGAACATTGTGATATTTCCGTGCTTTTATGAAAGTTCATGTGAACTCTGTAGCCTGACATATTGTCGAATACTTTATCACACTGTGAACAGGTCAGCTTTTCAGGGGTATTTTTTGTATGGACTCTTTGGTGTTCGGACAGATGTAAGGCAGTCCTAAACATTCTACTACAAGATGGACATTTGAAGCTCTTCTCATCGTGAACCGTCTTGTGCCTTGCAAGATGTACTTTGTCTCGGAACTGCTTGTCACAGATGGAGCACTTGAAGTCGCCCTCTCTGTTGTGGATCCTCTGGTGCGCGTCCAGCAGAGCAAGCGATGGGAAAAGAGCGCCGCATTGCGGACATTCCTCAGGCTCAGGGCTCTCGTGAGATCTCAGGTGTGTTTTATAGCTGGATGTTCGGGTGAATACCTTTTGGCAGATCCCACACGGGAAGGATTCGTTATTTGCATCTGTATGAACCCTTTCGTGCCTGGCCAAGTCAGATGGTATCCTGAAGGGCTTCTCACAGACTGTACAACTTAAGGTTTTGTCTCTGTGGGCGTACTGGTGTCGGACAAGACATTCGTGCGTACGGAATGACTTCCCGCATTCATCACAGGCATGAGCTCCACCGCTGTTATGAACTCTCGTGTGAGCATGTAGATGGCCTTGGGAGATAAACATGTCACCACACTCGGCACATTCAAGTGGTTCAGCACTTTCATGGAATTTCATGTGATTGTGATAACTGGCAGACCTGTTGAAGACTTTGTGGCACTGTTCACATGTGAAGATTTTCTGTTCTTGGTGGTGTTGTCTCTGATGCCGTGCGACATTGGACGTCGAGTTGAAGGTCTTGCTGCACAGTGTACAGGTGTACACCTTGTCTGTGTGCAGTGCCATGTGTCTCGAAAGGGACTCGCTGGACAGAAAGGTCTTCTCACACACACTGCACTTATGATTGCCCTGGTCGTTGTGCACTCTCATGTGTATATTAAGATGACCGACAGATATAAACATTTCATCACAATACGTACACGACAATGGTTCTGGGCTCTCGTGGAAGTTCATGTGTCCTTTATAGCTCGCGAGCCTGTCGAACACTTTGTCACACTGTTCACACTGATAAGATCGAGGTTCTTTATCTTGCGAGTCCGAAGAAAGCTCCGATGCGTTGGCATAGACATCCTGGCAAAATGAAGGCGGGGACGACGAATTGGTATGCACTCTACGATGCATCGAAAGTCCTCTCTTCGTGTCAAACGTTTTGTCGCATGTGCTGCAAGTGAACTCCGAAGTCTGACTGGAGCTTGTTTCCGTGAAATGAGTACTGCTGTGCAAGAGTTTCTCGTTAGAAGTATGGAACGTCCTGTCGCAATGTTCACAAGTGTAAGATTCCGAGTTTGCATATGTGTTTTCGTGTCTTTTCAAATGCGACTTCTGGCGGAATGTCTTCCCACATGTACCACACGAATGCACGCGGTCATCGATGTGAGTTTTACGGTGCAACTTGAAACGTGCCTTGTTCGAGAATACCTTATCGCAGACATCACACTTGAGGGTGCCACCATCTTTAGTGGGGAAATTGGCATGGCTTCGTACATGTGCAATCAAAGCACCGCCCGTCTTACACACCCGGTCGCATACGTCACACTTGTGGATCACTTTTTCTTTGTCATGGCTTTTCATATGTATGGCTAGCTGTTCAGCTCTTTTGAATGCTTTGTCGCACTTCTCGCAGAGGTGGGGCCTCTCCTCTGAGTGACAGACCATGTGCCTATTAAGATACTGTTTATCACGAAAGCATTTCTTACACACTCTACACTCGAAGGGCTTTTCGCCAGTATGAATACGTTCATGACTGACAAGCTGTGACCTATATTTGAATTGCTTGTCACACGTTGGACACTTCAAAGTTTCCACACTGCACGTTTTCCTGTGGAGTTTCAGGGCGTTTTTTATTTTCACACTCTTGACCACAACGGCCACACGTTCTGCGACCTTGAGAACTATGTATGAGTTTGATGTGATTCTGCAGGTGGTGCTTCTTGACAAATGTTCTATCACAGTGTGAACACGTAAATATCGTCTCGCTATTGTGTAGAAGCAAGTGTTTGTCTAGAAATGAAATACTTGAAAACACGCGACGGCAATGAGGACACTGATAGGTACCAGTACTGTGGACCACGGTAGCTGCACCAGGAGATGCTGATGCAACGGCATGAGAGCTGCATTCAGAGTCTTCCTCCCCATTGCACTGTTCCTCGTTTGTTGACGGACCTTCAGAGTTGATAGCTGCATCTGACATTAACATTGCTGCAGCTACAATGTCATCTTGGATGTTTGTGGTTCTTGTGGTAGCGAGATCATCATGAAGACCAAGATCTGAGCCTTGAACTTGATCACAGTCGGCACTGGATGTTTCCAACACTGTATCGGCTATATCACTCTGATCAGCTACATTCTGTTCATCTTGGGAGTCGAGGTCTGAGCCCTGAACTTGGACGTTGTTAGAAACGTCTTCTGTTGACATGGTTTCAGGAATTGCCGAAGTGGCATGGTCTTCTCCTGTTTGTTCAAGGGCAGGCTGAGAGTCGTTCAATTCAGAGGTTCCCCCATCGACATCTCCCTCGTTCTGCTCACTGATACTACTACTGCATGTACGAGTACTACCTCGCTGTTTTTTAATCCTCCCCTTGTGCAACTTGTTACAAGCCTTAGCTTGGATATGCTTAGACAGCCCCGATGCCCAAAGGAAGGCCTGGCCACACTTATTACATTGATGGCGTCGCACTCCGGAATGGAGAGCTCGATGTTGCTTTAACGATACATTGCTACGAAAGGACTTGTTGCATTGCGAGCACTTGAATGGTGTTTCACCAGTATGTATTCTCTCGTGTACACGCAACTGCTCCTTTCTTCTGAACACCTTGTCACATCCACTGCAGTGAAACCTCTTGACAAGACATTTGTTCATCTTGTGGTCGCGTAGTTCTTTCTTATTCGAGCACTTTTCGTCGCAGAATTCACAGGTGCAAGTCTGGCCTGGGCCGTGCCTGGTCTTGTTGTGACGATCGAGCTTGTCTTGCCTGGAAAACGTGGTGTCACATATTTCGCACTTCAACTCGCCTTGGTGGTGACGCATGTGAAAAGCAAGTAGTGTAGCACTTGTGTACTCGCTATCACAATGAGTGCATTTGTGACTAGTTTTGGGAGCTTGCTCAGGGACAGTTGAAACAGAAGAATCATTCAGTGCCTGACCTTTCTGGGCTGCACTTCCGACAAAACTTCCTGGCAGAGTCTGGAGTACTATAATGGGAACATTAGGAACATTACTGGACGACTCATTGAAATCGCTGACCCTGAACACCGACGTCGTGAGCCCTTGAGATGAAGCCGCATTAGTTGCCGAGCTTTCACCAAGGTATACTGTAGGAATTCCATCGCTGCCATCTTCCTGGCTGCCTTCATTTACAACCACATGGATGTCTCCACTGTTACTGTTGGCTGTAGCTAGTTCTGAGGCAGCAGTAGATATAATATCAGATAGGTTGACTGTAGTTAGAATGGGTGACTGATTGGCTTGTTGGGTTGAAGAGTCGTCTAGCACCTCGACTGACTGAGACACAGTCATTTCTGGGTGCGAGTAGCTGTGTTCCCCTGTTATCGAGTCAAAATACATCTTGATCTTCTAGTTGCCGTCAATCTGTTTTGATCTGAAAAAAGGAAAAAGAAAGTTGTAATTCACAGTACTAAATAAAAATGTCAGCTTGGACATTTTACAACAAATCTTTGAGAGCCAAAACCATTGCATACACAGTGGCGGTTCCAGGGGGAGGGTCGGGGGGTCCAGACCCCCATCATACCTGTGGTTCAATAGACCTCTTTAGCTTGTATGCAAATTGCCCATTTCAGATCATGTGATGTAAACACTGATATTCTCTGGAGAATTGTTCTTTTATATTTCTGAAATTTATTCGTTTATATTCAAAGGACTAATTCTCCAGAGAATATCAATGTTTACATCACATGATCTGAAATGGGCAATTTGCATACAAGCTAAAGAGGTCTATTGATTGTTTTATCCTAGAGTCTAGTTTTGCCACAGGTTTGAAGTAAGTTTGGACCCCCCTCTTAAACATTCTTGGATCCGCCTGATTCATGTAATGTACACCTTGTATAAACATTCCAACAGAGTTTTGAGAACCTTAAAATTTGTAAGTGTGAAGCTGTTACCAGCGCTATTTATTGGAACGTGTCAGATACATGTAAAGTGTACACTGTAGTTAGTACTGATTTAGATTTGCAAAGGATTGTGGTAAATCTTACAGCCACCACCTTTTCTGTATGGTGGGTTGGTGTTTGTTTGAATAATTTCATGACTACAGTGTATAACCATATCAAATGATTATAAGCTGATTTGCAAGTCTTTAAAATAACAATTTAGTAGTCTTCAATGTAAATAAGTACTGGTACATGTACATGCTTTCTGAATTATTCACTAAATAATGTTCCCATTCAATTCAATTGAAGAAATAGAAAACGAGGCAGCATGCTCTATTGAGTTATAGAAGCACGTGGGAATTGGAAGAAGACGAGAGAAGTGCTAGAAGAAGCATGAGGTGTAGCCGAGTGCTTCTCGCACTTCTCGAGTCTTCTTTCAAGTCCCAAGTGCTTCTATAACTCGATAGAGCACAGCTGCCGAGTTTTCTATTTCTTTTATAAAATACAATGATGATTTTAAAACAAGTTTTCAATTTTGTTCATTGCAAAAATGTTTGAATATCTGCGCACATGTGCACTGTGCTCTCATACAGCACGCGGAATACCCATCCTTTGGCCAATCAGAGCATGCGTTATATATCATAGTTATTTTATAATTATTGTCAATAGAACATTCATGAACTTTTACAAGCTGAATAAAAAAACACATTATGGAATATTTTCTGACTGATAGCATTTCAAGGCAGATAATGAGATTCATGGACTTTTACCAACTGATAGAAACCAAGCAATAGCATACTCTCTGGTTGATAGTACATGAAGGGCAGTGTTTGCCTGTCATTTGAAGGCAGATAATGAGATTCATGGACTTTTACCAGCTGATTGAAACCAAGCAATAGAATACTCTCTGGTTGATAGCACATGATGGACAGTGTTTGCCTGTCATTTGAAGGCAGGTAATGAGATTCATGGACTTTTTTACCAGCTGATAGAAACCAAGCCATAGAATACTCTCTGGTTGATAGTACATGAAGAGCAGTGTTTGCCTGTCATTTGAAGGCAGATAATGAGATTCATGGACTTTTACCAGCTGATTGAAACCAAGCAATAGAATACTCTCTGGTTGATAGCACACGAAGGACAGTGTTTGCCTGTCATTTGAAAGCAGGTAATGAGATTCATGGACTTTTTTACCAGCTGATAGAAACCAAGCCATAGAATACTCTCTGGTTGATAGTACATGAAGGGCAGTGTTTGCCTGTCATTTGAAGGCAGATAATGAGATTCATGGACTTTTACCAGCTGATTGAAACCAAGCAATAGAATACTCTCTGGTTGATAGCACACGAAGGACAGTGTTTGCCTGTCATTTGAAGGCAGGTAATGAGATTCATGGACTTTTTTACCAGCTGATAGAAACCAAGCCATAGAATACTCTCTGGTTGATAGTACATGTACATGTACATGATGGGCAGTGTTTGTCTGTCATTTGAAGGCAGTTATTGAGATTCATGGACTTTTAACTGCTGATTGAAACCAAGCAATACAATACTCTCTGGTTGTTAGAACATGAAGGACAGTGTTTGCCTGTCAATAAAGCTCTTGTAAGCGACCAGCCTCTATTATCTCAGCGCATGGTCGCTTATGAGAGCCCATTCTCCTTAGCGGCCAAGCTCTAGTTACGACCACTTTTCAAATTCTGAGGTGGTCACTTATGAGAGCTTTGACTGTACTTCAAATTTTATTACAACCAATGATTATTAATCACAGGGCTCGAAATAGAAAAAAAAATTGGCCAGACAGTTTTTTATTTTTTGGCAGGACAAAAACATTTTGGCCTGCCATTTAGTATTTTTGACCTGCCACAAATGTACGATAAAAAATGTGCATTTTCAACCTTTTTAGTAGCAATCACATTGTTAGGCCGTGCCAGGCGAAAAGAGACTTGCAGTACACGCTATCAGACGCATCTGGCTTTTTTACACTGATCCCGTACTCATCGAAATGATCACAAAGATGCCGGAAGTTAATATATGTTTCAATATTGTTCTGGGAATTGTTCCCCTCCATTTTTCCTGTGGTAGATTCGTCACAGAATCGTTCTGCAAAGCAAATGGCGTGCACGCTAGCTTGGAAGCCCAAAATGCATGCTGGGTTATATTACAAGAGAACACTGCTGACCTGATGACCTGCGCCTGCACTGGCTGCATTGCACGCACGTACACTACCACCTTTGCGCTGTTGTTTTCAGTTTACTTGCCGATATTTATATGTTCACGGAAAGAACTAGCGAATAAAGGAAAATGGTAAGCAAACAAAGGAAAACAATAAACTACAGTGGAGCAAACATTTCCCCTGCCATTTTATTTTCCATTTGGCAGTTCAAAATTATTTTCGCCTGCCAGTGGTAAAATTTGACCTGATTTTGGCCATTGGCAGGCCTCTATTTCGAGCCCTGAATCATCACTGTACAAGTAATATTAACAATAATACAAAATAAATTTTGACATTCAATACTCCAGCTATACACCGCTTGTACTCCTTAAGCACGAAGTTCCAGTATAAAAGGAGACTACCCAGGGGTAACTAATTAATATTTGTGTCACTACATGAATATACACGTAATGGACCATTCCACATAAGACATTGAAATAATGAAAATTTTAAAACATTGCATTTTCCAGTGAAATTCATAATTTTAAAAAAAGCAAGACATTGAATTATCAAAAATCATAAAGGGTTTTGAAATATATGCCACGCCCACTCTGTGGCAGGTCATTCAATCTGCACTTGTTTGGGCTATGTTTTTGGAGCATTCTGAGTGTTGACATAAAATGACCCTAAAATTAGAAGAGTTAAATTGGAATTCACTAGCTTTCTTCCCATGCACAGTTTAAGACACATATATTAAATTAGCCTTGAAAATTTTTCTCAACTCCAGCTCTCTTGTAAATTCTACAGCATTACATTTTGTTGCGGACATTACATGTTGTCTGCTACATATAGATATTTTTTTTATTTTCCAACAAAACTACTATCTTTTTTCGAATGATATTCTTGATCCTCTTTTAGAATTGCATGGACAATGTTTTAGCTAAGGAAAATTCCACAGAAATCATTTAAATCCTCTTGAAAATGCGTTGCGGACATTACGTTGCGGACATTACACTTTTCATGAAATCATCAGAAATAAATATTAAATGTAAATTTTCAAAAACTAAACGTTTCTGAATAAACAATGACTTTATTCAAAACAGAATTTTGCTGATAATAATAATAATAATAAACTTTATTTCACGAGGGTACATTTAACAGTTTTCACTGATGAACTCATGGCCCTCAAATAATAATGATAATGATTAAACTGCATTTATATAAACATCAATTTTAAATAAACTTTAAGTGCGCGCACGCGTGCAAGACCATGAGGATGCACAATAATGGAACTTGAATTATTTTTATTTTGATGACGTCATGTGCGCGGGCGATCTTTTTTGAAAAGAAACTCCAAAACTACATGGTAAAATCTTTTCATAATTTTACAATTTGTTTGTAATATAAAGCTACAGTAATTAACATAATATGAAAAAAGTTGGTAATTCAGATTTTTCATTATTTTGCAAAATCTGCAATATTTTGGATTCTGTAGTGCGGAATGTTTCAGTTCTTTGTCAAATGATAGGTGAAGTGTAGAATTTTCATAATGGAAAGTATTAAAAAGATTCACCGTGTAAACCGTGCGTTTTTATTGATTTTATAAGAAAAATGACCTTTGTTAAAGCTGGCATGGCGTTGCTATGGTAACCTTTCGAGTGATCATTTTCATATAAAACTATTCCCCAACTCATGATCTGTCATATGGTTGGCTGAACGGGTGTCAAATTATACATCCGTATTAGCTATAATATGCTTTTTACATTTTGGTATAAAGGCCCTTTAAACTAATATATGGAGCCACCTTAAAATAGAATAGATAGGGATAGAAATTATTAACATTAACAATGGCAAACAAAACAATATACAGTGAACTGTCTCATACTGGTACATTTTTGTATATAGCTTTAATATACATATATAGCTAATTGCATAATCGTTGTCGGGTTGAAAAGCATAAATCATAGAAGATAAGACCGCAAGGATGGATGGGAAATCAGTTCATGACTGGGTTAAGGAAGAAAAGTGAATGGATTAGGGGGTGAATTTATGAGTGGGGGCGCTAGGGGGAGAGGATGGGGGGAGAGAATGTTAAAAGGGGAGGCCGAGATGCAGATGAAGCATAAGCATGCTCATTATGGTAACACTGCTGACCCAAGTAAAATTGAGTATGAAATCATGTTTTTTACATGAAATAACACTGTTAGAAAAAGTTTGCCAAAAATGTAATGTCCACAATGTTTTCTTGTAATGTCCGCATCAACTTATTTTGCTAATATCATACAGTCTATTAAAATAACTGTTTTTTTTGGAAAGGTTTTAAACTCTATTTATTAATAAGTATAAAAAATACCCAAACTGCCTTGAAGAAAGTCACAATTCACAGGAAATAGCATTTAAATAGACTTACTTGAAAGTATGGTTGTTTTTGCTGTAATGTCCGCAACAGACCTATAAGCTTTAATTCTAGCTATGGTTTACCAAGAAGGTTCAATTTTTTTTTGGGAAAAGAAAGGAGTTGCCATAATGGTTTATTAATAATTGGATAAGTTTCATTAGCTAAAAAAATTTCATAACAATGTTAGAAGAGTTTATATATTAGTTTTTTCACTCAGAGTGTAATGTCCGCAACGTGGAATGGCCCCACGTATATATATATACATGAATATAAGATTAACAAAGATTGATTAAACAAATGTATTGTTAGCCTACCCAAGGATAAGATAATAATGTTGCTAAGTACATGAACATGACTTTTGTACATGAATATGCGATTAACAAAGATTAATTAAACAAATGTGTTGTTGTACTCATGGGCAGCATCAAAAAGATGCATTTTGCATTATCCTCAGTCCAGTGAATATACATGTATTTGTAACCCGTGGAATGTTAACACTTTTGGAATGGTATTCGAACCCACAACCCTCAGAACTGATCACTGATGCTCTTACTACCAGCTCAGCAGGCATAAACACAGGCATAAACATGGGCATAAACCCCAGGGGGGGTACTCAGGGGTATCAGTGACGGGGAGGTGCGAAGGCTTTTTTTGGGTTTGAAATTCGCGGCTTGGGACTTTTTGGGGGTTTTCATTTTTCTGGTGGACTTTTTTTGATATAAAGATTTTGTCAAGGACTTTTTTTGGGGTTGATAAAAATGATATCCTACCGTTCTCGATTTTATGCTGAGAAAAATTGGACTTTTTGGGGGTTACGATTTTGGGCCGTTGGACTTTTTTTGGGGTCTTGTTTTTCGTAATGGACTTTTTTTGGGTTAAAATGTTTGGCCTCATTCGCACCTCCCCGTCACTGATACCCCTGAGTACCCCCCTGGGGCATAAACACGGGCATAAACACGGGCATAAACACGGGCATAAACACGGGCATAAACACGGGCATAAACACGGGCATAAACATGTAAGGATCATAATTTTTACATTGCTTACATAATTTGTGCTTGATTTTGTGTGGTCATTGAACATTTAACTGTAAAATAATTGTTTAATAGTTGAGCATATGGTTGTGTTGTTAGTAAAAACCAGGCTAAGACTATTATTACATGCATAGACTTGTTAGGAATTCTTGTATATTTTATTATTAACAGTTGGAACCCTGACCACTTGAAATAATCATCCTTGGGATGGAGTCAAGCAACGGTAGATAGATAGAAGAGAGAAGTGAATCTACATGTAGGTACACTATGTGTCTGCACATCTAAGCGTTACAACTTGGCCACAACAACAATTCACTGATTGTCCCCTAGAGCTCACGTGGTGTACTTCATGTTACTGTCACCAAAATGTTCGTACATTGTCCGTGAATTGCCGAACAAATGCACTAACTTTTGTACAGTTTATCGACTCGATTTAGATGTGCGATCCTCTAAATATTAGCAAAATCTCGTTTATCAACCTTAGTTGAAATAGTTTTGCTAATATTTAGAGATTCGAAAAACTAAATCGAGTCGATAAACTGTACAAAAGTTAGTGCGTTTGTACGGCAATTCACGGAAAATGTACGAACATTTTGGTGACAGTAACATGAAGTACACCACGTGAGCTCTAGGGGCCAATCGGTGAATTGCAGAGGAAGACACATGCTGCAATCATATTACCAGCAATGTTGCAGTAGTAGGATCACATTGTACTTCAATAAGCTTGGTCACAACAATTGCAGAGGTGAACACGCTGCAATCATATTGCCAGCAATATTGCAGTAGTAGGATCACATTGTACTTCAATAAGCTTGGTCACAACAATTACAGAGGTGAACACGCTGCAATCATATTGCCAGCAATATTGCAGTAGTAGGATCACATTGTACTTCAATAAGCTTGGTCACAACAATTACAGAGGTGAACACGCTGCAATCATATTGCCAGCAATATTGCAGTAGTAGGATCACATTGTACTTCAATAAGCTTGGTCACAACAATTACAGAGATGGACACACGCTGCAATCATATTACCAGCAATATTGCAGTAGTAGGATCACACAGTGATTCAATAAGCTTGGTCACAACAATTACAGAGGTGAACACGCTGCAATCATATTGCCAGCAATATTGCAGTAGTAGGATCACATTGTACTTCAATAAGCTTGGTCACAACAATTGCAGAGGTGAACACGCTGCAATCATATTGCCAGCAATATTGCAGTAGTAGGATCACATTGTACTTCAATAAGCTTGGTCACAACAATTGCAGAGGTGAACACGCTGCAATCATATTGCCAGCAATATTGCAGTAGTAGGATCACATTGTACTTCAATAAGCTTGGTCACAACAATTACAGAGGTGAACACGCTGCAATCATATTGCCAGCAATATTGCAGTAGTAGGATCACATTGTACTTCAATAAGCTTGGTCACAACAATTACAGAGGTGAACACGCTGCAATCATATTGCCAGCAATATTGCAGTAGTAGGATCACATTGTACTTCAATAAGCTTGGTCACAACAATTGCAGAGGTGAACACGCTGCAATCATATTGCCAGCAATATTGCAGTAGTAGGATCACATTGTACTTCAATAAGCTTGGTCACAACAATTGCAGAGGTGAACACGCTGCAATCATATTGCCAGCAATATTGCAGTAAGTAGGATCACATTGTACTTCAATAAGCTTGGTCACAACAATTACAGAGGTGAACACGCTGCAATCATATTACCAGCAATATTGCAGTAGTAGGATCACATTGTACTTCAATAAGCTTGGTCACAACAATTACAGAGATGGACACACGCTGCAATCATATTACCAGCAATATTGCAGTAGTAGGATCACATTGTACTTCAATAAGCTTGGTCACAACAATTACAGAGATGGACACATGCTGCAATCATATTGCCAGCAATATTGCAGTAGTAGGATCACATTGTACTTCAATAAGCTTGGTCACAACAATTACAGAGGTGAAAATGCTGCAATCATATTACCAGCAATATTACAGTAGTAGGATCACATTGTACTTCAATAAGCTTGGTCACAACAATTACAGAGGTGAACACGCTGCAATCATATTGCCAGCAATATTGCAGTAGTAGGATCACACTGTGATTCAATAAGCTTGGTCACAACAATTACATAGGTGGACACCAATCATATTACCAGCAATATTGCAGTAGTAGGATCACATTGTACTTCAATAAGCTTGGTCACAACAATTACAGAGGTGGACACACGCTGCAATCATATTACCAGCAATATTGCAGTAGTAGGATCACATTGTACTTCAATAAGCTTGGTCACAACAATTACAGAGATGAAGATGAACACGCTGCAATGATGAAGACTTTATTTCAAGAGGGTAACACATAAAAGTGAAATACACTTACAAACTTGTGGCCCTCACTAAACTTAATAAATAACAATATAATATAAATATCTTAAAAACCTACACTACAATTACACTACAAATAGATTTAGATTTAGATACAATGTATTTATAACAATTAATAATTATATATCCATATACTGCAATCATATTACCAGCAATATTGCAGTAGTAGGATCACATTGTACTTCAATAAGCTTGGTCACAACAATTACAGAGGTGAACACGCTGCAATCATATTGCCAGCAATATTGCAGTAGTAGGATCACATTGTACTTCAATAAGCTTGGTCACAACAATTACAGAGATGGACACACACTGCAATCATATTGCCAGCAATATTGCAGTAGTAGGATCACACTGTGATTCAATAAGCTTGGTCACAACAATTGCAGAGATGGACACACACTGCAATCATATTGCCAGCAATATTGCAGTAGTAGGATCACACTGTGATTCAATAAGCTTGGTCACAACAATTACAGAGATGGACACACACTGCAATCATATTGCCAGCAATATTGCAGTAGTAGGATCACACTGTGATTCAATAAGCTTGGTCACAACAATTGCAGAGATGGACACACACTGCAATCATATTACCAGCAATATTGCAGTAGTAGGATCACACTGTGATTCAATAAGCTTGGTCACAACAATTGCAGAGGCGGACGCACACTGCAATCATATTGCCAGCAATATTGCCTGTAATGTTGTGCACACCTTAAAATATATAAGTTTATGGTAGATTTTGAAATAAATGCAAAATGTCTAGAGACAGACTACATGCATGGTAAGAGTACCAGTAGTCAGTACTGTCTACTGTCTGTACTGAATAATCAAATAACGTTTTTGATCGACTGATTTACTGAGTAAGACTTGTAAGCTTAAGCTTAAATAAAAACAGATTTCAGATTCAGATTTATTTGGAAATTAAGTCAACAGTCAACGTTTGAGCTCTGAAATCAATACGTAATTCAGGCTGTTATCTTAACTTAAAAGCAAATCCTAGTTTGAACGATTTCTGTAATGCTTGATTGACTTTAAAAGCTTTAAAAATGCCATTTCAACACGACTCACGAGGTCTGTAGTTTGATCAGTTAAAATATTGAGAAAGTTCAATTTTGACAACGACTGAGCGCGTAATACTCAATAGATTGAAGCTATTTACCTTAACGATGTCAAAGCAAGCTTGATTCCGTAGATTTAACGGTGAAAACTTGTATTCTTTTGGACCAAAAGCAAAACGACCAAAACCAATCCAACATGGCGGCAGGGGCACTAGTTCTCATTCCTTCTCGCCAAAAAGAACAACAGGAAACCCGAACAGCTGTATTCAGCCTGGAAGGCTTACTATATTTATACGAACAGGTTCAGTAGTTGGTAAATTTATACAAATTTATAGGTCATTCATAGATATACATGTATATTAGATATACAATAAATTATTTTTAGTTTTAGCGCCCGTGCGTTGAATAAAAAAACTGAGGGATGACGCAGTTTGGTTTGCTAGTCTTTCAATTAAAAAATAATAATTAAATATATATCTTTTCAAAGAATGAAATGATAGCATTCAAGAGCAGCAAGCGATGGATAGCAGCATCCGGCGTACTGGCGGCTTTGCTCCCGTTGGCGGCTACCGATGCACCAGTACGCGACCACGTGACCATTGAAATGCAAATGCGCGAATTTCAAAGCTTCAGTTTATTTTGTCTTCTTCTACAGCGGTTGACAATCTACTTGCTACGTTGAGATGAAGGAAACCCTAGAGAAACCTAACGAGAACAAAGTACTACCCCAAAGAAGGTTTTCTAACGAGATTATTCAGCTCGATGTAGGTGGAAAAATTTACAAGACGTCGCTACAGACCATCACAAAGGATTCAACATCAATGCTCGCTGCTATGTTCTCGGGTAGATTTAGTCTTGAATCTACTGAGAATAACGGCTCGTATTTTATTGACAGAGATGGGGAATTGTTCAGGTATGTTGGCTAGAAACTACAGCAGAGAGAGGTGACTGGTAATACTACTACTACTGCCTTCATTGAGTGAAATCTTGGCGCATCGTGGCGTGACTTGTATTAGTGACCATCTTTGGCGGTGTTATGATATGATAATGCGTGATTTGTTGACGTCAAGCTTGCATGCTATGCTTGCGTACAGGCTCGTTCTCTCACGGCATATAAAGTTTGCGCATGTGTTTGCGCTTATGCTTATAACATCGTAGTACGTATATTTGATGCGCGTTATTTATAAGACCATATGATAGAGTCGTTTTCGGATCCGATGAGTGGGAAGTAGTTACGGTACGATTCGCGCCGTGCGTTGACCGTATGCAAGCATATATTTCGATTGGTCAAGCAATGATTTTGCGCGCTGTGATTCCGTACCCGACGGTGACCGTAACTCCGTACCGTAGGTTTCCCACTCATACGAAAACGACTCTATATATTAGTGCGGTGCCGTGCGTAGTTTCACAGTCATACGGAATCTCATTACTCTTCGTCGCAGGCCGAAAGTAACGCAGGCTCTGGGTACGAGATTGATAAACTCTGCTCTATGACGATGCGTACTTACCGTGATTTCTTAACAATCTTTGGTTGTTGTTGTATCATGTGAAACGGGGGTCCGACGCAAGCATAAGAAATGAGAAATGATTGATCCTTGCGCTTGTTCTTGCGCGTCAGGCCATGCAATTTTCACAATGACAAAAGGCCTTTGGTGCTTGCCCATGCGCTTATGCATGACCACAGTACCTCATGGGTTTCCTTTGGTAGAGCGCGCGCGCTCAATACGTCAGTATTATGTTGGGCTCCCTGTGCTTTTCCCACAAGACGCGCCCGCGTAATAGCTAAAACCAGGATTGATTGCAAACCAGCAATTGCGCTGACAAAATAAACCTTCTGTTTCAGATATATTCTTAACTACCTACGTAACGGTAGCCTTGTATGCCCTGATGACTTAGCTACAAGACAAGAGTTACTGCAGGAAGCAGAGTTTTATCAAATCCAAGGCTTGATAGACATACTAGAATCGCCATGTTTACTTACAGGACAGTCTGGTATTATAACGCAAAAGGTACAAACCATTTCGCAAATAAATTCCAGTGATAAGGCAAAGGACTACGGAATCGAGTCAATACCTCCAGTCAGCTGTCTCCTCCTCCCCCCCCCCCCCCCCCCCCCCCCCCCCCCCTCCTCCCCCCTCCCCATACACACCTACGGTCCCCCTCCCCCACATACGGCCCAACTATTCCTGAGGCTATTGACCAAACTATAAATATATTATTTATGCGGGGGCGTCTTTTTTGATGCCACAGGTCAACTAGATTTTAGCGCGCAAATCTACGATGATACGACCTCCATGATCCACCAGCACATAATCATTTACGATGTGATTCCGATATGACTACGATGCCGCACACACATACGGCCCCCCTCCCCCACATACAGCCCAGCTACTACTTCTGAGTCTATTGACCGAAGATAAAAATATAATATTATGCGGGCGTCTTTTTTGATGTCACAGGCCAACTAGATATTAGTACGCAAAACATCTACGATGATACGACCTCCATGATCCACCAGCACATAATCCTACGATGCCGCACACACATACGGCCCCCCTCCCCCACATTACATACAGCCCAGCTACTACTTCTGAGTCTATTGACCGAAGATAAAAAAAATTATTTAATCAAGTTCCAAATATATAATATATAATATGCATGCGGGCGTCTTTTTTGATGTCACAGGCCAACTAGATATTAGTACGCAAAACATCTACGATGATGCACCAGTACGTTTAACGATGTGATTCATTCCATAGGACCACGATGCAGCATTGGTCAGTTGGCTCCCCATCGATTGTACATGCTACCTGCTGTACCGTGCCAGTAGAGATGGGTGGCTGTCCATGGATTTCCACCGACTGTGTGACTACAAGGGACACACACTTGTACTTGTGAAGAGTAAAGATGGTTTCGTTAGTGGCGGGTACACGACCAAGTCTTGGGAGCCTAGTAAGTTCTATTTCTCTTTCTTTATATCGCTGTTTTCTTTGTTTTGGACGCACAATTACCCAGTGGAACTATAAGGGATGTAAGCGCGTTTGTTTCTGTCAAAGCTTGGCTAGAACTAGTCCAGTCCCAAATAAGCTTGAACTTGAATTTCTGATTTTTGGAATTCAGGGAGCTTTGGAGTCAATACTATAGACCCTATGCAAAAATGGCCGCTGCTAATTAGCATAATATATTATAATAGTTGAACATTTATGTTTTAAGTAGAAAAAAGGTTGAAAATGATAGCAAATGCTCCAAGGAAGTTACTTACTTCAAACTTTGGTACATCACTATTCAAACTTGTTGCCGTATTGAACATAAAATGTCCCTCAAAACAGCCCCACAATGCCCTGCAAACATCAACTCCGAAATGGCTAATGGCTGAAGCAATTTGTACTGTAAATGTTGTAGTTTGACTATTTTAAAGGCACGGACTTATGCATCAGGTCTTATGGAAGAGTGTCGAAAGAGTGCGTCTATTATAAAGCCATTTGTTACCAACGACACATAGTACAAGCGCAAGCATATGCGGTGTTATGTCACTGTCAAATGGGCCTGACGCAAGCATAAACAGGAGCGCAAAAACATAAGCACTAGAACCAACAATTTTCCTAGCTTTCTTGCATGCACTTATGCTTACGTCGGGCCTGTTTTCACATGACACAAGTTCTTATGCGCTTATGCTTGCCTCGGGCTCGTTTTCACATGACACAAGTGCTTGTGCTTGTGCTTATGCTTGCGTCGGGTTCGTTTTCACATGACACAAGTTCTTGTGCTTATGCTTGCGTCGGGCATGTTTTCACATGATCGACACAAGTTCTTGTGCTTGCGCTTATGCTTGCGTCGGGTTCGTTTTCACATGACACAAGTGCTTGTGCTTGTGCTTATGCTTGTGTCGGGTTCGTTTTCACATGACACAAGTTCTTGTGCATGCGGTTATGCTAGCGTCGGGTTCGTTTTCACATGACACAAGTGCTTATGCTTGCGACGGGCCTGTTTTCACATGACACAAGTTCTTGCGCTTATGCTTGCACCTGGTTCGTTTTCACATGACACAAAAATTCTTGTGATTAATTGCGCTTTTAAATATGCTTGTGCTTTTATTTGTGTCGCTAGCTAGTGAAAACCATGATATAAGAAATCCATACTGAAAGTTGAGTAATTTTGAATACTTCTCGATCTACCAATGCAGGTCGTATCGAGAAGACGAAACCAGACAAAGACTCATTTCTATTCACCATTACAAACCCCTCAATGTACAAACCTACTAAGCTCAACTGCAAGAAAGATTCACACGACTTTCAAGGAGGAATAATTTGCTCCGAGCTAACGGGACCTTACTTCGGGACCAATTTACACTTCGACCTTAAAGTTCTTACGAGTGAGCTCTCGAAGCCTGTCGGGAACTATGTCGACCTGGGGCATGGGTTCGAGTGTCCCAGTGGTCATCATTCAAAGATGTTGATGTTTGGAAGTGGAACGTTTGAGCTCAGTGAACTTGAAGTTTTTAAGATTAATTGAAGACATTGAAACATAAACGGCGATCGTCCAGTGTTCACAAGTATTGAGCTTGCCCATATAAATCGAAATTACTGAAAAAAATGGCGGCTTATACATTTTACCACAATCCTTTGCGCGCCTGAAAACTCTACACATTGAAAATCTTTGCAACAGAGAGCTTTGGAAATTTGAAACTGAACTCTGTTGCCTGCTTTATTACATGTGAACGTGTCAGACTGAGTTCCTAGATGCGAGTAGTACTGACTTAGGTTCGCAAAGGATTGTGGTAAAATTTACAGCCGCCATGTTGTTTTCAGTGCTGTAAATTAAGGGACCTTCTTAACCAGGAGCCCATAAGTAGGAGCCTCCATCTACCGTACTGGATTTGTGAAACGACCTGTGACCGGATCAGGCTATTTTTAGAACTCCTATTCCCGCGAACTAATCATCAATCAATAGGAATCCCCCATGGGAATTAAACAGAGCCAATCAGCATCAATGAGGTAGATGATTTGTGTTTATTTGTGATATATGAACAAAGTGGCGGACGAAAAAATTGGCGAAATTGAAGAAACTGAAAGTGAAGAGAGCGAAAATGATAGTTACGGTGACTCTTTTGCAGAGTTTATCGGAAAGTGACCAAGAGTCTTCAAGTTCGTGTTCTGTTTCTCAAGGAACTAAAAAAGCATCAAATAGTAAACCTACCAAGCCAAAAGCTAGAAACTCCGTAACAAAGCCGAAATCAAAAATCCCTGGTGTTAAAATTTCGCGGCAAAACTGGTGTTCTAAAAATAGCCTGATCCGGTCACAGGTCGTCTCACGAATACATCCCAGATGGAGGCTCCTACTTATGGGCTCCTGTCTTAACTCATTGTTCGTTCAATCCAAAATGGCGGCTGTACATTTACCCATAATTCCTTGCGAACCAAAATCAGTACTACTCACTTGTACAAAATGGCTGAGACGTCCACATAAATAAAGCAGGTAACAGCTTTATGGTTATATATATATTTGAACGCTTTCAGTAAATTAATGCTCTCGCTGTTGTGATGTTTGTAGAATTACGTGCGCAAAGAATTGTGCGCCATCTTGAATTGTATATATAGATATTGTTCGTTAGCTAGTTAGTGTGTAGTCCGCCTTAGCATCAGGAAGTCTAATGGCATGTATATAGTACGTGATATTTTAATACTACAAAGTATATTTTATATTCTCTAGATTACATTTTTAGCTTTTAATTTAAGAGAAAATTTTGAAGTACAATTCAGTCAGGACGACTGATAATTTTGAACGGCCGAGAAAAATATTTTCAGTATTTTTAAACACTGAGAAATGCTTCTTTGTGCCACAAGTTTGATTGTTTATAAACATCACATTTTAACCTATAAATATTTTTAGATACATTTTACTTTTTATTGCTACAAGTATACATTCTTTGTAAACATAGCGCAGTAACAAAAATTAAAACAAATCATTAAAAATACGTTTCTGAAATTTTTATTATGTTCATGACTTCAGCTGTCGCCAGATCAAACCTGCCTTCGTCGACTTTCGGGTTTCTTTCGGAAAGTCTTCGTGAAAGTCCCATGCAACCCAACTCCAAATTCAGAGAAGTGCGGTTTAAAGATTCTGAACTAATCCATAGAATCTAATACCAGTTGTTTTCGTATATGGAATGAATTGAAGCGTCATAACAAATCTATCCCATTATATGGCACTAACGTTCTTGTCCGCTAAATAATGGTCGTATTTTGAGGGCCATGAAAGAGAATATTCGAATATTCATAATCAAATTGACCGTGTGAATATTCTTTGGGGTGGCCAGACAGTATTTACACAGTTTGAGATCAAGTTTACTTGTCATGAATTCGCGTGGTTTCAGCCGACTGAAGTTGTCTTCAACAGCAAATATCACTACGTGGAAATGATGAATTGCGTTGAATTTCCTCTGCAATAATTTGAACGACATTTCTCCATGCCTTAAAGATCGTTTTTGATATGGCGTGGAGGATATACCGACAAGTGAAGACAACTCTAGTAGTTCTAGCAGCCTTATACCTATCTCTATGTGTTTACCAAACGCTTCATACAATCTATCTCGACAGAGAGAGTTTAAACTTGCTGAAGAAGATTACAAAGGATCCTTTGTGTTCAGCTCACGTAGACGTGATAACACGACTAAGAACACTCACCAAGGACCTTATCTACCTAAGGACGGCCAACGATAAGGACCCTGTTTGGGTGAGCAAGGTGGACAACCATTACAATAACCTGCAGCGTCTACTCCAAGAAATCGAGCATATCACAGGCGTCAAGCATGCGGCTGTGAAAATGACGAAGCGCGAAACTGGTCAGAGTTCAAGTCAGGGGGTCCCTGATGTGGTGTGCCCAGAGATCTACCTCGGGACAACGTTTGGTTATCCTTTCTATTATAACGGGTTTCAGACAAGCAACTGCTCAGTGAAAGTTCCGGTGGAAAAGTTAGTTACGTTAATATTTGATAAAGCACCTGTAGCGATGAGGACCGACCAAGGAGAAGTCGTCGCGGATCAACTCAACTTCGTTGACCGTCTAGTCGACTTTATAAACAGTCTATCTCATGATTATCCTGGTATTGAGACTTTTATTGTGTTAAATAGAACAGAGAATGTACTACGTTCCTTACGAACTAAAATGAAGAGGAGAGAAGTGAAGTTTGTAAGTACGGGGAGAGTTTCACGAGGAAGTGTGCTTCAGAATTTAATCGACCAAGTCAAAACTCCGTATGTTCTATTTGCCAACGAACTCACTCACTTTACAAGGCATATCGATCTTGACAGGTTAGTTCGAGTACTTTCGAGTCGTAATTCTACGTTTTTTGCTGGAGGAAGCTCCAGAAACCTGACTGGTCATTGGACGAACAACTGTTACCGTTCACAGTTACAAAACTACACCTTGTCATATAAGTCAGGGTATCACAGATCGTACAATGAGTGCTTGTTCTGTGACCACTTAGCGGGACCTTTCTTAGCCAAAACTCCAATCTTAAAAACACTTAAATTCGACTCTTCGTTACATCATGGCGTATACGAAGACTTGTTTCTTAGACTCAAATACCAGCGTGGTAACCATGGAGATACCGCAGTAGTCAGTTGCCCGGATGTAATGTTCCATGTTCAAAAAAACAGCGTCAAAGACGCGGAGTTGGTTCCATTTGCAAGAAAGCACTCGATCAGAAAGATTGTAGAAGCCGACGGTAAAGTGCGCTGGTATGGATGTAGGCGTGAAATCAGGCACAGAGCTGGGGATCGATGTGCCATGAGGCATGGCTTGGCTGTGGCGCCATGTTGTCTGGAAAACTTAGCTGACGCAGTGAAGTTCATTATGACAGAGTGTGAGCGCAACAACGTAGTCTGTGAGCTACAAGAAGGGACTCTGCTAGGAGCCATTAAGTTCAATAAAGTTCTTCCATGGGAAAGAGATGCTGACATAACCTTCTTGACGTCTGATTATGATAAACTTGTCAACACGAGAAGAGCGATGGAGGAGAGAGGATATCTGTTTAGGGATATAAGTGAGTCATGCATGTAGTCCCAGCGGCTTCGCTAAGTCAAGAACGAACCGTTTAAATTTTCACTACGCTGTAGCTTAGCTAAACCTAGGGGTTCGAGCTCTTCTAACTCGTTAAACCGCAGTATAAGGTGCAGTAATACGAGCAACAAAATCGTGCAACTTGTCGCGCAACATCGTTGCGTGTTGCAGGTTGCAAAAATTTGTTGCGCAAAGTAGACGCTCTTTCTACGTCATGCAACAAAGCTTTGCAACCTGCAACGCCAAAATTAATGTGTTGCGCGACAAGTTGCGCGAACGATGGTAATACGAGAAACATTGGTCTGCAACATGCAACGCAACAATCTGAACAATGTTGCGCGGCAAGTTGCACGATTTTGTTGCCCGTGTTACCGCACCTTTAGATAGTTTTATTTATTTTTGCTCATGTCGTTTTTTCATTTTTCTGTTTCGTCTTCAGTTTTGTTAGTTTGCTTCATATCATGTGAAATCGGTATACACCGTCGCGTTTTCTAGATCTCACTTTTGTCTTATTAGTGTACTTTTGTTTTGCATCGTTTTATTTTGCTTGCTCTTGCAGTTTCAGATTTCGTTCTATTTTGCGTGATTTAATTTCGCATTGCTATGTATTCTCTTTCGTCTTTTCTTGTTTCGTTTATATTAATATTTCGTAGTTTTCATTTCAATTTTCAATATTAATTTTCTCCCTTGATTGTTCTTCTTCATTCAAAGTTTCCTCTATTTCGTTTCGTTTCCTTTGATTTTTTTTGTCATTTCATTTCGTTTTGTGGATTTTTTGTCATTTCATTTCATTCCGTTTCGTTTGATTTTTTTTGTCATTTCATTTCGCTTCGTTTGATTTTTTTGGTCATTTCATTTCGTTTGATTTTTTGTCATTTGATTTCGTTTCGTTTAATTTTTTTCGTCCGTTCATTTCGTTTCGTTGCTTTTCAATAGGCTCTCCACGGTGTTGTGTAGATGATCGTATGGCTGGTGGTGAAGTAGAAATCCTTGCAGACGGTTGGTCGATACAAATGTACGGACAACACAAGATGGACTCAGAGATGCTCATCAACCATGGAATCAGACCGACACAAGCATTGTTCTGTGGACAATGGGTCAATGTACCAGAAAACCCAGGAAGATATATTAGAAATAGGTTGGTACACAGGCAGCCCAAGCTATTGTTACCAATACAATATAATATTGCGCGCGTCTTTTTTGGATGGGTTTCCTGTGGTAGAGCGCGCGAGGTAACATATTATTTTGGGCTCCCTGTGGCACTTCGCACAAGAACACGTGCACTTTACCACAGGGACTGCCCAAGATATTAAACCGCGCATTTGGCCACTGGAAGCCCACCAAAAAGACGGCACATGCCACACGGCACACGGTACTCGGCACACGCACGGCACACGCACGGTACACGCACGGAACATGGCACACGCACGGCACACGGCACTCGGCACACGCACGGCACACGCACGGCACACGCACGGTACTCGGCACACGCACGGCACACGCACGGCACACGCACGGCACACGCACGGTACTCGGCACACGGCACACGGTACTCGGCACACGCACGGCACACGCACGGCACACGCACGGCACACGCACGGCACACGCACGGCACACGCACGGCACACGCACGGCACACGCACGGCACACGCACGGCACACGCACGGTACACGCACGGTACACGCACGGCACACGCACGGCACACGCACGGCACACGCACGGTACACGGCACACGGCACACGCACGGCACACGCACGGCACACGCACGGCACACACACGGCACACAGTACTCGGCACACGGC
Organism: Actinostola sp. cb2023; assembly: GCA_033675265.1. Classification (NCBI taxonomy): domain Eukaryota; kingdom Metazoa; phylum Cnidaria; class Anthozoa; order Actiniaria; family Actinostolidae; genus Actinostola; species Actinostola sp. cb2023. Next base: position 541,004 of record JAUJYZ010000724.1, read on the forward strand.
ACGTGGTACACGGCATATGGCACACGGACTGGGAACGATGTTGCTTGATATGCTACTGATGATGATGATACTGATGATAATGATCAGTGACAACGATGGTGATGAATGATGGTGATGATGATGGCAGATCTAAGACTACATGTACAAATATATCAAATCTTGTGTTTGTTCCTATATATCTATTAGGTATGGCTGGGATATCTACCGACACGCTGAGCATTGGATTGCTACTGGTGCAGAGTCTGGTTGGGTTACATACGACACAAAGGGTTTTGTAAATTGTCCTGTTAAAGGATTCCATGGCTGCTTGGATCGATACGAATCTGATGGATCTGTACAGTTTGAAAATTTGTTTTGAAAACAATAAAAAATACAATAAAAAAAGAACAAACAGACAGACAGACAGACAGACAGACAGACAGACAGACAGACAGACAGATAGATAGATAGATAGATATATAGATAGATAGCACCTTTATTTAATCAAAAAGACAGACAGACAGACAGACAGACGTCAGACAGACAGACAGACAGACAGACAGACAGACAGACAGACAGACAGACAGACAGACAGACAGACAGACAGACAGACAGACAGACAGACAGACAGACAGACAGACAGACAGACAGACAGACAGACAGACAAAATAAAGACTTAATTTGAAAAAGACTAGAAAAGAGACACACACTGACAGACAGACACAGACGTACAGTGATAAAAGTTGTGATACGTGCGAAACAACTAGTGGAATTTTCTAATAAAGACTATTATTGTTATTATTATTATTATTATTGTTATTATTATTATTATATTATTATTAGCAATAGAGATTAAAGAAGTAAGAAAGGGAGAAAAAGGAGAAAAAGCAAAAAAAAAAAGAAAAGACGTCCGGGCTGGGATTCGAACTCGCGACCCTCACGTTAAAATCAAAGGAATGCCGAATTTCTACCAAAAAAAGACCCATACTCCCAAGGCGCTATGCTGGGTCACCGTACGGTTACGTATAGGACGAAGATTTCGGCCTCATCCGCGCTATCCGGGCTTACACCAGTATAGTGGTCAAAGAGGGAGGGGAACAGTCGTATCCTAGTCGCCCCTTACCACTGCGCTACCGTGCACGCTTATTGTTTTGGAGGACAAAATAACCTAGTGTATCCTGCGAATGACTGTCTATTGTTGTGCAAATTACTGTGGTCCCGTGGCTCGCGTCTACAACTTATGCTTTGCAAGCTGGTGATCCGAGGTTCGATTCCTTGATGGGCCAACTTTTCTTTTCTTTTCTTTTTTTCTTTATGTTGTTCTTTTTGTTCTTTTAATCTGTTTTTCTTTTTGATTATTTGATTATTTTCTTTTCTTTAATTTTTTTCTTTTGTTTTTAATTTCTTTTCTTTTCTTTCAGGAGCCCTGTTTCTTTCTATTTTCTGTCCGGCTATATTCTTTTCTCTTTTCTTTTCTTTACAATGAAAAGTTTCCACTTTGAATTTGCGCCAGTTTGCGATGCATTTTTTCATTTCTATATTTACTTCTCGATTCAAACACCTCAGACACCTCCCCCTCCCCCTTGACTAAGAGATATATTTGACATCCACTCAAATAACACACTTTTTGGCTTGCATATACCCACTCGACTGATAAATAAAAGACTCTAAACATGCTATAAAATGCAACTCGGATAGGCCTTCTTGGAGTGCAACTAGAATTGCAAGCCTCTTGAGCCCTCGAACTTTTGAGCCCTCTGTGTTTTAGAACTGTCAAGATTTCCATCATGAAAAAAACCCTTTTATGGAATCAAAATGTTCTACGTACGGCGCGTTTATCCCAGAAAAACGCTAAAAAAAACTCAAAAATTTAATGCGGGCTTCCTGTGTACTACCCAGAATGCACTTCCAGATACTGATTGTCTTGTTACCTGGCAACCACTTGCCGCCATTTTTGTTTTCATCGAACTTCTTGCCGAATCTCGGCGATTTCTTTGCTAATAAAATGGCATCTACTATAATCTCCGTTAATTTACCACCAGATATCGACCCTACAAAGGCGAGGCTAGCTTATGGGGATCGAGCTTTACCGAAATTGGTGAGTTTTGACGTAAAATAATCCTAAATCTGTCAAATGTTTTGGGGAATTTTGCTTCAACTGAAGAACTGAATATTAACTTATAAACATAAGTAAGCTTACATGTACGATCTGATGAAGTTTATAGTAATGCTTCCTCGCTGCACCTGTCCTCAGTCAAAAAGGCAACGTGTGTTGATTGTAACATCCATCAATAAGCATTTGAATAATAATTTATGTATAAGCTTAACATTTTTTCATCTTTGTTGAATTTTCTGTTCATAGAATCGAGAACTGAACAGTCCAGATCTTAAAACAAGGCAGAAAGCTCTAATGTCTCTGTGCGATGTCATGCACAATCCTGAATGCATATGTGAAGGACTGAGAGTCGGTAAGTGTGATTTAATACCAATGTCAAGAGTCAAATTATCAAATATAATAAAAATAAAATTAGAAGTAAGCTTAATTGCACTGTACCAGTTGATGTTTCAAGAAAGAATAATTTAAAAAAATTGATTCCATCAATCTGTTTGCTCTTTGTCGAATACGGCTGATACTACATAAATGTAGGTGTGTGTGTGACCACCACTGGGCTAGATTGCAGCCCCCAGATCAAATACCGTTAGGTGGAGACACCAACTGTCAACGTCACTGTTAGTCCATGTATATGGTTATTATAAGAATTGATAAATATCTTAAAATAACCCCATCATTGACGCGTTGACATAATAAAAGTTGCTTCGTCAAACGTGTTGACATGTTGACATCATAAAAGCACGTTGACATGTTGATATCATGTCGCTTCGTTCTACTATGAACAGAGAAACTCGCTCACGCCCACACTTCTCTCGGCAGGGAGATACATGTAGATAGCCATACATGTACATTTGGACTAACGTGTTGACATGTTGGTCTCTCGATCCAACTAACATACTTGGGGGGGGGGGGGGGGGGGGTATTCTGTATTTACTTTGAAAATTTACATTGTATTTAAGATATTTTATTTTGTTTATATTCTCTAGGTATTGCGTTGAGTTTAAAATCGTTGTTGAAAGACAAAGATCCTACTGTAAGACACAAGACGACAGAAGTCCTTTTTATAATCGGAGGTACATGTTTTGTGCATTGAATTCATGTTCTGATGTCCGAAGGAAATAAAATGCTCTACTGTACACTGTAATCATTGTACGTGTTGTCTTACTGTAGAGTCGTGTTGTATTTAGAGTTTGAAATTCAATTTGGAATTAATTTGCATGAGTTTTTGTTTTTCAAAATTGTCCACTTTTTTTCATTTATAGGTCATGCGCCTGGACGAGATGCATTCCTTGATCATGGCATCATTTTACCTTTATCAGAACTGGTAAGATAAATAGTTGAGATTCATTGTTGTTATTACCTGACAATAAAAAGGTATTTTGACTACCTAATGGATTGACATATATCAGACACATACATGTACGTTAATTTGTAATGATAATATTAATATACATCATGTACATGTATGTTTTGGGAGAGTATATCTACTGTATAGTTAAGCCAGTGCTACATATAAGTGGCGGACAATCCATTTACTTGATTCAAAACAGCAGCTTTTCAACTACATGTAAGATGCAGCTACACATGTATGCCCATGCAGGGATGCTACACATGTATGCCCATGCAGGGATGCTACACATGTATGCCCATGCAGGGATGCTACACATGTATGCCCATGCAGGGATGCTACACATGTATGCCCATGCAGGGATGTATGCCCATGCAGGGATGCTACACATGTATGCCCATGCAGGGATGCTACACATGTATGCCCATGCAGGGATGCTACACATGTATGCCCATGCAGGGATGCTACACATGTATGCCCATGCAGGGATGCTACACATGTATGCCCATGCAGGGATGCTACACATGTATGCCCATGCAGGGATGCTACACATGTATGCCCATGCAGGGATACACATGTATGCCCATGCAGGGATGCTACACATGTATGCCCATGCAGGGATGCTACACATGTATGCCCATGCAGGGATGCTACACATGTATGCCCATGCAGGGATGCTACACACAGGGATGTACACATGTATGCCCATGCAGGGATGCTACACATGTATGTATGCTACCATGTATGCCCAGGGATGCTACACATGTATGCCCATGCCATGTATGCCCATGCAGGGATGCTACACATGTATGCCCATGCAGGGATGCTACACATGTATGCCCATGCAGGGATGCTACACATGTATGCCCATGCAGGGATGCAAGCTCTCTTGAGGTAGTTTTAACCCATTTATTTGAGTCGTAAAGTTGCGACTTTCCTTTAAGACGGAGTTTCTTTTTTCTCATTTAAAGCTTAGGTGCTATTACATTGTGACTCGATTAAAGCAGCAATGAAAAAAAGAAAAAAAAAAAATTAAATAATAAAAAAGCAATGATTCTACTCATTCTAGTCAAGATAATAAATTATAAATTTGTCTTATTTTATTTATTGTTGTTGTTTTCTTTACTCTTGTGTTTTATTAACTCATGGATTATGTAATCCATGAGTCAGTTATAAGGGATGAGATTGGGTCAATTTTGGGTTCACTCGCTCACTCAGATGTAAACTTTCATTACGTTACCGCTGAAGTACATGTATTGCAGGCTCACATCTTTGGGGGAGGGGGTGGTAATCCATAAGTTATGGGGATGACATTGGGACAATTATTTTGGGATCACTCACTCAGCTGTAAACGTTTATTAGCACATTGCAGGCTCACAACTTTGGGGGAGAGGGTGGTAATCCACGAGTTAGCCAACGGGTGCCTTTGATTTATTGAACCCCTTGCTATTTCCTTTATTAATTGATGTACATATGTATACTCATAATAGTGTTTTGTCTTCGTGTTTAGTTCAATGACAATGTTTACCAAGCCCGTAGAAATTCCCATAAAGCAATAGAGATGTGCTCTCACACAAGCCCGGGCACTGATGGTGTTGTAGAGGCTAAACTTGTTTCAGTACTAGTGAACAAGTTACTTGGTGAAGAAGATGACATAAAGGTGAATAGATAGTTGTAATGTTTTTAAACAGTTTCAAATATTAAATCCGTATGGAAATCAACAGAATCAACTATTCATTGGATGGCACAAATACACGTACGGTAGTTACCAAAATGCCATTGGAGTCATTTTCGCATGAGTGGATTTAGTAGTTTAACGGTTCGTGCGGTGATGGTACCATGCCGTGACCGTGCCATATCCAAGCATTCTGATTGGTTCACAGGTAGCCCAAGGTATCTATGAGAGGCTTGTATCGAACTGAAATTCCCATATAATAAAGGCTTTGTATGGGACCTTAGGCTCTGGTCGATAACTCCGTAAATAATAAAGCAAATAAACTCTAACCTTCCTGTAGTGTTGTTTGTGCGCGTCGTTGATCTCTGGTAGCGATTTCGGTTATTCCGGCGATTTTTAGCTGAGCTGGATTCTTCTTTGTAGTGGGGGGAGAGCTCAGCTAAAAATCGCCGGATTCTTCTTAGTAGTAGGGGGGGAGAGCTCAGCTAAAAATCGCCGGATTCTTCTTAGTAGTGGTTTGTGGGGGAGAGCTCAGCTAAAAATCGCTGGATTCTTCTTTAGCTGAGCTCTCCCCCTTCTTAGTAGAAGGGGGGAGAGAGCTCAGCTAAAAATCGCCGGAATGACCTGAAATCGCTACCAGAGATCAACGACGACACAAACCACACTACAGGAAGGTTAGAGTTTATTGGCTTTATTATTTACGGAGTTATCGACCAGAGCCTAAGGTCCCATACAAATCCTTATATATGCAGTTCGATACAAGCCTCTCATAGATACCTTGGGCTACCTGTGATTGGTTGAGCAATGATTTTGCACGCTGTGATTGGTTGAATAGATGTTTTCAATTCTATATACCGTTACCGTAACTCTGTGCCATATGTTTCCCACTCATATGAAAACGACTCTATAAGGCTGCTGAGAGCTGACAGTATTGACATTAATTCACACACTCAATTAGAGTCGTTTTAATATGAGTGGGAAGCCTACGGCTCGGAGTTATACCATCACGGTACGGAATCGCAAAATCATTGCTCAACCAATGAGAATGCTTGGATACCGTCACCACACGGCATGTTACCATCACTGCATGGCACGGCACAAACTGTACCGTAACTACCGTATTCACCGGTGTATAAGCCACACTTTTTTCCCAAAGTTGCGGCTGCGGGAACATCAGGAATTGGTACCAGAAATTTACATAAAATTAACATAAATTAAACATAACGTGTGATTTCGATAAATTCTATCCCAAAATTATTATTTTTTCATCATTTCAAAAATTTGCGTTGCCAAACTCGGGGTGCGGCTTATCTGCGAGTGCGGCTTATATGCCGGTGAATACGGTACTTCCAACTAATACGAAAAAATTTCCACTGAAATTCTCTGCACCATTACAGGAGCTCATTCTGGATACCCTGCATTACTGCATGAGAATAGAAACCAGTGAAGCACTTAGCAGCAATGCAATGGAGGCTTCACTAAATTGCTTGAGCATAAATCACCTATAATACGCTGCAAAGCAGCTCGTGATATCATGGATTTAAGGTAAGGGTATTAGTACTGAAGAATCGAACCGGGCACCTCTCTCTGACGTCGTGCACTTGTCTTTCTTGTCTTTATTTAGTTTCCCTCACCAAGGTAAAGACAGAGCAGTTGATGTTGGTTCAGTATCTGAATTAGTGAAGTTACTTAAGGATGACGACACAGATGTAAAGGCACAGGCTGCTGGTGCTCTAATGACGTAAGTCACCCACAACATAAGGGGTATCGAATGGTCCCCGCAAAAAGTCAGTCTCGAAAAATTTCGGTCAAATTTCGCGGGTCTCGAAGTCTCGTTTTTTCGCAAAAAGCTGTCTCAGAGTCTCGAATTTTGAAAACAAAGGAAATCAGTGAAAAAGCGCCTCGGGCTCGCAAAAAATATGCCTGTCTCAGAGTCTCGCAAAGTCTCGCCTTTACCATTCGATACCCCTAACATAGAGTTGTTTTCGTATGAGTGGAAAACCTACGGCACAGAGTAACGGTCACGGTATGGAATCGAAGACATTGTATTCAACCAATCACAGTGCGCAAAATCATTGGACACAGCACGATTACCGCATGCAAACAAACTGTACTATATTAACTTCCTACTCTTACGAAAACAACTCAGTATCAATCACTTAAGTAGCGTTCCATGTAAGAACAATAGCATGAACGGCATAGGAATGTAAAAGGTGTTAATTTTCCATTCTTCTTTCTTGCAATTTCATTGGTTCATACTCATAAATTCAATAGAAACCCAACCAAGGAATACATTTCCATTAGATAACTTTTGAGAATTTAATTCACTTTTGATCAAACTAACTTTGGTTTGATTTTAAAGAAAATTGTGTGTGAGGAAAGTTCTCAAATTTGTGAATCAAATATCCATTGTCTTCCCTCTTTTCTATTGGCTACATAGCGTTCTCCTTCAGTTTTCACAGTAAAAATGGGTAACTGCACACAGTTTCCTCTATTTTCTCCTTGTAACTTTGATAGTTGGTATCTGAGACAGCATGTTACACATATTCAAGCAAAATCGTGTGTGAGGCGAGCTCAATGCTGCAGTCTATTGTCTTTTGCTATCGTTCTTACGCGGAACGCTACTTAAACAAAACCTACCTCCTATTGTAAGCATTCCCTGTCAATTACCCTCCTACTATCACCCCCTCTCCTCCCTTAATCTACAGCAGTATTTCCCATATTTTCTCAAATAAGCACCCCCCTGAAATTCTTGCCTGTAACCCCCTTGACCCCCAATCTAAAGAATCCCAAAAGCTGATTGGAGTACTAAAGTATGTTTGTATTCATAAGAGTGTTGTGTTATATACATCTCAACAGTGAAGGAATTACAATAATTTTTCAATGTTTCAGCATTACAATAACGACGAAGGGCAAATATGCAGCAATAGAAGCTGGTGCTATACCGAGTCTTGTTGACTTGCTAACTGATCCTGTCAGTGAAGTCAGACTGAATGCTCTCAAGGTAGGTAGTCTAACTACTACTTGTAAGACTGTGAGAACCTGACCTTAGAGTCGTTTTCATACGAGTGGGAAAGTTACGGTACCGTGCCGTAATGAAAGAGTTTGATTGGATGAGATGCATCTGCACGCTTTTTGATTGGTTCAGAAAGGAAGCCATTTGAGTGAAAGAGTTTGATTGGATGAGATTCATCCGCGCGCTTTTTGATTGGTTCAGAAAGGAAGCCATTTGAGTGTCACGGTACCGTAGGTTTCCCACTCATATGAAAACGACTCTTCCACTCAAGAGCTCAACTTCCAACGCAACCGTTATTTCATTGTTGAGAGTTGTTGCAACATGTTGCGCATAGTAGACTGGACTTCTACTTCGTTTGAAAAATAAGAGATAAAAGGAATCCCATGTGAAATGCGCGGGGATGATCGTCGGAAAGGTTGGATAAAACCATAGGCAGCCCAACCATTGTTTTTGAGGCTACTAATAATAAATAAAAATATATTTGTATGCGCGCGTCTTTCCTTGATGGGTTTCCTGTGGTAGAGCACGCGCGCGGGACGCACACAGGGATCCCAACATTAAACCTTACTCAACACAGGAAGCCCAATGTAAAACGTAATGCGCGCGCGCGCGCTCAACCACAGGAAACCCATAAAAAAGACGCAAATATCATTTTATTGAATTATTTAGTAGCCTCAAAAGGAATGGTTGGGCTGCCTGTGATAAAACCCCTAAAGGAGACCAATCTGAGTGTGGCTTTTGCTTTATTTGACCCCTAAAAGATGCCATTCTAAACCAGAAATATTACAGATTTCCATATACATATTGGTCGTTTTTATATCTTCTCGAGTAACCCCTAAATGATACCTTGATGGTTAAAATATCGACGTTCCGTCGTGAACACCCTAAGGGATACCAAAACCCGTAATCTACACCCCTAAAAGAGACGACGACCATCCCGCCCCTTTTACATTGGGGAGTCTCCCCCGGTAAAGAACTTCAAACAAAACGAACGAACAAAGCTTATGACATTGTACTTCTTTACAGGCAATTACAACCATGGCAGAAGCGCCCGTTGGTAGAGCTACACTTCAGAAATCTATCAAAGTGGTACGTAACTTGACACTCTTGTCACGGGATGCATCATGCATAACGTGGTAAAAACAACTATAGCAAAACGATTATCACCGATAGACTGAGAAAATGGGATGATTGTGATGTCATTGCGATTGCGCGCGCGAAAATGAGGTCAGATAAAAAATGAAGCCGACCTCGCTTGCGCGTGCGTATGCATTAACCTACAGAGTATGACTGACCAGTATAACTACGAACAGCAGGACCACCAGCGCGCGGATTTGTAATAAACCTTCTTGTTAGTGCAACATTCCCTGCAACACGTATTGTTGCAGCGTGTCCACCTCTGCAACATGTTGCGCGCAATGTTGCAGAAGTAGAATCGAGTCCTGCTTCTGCAACATTGCGAGCAACAAATTACGTCGTGTTAGCGCGCGCTAGTCAATTGCGAGCAATCAGTTTCATGGGTGGACACACGATGCAACAAAATTGCACGCAATATTGCGCGCAATGTTGCACCGTGTGTCCGCAAAAATAGTCGTTATGATTATGCGCGCGCAAGCGATGTAGGGGGACAAAATCTATCCGAAATATTTTAGGCAGAATGAAGAAATATACTGTAGTAGAAAAAAAGTAGTAGCATAGATTTTCATGACTAAAACCACGGCACGATCACGACACGGACTAGTCCAAAAAGAAAGTACATACGTATTGCGCGCGTGCGCTCTCTACCACAGGAAACCCAGCAAAAAAAACGCGCGCATGCAAATATCGTTTTATTGTAATGCACTTGTCAGTGGAAAAACCCACCAATACCCGCACCCCCTCCCCCCATCCCACCCCGGGGAAACGTGGGGCATTAGACATCAGGCAAAACTAATTAAAAGCTTACTTAGCAATAATCCTCCATATACACCGAATCGAAATATGGCGACCAATTTGAATAACTATTGTTCTGGACTGACCAACCTCGTGTTCACGTGGAAACACAAAATTTTCACATGAATGAGAGGTTGGTCAGTCAGGAACAATAGTTATTCAAATTGGTCGCCATATTTCGATTCGGTGTATATTGGTGGCAAATTTCCGGGGCAAATTTCTCAAAAGTTTCGGAAATACTGTATATAAAAAAGCACACACAAAGATTAATTTCAGAGTTTTTTATTTACAAAAACAAATAAATATAGTGCGTGGAAACAGATACAATTTTAGGTTGGTACGGATGGCTTTTTCCGGGACTGAATACAAGTCAAGTCATATGATAAAGTACTTTCTCACATTTCCTTCGTCTATGATGGCAGGAAAAGACAGCCGGCTTCCAATAGTCCCTTTTCGCGTTCACAGATCCCGTTGTAAAACCGCTGTACTTATTGACATCAGACGCATTTGTACAGGGTTAGCCTCGAAGCAGTGTAAATTCTTCACAAATATCAACAAGAACACGAAAAAATGTTGACATGAAACAATAGATATTTTGTCATGGACAGCGGTCATCTCTAAACAACGCGAAACTGGAGTATTGCAGGGACTTATGGGTATTTTCCAACATGCGGAAAACTCGTTCCAGACTCCCTCTGAGGTGTTTGTTTCCAGTGACAAGTGCATAAATACCCTCAGAAGAAGTTGGGCTGTCTGTGTTGAATGCTAATAATTCTTCCATTGTGTGTATTCTAACAGGTAGAAAAGCTGGTTCACGATCACGAAAGTCCTGCCGTACGAAAAACCGCACAAATCGCCGTCAAAATCATTACATGGAAACCATAGGCTCGTTGTCATGGAAACCATAGGCTCGTCATGGAAACCATAAGCTCGTTGTCATGGAAACTTAATTATTTTCGCGCCCTTTCCCCGTGTTTCTAAATACCAATAGATGCGCACGCTGTGTATTTTTCAGAAAAATATATGATAAAATTCGACCTGAGGGGGAGGGGTGGAGTTGGAAAATTGCATACACATAATGTACATAGCTGTACACCTTGAAGACAGACAGACAACTGTTTTGGGTGACTTAACTCTGGCTTGTAAATACCATAGATCGATACAAAGGAATTTGCTTGGTCTTTCTGTATGTCTACAATGCTTGATAATAAAAGTGTACGATATCAGATCTGACTTGCTGTCCTAGTGGTCTCCCCTTGATCTCTAGACTCTCTTTTTCGACCTCAAATAAGAACGTAAATAATAAACCACGAGGAAAAAACAGTCCAAATTAGGCTTGTGCCCACACAACTAGTTTATGAGTCTAGTACTCAAAGCATTAACTTTATCAGTGTACTTGACTTCAAAAATGAATCCTTTTCCCTGCAAATTTTTATCATTCTGCATGTCATCAGTCCGGGTCAAAAATTAAATTCAACACTCTGTTATATAACGCAAATCTCTATATAATGCTCAAATACGTTTCGAGTCAAAATATATTATTAAAACATCGACTCTTGATTGGTTCTATACACTTCCCTGAGGATTTGGGACAGACTGCAGGGGCGGATCCAAGGGGGGGACGGGGCCCCCCCCCCCCCCCCTTTGAGTTGGGTCCGATACATATTCGCCCACGTCTCCCCACCATTTGATGCCCAGAATGGATGGAATTTAAATTGGATTTTCGAGCTTATATATTTCAAAATTTCACACCCCACTAGAAGAAGGGGGGCCTTACGGTCCCTTAGTGGTGCACCCCCCTTTCAAAATCTCTAGATCCGCCCTTGGACTGATTAGCATTATCGCCGATTTTTACACCACAGGCAGCCCAAGCAATGGATTTGTACAGTGAAAGAACAGGGGATCTCTTAATTTAGATAGACGAGGGGAACAAATTAAAAAACACACAAAAAGGCTCAATTCTAGCCCAATGCAGTCTACAAAACACACAAAACAACGTTGGATATAGGTATGTTAAAATTTATTATATTTTGATTTTTACAATTTTCGACCGTTTTTTTCACTGTACAATTCTATTGCTTGGGCTGCCTGTGATTACACGCTAATACTGTGCCTATATGGAGCAACGGTCTAATAGAGGATACTCGAAGGTACGACTTAGGGGTCGCGGATCCCCTCCCTCACTGGTTAGGATTTAGTTTTATGTAGCACCGGGATAGCGCTAGTCTCCTTCGCATCCGTTCTTAGTGTCATCTCGCTCCACACGTAACCGTTTGTGGGCCGAGAGCGTTACGTGACGGAACTAAAAACGGATGCGAGGGAGACTAGGATAGCGCGCGGTCGGGGCCGAAATCTTCACCCTCTACGTAAGTCGATTCGATGTCTCAGCTACTCAGAATCTCTCGGGGGAATCTTACATTTTTTAGCTTTATTTCATTGTGGTGGCGACGTAATTTCAGGATGCCGTTTTCTTCTTTCGTTTTTTATTGATAAAGAATACCGTCGTATACCAATCTAAACACGACGTCTTGCGTTCCATTTAATCACCATCGATAACAGAACGTCACGAAGCATACAACCGAATCACTGGTTTGGGATACCTGTGGTTTTTGACACCGCTGTACATTTGCACAGCAGGCGCTATTTTTCTGGTCATGTTTGTATTGTAGATGCGTGATAATATTTTCATGCTTTCTCATTTATAAATAATTCTTACACTGAGCTATATTGGATAGCCTTTATAGGTGACTGCGACTGCTGTCTTACATTACAGCGGTGTCTTGAGATCTCCAGGTAGTTACTTCATGTAAGAACGTTTTAGTGTCCCATAGATAATTTAATAAAACATTTAACCTCTGTCCTGGAAAAGGGTCAAATCAAGGACTGTTATATAACTCGATCAAGTGGCATGGGTTTCCTGTTTGTTTGTTTTTGTTTTCAAAATGGCGGCCGAACGACAGCGTACATGTACGTCGGAAAGACGTCGGAAATTATTCGTTTTCAATATGTTACATAGAGGTAAAAAGAAGAGCTTAAATCCGAACTTTGTTAGATCTTACTGGGAGCAATGCGCATTTCTGGCCCCTAAGAACCAAACACGTGCGCCAATCAGCGAAAAGTTTGCGGGAATGCCGCAAGGGCTCGCTATGTCCCCTGGGTAAGCATGTAATCAATGAATAGCGCTATTCACTCTTCTTTACACAACCAGATCAGTTGAATAAATACTGAAAAATAGACCATTCGCAAAGTATCAGGAATAAGGCTCAGATTATGTTGAAAAAACTATGAAATGATTGACAAGGAAATAAAAATGGGTCTTTTGTGATGCTTGATTGATTCGATGTGTTTTTGAGAGGGATCCATCGTTCAGTCGCTGTCGCTGTCCTCTGCTGTGTCTTGCACGTAAAGAGTTGTCGAAGAACACATGCCAACGCTTTCCAAAGTATCGTCTGGATTAATAAGTTCATAGACCTTCTTGGGAAATGGTGAACTGAGGCGAAATTCCGCTGGAGCCTCCTCGCAGCAAAACACGAAATCGTACAAAGTCTGAAAACGGGAAAACGATGAAAATAAACGTTACGGATAAATCAGTGGGGTGGGGTGGGGGTGGAGGGGCAGGGGTGGAGGGGCAGGGGAGGGGTGGGGTAGTTTGGGCAGATGGACGGACGGACTAATAGGGGTGATACGACGCTTCCGACATTATTACCAACAACATGGATGTAGTGGATGAAAAATGGATAGATTGGATGGATAATAAATGCATGAATGAATGCATGAATGCATGGATGGATGGATGCATGGATGAATGAATGCATGTATGCATGTATGCATGGATGAATGAATGGATGGATGAATGCATGTATGAATGCATGGATGAATGGATGAATGAATGGATGGATGAATGCATGAATGCATGGATGAATGGATGAATGAATGCATGGATGAATGAATGCATGGATGGATGAATGGATGGATAGATGCATGGATGGATGAATGCATGGATGGATGGATGGATGAATGAATGCATGGATGGATGGATGGATGAATGGATGGATGAATGAATGCATGGATGGATGAATGGATGAATGGATGAATGGATGAATGAATGCATGGATGAATGAATGAATGGATGATTGAATGGATGAATGAATGCATGGATGGATGGATGGATGGATGCATGGATGAATGGATGGATGAATGGATGAATGAATGAATGCATGGAAATGCATGGATAGATGCATGGATGAATGAATGAATGGATGAATGAATGCATGGATGAATGAATAGATGAATGGATGAGTGGATGAAAATTCATAAGGTTGATAAGTGAAAGGAAAAACTCTCAGTTCGAAAGGACAGTAGTTGTAATTTCAGGATACATGAGTACTGTAGCTTAATTCCCAGTACGCTTGCTAAATGTAGTAAGTGTTTGCTATGATATCTGAGATACTCTAACTGTTTTTACCTGAAGTTTATGTGATTTGAAGAAGTATCTCTCTAACCGTGTACCATTAGCAAGCCGTATGAGGACACGGAATGCCCCAGGGGACCCCGGGGTCAGGCTCTTCTGGTAACTGTTGTTTCTTCTCAGCTCGTAAACGTGCTATAGACTACAATGAAACAAGACAGAAAACTAGTTACTAGAAAAAGTAAATGTAGAAAATAAGATTAAAATGTATACACGAAGAGAGACAGACAAACAGACAGACAAATGAATGAATGAATGAACTTTATTTGACTCAGAATTTCATCAATAATATTACAAAGTAATTGCTTTTCAGAAAAGTTGAGTTTAAAAGACAGACAGACAGACAGACAGACAGAGACATACAGACAGGCAAACAGACAGACAGACAAACAGACAGACAGGTAAACAGACAGACAAACAGACAGACAAACAGACAGACATTCAGACAGACATTCAGACAAAAAAAAACCCCAGACCAGACAGACAGACAAATCTAAATCTGGGGTTTGAGTGATACAGAATATACGCGAAATATTGTTCAAAGGAAAAAAATGGAGATGTTCATTAACGTTAGTTCTTGGCTATATTTACGCTTTCAATATTCGAATATCGTCAACATAGAAGAGAAAATCTACTACATGTAACTTCATGTATATGCTAATTACGCATGCATGATCTACTGAGTCACGCGACGAGTTACCAAACACTGTTTTCTGCACTACTATTTTCTGAAATAGTTCCCTAAAATCTAAGGATGTTTTCGATTGTATTTTTGCCGTTCACTGACCCATTCTGAGCGTGGAAATTCTGCTTTAAATTGTGCAAGTAATAGGCTAAAGCTACTTCTGTATAATAATGATGATACAAATAAGCTATTAGGTTTCACATTCAAAATCTATCAAAACAGCTTTATTTAGTAGAGCGTCTAGTTACTCGGGCCCTTCCGAAGGAAGCCCGAGTTAGAAAATACACTTTTTTTTTTTTTTTTTTTTTTTTTTTTTCAGGTGATGGAATGAAGAAAAAATGCGAAGAATGCGATGTATTTGATCCTATCGAGTTTCAAGATTTCTCATCATAGATCTTCAAGCTATTAAGTTCAGGATTGTAGTTGATCATTCCACGATGAAGCTAAGGCGCGTTTGCTTTTGTTATAAATGAAACGACATCTTTCAGAGTGGGCCCACACGAATAGCCGTATGCTTTTGTCTGTGAAATGAGCCTGTTTAAAGCCCGTGTTTTATCGGCTGTTCTATAACGCCTTTCCACGAACTCGAACTCATATCCAAAAATGAATTGAGACAAAGGCGATCGAGCAAGGTCAATGTTCGAAAATCCGTGTTCTTTTCAGTAAGATGACAGTTGTAAAGTGATCCTTATCTGAGTCATACATCTATTACGCGACCTAATTTTAGAACCGTTGATTTAAAACCGAATTTCCACGCTCAAAACAGGTCAGTGAACGGCAAAAATACAATCGAAATCAAAACGTCCTTAGATTTTAGGGATCTATTACAGAAGAAGACGCTCAATGACGAGGGAGACTTGTGTCTGACTCATAGATAAAGATCTCCGCGGACTCTTGTTATAATTAAACTCACGACCAACGCCGTACAACGGTCATGTATAACTCCATCTATTGACAGAAAGCTATATGTACAGAAGTCATGCAAACAGTCGAGCCAGTCGAGTTATTTTCAGTAACTCATGATGGATGTTTATTTTATTCCACGTTTGAAAAATTCAGAAGGAAAAGGAATCGTAAAAATCGTACTTCAAAACTACATCAAAGCATTTAAGGCAAGCAAGGTCAATGTTCGTAAATCGAGATCGTATAGCCCTTCATCTGGCAGACATATAGTCTCCCTCGTCACGCAACTGTCAGTCATTGTCAGGTCTCTCCTCACGCAACTGACATTGTCCTTTTCATAAGCCCGAGTGTACGCTCATTGAGCGTCTTGTTCATATTGAACTGGGATACAAACCTCTAGTTTGTTCCTTGAAGCTTCATGTTTTAATCTTTTCGCATCCTCTTCTTGCTTTTTCCTTTCGAGTTCTTCCCGTTTCCGTCTCTCCTGTAAAGTATTGTTATAATTTTAGTGGGAAAGCTAGAGAAGTCTTACATCACTCCCCTCGCATTCTTTCATCTTCCTTCATTTTCTCTTGTAGTCCAATTTGATCGAACTTCAAATATACATTGAGTTTCATGACAAAGGTGCGACTGTTTTACAGTTCAGTCGAACCTCCCGTAAGCGACCACCCAAAATGTCAAGCTTTGTGGTCGCTTACGAAAGGCGGTCGCTTACGAGAGGTTCCAACTATAGTGATTTGACTTGGAACTGAACTTCTGGTATTTTGGAAAACTGGTCGCTTAGGAGAGGTGGTCGCTTACGAGAGGTTCCAACAATAGTGATTTGACTTGGAGCTGAACTTTTGGTATTTTGGAAAACTGGTCACTTAGGAGAGGTGGTCGCTTATGAGAGGTTCCAACTATAGTGATTTGACTTGGAACTGAACTTTTGGTATTTTGGAAAACTGGTCGCTTAGGAGAGGTGGTCGCTTACGAGAGTGGTCGCAATCGGAGTTCAACTGTATATGGGAAAGTAGCAAGGGGAGAGGAGGGGTGGGAGGAACATGGGACAATAGGGCATACCTTTTCTTTATCTGCTAGTAATGATTCATGGTACGCTGCATCTTGTTCATCCCTTAGTGTTTGGGTTTGACTTCTTTCGTGCCTAATTATATAAATCTTGATTATTAGAGTCATGTTCGTATGAGTGGGAAGTAGTTACAGTATGGCCCTAGGTCATAAATCGTTGAAGCTACTACATGTATGATGTCTGGGAAAGCAATACTTGTAAATGAGCAACAGTCTCGAGTCGCAGTAATACAAATGTAGAAAGGTTGTTAATTTGACGATGTTCTTTGAGACTTCCAATTTCCCAAAATTCCTTTTCAAAATTTAGCTTTCATGAATTTCAACCTGACGTTGTTTATGTGATTAGGATATGTAAATGTATGCAAAATAACATAGTTAGCATACATGTACATGTACATGTACCTTTCAGCTCTGGCAGCTACAAGGCTGGGTTCATTGTCAGCAATAAGCTGTGCTAGTACTGATACATAACGATCAACTGGCATGATTCCTGGAAAAGAAAGAAACACAATTAAGAAATGATATAGAAAAAGTGAACGGCCATGTTGGATGAACCAACAAGAGAAGCTATCGAGGAATGCTTAGTATTTGTTGTACTATTTGGAAACCAACGTGGTGACTATGACGTAACGTGGAATAGGAAGAGGATTGACAAGAAGGGAGCAACTTACAGATACAAGCATAATAATTATAGTTTTCGTTAGTCATACTTTTATCCATATTTTTTAGGGGGGGGGGAGGGGGGTAGAGATGGTAGGCAGCTGCCCCAATACTCCCTGTCTATACCCCTAATAATAATAATAATAATCAACTTTCTTTTACCCCTAATAATAATAACAATAATCAACTTTCTTTTAAGGGGGCAGCACATAACAGTGATCATGACTGAGTAACCTGTGGCCCTCAACAAAGCTAGATAGTCATGAGTAATAAGATATAAAATATGATATATGCATGTATGTGGAGGAAAACATTTTACTCTACCCCTGTGGGGATGTGAAAGAAGTGTAGGGAGAAACAAGAGCTGTTAAGGCAATTGAAGCTGTTCTATTTGTTTTATTATATTATAGAAACTACGGGTTTTTGATCAAAAAACAACAATCATATGGTGAAAAAATGCCAGCAAGAAATGAGGATTCTGTTGTGTTTTTGAAAAAAAAATTAGCGAGTGAAGTGTGCACACTACTCACGCCAGTTATGTCTTCGAGCGCGCGCTGGGTTTGTTTTCTTCAGAATTTTGGTCTTTTTGAAAAATAGTGTCATCAAACCGTGCTCCATTCTCTGATAAAGCACAGTTTTCAGCCAATCAGAGAATGTGGATTGACTTGACTATTATATATAGTAATTAACAATGAACTGGTAGATACTGACCTTCCATCCTACCAACAACAGTCATTCTGTTGTCTCTCAGAGAAACAAGTGCTAAAAATGGATAGGTGGTCTCTCGTAGTGCTTTGGATACTATAAGAAAACAACATTAGAGTGCTGAGGTGCTTTGATCATACAAGTCATTCATCAATGCCGACAATAGAAATCAAAATGATCTGACAGTACTCCAACGAAACGACCTGCCAAGTGATACATACAATGTACATACATGTACATACTGTACATACTTTATTATTATTATTATTATTATTATTATAATTATAGAGTCGTTTTCGTATGAGTGGGAAATCTACGGCATGGAGTTACGGTCATGGTACGGAATCAAACACATCTATTCAACCAATCACAGTGCACAAAATCATTGCTCAACCAATCAGAATGCTTGGATACTGCACGATGATGGCGTGATATGGTCACGGTCACGGCACAAACCGTACCGTAGCTACTTCCCACTCATACGAAAATGACTCTATGCTCTAAATGCTAAAAACTAATTATAAGAAATACTCTATTTAAAACCTATACAAATGTAACACCTACAATGTACTGGGACTATTAGCCATTAACAAAACGAGCATGGGACTGGGAACGAGTTTATTAGAATTAATGCAATTACGAAATTAAGTTCATGACATGAAACAGCATGTTGAAATTAACATATGTGCAAAGTTTGATGTGATTTGAGCGAATTCTGTCGGAATTATAAACTTTTGAAATTGTGTTGTCCAGCCAACATTTTACAGTGCATGTATGGTTTGGCTGGACAGCGTCATAAATTTTCAGAGTTTGTATGGGGAAATAGACATATTTGATACCCTCTAGCATCGTCAATATTAAGCCGAAGTTCAGCAAACTTTCCAGACTAGCTAAGTTTGATCTCTCTCAGAATATGATACCCATTTTTGCTAGTTTCTTATTGAATTAGTTTTACGGACTTGGTCCCAGTCTGCCTGCTCGTTTAGGTAATGGCTAATTGTAGAGCAGATTTCGTATGACCGTGAAAAACGACGGCATGGTCACGGCACGGCACAGATTCATTCAGAATCCTAAAACATCATGGTCATGACATGACACCTAGAGCTGCGCCATGAGATTTTTACAGTTATACGAAATCTGCTCTAAGTGACCAGTGACTGCTATGTTTGTACCTCGATATCCTTCAGCTGAATTGACATCACATGCCCAGAATAACATATTACCATTAACATACTCTTTAAAGCCAGAATTATTCATAGTGCAACTGAGAGGACAAAGGAAATACAAATATTAGATTAACAAATAAAATAAGATACACCTATTCCAAATATCGTTGTCCGGGCCGAAAGCAACAAGCAACAAGCTGACAACCGCAAAAGACTTTGGGACTTTCTCCTTATTCATTTATTCATCCGTAGACATTTTAACAACATGCATTTTCAAATTGCCGAATAGTTCCAAATGATTGCTATTCAACGCTCGTAGGGATGACTCTCCACGGATAAATAAATTATTTAGGAGATTCCCAAAGTCCTTTGTGGTCGTCAGCTTGTTGCTTGTTGCTTTCGGCCCGGACAACGATATTTGGAATAGGTGTATATTGAAAGAGAAATACATGTACAGTGAACTCTCTCCTTACAGACACCTCACTATTGTGGACACCCACCATTATGGGTACCTTGCTATTGTGGACACCCTGCCATTACTGACACCTCATTATAGTGGATACTCTGGACACTATTGTGGACACCCACCATTATGGGTACTTTGCAATTGTGGACACCCTGCCATTACTGACACCTCATTATAGTGGATACTCTGGACACTATTGTGGACACCCACCATTATGGGTACCTTGCTATTGTGGACACCCTGCCATTACTGACACCTCATTATAGTGGATACTCTGGACACTATTGTGGACACCCACCATTATGGGTACCTTGCTATTGTGGACACCCTGCCATTACTGACACCTCATTATAGTGGATACTCTGGACACTATTGTGGACACCTTGCTACAATACAATACAATACAATACTATACAATACTACCAGTATAGTGAATACTCCACAATACGAACACCTCATTATAGTGGATACTCAGCCATTATCGACACCTCGCTATTGTGGACACCCTGATATTGCGAACAAGAGCTGGACCCTGGGCTGGTGACATACATGTAGATTTCACTGAAATAACCCTCGATATTGCAGACCCTCATTATTACACACACCAAACCAGCCCTGACTAATGATACTGGGTGTCCTCTTTATAGACAAGTTACTGTAGTTATGAACAAGTTATTGAATAAATCCACAGTATACTTGTGATCAAAACCCAAATTCTCCTTTGAAATTCAAAGAATCTCGAGAAGAATTTAGATTTTGATCAGAGATCACTTGTACTCACCCACAGAAGTCTGAAGTATCTTGGTGTTCATCACAATGAAGGTATATCAATAGAAACCTTAGTTCTTTCTTGGCATCATTGAGAGCCTACATTACACATGATATTTCACCTCTTTATGTTTGTAGTATTAATATTGTTTTCAGACATTTTCTAATGTCCATCAACTATACATATATTATTATTCAAACAGAGTCGTTTTTGTTTGAGTGGGAAGTTTAATAGCTACAGTACGGCTCGTGCTGTGTCCAAGCATTCTGATTGGTTGAACAATGACTTTGCGCATTGTGATTGGTTGAATAGGATTCTGTACTGTGACCATAACTCTGTACCGTAGGTTTCTCACTCGTGAAAACGACTCTATGATGTTCATAAGTCACAGCATTTACCATTTATAAGTTACTTTAGATCGACAGCAGTCTATTGAAGACTGCAACGGTCATTTGTAGATTGAAGTTTCTGCTATCACAGACAAACAGTGATAGATTCCTGTTTTATTATTATATATATTAATATTACATTTGGGTGTAGACAAACCCTGGACCCCACTTTCTGGACCCTGATCTGGACCCCGATCTGGAACTTCATCTGGACCCCCATCTGGACCTTCATCTGGACCCCCATCTGGACCTTTCAGAAAATATTTTTTTAAGCATTTACCTGTGTATTTTCAGCTTGGTATTTTCTCTTAGTAACGATTGATCGTAGCTATCGTAGATTGTAGGCGGCCATCTTTGTTTTTGTTAGACAACCACATGGCACATGAACCCTCTCCCCCTCCTCCCCCTGGGGAGGAGGAAACGTGATTAAATTATCGCATTTCGTCGTAAATCGACACCCGACACCTACGTAGACAAGATCGTGCACTACCGCAACACGTCTTGCACAATGGCAGAATGCAAGGAAAGTGATGGCAAGTTCATCCGTATTCATCACATTGAATATTTATCTGAAAGAAAATTCTATAACATTTGAATGTTGATGTTAGCAGTAATTATCACAAAATAGCAGACTGTGTGCACTTACTTTAATTGAATGGTCTTTTGAGCAATTCGATCCTTCATGGGTCTTCAAGTACAGTAATGTTGTAACTGGAAGCCAGAGTCGGCAAGCCCCAGGGGAGGAGGGTTCATGTGCCATGTGGTTGTCTAACAAAAACAAAGATGGCCGCCTACGATCTACGATAGCTACGATCAATCGTTACTAAGAGAAAATACCAAGCTGAAAATCGTTTTATACACAGGTGTAAATGCTTAAAAATATATTTTCTGAAAGGTCCAGATGAGATGGGGGTCCAGATGGGGGTCCAGGGTTTGTCTACACCCATTACATTTTACTATTTCAAATATGACAACGTTTGCAACATTACCTGGCTATAAGTGCCTTGGTAAAACGTAGGGTGTGTAGTTCCATACTTGTATTCAAAATATTCTTTGAACTTCACGACATCCTCTATAGCAGTCCTACGGGCTAAAAATAGAGACAACACATGATTGAAATTACAGTTGCAACTACTCGAAAAGTACTCTCACAGATCACAAAGAAGTACTTACGGTGGAAGAATGACGGCCAAACCAACCGTACTACAATAAAAGCAATATTGATTGATATCATTATAATTTATGCTATAAGAAAACTGTCATTTGTTTGCTTCCCTGACAAACCCAGAAACCATTGCGGTTCATGGGATAAAACAGAGGGTCTGGTGACCGGCGGCAACTCATTCATTGACACCAGGCACCGGTTACACGAAAGGTGGTTAGCGCTATCCACCGGAAGATAAGTCCTATCCAATGGATAAAATGTATTGGATAACTGAATCAGTTTTATCTGTTGGATAAGAGTTATTACAGGTGGATAGTGCTATTGCTGGTTTGCAATACACGTCACGGCGGCCATCTTGGTTGAACTTCAACAAAAGATTGCTCATTAGTGTCTATTGTTTGTTCAACCAACATGGCCGCCGTGTCTTTATCTCTTGATTCTCAAGGGATTGATTGAAAACCAAGAATTCAGCTTTCCTGCAACCGGCTCCAGCATACTACATGTACATATGAAGGGCTCCCTGCAAGATTAGAACAACGTAAGTGATCTCTGATCAAAATCTAAATTCTCCTCGAGATTCTTTGAATTTCAAAGGAGAATTTGGGTTTTGATCACAAGTCACTTACTCCGTTCTTGCAGGGACCCCTTCATATGTGAATTGCAATAAAAAATCAAATTATATTTTCTTGGAATTCAAAGTGACTTACCTACAAATTTTAAGATATCAACCATAACACTGGTAGAAAACTTAAACGGGAACAGCAAGACTGACAACATCCAAATAAAAAATCCCTGGATCAAAATAAATGAGTGTTAGTTGGTTACTGCACTTGTAGCCTGCGTAATGGCCCTTGGGAAGGGGATGGGAGTGGGGATAGTGGGGAGGGGAAAGGGACAGACCCCTCCCCTTCCCCAACCCTTTCCAAGAGAACAAGAGAGCCGCTATGCAGGCTAACCTTGCCTGTAATTTGAAAGCAGACAATAGATAGAGCAGCCATACTGTATGGGAATTACAGCTGATAGAAACCAAGCAATATAAGAATACTCTCTGGTTGATAGCACATGAAAATTTGCCTGTCATTTGAAGGCAGATAATGAGATTCATGGACTTTTACCAGCTGATAGACACCAAGCAATAGAATACTCTCTGGTTGATAGCACATGAAGGACAGTGTTTGCCTGTCATTTGAAGGCAGATAATGAGATTCATGGACTTTTATACCAGCTGATAGAAACCAAGCAATAGCATACTCTCTGGTTGATAGCACATGAAGGGCAGTGTTTGCCTGTCATTTGAAGGCAGATAATGAGATTCATGGACTTTTACCAGCTGATTGAAACCAAGCAATAGAATACTCTCTGGTTGATAGCACATGAAAATTTGCCTGTCATTTGAAGGCAGATAATGAGATTCATGGACTTTTACCAACTGATAGAAACCAAGCAATAGAATACTCTCTGGTTGATAAACATGAAGCCAGGGCAGTGTTTGCCTGTCATTTGAAGGCAGATAATGAGATTTGTGGACTTTTACCAGCTGATAGAAACCAAGCAATAGAATACTCTCTGGTTGATAGCACATGATGGACAGTGTTTGCCTGTCATTTGAAGGCAGATAATGAGATTTGTGGACTTTTACCAACTGATAGAAACCAAGCAATAGAATACTCTCTGGTTGATAAACATGAAGCCAGGGCAGTGTTTGCCTGTCATTTGAAGGCAGATAATGAGATTCATGGACTTTTACCAGCTGATAGAAACCAAGCAATAGAATACTCTCTGGTTGATAGCACATGAAGGGCAGTGTTTGCCTGTCATTTGAAGGCAGATAATGAGATTCATGGACTTTTACCAGCTGATAGAAACCAAGCAATAGAATACTCTCTGTTTGATAGCACATGAAGGACAGTATTTGCCTGTCATTTGAAGGCAGATAATAATAATAATAATAATAATAATTTTTTAATTTTTTAATTTTTTAAGATAATGAGATAACGATTCATGGACTTTTACCAGCTGATAGAAACCAAGCAATAGAATACTCTCTATTTGATAGCACATGAAGGGCAGTGTTTGCCTGTTATTTGAGGTAGATAGCAAGAAGAATTACCTGATTATGTCTAATTATAGTTACATCTTCTGTGATACTTGTTGCTGCAATAGTAGCAGTGCCCACATCATCATCATCATTTTCGTCATCATCATCATGGATTGCACTCTGGTCATCAGCCTCGTGTGGTTCGTGGTGAAATACCATAGCAGCCCCTTCAGCTTTATTGAATGTGTCTTGAACAGCAGTCTGAGCAAAGTAGAACAAGACAATATAGGGGACTTGCACTAAGAGGTCCAGCAGTGTCAAAATGAAATCCAGAAATGAAACGAGCAGCTCGAAATTAGTAAAAGGGCAAAGTTTCAGCTCATAGTGACTGTGACACAGGAGAAATGACATTAAAAATAAAATCGCAAATTTTATTAGGATTCGTATAGGAAAATGTGCTGGATTGCAAGCTCTTGCCATCCAATGCATTTTCCAAACAAAATCTTAGAAAACGTTCAATTTAATGTTCTCCTGTGTGAGACATAATGAGCTGAAACTTAGCCCATTTACTAATATTGAGTTCATTTTGGGGTCACGTCACCTCTCAGTGCAAGTGGTCCATTCATTCTCAAACTCATTAATAATTCGAAAGGACAAAACAAAGAAAATCACTTGGAAATGTGTTCTAATTAACATAAAATTTGTCCCACTTTAGCTTTGAATATCTTCCATTATCAATCATTAATGAGTTGGAGAAGTTGTCCCAAAGCCTACAATTCGGACTGGACGGGATTTCCAGTCCTTGGAATTAGTTCTACTTCCAAGGCAAAGCACAGTTGAATCTCTCCATAATGGCCACCTCAGGAATAAAGTTTGTGAGCATTGTGTAGAGGTGGACATTATGGGTTTCAAAAACAATAACTGTATGGACTGGTTAGTGGCCAGGACAAAAACCCTGGTCGTTACAGAGAGGTGGCTGTTGTGGGGAGGTTTCAATAGCAATAACTGTATTGACTGGTTAGTGGCCAGGACAAAAAACTCTTGGTCGTTACAGAGAGGTGGCTGTTGTGGGGAGGTTTCAATAGCAATAACTGTATGGACTGGTTAGTGGCCAGGACAAAAACCCTGGTCATTACAGAGAGGTGGCCATTGTGGAGAGGTGGCCATTGTGGAGAGGTGGCCATTAGACATTCAACTGTATTTACATGTATTAACCAATAGGGAAGGACTCCTTCTTGTTATAGCTCGATGAACAAAAGAAAAAGCTTTGTGTATATATATATTATGCACAGTGTATATTGTATATATTTCTCAATCAAAACAGTTTTGAAAACGACTGTAAGCTTATATATTACAAGTGTAAATAAATACAAGTGTTTGCATAACACATCGTAATTCTTTTTTTTTATGTGATTACGTGAAATTAGACATTCGCATTACATGTAAATTTAGGTCGAATTATGAGATTAAGAAAAACACATTAAAACAACTTCAAAACTCTTTGAAATAAATAAATCATCTCAGAAAGAATTGAAACGTCTTCTTACAAAATCAAGTTTTATAAGATGTTATTTTAAAAATTAAGCTTAAGTTACAAAATACAAATAAAGGTTTTAAAATTCCCCTCGCAAGTATCCGTTACCACGGCCGTACATCTACACAGTATATACGATTATTACACCATCGTACTTCAACTAAACCTCATTACAATCTCTACCTCGATATCCCATTGATGACGTTCCAGTATTTGTCGACATTCGTCCATGTCATCGATTGCCGTGATATCCTACACAAATACATGGTTTAAAACATCAAAAACTATCTCCTTGATGAAAAGCCACTTAGAAGGAAGTGCAAGAAACTCCCTAGAGGTGTTTAATACCTGAAAATGAGCTACGATTTCAAGCTGATCTTCAGTGAAATCACTTCCTTCTTCGGGGGCCGCCATCTTGGAAAGAACTGAGGATGAACGGTTGTGATTGGACGAGTGAAACTAGGCAGAACACAGGAATCCCAACGAGGCGGACAGAGAATGAGATATCAGAATCGGGGATTCGGGAAAGGGATCACATCATGTGACAGGGAAGAAGTTATGGTAACGGTTCGTGCCGTCTCCAAGCATTTTGATTGGTTGAACGA
This sequence comes from Actinostola sp. cb2023, assembly GCA_033675265.1. NCBI lineage: Eukaryota > Metazoa > Cnidaria > Anthozoa > Actiniaria > Actinostolidae > Actinostola > Actinostola sp. cb2023. The sequence goes on from JAUJYZ010000724.1 coordinate 567,688, forward strand.
TGACTTTGCGCACTGTGATTGGTTGAATAGGATGGATTCGATTCCGTACCTTAAGGACGTTCGCGGGCAAAAAAACTATCCATGTTTTTTTCCTGAAACTTCGCATGGTGAAATAAGATCATTATAGAAGCTAAATGAGCAAATAAAAAATGGGGGTCACCGACTTCGCTATGGAGCCATATTTCTTCAAAGTATACCCTTTTTCTGATCGAGAATGTCGAGAATGACAGGTATTTTTTTGTAGAAAAACTAAACGGATTGCCAAAATTTTCCTCAAATGGCTATCTAAGAGTTTATAGAATAAAATTATGTACAAAGATTTGTGAATATATAGAAACAACCTGTAGTTTTTGGCTCATATTTACAGTCACCACGTAGCCATCGACGACTCTTTCGCGTGAAGGTAGGTTGAAGTTTTCATCTAAATTCGTGTTTTTATCAAAATCTAACCATGTTTTTTTCTTTAAATTTGGTACATGGGGAGCTTTTATGATTCTTTGTAAAATCACAAAATAAAAAATGGGGGTCACCGGTATCGTTCTCGAGATAATTAAAATCGTCTACGTAACATGCGTGACTGGCTGCCATCTTGGACGTGAGGAAAGAGGACTGGACAGAGATGATTCGAACCTTGATTTTATGCGCAGAAAAGATGCGCGTGAACAATGCGCGTGAACGTCCTTAACCGTATGTGCCCAGAGGTATGTGCCGTAGGTTTCCCGGCAATCATACGAAAAACTGCGTCGGTGTATAACAATACAATGTGTTAGGGACTAGCGGATAAACTAGTAGAGACTGCGTCGGTGTATAACAATACAATGTGTTAGGCCGGGACTAGCGGTTAAACTAGTAGAGACTGCGTCGGTGTATAACAATACAATGTGTTGGGGACTAGCGGTTAAACTAGTAGAGACTGCGTTGGTGTATAACAATACAATGTGTTAGGGACTAGCGGTTAAACTAGTAGAGACTGCGTCGGTGTATAACAATACAATGTGTTAGGGACTAGCGGTTAAACTAGTAGAGACTGCGTTGGTGTATAACAATACAATGTGTTAGCTAGGGACTAGGGGTTAAACTAGTAGAGACTGCGTTGATGTATAACAATACAATGTGTTAGGGACTAGCGGTTAATCTAGTAGAGACTGCATTGGTGTATAACAATACAATGTGTTAGGGACTAGCGGTTAAACTAGTAGAGACTGCGTTGGTGCATGTATAACAATACAATGTGTTAGGGACTATAGCGGTTAAACTAGTAGAGACTGTGTTGGTGTATAACAATACAATGTGTTAGAGACTATAGCGGTTAAACTAGTAGAGACTGTGTCGGTGTATAACAATACTTAACAAATAGAAAACGTTTCCCGTGTTTACATAGCCTGATATAAACACGAGGGAAGTTTGGGAGAAGTCGAGAGCTATTGTGTAAAACCGAGCCGTTAGGCGAGGTTTTACACAGAGCTCGAGACTTCTCCCAAACTTTCCCGAGTGCTCAGGCATATTAAGGCCTGGGTCAAGGCTGACCACGCTCTTTCAAGGTGAACAGTAGTCTAACTTTGGTTGGTTGTACCCAATAGCATCGAGTTCACTACATCTAATCCCGGATCTAATAGTATAAACTTTCCTATTCTACATTTTGGCTTATACTGTTGCCATGGTGACACGTCCTGTGACATTTGACCTGAATTGCAAGAAAATATGATATAATGCTTCGGGAGAGCAGTAAAGAGTACAAATGTAAGAGAGTAAAAGGGTGGAAGTAAAGCATGTTGTCATGTAGTTTTTCAGTCCAACTAGATATCTTGGAAAAGTAAGTTAATTTCTTAGAAAAATCAGGATATCAAATTTCACATTTACCTTAATTAGCCTTTCCCTTAAAAGTTCCGCCCATTACAGTTGGATCGATAATGTATACACTAACCCTGATACAATTACGTAAAGATACCCGCAATGTTTAAAGAGTCTACCTATCTCCCAGAGGCTTTATCAAATTTTCTTACAATAAGGGTTCAAAGGTCAGATTACATGTTTCCATGGAAACTGTTATCAGAAAGTGTTAGCCTTGCGACCTCATCACATCTGCCAAAATATCAAAACAATAGTTTACAAAGATGAGAATATAGACCACCTCCTATTGATTTGTGGCGGCCATTTTGGAAGAGAAAAATACCCAGGCCTTAACATACCTGAGTGTTTATATCAGGCTATGTAAACACGGGAAAACGTTTTCTATTTGTTAATTATAAAATAACTACAAGGATTTCTTTCGTAAAACTCCTTTATTTACGGCGCGAGATTTTAGTGATCAAAATTTCAATTCTCCTGAAAAGCGTCAGAAATCGCCCATCATCCAATCAAATCTCACGAAAGAAATCAAAATGGCAAATTGACTCGACAACTTTTATCAATTTATGTGTGCCGTTTACTGTTTTGACACGAAAAACGATTTGAAGAATGCTTGTTACACTTTGTTTTTGTATCCTGTGAACATGAAACACGAAGAAAAGTGAGAAAAGCTGAGCCGAATCACAAGACGAAGAGTCGTCAAACTTTCTGAAATATTTGACAACTCGATGAATGGAGCACGAAGTCAGGTAGCCAAATATCCACAGTTTTTGTCGTATTTTTGAATCTTTTCGTCGCTTTTCTCGACAAGAATGTATAAACGATGGACGTTTCTAAGACATTTCAAGATATTTTTTCTCTTTGACATATTTTACTAGAGATATGAATGTTCTGGCGAACCCGCCGTGTAGCTACAAGAATCGCTCTATTTTCACTGTTACGTTTTGTGAGTATTAAATTAAATACGGCTATATTTTCTTGATATTTTCAGTCGTACACTTGAGAAAATATGTATAACTATAGAACTTACAGAACGGTTAGTATGTGATTGAGAAAACTGAGCCGTTATATTTAGCTTTCTTCGTTATTGTGGAGAAAAATAATTGGACGATTCGTCGAGTTTCTTGCCGTGTTTGAACTTGAAGCTCAATACGCCCTATGCACGAGTGCTGGTTTTCGAGATCAGGATACTAGAATCTTTTGACATAAAAATGACCACTGCCATCTGAAAAAGCAATTATTCATCAATATTTTTGGAAAATTTCAAATGTATTGGATAAAATCCCGCGAAGATATCGTAAATGACATTTATAGAGTTTAGTATGGGATTTTGCCGTCATGAGTACACAGCCTCGTTCTGGTGTATTTTCAGAATTAAAAACGTTCATAACTCTGCAAGGACATGCCATTTCGTCCTAAAACTTTTACACTTATCCTATATAAATATGTTCTTTAAGTGGAACATGTTAAACCTTGAAATTAAGCAATTTAGAAAATTGATGTACATTAGAACGAGGCTGTGTACTCATGACGGCAAAATCCCATACTAAACTCTATAGAGTCGTTTTCGTATGAGTGGGAAACCTATGGCACGGAGTTACGGTCACGGTACGGAATCGAACACATTGTATTCAACCAATCACAGCGCGCGAAATCATTTTTCAACCAATCAGAATGCTTGGATACCGCACGATGATGGCGCGATACGGTCACGGCACAGCACGAACCGTACCGTAACTACTTCCCACTCATACGAAAACGACTCTAAATGTCATTTACGATATCTTCGCGGGATTTTATCCAATAATTTTTAAAATTTCCAAAAATATTGATGAATAACTGCTTTTTCAGGCAGTGGTTATTTTTATGTCAAAAGATTCTAGTATCCTGATCTCGAAAATCAGCACTCGTGCATAAGGCGTATTCTTGCAAAATTACTTAATTTTCGGTTTAAAATCATCAAAACCACATCTACATAGAACTTGAACTTAATTAAACAAGAAAAACTGTGATTCTATGGCTTTTGCCAGGAGCCCGCTTTTGCTTAGTAAATAATACATGTTTGACAACAGAAAAAAATACATTTGTGGTCAGTTATTTTTACAATCAAATCCACTGCATCGCTTCAAGGTTGTTCAAGGTCATGAACCATGTTTACATAGCCTCATATCAACATAGTAATTAACCAATCAGAGCGCGCGTTATATGTAAATTATTTTATAAATTATTTTATAAAATGTGTTAGTGTTGTTTATTAGATGCAAAGAAACAAAAGAAAACAAAAGAGTGAGTGTCTAATAGTGTGTATTAGTGTAGTTAGTATAATGCCCAGGTTTAATTATTGGAATCACTCTATAACAATACAATGTGTTAGGGACTAGCAGTTAACTAGTAGGGACTAGCGGAGACTGCGTCGGTGTATAGTAACAATCAAAAAGTGCGTAGAATTTAACGATACTTTTTAAAACACCGTGCATAAAAGCACTCAATTTTTTTGGCGTTTCGGACGTTAGTCCTTCGATCGACGTCGGAGTGAAAAAACGCACAAATTATTGATGAGTTTAATTTGTTCCATGCGTAGATGCAGAAGACGTGATACGGCGAATTGCCCTTGTAATTAACTCATGATCATCCAATTAATTGCTCATTGCATAGTGTATATATTACGTACTTTGAATCCAGGATTTTTTTCTGATTTTGGTCAAAAATTCATTTAGCGATTGTAGCCAAACCATTTATCACAACTCAATTGAACTTGTGACTGTACATTTGGGATGAATATTAAAGAGTTCCATATCTACCAATCAGAGATCAGAAATTAATCATTGTGTTACGATGTCTACGAAGAAAACAATGTCGATGCTTTTACGATAAATACGGCACAGAAATTGTGTCCGACGCCCTTAAGAGTGGATGCCAGTAAGGATCGAGACTAATTCTTCAACTCAAAAAATTCGAATTTAATTTTCTTTCACCATATCATTCCTTTTGATGACCTATTTTAGGGAAAAATACTAAAAAGTTCCAGCGATTTTTATTTTAGGAGAAATTTCCAGTTTTTAAAAACCCGTCTGTCGACCGAAAATTTTCGGCTAAATAATAAGCCAAATTTGAACAGTCGGTGTGTGTTCGCCTCTAGCTCTACAACAATGACATTCAGTACACTGAATAAACGTTTCATGGTCTTTTCTACTGCATAATTTATTTTTCTGTAACTTCTGTAGTTGTTTTTCAAATTTGGTTTTAGAAAGGTATACTAAGCGCCATAAACGGAACGTTGAAATATAGGCAATGTTTGAAATACGAAAAAGGAATCTGGTACATCAATTTTTGAAGAAAACGCCATGTCCCAGGAAAGCTTCACGTTTGCTCTTTCAGTTTAGAAAGTTTCCAGCTTGGGAATTCAATGTAGCATTTTTGAGAAATAGAACTATTAGGCTTGGGACTGCCAAAATTAGCATAATTTTCGTCCTGTGGCGGACATTTTTGTCGTTCAAACACAAAACTTAATTCCAAAACACGACTATCTTGCACTTTTAGTTGATCGCTGCCAACTGATAACAATCTTGGAGTTAATAAGAGTTATTTTCAACCATATTTGAGCTATTTCAGCCACATAAGCTCCTAAAAAATAGTGACAATTAGCATATTCATTGATCAAATATAAACACCGTTTCCGAAAATTGTGGTTCTTCACTCTAAAATGCTTAAAATGCTTAGAGTTTGCTCCAAATAAGATTTACAAACAATTGCACTGATTTCTAGTTCAAACTGGCGCTTTATCATGAAGAGTTCGGATAATTTGACACGATGCTCCACTTTGTTGACAAGCCAATTATGTAACGCAATGTAGCTGCTGCAAGTCACGCTACTGCCCTTCGAATAAAATTTTTGCGGCATGAAATAATAGTTTTAATCATAAAATATAATACTAAACAGAATTCATACTTGCTTGAATGGGTGGAATTTCGTATAAACGTTGTTTAAACAAAATTCGTATTTTGCTGTTATCTGATCGACCATCTATGCTAATTTTAACTTTTGCGAGAGTTATTTACGACTATCGAAACACAAACATTGTTGAAAATCATTCCTATTGACTCGAACATTGTTTTCCATCAGCAGCAATCAACTAAAAATGCGAGATAGCCGTGTTTTGGCGTTAGGTTTTGTGTTTGGATGACAAAAATGTCCGCCACAGGACGAAAATTATGCTAATTTTGGCAGTCCCAAGCATAATAGTTTTATTTCAAAAAAAATGCTACATTGAATTCCCAAGCTTGAAACTTTCTAAACTGATAGAACATACGTGAAGCTTTCCTGGGGCATGGCGTTTTCATCAAAAACTTATGTACCAGAATCCTTTTTCGTACCTCAAACATTGCCTATATTTCAACGTTCCGTTCATGGCGCTCAGTATACCTTTTTAAAACCAAATTTGAAAAATAACTACAGAAGTTACAGAACAATAAATTATATAGTAGAAAAGACCAAGAAACGTTTATTAAGTGTGCTTAATGTCATTGTTGTAGTTCTAGAGGTGAACACATACCGACTGTTCAAAGTTGGCTTATAATTTAGCCAAAAAAATTAAGTAGACAGACGGGTTTTTAAAAACTGGAAATTTCTCCTAAAATAAAAATCGCTGGAACTTTTTAGTATTTTTCCCTAAAATAGGTCATCGAAAGGAATGATATGGCGAAATAAAATTAAATTCGAATTTTTTGAGTTGAAGATTTAGTCTCGATCCTTACCGGCATCCACTCTTAAATACTCCCACAGTTTGGTTCAAGACTTTCATGCACGTATATATGAACGCGTATATATATGTACCCTGTCATATAGTTAATATTGTTTTGACTTGTTTTTCGCTTAGCTAGTAAACATTGTTTTGAATTTGATGAACTGAGACGAAAAGAATTGAAAGAGCTTAGAGCCTTGGTGCTATATTTAGAATCCAATCGCGCTCACTATAATTCTCTCCCGGTTCTTTACAGTAAATACCACACAACGGCGGTGACTATTTCCAGCATCCCATATCGCCATTTTTCGCTTTTCAAAAAAGTTATATTCGGATTCAAATCAAGTGCAAATTTCAAACAGCTGAACAACAACACATTGTATTTTCGCAAGACAAAAGCCCTTGCAGGTTTAATCTTCAGCTTTTGTTTAAGATGCACAAAGACTAATGGACAAGATACGCTCCATCGACAATTACTTATTATTGCTTTTCATTGCAGTTTAACAGCTACTTCAAGCATGGAGTAAACATTCGAAAACACGGGCTCCCGTTGTGTCACCACTAATTTGGTCCATTGGACAAAGAGCTAAATTTGCACAGCTTCATTTGTGTTCCCACGGTTTCGGAATTTAGACAACAAACACCGAAATACCAAAAACTGGAACTCATTGGGAATATTCGGCCATCTGACGTACGAAGCAGAAAGCGGCAGAGCCGTTCGACAGTACACGAGGCAGGCCCATGTGTAGAAGATGGCTGTCTGAATATAATCCTGTGTTGGAGTGAAGGTGATAGAGAGTAAATATTGCTCGCTGAAGAGTTGATCCACTTGTCAGGCGTTAGTGTGATGTCCAATCCCTCGTTGTCAGACCAGAAGAAAGTCACGAACTCTGCCACCGAATGTTGATTTTCTGCTGTACTATAAAATCAGGACAACAGGGACGAAAGCTGAAGGGAAATTCCGTTTTGTGGAGAACTTGAAGCAGTCGACATTTGAACAAGATGAAGTCTTCTGGTCGTCAAAATTACCTTCCTCAAATAAACAGATCGAAGTCTCTCTGCTCTTCAAGAATGGGAGATGAGAAGTGCGGCTACGTATCCAAGCGCCGCAGCTCTGCGAGTGCATCTGAGATGGGAGAAATCAAAGAAGATTGTGCTGTTCATGATAGGGAACATGAAGAATCGGCAAAGAAAGGCGTAGATATCGAAATGCCACATAACAAGGCGTTAACAATCAGAAGGCACTCGGCCGATCAGACCTTCAAGAATCCACCAGTCTTGATTCGCAACAATCATGTAAGAATACGAAAATATAGCTGTCCCGACGTACATTCACCTTCGAGCTATCCTCAACCTCTCAGACGAGCTAGCGTTACTGGAATGCACCCTTCAGTTACTAAGCTTTGTGGAGTAGGGCATGCACAATTCCCGGTTGAGAATGATGATTCGAAAACAAGTCAAATGAAACAACTCACAACTCGTCAAGAGTGTGTTGAAATAGGTAAACAAAGTGTTGGCACTACTCGCCTTCACGAAACGAAAACTAAAGCCAAAATTGAAGCACTTCCAAAACTAAAGCCCGAGTCTAGAGAAATGCTGCAAAGCTGGGTAGTAACAAAAAAGTCCAGCAACGAGCTATGCACGTTGAAGGAGCACAGTGTGGACAGTGATTCAACAAATAGTTTACGTAGTGATTCTGTCAATGCAAACACGTTTCACGAAGAAATGATTTCTTTATTGAGTTATTCAGGTGAAGTGCGCAAAGTACACGGGAACCTATCGCCCAAACCGACGGCAAACCGAGGTCGGACTAGCATTATCGCATGGCTAAAGGGGATAAATTCCATGTAATGAACTCAAACTGCACCGTCATTCCCGGAGTCGTTCCGCGTGTTGCCTCTGGGTTTACGTAATAATTCGAGTTCGTATTGGTAAGCTAGTTAAGGACACATGGACATGCAGAAGAAACGACAATATCAATAATACACCTCTCCAGAAATGTTTGGTGGTAAATATTGTCATATATAGTGACTCCTTCATGACTTATTTGCTTGGTGTACGCTATACCGAAAATATACCATATATATAGCTACGGCTGGATAAATGATGTGCATAACATTAGTATTATTATACACCTATTTCAACTAACCGCGTTCAAAGCAACAAGCGTCAAGCCAAGACCGAAGAGAATGCTGGTTATGTGCTGACAATTATTTAAATCACAATTGTTTCTATAAGGACTAATTCAGTACAAAATGTGAACATTTTCACTTGCTTGTTTGCATATCACACTTCGTTCCATAGAAAATAGGTCTGATTTGAATAATTTGATAACACAAAACCAGCAATCATTTCGGTCTTGGCTTGACGCTTGTTGCTTTGAACGCGACTACGTTAGTTGAAATAGGTGTATATAACTCCTTGGTCGAATTCCTTCTAAGAACGTCCGCATAGGAGGCTGGTCCTACAGCGGAGTCACAAGAAAAGAATTGAGTTCGATTCCCACGGTTGTTTAATACAGATGATAAATCATTCGCACTATTTAGTTAGTACATATTTGTAAGAGCATCGAGACCTTGTGGGATGCTAGAGCTCCCAATATCTATTATTATTATCAGTATAAACTGGTAAAGAAAGGCCAAGTAAATCGGACAACGAAATCGATCGTATTGCGTAATTAATATCATTGCGTAATTGCAAGTTGAAGGACGTTCAGTGTTGCACGTACCCGGCCTATCCTAAAATACCGATGATGCAATTCTTGGTTTGCACGTTACGTCATAGCCGCCATGTTGGATGACAATAACAAAGCACTCTATTCCAGAATAGGAATACACGGAATAAACACTAGCTTGGATGCTTTTATTTCAGCACATTTAAAATTCCAAACTGTTCCTTGTAACTTTATTATGATACAACAAGGAATCGTTTCATTTTAGAGTGGACAGTAGCTGCGCGACAGCGAATTAGGGATGTTATTCCGTGGAATATGGTCAATCGAACGCACCCTAATATTCTTTTGTTAGATCATCCAACATGGCTGCTGCATCATTGATATGTTATTTATATCTCAAGGGATTTTGAATCATGTGGTTGCAACCCAAGAATAGCACAATTTTTCACAGTGACATGTCAGTTCAAAGTAGACTGAGGATGCAACGCAACGCCATTGCGAGAGAAGTTGGATAACGCCACGTGCAAAAATAATAATAATAAAGCAGAAGATCGCTCTACTTTTCTCTCAAGGTAGTTAAGGCCTGGGTCCGGAGCTTAAAAACGATCGAAAAAATAGTTGTTTTTGACGTTTAAACGTGGTGACTATAGAGGTAACTAGACGAAACTTGGCACAATGATTGCGGAAAACGTTAGGACAACTATACCTAACTTCATTTTACCAACATGACAGTACAATTAAGATCTCTATGGGCTCCTGACCCAGCATGTTATTCAGCTCTATTACATGAGAAGCATTGATTTTGATATTAAAATTTTTGCCACTTACAAAACTCGAAAGCGGATCCACGAATTAGTGTCTTTCTCGAATATGACGTTATAGATCACGTGACCACCACAAAAAAGCAAACCAAAATTTTAAGGATGTCAAACTAATAAAACATGTAAATATGACTTGAAAATGTATTTCCATAGTCAAGCAATTCTTCATTCTGTCCTCAAGGTCAAACCCAGTCCTTAAACTACCTTGAGCTTGCACCTTCAACGCAATATCATTCCCCGTTGAGAGTTGCAAAGAGAGATGATATGTTACGCTTGAAAATGTTTTCGATCTGAAACTTGTCTGTTATACAAGAAAATTAAAATGCCTCGTGTAGCATGGCCTTGGGAGTGACTGACCTATATGCTCCACCGATCGAGAAGCCACCAAGCTGAGATGACGCACACCTAAAAAATAATACCTAATAATACCTTGGGAGTAGCTGACCTATATGGTCCACCGATCGAGAAGCCACCAAGCTGAGACTGACGTACACCTAAAAAATAATACCTAATAATACCTTGGGAGTGGCTGACCTATATGCTCCACCGATCGAGAAGTCCGACCAAGCTGAGATGATCGATGTACACCTAAAAAATATTACCTTTACTCCCTTGGCGCTCAGATTCATTGCCATCAGATTGGAATTAGCTGAAGCAAGTAATGGATTTAAAGTGCAACTAACCCCTATGAGATTGTTTTACTGAAAATCTATTCAATATTAGCTGAATAGTTGGAGGGTTCAGTATTTTGTGATTTGAACCTTGCGTTTATGAGTTATATAACAGGTTTGAAATCTCAATATGCAAATTTGATGACGTCTACTAAGGAATTTGCCATAACTTATTTAGACTTTTTCAAGAAGAAATTATTTTTTTGAAATGGGCAAAAAAGTCATAAAATCATTTATAAAGACTGTGAAAATATTCTGTAAGTTTTCAAATGTCAATAATCAGCACAAGGGCGTTTTTGTATAATAAATGATTCCTTAGTAGACGTCATCAAATTTGCATATTGAGATTTCAAACCTCTATAACTCATAAACGCAAGGTTCAAATCACAAAATACTGAACCCACCAACTATTCATACTTCATGAATATTCATTATCCCGTGCGATGACGTAATGAGCATTATATAAGGTATAATTAATTATGCAAATGTGTCAGTTCACCAAGATCGAGTTGGGAGGCAGATGTCGAGATGATACCGCCGGCAGCACGGTACGTCTCCTTCTGCGTTTTCTGCTACGTTCCTGCTGCTGACATTCAACAGGCCGTGCTGCCTATTTTTGCCTCGAAAATGCATCCGCTGTGGCGCCACAAAACCCGTCAATGTCGTCATGCAGGGCATTTGCATCTTGGTTCTTTCTGGTTTGGCGGTTGCGGGTGTGAACTCTACCGAGTATTGTATGGCCGTTGGGCAGGTCCAGAACTCTCAGGATAACGAGCAACTACAGGTTTTCGTTTAAGTTCTGTTTCTCTTTGGTTTAATTTTTGCCCTGTGTTTGATTCTGTAGAAAGTTTTGCAGTATATCTGAATTCTTAATCTTAGTGAGTAGTTTGTTTTATTCAGGAATGGGGCATCCATGTGCGTTTCTTTGTTAATTCAAGTCCATTGGGACTTGATGACTTGATTTGTACACGTGTTTTTTTTATTACTTTTGTTAAGTTTTTCTAGGTTGTTGGAGTGGAGCATTTATACCTGAAACGCCGATGCCGCTTTGCCTTACGGAACCTGGATGTGGTGATCGCAGATCAAGCAAGTCTCTGCGCTAACCAAGCAAGTCTCTGTGACTCCGGATCGAGACTATAGTATGCCGTTCTTAGTTGCGAAAAATTGGTTCATTCGAGAGCGTACGTGTGGTTTTTCGGACGCGGGGTTGTTCACGTCCACTGGGAGTCGATAGTCTCGCGTTAATTACTTGTTCGGGGTTCTTTCATTGTAAGTGAATGCCAGGGCATTGTTCTATTTTGTGTTTACTTTACTACATAATCCATGGATTTTAGCGTTTAATTAACCTTTTATTGATCTAGTTTGATTTGTTTCATAACTGGCTTGTATGATTTCAGGAAAAAGAAGCTGGGTGTATGTGACCACAGAGAAAAGAAGCTGGGTGTATGTGTCCCCAGAGAAAAGAAGCTGTGTGAATGTGACCACAGAGAAAAGAAGCTGGGTGTATGTGTCCCCAGAGAAAAGAAGCTGTGTGAATGTGACCACAGAGAAAAGAAGCTGGGTGTATGTGTCCCCAGAGAAAAGAAGCTGTGTGAATGTGACCACAAAGAAAAGAAGCTGGGTGTATGTGTCCTCAGAGAAAAGAAGCTGTGTGAATGTGACCACAGAGAAAAGAAGCTGGGTGTATGTGTCCCCAGAGAAAAGAAGCTGTGTGAATGTGACCACAGAGAAAAGAAGCTGGGTGTATGTGTCCCCAGAGAAAAGAAGCTGTGTGAATGTGACCACAGAGAAAAGAAGCTGGGTGTATGTGTCCCCCGAGATAAGAAGCTGGGTGTATGTGTCCACAGAGAACAGTACATGGGTGTATGTGACCCCAGAGAAAAGAAGTGGGGTATCTGTGTGACGCTAGAGACCAGTACATGGGTGTGTCTGTGACTGGCCCAGGGACCAGTACTTGGGCTGGGTGTGTCTGTGTGACCTAAAAGTACAGAAGTTGGGTGTGTTTGCATTTGTGTGACCCCAGAGATCAGTAGCTGGCTGTATTTGTGTGAATCTTGAGAGACATGCGTCTCAGTGTGTGAGCCAAGAATAGTGCAGCCGAGTTGGGGACTAGTCCAACATACATGCTTGAGCAATTTTTTGCTTAGAGTCAGAATTGGAAAGTTGGGGATGTGAGAAACACTTAGATTAGGAAATAGAAGTCGGGTGAGTCTGTGTGACTCCTGATAGCGATCGAGAAGTAGTAGCTGGGTGTGTCTGTTTGACCCCAGGAAATAGAACTCGGGTGACTCGTTGTGACCTTGGAGCGAGCTTTAGTCGCTGGGCGTGTCGGTGACCCCAGGAATAAAACCGAGTCGGGTGAATCGTTAATGGTGACCCCGAATCGATAATTAGTAGCTGTGCGTGTCTGTTGGACACCAGGAAAGAGAAGTCGGGTGAGTCTTGATGACCCTGGATCGAGCATTTGTAGGTGGGCTTGTTTGCGTGACCACAGATATTACTACAAACTGGGTGAGTCTCTGTGACCCCATGCATATTGAGAATGAGTAGATGGGTTTGTTTGTGTGACCCCAGGAATAGTAGCTGAGCATGTCTAGGTGACTTCAGAAATTAAAACACATGTTGGCTACGCGTGCAAGACCCCAGATAATTTCATGTAGTTGGGTGCGTCCGCATGACCCAGGAGAATTGTAGTTGGGTGCGTCTATATTACCCCGGGAAATTGTAGTTAGGTGCGTCGGTATGACCCGGAAAATTGAAGCTGGGTGACCTCTGGGAACGGTAGTATCTGTTGGTGTTTTATTGCTGGAAGTTGTAGTTAGGCTTGTTATATAGCGTCATTTTTGTGCTTAAGTATACGGACTGAGTGTACGTTACGCTCTATACGTTTTTATGTGTTATTCTCCAATTGTGAGGCGTGGGAAGGAGCTAAAGGAGCCTAAAGGCTCTACAATACCTCTACAAGTACCAGCTATATGGGATATTTCTGAAGCATGTATAGATTTTTCCAAGCTAAAGGAGCAAAATGATAGCCGCGGTGGTAAGTTTGAAGTGGTCCTCCCGCATCAATGTCGTGCCATGGTCGACTGCCCTGGCGGTGCCATCAAGAGTGGCCATCGAAAGTGGGGGCAGAAGTCGCAAAGTGGTGGGGGAAAGTGTTTTTAAAGAACCAGCTCCCAAGAACTACTGAGAGCCAGTGCTCGTAGTCGTAATGTCACGTGTGTTTCCTTATGGCTAGTATCAGGCCACATTACTCACTCATGTAATACGAAAAAGGCTTTAATGACTGGAGGCAATAAATGCATTATTGGCGTGTACATTTTGTGTATACTAGAGTGTAGTATTTATTTTATTCCCATGCATCCTACTGGGAGGAAGGCCGGGAAGTTCCAGTTTGTTTCTTTTTCATATCTTCTGGGCTTTAAGAGTTGACTCCGCAAGCGTTTGTCTATAAAGGCTGCCCTTGTGTCTCGATTCGTCAGGCAATTGGTAGTCATCTTCTCTAAGTCTGGGTGGGGGTTTTCCTGTTGAGTTTTGATTATGCTTATTATGATGAAATTCCTACTTGTTGGGTTGTATATTCCCTTAGTTTACATTTATGTGATTCCTAGTAGACGCAAGTAGTGATTGCTGGTAAGGGAAACGTTTTGCCCTTATCATGATTCGGTGCAACGAGCCGTGAAATTAAGTAGAGTTTATGGGTTATGTCATGCAGATGAAACCCCTGCCCAGGCTTAGGGAAGATGGGCTTATGTATAAGAGTAGCAGGTGGTAAGACAAGTGTGCGTCTATACGTACAGTATATTTTATTCCGATCGAGACTCCAATGTATATAGGGCGGGAGAACTTCACAGTCATTGAGCAGAATGTAAAGTCGTATTGACGGATTACAGAGACCATGACAGTTCAAGGTTATATATACAAGGGAGTAAACTTTTATGACTTTTTCGCCTTTCTTAAAGGGACTAGTTTCAAGGGTGTTTTTGATGACAGTTATTTGCAACCGAGATAAACTTTCCGGAACCATGTACATCTCGTGTAACAGTTGTTTGGTGACTGGGTCTACCGTGTATATCAAGTAGCCTGAGCATAACTGGCGTTCATGCAAGTGTTTGGGTCAAAGTATAGATCCCCTTCGGCTGGTTTTACCCCGCACAGCTGAACCATCCAAGCTGCGTCTTTGTTTCGACGCTAGGGTTTTAATTTGTGGATGAATGATACATGCACAATTTTATTTGGATAAGTCGGTCCAAGTCCCCACGCATGTACATCTAACCGAGGTCCTGTTATGGTAAACCTAGATGACAATTTTTAAAAGTTTGGTTGCGACAGTATACTGTTGATGAAAGACGGTCTTGAGGGAGAAATGTGAACATCACCTGGCCATCTGGTTGGAGAAACTTCTTTTGGGGGGTTTATCAGTCAGTGGGAATGGCGGCCATGAGAGACCTCCTCCGAAGTTTAGGGTGGTTTGTTCATTATACAATAAGGACAGATTGGGAAACTCGACGAGGGGAAATACGGTGTCGTCCGATTGTCGATTGCCCTTCGGGACAGTTAGTTTGAACAGTGAAAGTGCACCCAAGTTCGCTCTCTGTCTGCCATGTTAGACTTTGATTAGAGTTTAAGGCAAATTATCTGGGGATGGAGGTTGACTCTAACCTTCAAGTGTGTTGATTTACAAGACAAAAAATTACATTTTATAGAACTACGTAAGAACGTTTTTTGGTTTTCAAGTGGGCAATTCCCTTGAGGTCCGCGGTGCAGAGATTCTTGGATAAATATGATATTTCGTTCTTGTTGGCCTTCTCGGAAGCGAAATGGTATATTAGATTACTAATATTCGGGATATGGCTTCGGCGTTAGGGGCTGCGTGTAGGAAGCGAGATCTGGGATTATACCCAGCGTTAAGAGTTTTTAGATTCTTGAGATGACTGCATTCCGTGGAGGAGAAACGGCATGGGGCGTTTGGGCATGATCTCCATCGACGCGTCTCAGTTTTCGCGGAGACGTTTTTTCTCCAAAATCATTCACCTTGCCGTGACTTGGTTCTCTGTGACTCCTACGTCATCCGTGTCTAATTTCGGAGGACAGTGCGTGAAAAAGGGGAATTGTTCGACATGTAGCTAGGGGTTTTTGAAGTGAGGGTAACTTCAGTGGTAAATGTCCAACCCGACTATCTTTTGTTTTCGGATCGGTGGACCCAATTAGAGCAAGTGCGAGCGATTGTTTCCGCTCTAGGATAGGGAGGGACTCGGACTTCCCAGGCCTTCTGGAATATGGGGATCTAGCAGCATCGAGGAAAGTGAAAGAATCGTCTGCCGTGAAGGTGTAACATTGCATTGGAGGCAAGTTTTGTCCTCACAGGTTCAAATCTCTTTGTTTCAGTACGGATTTGTCGGTTATATTATGAATCGCTATTGGTGATTGGGTGGCCATGTATGAGCTTATTATTTATTGGAGCCTGGTCTTTATACGGCATACAAAAACGTTATTAACGTGTCAAGGTTCTAGCGTATCACAAGGGATACACTAATTGGGGACACTTTATCCCAAACAGGATCCTCGAAAACCGTTTATTTGCAGGCGATTTAGGACGCGTTAACGAGGAATGGCTTTATTTTCAGAGAAGGAAAAATGTACTCCTATTCATACTTCATGAATATTCATTATCCCGTGCGATGACGTAATGAGCATTATATAAGGTATAATTAATTATGCAAATGTGTCAGTTCACCAAGATCGAGTTGGGATGCAGATGTCGTCCCACCCACCCTCCCTCTCGTTGACAAATTTAGCACCTTTTGTGCTCTTTGTCGTATTGCTCGACAGGAGTTCTATCCCATACCTTAATGCTAATGAGTCAGCGGGAGGGATAATGTACTATTCAGCATATATTGAATATATTTTTAACTTTTGGAACTTTATCACGCGTGTATAAAATTAGCGGCAACTTCACTGCAAATTTGCCGCCATAGAGTGCAAACCATACGTCCGTGAAACAGTACTAACTAATTAGCACTGATGAAACAATAGAAAACAATGGAGATAACACTATTTAGTAATAGTACTATTTCACGGACATATGGTTTGCACTCTATATTCAGAAAGTTGTATATTTGATCAAATTCAATCTAGAAGAATCTATCTCGGTACTGCCTTGTTTGCTAGAGAGTGAACGTAACGGCAGTAGTGATTTTTGTAAATTTTCAAGTAAAAATAGCCGCAATATTGAACCCGATTTCGAAAATGTCCGAATCGTACGAATCAGAAAAGAGCTTCACACGACATTGATCACTTTTACTATTTACTCGTGCCCAGGCCGAAGGCCAGCGCACGAGTCTAGGATTCGAGACCGTATTTTGTTGTTGTTGGTCACCGTCGCGATATGGCCGGAAGGAGACAAAAAGTCTGGCCACAAGAGAGATTACAAAGCACAAACCAATCAGGAAGCACCGGAGGTCAAGGGGCAACAATCTAAGTGTATTCTCGTCTAAATTTAGATTGAACTCGACGATTCGTAGATCTTTATCTTTGCTCACCAACACACACCATTGGTAGAACAAGCCACAGCTATCTCAAAATTGACAGACGAAGAGAGACTTAGAGTCATTCTTCCGTGACAATCTCCGATACTTGACCCTGTTTTTTGATCATACGTTCAATGCACGTTATGACAATGACAGTTGCGTGACGAGGGAGACTATTTGTCGGTGAGCATAGATAAAGATCTCCGAATCAGTACGTACTTGGTACGTCTTGAGGTTGCATAGGTCAGATGGTTTTTATTAACTCCATCTCAGAACGCAATCGCACCAGGGCACGAGTGAACGCTCAATGAGCGTCTTGTTATATTTAGGCACGTAGCGCCGAATTGATTATCTTCATAGAAAACGAGAACGAGTAGTCTAATTGTTTTAACATAAACCATCCAGTAGGTCAGTAGAAAATGACAGAACGAACAAGCAACAGACAATAATTCGTCGAGAAACTCCTCCGAAACATTAGCAAAACGCGACGATGAAGCGGCCATTTTGTTTGTTTACCTCTACTCGGTGTATATAAACCACAATATTAAAGGTCTTTCAACAAGTTTATTTCCACGCTGCTGCTGCCCAGCTGAGTGTGGTACTCATAACTAGATGCTGCCACCTCGCTCAAAACTAAACAATTTCTGGCTGGCTTCGTAACTTTTCCAAGTAACTCAAGGAAGATATCCAAGGGTGTGAAAATGTACTGCACATGCGCACCAAATCGCCTTTGATCACCTTCGCACGTCATCCAATATGAACTGCTACCATGGTGAATGACAATGACATAAAAAGGAACAGGAAGTGGTGATGCTGGATTTGACTGCGCATGACAGTACGTTTTCACAGCTGTCTCGGTATACTGTAGTCCTCGTACACCTAAGAGCAAAGAGAGAGAGAACCTCGCTCCCAGGGCCCTCTCACCCTCTCACTTGGGTGAGGGCCCTGGGAACGAGGTTGAGAGGGATATATATATATAGTTAGCTATGCAACCTCTCCTGTACCATACAGGCACGGTTTGCGTTACATTTTGGTTCTGCCGCTCTCTCTCTCTTGGTGGACGAGGTGTGTGCTGTGTAAAGGGCCATTAGAATCACGCACATATCGTCGGCATTCCTGATGGTAGGGGGAGGGGTTATTCGGAAGGGGACATTTGGGGAAATATATTATGCTCCTCTGGACTGAGAGGGAATTTCATTGTAGTCTTTGATTGATAGAACCACCGTTCAGCAATGATGATGATATGTGCACTGTACAGATGTGAGATTTAGAAAGTATATTATAGCGCACTGTATTCATACTTAGTACTCACCCATCGGTGTCTCGAAAACACTGATTAAGGACCGGCATTTGAGAGAAAATCTTGAACCTCTATATTTTCTCGTTGGGTTCCCTGTGTCTTCGCAAAGAGAGACTGAGTTCTAGCTCTTCCCCAGTCTACCCCTACTTCACCACAGGAAGCCCAACAAGGTTAACACTCCAGTTTCGAGTTGTTTAGACACTGCTGTACTTCTTGACAAAAGACGCATTTGCTCAGCCTTAGCCTCAATCCAGAGAATAACCCGTGGAATTAAAAAATGATTCTATTGTCCTATGTCAACATTTTTCACATTCTCGTTGGTATTTGTGAATAATTTACGCTGAATGGAGGCTAAGGTTGAGCAAATGCGTCTTTTGTCAAGGTGCGTAAACAACTCGAAACTGGAGTATTGCTGTAGATGCCATTGAAGAAATCTTATACGCATGTACAACATTCTCTCCCATTCCTTGGTCCGGTAGTTTATAGGTATTGATGTTTTCATAATTAGTCTAAAAGTAATTGAATTTTTTTTTCGAATATCGAATACGTGATTTGCAAAATTACGTCATACAATCATAACTACCAGAACCTTTGTGACCGTAAAACACTCAAGAAAAATCAACACTGTCACGCTAAAAGGAATGCGTTACGCTTCTACTTGTCACGCAATCTTCAAAGAACATAGGTACTTCGTATATGGTAAAATATGGTGTCCTCTAATTTACATGTTATACACTGGGACAAAACAGATAGGGGAGGACATTATATTGTATCATATATGAAGTATGTACCCGACGGTCTGTACGCGGTACCGCTGACCAACCACAGTAAAAAAACTGAGGTTGAGGAAGATGACGTAACCTTCATTAAATACAATAAAGATTGAACAAACACAACAAACAAACAAACACACTGCTACGTTAACAAAATGTTGGTGGGTCACAAAACTTGGCTTCTGACAGC
Source organism: Actinostola sp. cb2023 (assembly GCA_033675265.1). Classification (NCBI taxonomy): domain Eukaryota; kingdom Metazoa; phylum Cnidaria; class Anthozoa; order Actiniaria; family Actinostolidae; genus Actinostola; species Actinostola sp. cb2023. The sequence continues at coordinate 587,236 of JAUJYZ010000724.1, forward strand.
CAGCTGTACCACATGTAGCCAAAGTTGCCCAAATAAAATATGATGGTTGTCATAGTAACATGTAGTGATCAACTACTAAAGAAACCTCGCAAAGCATTCTGGTAGTCTCATGACGTCATTCTGCAAATCACAGATCGGAAACAATTATAGAACATGCACTGTAGACACAATGTGTACGGTTCAGTCTTCCCCCTCCATGCTGTCCAGCATATCACCTGCAAGACAAAAATACAGCAAGACTTATTTTAAAATTGTTGTGCTTGAAAAGAAATACTTGTACTTGAAAGAAAATAATAGATTTTCACAGGCGACGCAAAGGGCATCATTTCACTGTGAACGGGCCCGATACAAGCATAAGCGCAAGCACAAGAGCTCTGACTTATTTCACTGTGAAAACGGGCCTGATACAAGCATAAGCACAAGCACAAGAGCTCTGACTTCAGGGGCGTAGCGTGCTTTTCCCCCAATGTAAGCACATAGCAGCGAGCGCCGAAGGCGTGAGCATCTAGGGGGATGAGGGGGCATGCCCCCCTGAAAGTTTAGAAATCTAGAGCCTTGGAAATACCATTTTCTTCGTTTTCCAGCGGACTTTCTCGCTACATAAATACATAGTAAAATGCATTTATCACTCAGTTTTTTGGGGGAATTTATGTACATGAAGGTTATATAAAGGTTTTATGTAAAGGTTGTGTAAATGATTTATGTATAGGTTATGTAAAAGATGTGTAAAGGATTTATGTAAAGGTTATGTAAAGGATTTATGTAAACGGGTTACATACCGCTACCGTTATATAGCTAATTGCAAAATCATTGTCGGGTTGAAAGTCATAAAAGCTATGACCCGAAAAGGAATTCTGGGAAATGAAAACTCTCAAATAACACCGTCAAATCATCGACCTTTTTATCCAGACTTGTAGGATCTTAGTTAAATAGCTCATATATCTTCAAAACTACGAGAACATTGAATATGGGGGGCCACAAGTTTATCAGTCTGAGACTGTTTAGTGTCACCCTCATAAAATAAAGTCTTTTGATTTGATTTGATTTGAATATATCTGTATGTAATGCGGGTCATGAACTGATTTCCCATCCATCCTTGCGGTCTCAGCTTCTATATGATTTATGATTTTCAACCCGACAACGATTATGCAATTAGCTATACAGCTATTTCAAAAAAGGTTGGTGAAGGTTTTGTTGTATGTTGCATGTTGCATACCAGGCCCGAAATGCACTATGGACGATGTGAATGGAGTCAGCGAAAGGTCACAACAATATGGACTCTGGGAATTTTCCCAAACTTTACCTTCGCAATACGAAGCCGGCATATTTTCTTCTGTATGTGCATGCAGACATTGTTTACATATGATCCACAATACATTTCGGGCTTGGTATGCAACATGCAAGATGCAAGATGCAACAAAACTGGCACCAACCTTTTTTGAAATAGCTGTATACAGCTATTCCAAATATCGTTGTCCGGGCCGAAAGCAACAAGCAAGAAGCTGACGACCGCAAAGGACTTTGGGAATCTCCTAATTAATTTATTTATCCGTGGTACCTGAGAAGTTATCCCTACGAGCGTTGAATAGAGATCGTTTGGAACTATTCGGCCATTTGAAAATTCATGTTGTCAAAATGTCTACGGATGAATAAATGAATAAGGAGAAAGTCTCAATGCCCTTTGCGGCCGTCAGCTTCTTGCTTGTTGCTTTTGGCGGGGACAACGATTTTTGGAATAGGTATATATCGCTAATAGCGATATAACAACCCGAGGTGAAGCCAGTATTTTGGTATTTATTTTGTTTGAGACTGCACTAACTACAATTATCATTATGCATGCCTACAATGACTGACTGCAAGGGGAAATTTATTGGGGACACAATCTGACGAGCGACGAAGGCGCGAGCTCGTAGGGGGATGCAGGGGCATGCTCCCCGAAACATTTTGAGGTATAGGGTCTCCAAAATAGCATTTTCCTGCCTTCTGTGAGTAGTTCCCAGGAAGATTAAACTAATTCAGCTGTTAAGATTTTGTCCTAGATTTTTTTTTTTTTAATATTTCAATGTTTTTATAATATTTATATTTTAAGGATTTTAAATTGTACTGCGTACGTGCGTATATGCACGCTACGCCCCTGGACTTATTTCACTGTGAAAACGGGTCTGATACAAGCATAAGCACAAGCACAAGAGCTCTGACTTATTTCACTGTGAAAACGGGTCTGATACAAGCATAAGCACAAGCACAAGAGCTCTGACTTATATCACTGTGAAAACGGGTCTGATACAAGCATAAGCGCAAGCACAAGAGCTCTGACTTATTTCACTGTGAAAACGGGCCTGATACAAGCATAAGCGCAAACACAAGAGCTCTGACTTATATCACTGTGAAAACGGGTCTGATACAATCATAAGCGCAAGCGCAAGAGCTCTGACTTATATCACTGTGAAAACGGGTCTGATACAAGCATAAGCGCAAGCACAAGAGCTCTGACTTATATCACTGTGAAAACGGGTCTGATACAAGCATAAGCGCAAGCACAAGAGCTCTGACTTATTTCACTGTGAAAACGGGCCTGATACAAGCATAAGCGCAAGCACAAGAGCTCTGACTTATTTCACTGTGAAAACGGGCCTGATACAAGCATAAGCGCAAACACAAGAGCTCTGACTTATTTCACTGTGAAAACGGGCCTGATACAAGCATAAGCGCAAACACAAGAGCTCTGACTTATTTCACTGTGAAAACGGGCCTGACACCAGCATAAGCATAAGCACAAGAGATTTTATGACACTGTAAAAACCGGCCTGACACCAGCATAAGCATAAGCACAAGCACAAGAGATTTTATGACACTGTAAAAACCGGCCTGACACCAGCATAAGCGTAAGCACAAGAGCTCTTATTTCACTGTCAAAAGAGGCCCGACACAAGCATAAGCACAAACACAAGGATCAAGGTTTGTGCTGGCAGTTGCTATACATCGCGTTACTCGGCGGTGATCGTCTTTCAGCGAATGGTCCCTCGATTGACCTACTCACTGTCAGAGAACGCTATATTCCAGGTGACCATATTCAGAGGGGCGTCTGGGAGAATCGGTAATAAAGTCCCTGTGTCCGAGCCCGTGATGCCTTGCGCGCACAGATCGGAAAAAAATCTGAACGATTTTATATAGGTTTGAACCATCCCTGACCAAACACAATAATTGGTTCTATTATATTTAGCAGGTGCATGTACAAGCATAAAATCAAAACATCGGGGCAAGGCATTATGGACTCGGACACAGGTTCCTTCAATACAAACATCAAGAATTCCAGACTTCCGGTACGCGCGCAATGCATTGTGAGATTATTACAAAGGAAAAGTGAGCACCAAGTGAGCAAAAACATAGCTTGGGCTCCCTGTGTCTAGAATTGGTGCTCACGTTTCCGGGTGTTTCTTGGTGTTGCAGTCTGCATTGTATTCTTGGTTAGGTTTCTTTGTATGCAGGGTATTATTTTGGTTCAAGTTCATTCTTCTCGTCCTTTGTGTTCATTGTCTAACGTCATCTGGTGTTCTGCAACACCAAGAAACCTCCACTTTTCCTTTGTAATAATCTCATAATTCATTGCGTGCGTACCGAAAGTCTGCAACTCTTGATGCTTGTATTCGAGACTGCTAACCGTAACGGCAACTATACCGACACTTCGCTGATCGGCAATGACCGCCTGATTCACTATGAATGGCGGAGAAATGTTTGGATTTTTAGATTTTTAGACATAGCATTTATAGGTGTGCTTATTTTTAATTGTATGTATTTTTTGTTTTACAAGGCGCATTTGATCATAGCCAAATTATTATTAAATTAAATTATTATTACTATTATTTAGCAGTATAAACACACTTACCAATAGTGTCTCGAACCCGTGCCCATCCCACCTTAGGAATAGTGATAGATGTACGATAATTGGCAGTGACCTGAAACAATCACGAAACACACATTCTCAGAATAAATCTACTTTGTGGAATTTCGGATTAAAGGGGATAATCCCTGCATGCAGATGTTACGAGCACGCTATATTTGAACATTTTGTATCAGTATTGTTGGGTTGTAGTAAAAGAGACTTTCTCGTTAACGTGATCCATGGGCTCCTGCGTGATCTTATTACTGTATTACCGTTACAGTTCTTATCTACATGAAACTCTCTCATCTCTCTCGAGTTCTTTCTCACGTGTCTTTCACGTGACTCCAACTAAAACCACCACAGGGTGTGTGTGTGTGTGGTCCCGGGGACCTCCAGGACGGCGACGCCAACAAATAAACAAAGGCACTAATTACAGTATTCAATAAATTCACGTTGGAATGAGCTTGTGTCACCTGTCACGTGACTTTTTAAAATTTCACCGAAGGCAAACGAAAATGTCATAACTTGAAAGAGCATACTAAAATAAGTAAAAGTTGAAAATTTCAAGAGAATCAAGCAAATAAGACAAAAGTTAAAGGCTTTCAAAGTTTCCCGCTTTGACAAGGATTTGTACGGGTTTTTCGCTTGCATACATTTCCATACAAAAAAGGCAAAGTTTGAATGCCTGTAACTCTTGCCCTATTTACTTACTTCTCTTCAAACTTTCCACTTTTACTAACTTTAGTATGCTCTTTCCAGTTATGATATTTTCGTTTGCCTTCGGTGAAAATTTAAAAAGTCACGTGACAGGTGACACAAGCTCATTGATGAAACATTGTCGTGAAATGAAATAAAAAACGAGAAATGCGCTTGTTTTACGTGGTAAAGACAACGTAAAGAGGTCAGCCTTGTAGGTATTCGTTGTGAGACAGGCAGACCACAAAAGAAATCAAAGAAACTCTAAAGCTGGAGTAGAAATTTAGTGAATACAGGAAAAACATTGACTTAAGAAAACAATGGACGCTTTAGCGCTGACTATCTTTAGCGCTTCAATAGGCGACTTGCATGATGACGTTGTTTTACTACAAGCACCAGAATGCTTTGGGAATTTTCTTTCTTATTCAGATTTTTATTCCCTCATGAGAATAGTAAGACAATTGGTGCTAATTATCTAACAAAAGAAAATGGGCAAAGCATTCTGGTACTTGTAGTATATGACGACATCATGCAAGTCGCCCATTTCACTGCCGTTGTCGTCGCCGCCGCCGCCGCCTCGATCTTAAGGTCCCTGTTATATGAAGAAGCAGCAACTACTCGGAATGCAAGTGTTACCTCAGAGATCCTTAGGAAAACTCCACGTGCGTTGTTACCAACGTCAAAATAGAATTTCTTCTGCTCCACTCGCAGTTCGCATGACTTGGGCAAAACACGGCTCTCCTCTACAGACAGAAGACACGGGCAAATGATTAGATATGTATGTATAGTTGTGGGGATTTACCGATAAGAAGATCATTATCATCATCATCATCCCTAGCAACATCATCTTTGTCATCAACATCAGAATGCTGGCATTAGTTGAGTAAACGCACCATCCTCACCATCATCTGAACCGCATTCCTCCAGTATCTCAGACAGGTTGTTCCTTATGTCAACAATGCCCTGGGCTGGTATGGCTATCTCCTTACGCATGGTACCACGCCCACGGGAGAGGGGTGCTTGGCTGACCTACACACCATAACATAAGCATTATTAAAGCAAACTGTCACAATCACTTAAAGAGCTTTCATATACACCTATTCCAAATATTGTTGTCCGGGCCGAAAGCAACAAGCAAGAAGCTGATGACCGCAAAGGACTTTGGGAATCTCCAAATTAATTAATTTATCCGTGGTACTTGAGAAGTTATCCCTACGAGCATTGAATAGCAATCATTTGGTACTATTTGGCCATTTGAAAATGCATGTTGTTAAAATATCTACGGATGAATAAATGATTAAGGAGAAAGTCCCAGTGCCCTTTGCAGTCGTCAGCTTCTTGATTGTTGCTTTCGGCGGGGACAATGATTTTTGGAATAGGTGTATATTGAAGAACTACATTTCGACGGTGCTCTGAAGAAGGGCGTTAAATATCTACTATGTAACTGTAAAACCACGTGTGCTACCATGAAATAATTATGTTTTTTTCAAAACTACATTTTAGTATGCAATGGTGATTAGTTTTAGTGTTCGTGAGGTCGAACCCATTCCTCCAATTCATCCCATTCCTCCTATTCATCCCATTCCTCCAATTCATCCCATTCCTCCTATTCATCCCATTCCTATTCATCCCATTCCTCCTATTCATCCCATTCCTCCTATTCATCCCATTCCTCCTATTCATCCATTCCCCTATTCATCCCATTCCTCCTATTCATCCCATTCCTCCTATTCATCCCATTCCTCCTATTCATCCCATTCCTCCTATTCATCCCATTCCTCCTATTCATCCCATTCCTATTCATCCCATTCCTCCTATTCATCCCATTCCTCCTATTCATCCCATTCCTCCTATTCATCCCATTCCTCCTATTCATCCCATTCCTCCTATTCATCCCATTCCTCCTATTCATCCCATTCCTCCTATTCATCCCATTCCTACTATTCCTCCCATTCATCCCATTCCTCCCATTCCTCCTATTCCTCCTATTCAGCCCATTCCTCCTATTCAGCCCATTCCTCCTATTCAGCCTATTCCTCCCATTCCTCCTATTCATCCCATTCCTCCTATTCATCCCATTCCTCCCATTCCTCCTATTCCTCCTATTCATCCCATTCCTCCAATTCATCCCATTCCTCCTATTCAGCCCATTCCTCCTATTCATCCCATTCATCCAATTCATCCCATTCCTCCTATTCCTCCCATTCATCCCATTCCTCCAATTCATCCCATTCCTCCTATTCATCCCATTCCTCCTATTCAGCCCATTCCTCCTATTCATCCCATTCCTCCTATTCATCCCATTCCTCCAATTCAGCCCATTCCTCCTATTCCTCCTATTCATCCATTCCTCCTATTCATCCCATTCCTCCTATTCAGCCCATTCCTCCTATTCATCCCATTCCTCCTATTCATCCCATTCCTCCTATTCATCCCATTCCTCCTATTCATCCCATTCCTCCTATTCATCCCATTCCTCCAATTCATCCCATTCCTCCTATTCAGCCCATTCAGCCCATTCCTCCTATTCAGCCTCCCATTCCTCCTCCCATTCCTCCTATTCCTCCCATTCCTCCTATTCCTCCTATTCCTCCCATTCCTCCTATTCATCCCATTCCTATTCCCATTCCTCCTATCCATCCCATTCCTCCTATTCATCCCATTCCTCCTATTCATCCCATTCCTCCTATTCATCCCATTCCTCCTATTCATCCCATTCCTCCTATTCATCCCATTCCTCCAATTCATCCCATTCCTCCTATTCATCCCATTCCTCCTATTCAGCCCATTCCTCCTATTCAGCCCATTCCTCCTATTCAGCCCATTCCTCCTATTCAGCCCATTCCTCCTATTCAGCCCATTCCTCCTATTCAGCCCATTCCTCCTATTCATCCCATTCCTCCTATTCATCCCATTCCTCCTATTCATCCCATTCCTCCTATTCATCCCATTCCTCCTATTCATCCCATTCCTCCTATTCAGCCCATTCCTCCTATTCAGCCCATTCCTCCTATTCCTCCTATTCAGCCCATTCCTCCTATTCATCCCATTCAGATATTTTGTTTTCTTGAACTGTTTGAGCCAATTTCCATGCTCAGAAGGACTGGGGTGATTTAGAGTAATATTGTGGATTATGTCTCCTGGTCTGATGTCGTATGGCGCCATATCCGACTGATTTATTGTGGGCCATTTTTTGTCGAGAGGAGATTGATCGAAGAGCATGGAAATGAGATTGCAGACTGACCTTTAAGAACCGACCACGGTTGTTCTCCTTCAAGTCAAGATAGTACCTCTTAGTCTCACCATTTATCATCTCGCTATGGAGAAATACAGAAGTTACATGTACAGTATGTATAACGAATGAGGACATAATCCAGGCATTTGGCAGTTTTGAGGGAGATCTATGGGGAAGTGGAGAAGAGTGGGAGGCAGGAAAATATCACAATTTTCTATATCATTCATAACTTGAATTTCAGGCCCCTCAGCTGGGACATGTCATATGTCATTTGTAATGCCAGCCCTGAGTAAGAACATGGAATGCCCATGGATGATACCAATGGGTATGAGAGTGACAGAGACATGCAAAGTCTATTTTTGGGTTTTTGAAAATGTGGACTTTTTGGGGGTCCGATTTTCTTTGGGTGGCTAACTTTGGGAAGCATGATTTTGCCAAGGAAATTGTTTTGACTTTTTGGGGGTTATGTTATGAAGTCTATTTTCTTTGTTTTTTTTTTGAAAATGTGGACTCTTTTTGGGATCTGATTTTCTTTGGGTGACTAACTTTGAGAAGCATGATTTTGCCAAGGAAATTGTTTTGACTTTTTGGGGGTTATGTTATGAAGTCTATTTTCTTTTGGGTTTTTTGAAAATGTGGACTCTTTTTGGGATCCGATTTTCTTTGGGTGACTAACTTTGGGAAGCATGATTTTGCCAAGGAAATTGTTTTGACTTTTTGGGGGTTATGTTATGAAGTCTATTTTCTTTTGGGTTTTTTGAAAATGTGGACTCTTTTTGGGATCCGATTTTCTTTGGGTGACTATAAACTTTGGGTAGCATGATTTTTTCCAAGGAAAAAAGTGACTTTTTTGGTGGTTATGATATGGACTGTAGGACATTTTTGGGGTTGAATTTTAGCTGTATTGGACTTTGTTGGGTTGATTATTTTGGCTTCATTCTCAATGACATGGCCCAGAGTGGTAGCTGAATCAATAATATCGCAATATTAAAAAGGACCTTTTCAAGCGCCCATCCTCTGGTACTGCCTCCTCGCATTTAGATGCACCAGTATCTGTACACAATAACAAATCCTCAATTACGCCACAGCTTTATTCAATCATAATGTTTGTTTGTTAGATCACGGCAGGACCTGGTGTGCCTTTTACACTAATCATGTTTAGTTACACTGAGTTTTCCACCTACCTGGAATTTATACTGTGTAAGATAAAGAACAGTTGACAGGGGCAGATCTAGAGATTTTGCAGGGGGGGGAGGGGCATGTTCAGGTTGGACATTACTTTCAGCCAAATTTTATGTTGTTGTTTTTTTTTGGCAAAAAAAGGTATTCGAATTTCCAAATTAAAAGGGGACATGTGCCTCCTTGGCCCCACCCTAAATCGGCATGTTCAGGTTGGACATTACTTTCAGCCAAATTTTATGTTGTTGTTTTTTTGGCAAAAAAAGGTATTCGAATTTCCAAATTAAAAGGGGACATGTGCCTCCTTGGCCCCACCCTAAATCGGCATGTTCAGGTTGGACATTGGTTTCAGCCAAATTTTAAGTTTTTTTTTTTTGGCAAAAAAAGGTATTCAAATTTCCAAATTAAAAGGGGACATGTGCCTCCTTGGCCCCACCCTAAATCGGCGTGTTCAGGTGGCTTCAGCCAAATTTTATGTTTGTTTTTTTTTGGCAAAAAAGGTATTCGAATTTCCAAAAGGGGACATGTGCCTCCTTCGCCCCACCCTAAATCCACCCCTGGTTTACATACATGTATGTACATGTACATCCAGTTTTGCACCAAAGGTGATGCAGCACTTATAGATAATTTTCGTGGTTTAGTTAAAACCACTTTTAATTAAAACATGTCTAAGCGATGGTGTGAATGGAGCATAAAGTTGGTACTATAACTGTTTGTTTGCAATAGAGTCATTTTCACATGAGTAGGAAACCTATGGCATGGAGGTACATGTACGGTCACGGTACGGAATCAAAGACAGCTATTCAACCAATCACAGCGAGCATAATCATTGCTCAAAATTTTTCAGAAAAAAAAAATCAAAAAAAAAAATCAAAAAATCATTGCTCAACCAACCAGAATCCTTAGACACGGCACTGTCACAGCATGGTACCATTGCACATGGCACTATATTTACCTGTACCATAAGTACTTCCCACTCATACGAAAATGACTCAAAGTACTTCATTACCTTGTTGAGCCAGGAATTCGGCAAAGATAGTCAACTTGTCACGCAACTCTCTTCCACAACCCACAGTTAGAATGACTTTACGTTTGGTATTCCTGCTGGTTGATACCTAAAAAACAAAACAAATGAAATTGTTACTACAAGTAAAGCTTGTTTAAATTGACTGGCGAAGCTTGAACAAACAGTGATTTTCAGTAGGGCCCTGTATATAGAAGCTAAGATAAACTATCGATTAAGAAAAAATACCGTAAACTGCTGCTTATAAGCCATCCGTTTATAAGGCCCCCTGGTTATAGGCCCATATACTTTCAAACAAACAAAAATACCGGTTGTAAGCCTCCCCGGATATAAGCCCCCCTCCACGTTTCCTCGTTTCCTTAATATAAACATTTTCACAGAACACGGAATAACTTCAAATTGGAAATCAGGACAGATTGCGGAACAAGTTAGTTACAGTTTTGAATTTTGTTCCAAATATTGAAATTCATGTGTTTATTGTAAATTTTAAATAAAGACCAGTAGATTTAAAATGTATTTTGATACTGCTATACTGTCTCAACTTATCTTATCAGCTCATTTCGAAATGTTTTTTTATTCCGGTTATAAGACCAACCCCCCCCCCCCCCCCCCCCCCCCCCCCCCCCCCCCCCCCCCCCCCCCCCCCCCCCCCCCCCATGTATATGTAATATGTTACCCTCGGCAACATTCTATTGTTCTATTGTTTACATGTATTGTGTGTAGACCAGACATTGTGGCATCTACTTATTAACAAAGACCTACATGTATATGTAATATGTTACCCTCGGCAACATTCTATTGTTCTATTGTTTACATGTATGTGTGTAGACCAGACATTGTGGCATCTAAGTTTATTAACAAAGACCTACATGTATATGTAATATGTTACCCTCGGCAACATTCTATTGTTCTTATTGTTTACATGTATTGTGTGTAGACCAGACATTGTGGCATCTAAGTTTATTAACAAAGACCTACATGTATATGTAATATGTTACCCTCGCAAACATTCTATTGTTCTATTGTTTACATGTATTGTGTGTAGACCAGACATTGTGGCATCTACTTATTAACAAAGACCTACATGTATATGTAATATGTTACCCTCGGCAACATTCTATTGTTCTATTGTTTACATGTATTGTGTGTAGACCAGACATTGTGGCATCTACTTATTAACAAAGACCTACATGTATATGTAATATGTTACCCTCGGCAACATTCTATTGTTCTATTGTTTACATGTATTGTGTGTAGACCAGACATTGTGGCATCTACTTATTAACAAAGACCTACATGTATATGTAATATGTTACCCTCGGCAACATTCTATTGTTCTATTGTTTACATGTATTGTGTGTAGACCAGACATTGTGGCATCTACTTATTAACAAAGACCTACATGTATATATGTAATATGTTACCCTCGGCAACATTCTATTGTTCTATTGTTTACATGTATTGTGTGTAGACCAGACATTGTGGCATCTACTTATTAACAAAGACCTACATGTATATGTAATATGTTACCCTCGGCAACATCAGTAATAAAGGCAAACATGAACATGTATTAATAGTCACTCGTTTTTCACTCAAGTCACATTAATGGTAGTAAAGAGTATGAAACATAATAGAGAATCAATGTAGCATGCACACTTAAAGGAGAACATGTAGTCTAAATCTATCTTTCGATAAAAACAAAGAGAATGTTGTGTACATTCATTTTCTGAAATCATTTTCAATTGCTTTTATTTTTATGGAGAAGAAACTGGAGTTTTAAATGTAAAAAGACATAGATTATCGCGGCTCACTTCAGTAATTATTCCCCATAATAGACGTCACCTATCCCAAGGGAAAGTGCAGTCACAATATAGAGTAATTATAAGTGCATTGTATTTTCTTGTACCCGAGAGAATGTTGTGAACGGATTTTAATATTCCCCATAAACGTCACAAACAAAAAGATCTGAGCCAACGGTAAAATGGAAAAATGGCGGATGATATTCCATATTGAGCATACATTATGTTGATATCTAAGAAAGATTTATAAAAAATAATACTCAAGTAATGCTAGTACAAGATATATCTAACTTTCTTGAGAAAATACATTTTGTCTTAAGTTCCCCTATAATGTAGCACATTCTCTCATCTAGTAAATAGTATAATACTTCTTGGATATTGAAATTCTTCTTTATGTCCTCAGACAATACGATCTATAATACGTTTCATCGAATCTATTTTCCCAGATGAGGGGTGTCGAATGGTCTCCGCAAAAAGTCAGAGTCTCGCAAAATATTGGTCAAATTTCGCAGGTCTCGAAGTTTCGTTTTTTCGCAAAAAGCTGTCTCAGAGTCTCAAATTTTGAAAACATAGGAAATCGGTGAAAACACGTCTCGGGCTCGCAAAAAAATATGCCTTGTATCAGAGTCTCACCTTGATCATTCGACACCCCTCAGATACGCTTGTAGACCATTTGATTTCTAGATTGATTTATCACTGAAAAACTAACCATGTTTACATACAAGGGTAGCTTGTCCTGGCAAGTATTGTCAGTAATTTGATTCTACCAGGGTTGTCAAATCTTGCCGCAACATGGTACATTTGAACAGCTGTTCTTAGCATTGCAGCAGCTACTCCATACTAACTACTTATAACTTCAGCACGAGGTCAGTACCCGTAGGAAAATATCAGACCAAAGAGAAAGCAAGGTTATTAAGTTGTTTATTATATGGCATTTTTAATTGAGGAGACTATTTTTGTTGTGACAAAAAAAATCCGTAATCACCCATGGGTATTACCGGAAAATCTTGCCCACTAAACAACCAATGATCAGATCATGCGATTTTACCAGAAGTAGCTTGTGCCATATAATAAATGTATAATGTACTTATGTAAGTATGTATTGCCTTTTTAGTCTACATTTTATCTGGATCCCATTCAATAAAATATGAAGTACTGAGGCAGATGGTCCTTCTGAAATACAAGGCTTAACTTGACAATATAATAAGAAGGGCTCTCTGCAAGAACAACATATTTAAGTGATCTCTGATCAAAATCTAAATTCTCCTCGAGATTCCTTGAATTTCAAAGGAGAATTTGGATTTTGATCACAAGTCACTCCATTCTTGCAGGGACCATTATTATTGAAGTGGTCCGTGCAACATTAGTGATCTTCTGATCAGAAACTAAATTCTCGTCTAGAGACTTTAAATTCCAAAGGAGAGTTTGCATTTTGATCACAAGTCACTCACGGAGCCCTTCAACTAAAAGCCTTCAAATTATTGCAAGTTCAACAACCTTTCTCCGTGAATTAAAATATATACTTATTGTATGTACGCAAGGAGTTTTTTTATTAAGACAGAGGTGTGAATATCCGTGTCATCTACATCTAAGGGTTCCCATGCAAATGAATGTGTCTGGGCAAATTGGATGCATTAGTCTCGAAATCTTGGTATTTAAAAATGGAGTCTTGGATTTCGAGGCTAGTAAAATGTCTCAGAGTCCCAAAGTTTCAAATCTGGGTCTTGGAAACTTGCAATTCAATCCAAGGTTAACTAAGGTCATGACAAAATTGATTAAAATAACCGACAGCAATATAATATTAACACACTGGGAATAATGCAATTAAGCTCATAGCACTGAACAAAGTCTCAGGATTGGATAGATTGAGGCATCGAGTCTCGGGATTTGATTTGCTAAACCAGGATATCGTCTCTCAGTGAGACGCGGATTTGACTATTGTGAACACCTCATTTAAAATAGTACAATTTGTACAAAAATTGCTTTGCAAGAAAATTTTGCAATCTTATAAATTTAGCTTCTATAATAGTTCTTCAAAATTGTGTAAGCTGGGATTTTATAAAAGTGAGCATATCAAATAATTTCACTAAACGACAATATATTTTATTCTATTATTATACTACAATTGTGGGATGTATATTTTTTCAGCAGATGACAACTCTATTAATAATGTTAAGCAAGTAAATCCTGTATATTGAGACAACAACCGATTTCGCAATCGGACTATAATTATGCTATATTTACATGTCCATTAAATTAGCATATTTAAAGGTACTAATGAGGATGCAATTACTTTGGACGCAGACTGCAGTCAATATATCAATGCTGGTTGATTTGCAAACTGCAAACGTAGTTATTACGAGAATTCATTCTCTTGACAGCTTATTCTTTAGTTTAGGCTTTAATAGCTGCAAATGTTCAAACATGTACGAAATTCCGTCTATGATTTGAAGGTGACGAAGTAGGGACAATGGCCGGGCGATAGAAGCAAAATTAATGTGATGAACTCAAGGCGAATGCCTACTGTATCATATGGAATTAATAACGATGAAATTATCGACCAAATTTGCTACTTTTAAGCTTCGCAAATGACTTCAGATATTATTTTCGCGAAATAGCAACATGTAAGTTTATAAGTTGCTACGTGGAAATTACAGAACATGTACAAGATACTCTACAATACAAACTTGAATAATTGATGATTTCTTGATTTTATCTTTACCGCAATGAGTTATAACTCTCTCTCTACAAGACTGGACTAAGCTAGGAAATCAAAGCTGAGTCGACAGCTAGAATTAAACTGAGTCTTGTCCGTCCAATGTCCCGATCCATACTCCAAGGTACATTTGTTCAACAAATTTCCATATTATTTAGGGTTTAATATGTTTTGTCCTGAATTAAGGGGAATTTTAAATTCAATCCTTAGTCATCAGATTTAGATATTTTGCGAGTGTAATGGAAATAGCGAGTATGTTTATTTAAAGCTTTCAAGAGGAGAACATTTTCGCAAAGTGAAGGCGCTGTGTGAACAAGCACCACAATAACAACGTAAAATTTGGCGAAAAATTTTTCACGCCTTTTTGCTTGTCTTCCTCAGGGGAAAATGCAAGTGTAATCCAGCGATTTGGAATCCCAAAACGATGCATTATCTTTCAGTTAAGGGCATAACAGCTGTTACTCAAAGCCAAGAGTGAAAATAATTTGCTTTCGTTACGAAAAAACTCGCCATTTTGATATCGTCGAAGCCGGCCGAAAATTTTTTTTTCTCTCGATGCTTACCTCGCTAATTTTAATGTATTTGCCGCGACGATTGCTCTTCAAGTCAATATAAAAACGCTTGGACTGGATCTGCAGGCTCTTGCTCATGAGTTCTTCATCCCCTGTGAAAAAATACACCAAAAAATAAACGGAAATTCAGAGGAAAAATACTGAGAATTTCAACTGATTAGGACCGGACACGGGCTCAAAAATATGTCGATCTTGCATCTTTGATCGATGAATTTTCGCCCACTAGCACGTCCAATGCAGCTAAGACTCTCCACAATTGTAGGTTAGGTTCTTAGTTTTGGATTAAAATGTACCTTCGATGTTGCTGGGCCTCTGTTCGGTGTATTCCCCTTCGTTCGCTCCATCACCGGTGGCAGCCATTTCTCTACTCCTTCTTCACAAACCAGCAGCCATGTCAACTGCGTACGCACCCTACCCATAAAACACTTTACACTAGACCATAATTCAATCCCTAATATGGATATGTCGAGCAGCTGGTGTTACACGAGAGTCACGCACTCTCTCAAATTTGTCACGCCGTCACACAAAATACCCGGAATTTGTTTTCGAAAGTGAAAAGTGACAACTATACTAAAGTATCGCGACCGAATTTTTCATTGGCGTCGAAACTTCGGCTTCCGTCAATCAAAAAGGGGTGGCCCACAATGCAAGAGGGTAAAATGTAGGGGAGGCATGAGGATTCTGGTGGGTAGTCACAATTATGCACAGTATCAGCCATTCTACCATGAACAAGCGAGAATGATAAATTCAGAACGGTGGCACACACATACATCACATACATAAACTTTTTGTGACTACATAGAAATGATTTTACCTGTATATATTAACTGAGTAGGACTTCTAATGATTTATAAATCTTCAATTAAAAAAAAGAAAAGAAAACGACAGAAAATGAAACAAGGAAAGGAAGAAAGATGAAAAGAATGAACGAATGAATGAAAAAGAAATGATTGGGCTTCCTGTGAGCTTGCACGTGATTGGTTGGTCACATTTGGGCGCCATTTTGGATTTTCACCAAATTCAAAACAAGAAGTTTTGAAGTACAAACTTTGTAAGAACTTCTGCTCGTCTTTCCTTAATAAAACTCAGAGAATAACGAAAACCTCAGGTAACAGAGTTAGTATTAGTGATTTACAACTCATTTTCTGTGTTTTCTGTCCGTATAAAAACGTTTGTTTGCTTGTTTGACTGGCTTTCGTCTTCACTTTCACTTTCAGACTCTACTGTTCACTACAAATGTTGCAGACTCAGTGCTCGCATTTTGTCCATTTGTTGGCTTAAGTCTTTAGAATCATGTCTTCAAAATTCAAAAAGGTTAGTATACACCTATTTCAAAAAACTTGGTTAAAAAATGGTTAGGTGTGCGGCGAGATGTTCAGACCTGGACCCTGTTTTTGGAATTTGTCACTCGAAAACCTGGATTTACGAATTTCCCAAATAAAAAAACCTGGATTTACGAATTTTTATTGACGATCTGATACGATGCATTCGTCAGGATATTTTGCCAGACTAATGTAACACTCTAACACCTTTACGTCTGACTGACGCCATTATTATTGTTCATGCGGAGTTTTACTGAAACGCCGATACCACATTATGCAAATTATTAAAAATTAATAAATGTTTTTTAGGCTATAACCTGGATTAATGATTTTTATGCATTCAATTTACCTGGATTAGAGAATAAAATGGCCCAAAACCTGGACCCTGTACCGCCGCACAAAACTTGGATAACAATATCCCATTTCTTGAACTCCCCCCTCATTTTAATAACAACGTTTTTGAATATGACCATTGTGGGTGTACATTTACATTGTCATTGTCATCTAAAACAGCGTAGATATACTTTATCCACATCTTTTTCTTTCTTTCTAGGGAGTTGGTAAGGTAGTGATTATCAATAAAACTACTAGATTGGATAATAAGCCATGTGGAGAATCCAAAACTACAGAGCAGAAAACAGAACAGTCAACAAGTAGCTCATTAAAGAGTGTAAGCTGCATGTAGAAGCCAGTTCGGAGGTTTAGTGCGCATGCGATTTTATCCCGATTATATCACCTTCTTCTGTATTTAAAAATAACACAAACGTTAACAAAAGAAGGTGATATAATCGGGATAAAATCGCATGCGCACTGAACCTTATTCTTAAACTCCGAAATGGCTTATTCTGGAATTGATGGATGGGTGGTAACAATTTAGTGAATGTACATAAAGGAATGAATGGAAGAATGAATGAGTGAGAGAATGGATAAAATAGAATAGACAAATGAATGAATGAATTATTTGATGAATGAATAGATGAATGAATGAGTGAGTGAGTTGAGAGAATGAAAAAAATATGGATGAATGAATTTGAATGAATGAGTGAGAGATTGAATAAATAGATGACTGGATGAGTGAATAGACACATGAATGAATGAATTGATGAATGAACAGACAAATGAATGAGTGAGTTGAGAGAATGAATAAATGGATCATGAATGAATTTGAATGAATGAGTGAGAGGAGCAATAATTGAATGAATGGAGAAATGAAAGAATGAATAAATTAACAAATGTATCTTGTGTATAAAAATGAATATAATAATTAAAAGTGCATGTATTAAATTAAAGTGCATATGACACAATTTTTTTTATTTCATTTTATAACAGATTAGTGATGGAAATAATAATATCACAAATAATTTTTGATTAAATTATTGCTTTTAGAGATATTTGTGAAAAACATGTTGCGAAGTGTGATGTCATGTTGTTTGATCACACCCTGGTTTCATTGAAATCATGGCAAATATCGATCGCTTTTTGTGCTAGAAAATGAAAAGAACAACAAACAATTTGAAGTAGATTAAAAGTACAGATATAATACTTTAAACACCAAAAAAGTTAGAAGCTTTACCTGTTTATGTTTTTGTCTTATGGTCGGACAAAAGTAGGACTATTTTGGTTATTGACGTCATAACAGCTGATGTATTTTTCGAAAATATCTTTCAAAGCAATCATTTCATGGAAAATTGATTATGTTTTCTTTGATACTACCAATAATCTGCATAATTGAGGCCATAAAATTGTTCATGTCATATGCACTTTAATGCATAAGGACAAGTCAATTACCAACTGAGAGAGAAATAATAATAATAATAATAATTGAAATTTATATAGCGCTAAAATTATAAATATTCTAAAGCGCAAAAATGAATGAAAACAATGAATGGATTTTTTATCAGTCTGAGACTGTTTAGTGTCACCCTCATAAAATAAAGTCTTTTGATTTGATTTGATTTGATGGATGAATATTGCTCGTATTACCATTCTGCACGCAACAAATGTTCTTGGTTGTGAAGTGTAGAGGGCTTTTGTTGCCCCGTATTGCCACACCTTTGCAGCTGAAATTATTCAATAACCATTACATCAATCTGTCTCACAGGCTGTTGATAGAGTTCGATTAAGGCTAAGAGTAGCGACTTTACTTGGACCATCTTCTAAAGATGATGAAAATGAAAATGCAAAGTAAGTGTAAGCTTTTGTTAAATTTTAATTTATCATGATTTTTAGTATAAAAATAAAGAATAAAAAAAAGTTGTCACGAAAAATAAAATAAAAATTATTTTAAGTATAACCCTCAAGTCTTGTTTCCTTTTTAGAGAGAAGGAGTTTGTGGCAATCTTTCATGCAAAGCAGAATCAAGTATGTTGATATTAGATCCTCAATGTACAATTGTATCCTATTTCTGGGCCGAGTCCAGGGGGGTTCAAAATGGGCTAGCTCATCATAAAATATTTTTATCAAGGATTTAACTTAGGGACCGTTCCAAGTTGTCATTTAGAAGGTTTGGATTACCCCCTCCCCCCCCCCCCCCCCCCCAGACTCGTCTGTCTGTCTATCTATCTATCTATCTATCTATCTACATGTATCTGGTTGTCTGTCTGTCTGTTTGTATTTCTATCTGGTTGTCTGCCTGAATGTCTGTTTGTCTATCTTTTTTTTTGCGTGTCTGGATGTCTGTCTGGCTGGCTGTTTGGCTGTCTGTCTGGCTGTCTGTCTGTCTGCCTGTCTGTCTGTCTGTCTGGCTAAGTTGCTTGATTAACCTATTTCTACTGTCTTGTAATATTCAGAAAGAAGATCCACTGCTACACAGTGAAAAAGAAGAGGAGAATATGTGGGATATTGTAGACATGGATGAGGAGGCTGTAGAAGAGTATGCCTCTAATGAGCTGGTTGGGCAGTTCTTATCCAACACCATATTTAGAACAGGGATTTTATGTGTGATCTTGTTCAACTGTCTCCTCATTGTCGTGGAAACCAATCAAGAACTAGTAAGGATAGGTTATTTAATCATAAATAGAATGATAATAATTAATAATAACAATAATAGTTTGTTTTGCCCAATTTGCAGTAGTGACACTGAATTTCAGGGGGGGGGGGGTCAGTTATACTTAAATATATAACGATAATAACCATTGTCAACAATAGAAAATGTAGCTTGCATACAGGTTACCTTTCTGGGTTAGAGGATTGGGGCGAGGGAGGCGGTGTGAGGGGGAGAGGGATTGGGGAGAGAATTAGGGGTGATAGGGTTAGGGCCTGTCCTGTAGGGCTGCTACACAGTCAGGTTATATCTGATATAACCTGTGTAGCCCTAACCCTATGTTGGTGACACCAACATCCCTATTATCCCTATCCCAAATCATCATCATCATCATTATGTTTACATGTCATCATCATCAACCCCATCAACATCAGCATGAGAATCCCTCCCATGTACAGGTTTATATTGATATTTTTCATCTCATCTATAGGAAAGGGAGTACAACCATTTATTCTCTGTGCTAGATCAATGTCTGATGACTATCTTTGTCTGTGAAATCCTTGTCAAGTGGTACCATGGTTTCTTTATGTTCTGGAAGATGGGTTGGAATGTTTTGGATTTCTTCATTGTTGCTTCTTTACTTCTTGGACCAGGTAGCTACACGTAGCAAGTGCATTATGGTTCCTTTCTAATCCTTCCTGCAGTGTCCTTTAGCCTCCTTGGAATATAACTTGAGGATGTCTCCTCTCATTCATGCAACATAGTATATACTAAACAAGGAAGAAAAATGGGAGGAATCAGGTTGACTGAGAAGGAGCCTATATTTCCTTCCTCCCTTCCTCCCTTCCTCCCTTCCTCCCTTCCTCCCTTCCTCCCTTCCTCCCTTCCTCCCTTCCTCCCTTCCTCCCTTCCTCCCTTCCTCCCTTCCTCCCTTCCTCCCTTCCTCCCTTCCTACCTTCCTCCCTTCCTACCTTCCTCCCTTTTCCTGCCTTCTTTCCCTCCATCTTTCCTCCCTTTCCTCCTTCGTGGCTTCACCCTCTCTCCATCTATTTCTACCTTCATTCTTTCTTCCCTTCCTCTTCCTCCATACCTCTGTTCCTTTCTTCCTTTCTTCCTGCCTCCTTTCCCTCCATCTTTCCTCCCTTTCTTCCTTCATGGCTTCACCCTCTCTCCCTCTACTTCTACCTTCCTTCTTTCTTCCCTTCATCTTCCTCCACATACCTCTGTTCCTTTCTTCCTGCCTCCTTTCCCTCCTTCCTTCCTCCCATTCTTCCTTCGTAACTTCGCCCTCTATTTCTACCTTAGTTCCTTCCTTCCCTATTGTAGTGCTTAGTAAAGATTCAGGAAGTCGAGGTGTCTTAAGGATCCTCAGAGTTCTAAGAGCATTCAGGAGTTTAAGAAGGTAGATGTGAGTTATAGTGATTATAGAATTGTAGTGTAGTACAGTAAAGTGGAATGTACTTTCAATAACACTGAATACTCATGTAACGAGAGGGATTCGTGGTAACTGTAGTTCGTTTAATCAGACAAAAGGCCTACAAATCATGGAAAATAATACAAAGATGAAGTGTAAGTTTACAATGCGGCTCACTCTGAGACCGAAAGACTTGTTGCCTAACTGAAGGAGTCGAGAGATTGTATGCCAAAATCATAAAATATACTTAAATAATGAAAGAAAAACTACTCTGGTTGAATAATTGCACTATTGTGAAAGTCTTACCCTGACAGGCTCAAACAGATGGTTTGTTTGGTGGTAACTGCTTAACGATTTCGATGACAAAACAACGCTTTAACTAGAACATAAAGGAATTCACATGGCGGTCGTTTCAGTGCGCATGTGCGTTGAAAACACAGGAAGCCCGCGTAGGAACACAGGAAGCCCGCGCTGAGGGTACTGACTGCACACCTCACATGCTTCCCTGCTGCGGTTGGCGACCTCGACAACTATGTATAATAACTTCAGTGTGGACCTAATGGGTCCAAAAAAATAATTAACGGTTCACTTTAAACTTGATTGTTCCTACTTAACATTTGCATAATAAGTAAATTAGACTGCAACAGTGTTCAGTATCTGTGGATCCAACATCATTGTTATCTTGTTCTCCTGAACCACGGGCATCGGTAGCCGATAAGGATTGGGATGCTGTCCTGCACCTTGACGAGTCGAGCGCCTAACTGGAGGACCGGCATCATCTCTGGTTTCAGTAACTGTTGGTTGTGGGTTTGTACTGTGGTGATCAGGGGAAGAGCAAGTTCCTGACTCTGATACAGGATCATCAGTGGTTGGCTCAGCTGTGCTTCTCTGCCTTTGTTCCTTAACTGCTGTTTCTTCATACGGTGGGTCTTGCTGATCATCCTGTGACATCACCTGTGAATCAAAATCAAATGTTCCGAGGGGCCCGCTGGGAGCACTCCTCTCCTGCGCATGATCCGGTAGCAGTTGTTCAAAGTTGTCCTCATCATCTTCACTATCAGGCTCGTCTGGAGTATTGGATAGGAATTCCATGTCTTTCTTTTCATCAATGACCTTCGTTGGTGTTCTTGGTGGAGTACATGTAACACTGATCTTCCTCCTTGGATGACATTGGTGAATCCTGGAACTCTATATCCTTAGCAAGATATTTTGCATGAAGAATGTCCTTTCTATATACTGTCTTCCTGGATTCCTCTCCATCCAACGACTCTAAGACATAGGTGTTACCACTGTCTAATTGCTTAACTACTTTGTAGGGTGCTGCATCCCATACATCTTGCATCTTGTTGCGACCTTGGACACGATTCCTCAGGAACACTCTTGTACCGACCACAAGGCTTGTAACTTCTGCCTTGGCATCGTTCCTAACTCGTCTCCTAAGAGCTTCCTTTTCTGTCTTCTCTGCAGCTATCTTAAATGCAGTGTCCAACCGGTTCTGGTGCTCGTTGATCCATTCCTCAATGCAACCGCTTCCATCTTCTTGACCCACAGATTGTAGCATATAGTCAATAGGGAGGATTGGTTCTCTGCCGAAGAATAAGTAGTATGGTGAATAGCCAGTGGACGAATGTGGAGTGCAATTGTAAGCGTATATAAGTTCGGGAAGGAATTCTGGCCACTTGCGTTTACTCTTAGGTGCAAGAGTTCGTAAGCGATCATGCATGGTTCTGTTAAACCTCTCGCATTGGCCATTCCCCTCCGGATGGTATGGGGCTGTCCGGCTCTTCGTGATTCCATACACTGTGCAAAGCTCTTGTATTACTCTACTCTCAAAATTCCGTCCCTGGTCACTGTGGATCCTTTTAGGAACTCCAAAGCGTACAAACCATTCTTTGACCAATGTGCGTGCTACTGTGGTGGCTCGTTGGTCCTTAGTAGGGATAGCCTGGGTGAATTTCGTGAAGACATCAGTTAGAACTAGGACATTCTCAACTCCGCTGCTGCTCTTCTCCAGTATAGTGTAATCCATGGCTAAGATCTCTAAAGGTGTACTTGCTGTAAGGGAACCCATGGTAGGATGAAGTGTCTTCCCTGCTGTGGCTAGAGTGCACCGTTGACATTTTCGACAGTAGTCAGTAATTTCTCTCACCATTCCGGGCCAGTAACATCTGTTTCTTGCTACCGCTATTGTCTTCTCGGCTCCCTGATGTCCCAAATCATCATGAACCGAAGCCATCACTTTACTCCTCAGTGAGCCAGGAAGTAACAGCTGCTTAACCTCTTCACCATGTACACAAATGACACGATACAGAATGCCATCTTCCTCTGTAGTGCGCTTCCAGTCTCTTAACAGCCTACGTGCGAGTTTGGGTTCCTTCATCAGTTGTCTAAGGGTAGGAGGGTGCTTTAGTTTCCAGTAATGCCATAGTCGGCCCAATGCCTCGTCACCAAGCTGCATATTAGCTAAGTCTTCCTTGGGGATAGATGGAAATGTTGACGTAGCCTTGGGTGCTACACTTTGTGATCTCACTCGTGATTCCTGTACAAGGGGTTCGGCTGTCAACTCTTCAACAAACACTGTGATACATGGGGGCACCAAGGTTCCGACTTCTCGACTCTGTACCTGACCTCGTCCACTAGTGACTTCCTCTAGCCTAGCTGATATGGGCTCCTCACCATGGGATGTCTTCCTGCTGAGAGCATCTGCGTTGCCATTACTTCTGCCAGAGCGGTACTTTATGGTGAAATTAAACTGTGCGAGATCCGCTGCCCATCTCATCTCTGTGGCACCCAGCTTCGTGGTGGTCTGTAAGTAACTAAGAGGATTATTGTCAGTATACACGACAAAGTCTGACCCTATCAGTAAATCTCGGTACTTCTGAGCGACGGCCCAGTACAGTGCGAGAAGTTCTAGCTTCATACTCGAATAGTTCTGCATGTTGCGCTCACTAGGTCTAAGTCCTCTGCTAGCATAACTTAGCACAACAAGTCCATGCTCCTGTTCCTGCGATAGGACTGCACCCAAGCCATGAAAGCTTGCATCTGTCTCCAAGATGAACTTGCGAGTGAAGTCTGGAAATCCCAACACCGGTGCCGTTGTTAGCATTTGCTTCAGCTTATTGAAGGCGTCCTCACACGTAGAATCCCATTTCTCCTTGACACTCCCTTCCACGTCAACAACTGGTTTCTTCCGACCTTTACGTCCTGTACTTTCTTGTCCTCGTAGGAGACACTGAAGAGGGTTGGCGATCTCTGCATACTTTGGGAGGAATCTTCTGTAATATCCAGACAATCCCAAGAAGCCTCGAAGTTCACGTAGTGTCTCTGGTCTTGACCATTCCATAACGGCACGCACCTTCTCAGGATCTGGGCTGGTCCCCTCACTTGTGACTATGTGACCCAGATAGCGAACCTTTTCACGAAAAAGCTGACACTTTTCGGGCTTTACTTTCAGATTAAGCTTAGACAGGCGAGACAGTACCATCTCCAGTCTTGACAATGTCTCCTCAAAGGTGCTTCCAAACACTAGGATATCGTCGAGGTAGACTAACAAGCTTTGGAAGTTAAGGTCTCCAAAGGCTTTGTCCATCAGGCGCATAAATGTGCTTGGAGCATTGCATAAACCAAACGGCATACGGGTGTACTCGTACAATCCACCTGTCCCAGTCCTGAAGGCGGTTTTTTCAATGTCAGACTCTCTCATTGGTAACTGGTTGAAGCCATGTGCAAGGTCCAGGCTGCAGAAATACTTTGCTCCCTTCAGGACGTCTAGTGCTTCATCAATGCGAGGCAAAGGATATGCATCTTTGTGAGTCTTGGCATCGAGAAGGCGGTAGTCTACACATAACCTAAGCTTACCATCTTTTTTTCTTACTAGGACGATGGGTGATGCATAAGGACTGGATGATTCTCTGATTATACCACGTTCTAAAGACTTCTGTATATAGTCTCTCACTTCTGTCCACTGTTGTGGCGGCACTCGTCTATGCGGGATTTTGATTGGGCGTTCATCGTTAGTTACTATTTGATGCTCTACCAGGTCACAAAATCCTATATCGTCCTCGTCCTTGCTAAAAGTGGTGCGGTAATCTGAAATAACTTCCTGAAGACGCTGATGTTGGGACCCTGTTAGGTCACCAATGTCCATCCTAGTTAGTATATCACTGACAAACACATTATGTGCCCCGACGTCATTAGACACAGCTTCGCGCACATACACATGGTTTTCGTTTACAGTTACAATTTCAACAGAGGGCTCTATATCTGCCACCGACAACATTGCAACTGGACTCTTAGGGTTGAGGTATACATCCTTGCTACTAAAGTTAGCCACCTGTATTGGTACCCTCCCATCGCGTCCAACTGTGACGACTGCTGCACCCACGGCCACTCCACTCGGTAACTCAACCAAGTTAGCTTCGATCCTCTCAACTAGTGCATTATATGGGGAACCTGTCGCTGGCTTTACAGATCCTTCTAAGACTCTAATGGAGCGTGCAGGGACTAGGGTTGGGCCCAATCCCACTAGGCGTACTTGTCCACCCACGTTGGGAGTTGATGCAATGTTCTCTTGGCTACATACGGGTATCTTATACATTTGTAGTGCATGAAGAAGTGCGGCTTCGCTTCTAGTAACTGATTTAGACAAGGGTTCTATAAAGTTCTCACCATACTTTGACACTAAACACTTTTGCATATCTCTTAGTACGTTGGATCCAAGAACACCTGGCACTCTACTTTTACGAGCTTGAATTGGGGTAGAAACTGGGTCTTTAACAATCAAAAATCCCAAGCCTTTAAACATGTGAGAAAGAGCAAATAGCTGGAGTTCTACATAACCAATGTAGGGGATCTCAAGGCCCTGTGATGCTGAGATTGTCATGTAAGATGTCACATCAACCACTTCTCTTCCTGGAGCTAAGTGTTCCTTATAGAAGCTTTCTGTCACCGTCGACACTTCTGCACCAGTGTCAATCAGACATCTGACATCAACATCTCCAACCCTCACCCTCACCTCTGGACAGTTCCCTATAGCATTTGCAATAACAGAGCCTCCAATTATATGCTCACCCACTGCACGGCTCATTGCAGTGGGCTCAACTTGTTTAACTCATCTTTACCCTGGGCTTTGGGGGTAGCTATGGGCCCATAAGGATCAGTGTTCCTAGGACAATTCCTCTTTAAGTGCTGCGGGGAATCACATAGCCAGCATAAACGGGTCCTACCACCCTGGGGTGTACTTCTAGTATTCAATGCTGTAAGGAGGGACTCTATCTGTTTCTGTTGGGCTATCAACTGTTGACCCTGTTGCTTTAACACATTACGAATATCCTGATCTGCAGAAACTTCGTTAATGACAACTTCCTGTTTGACCTTGGAGGTTTTAAAGTTATCTTGGCTTCTCATCAACTTCATAACTCGATCGCGGGCATCGAAAAAGGGGAGTTCTGGGTGTTCAGAATTTAACCTTCTCATTTCGGTGCGTATGTTATCCTCACACACTGCCTCAGCTAGGCGAGTTTTCAATTGTGAATCTCTACCCGCCTTGAATGAACTGTCAAGCTGAACGATGCGATCAAACAACTTAACTAATTCAAGTGAACATGTGACAAGATCATCCCCTTCTCCTTGCCGGTATGCATAAAACAGTTGTTGAAGATGTGGGAGGCTATCCCCATCTCCAAAAACACGCAGTAGCACCATAAAAATATTCTCAGGGTCTCCCTTAACCTCCTCTCCCCTTCCAAGCACCTCGCGTCTTGCTCTACCAGCTAAATGCTCAACTAGGTATGCGGCTTGTTCCTTCGATGCCAGACCCCTACTGGCACAGGCAGCTCTAGCATCGTCAATCCACTCCTCGACAGACAGGTCTGATGCTCGTTCAGGTTTTCCCCTGAACCTTTCAAGCTTATGCGAGGGAGAAACATAAATAACACGCTCTTTAACTTCGCTGACCTTCTTTTCGTCAGGCTTATTTTCTCTCAACATCTTTTTTATCTCTCTCTCCGCTTCGTGAGCATTCTTTTCAGCCGTCTCCACAAGTCCCTGCTGTCCAGCTATAATCGACTTCAGCTTTCCTATCTCTCGTTTCGCTTCTTCTAATTGCAATAAGGTAGCCATCTCGATAACTGACTGTCTTCACTTCAGCGAAATTATCACCTACCGTCACTCGTCAGCCGTCAGGGCCATTGAAACGCCTGCTCGCGACGCCACATGTAACGAGAGGGATTCGTGGTAACTGTAGTTCGTTTAATCAGACAAAAGGCCTACAAATCATGGAAAATAATACAAAGATGAAGTGTAAGTTTACAATGCGGCTCACTCTGAGACCGAAAGACTTGTTGCCTAACTGAAGGAGTCGAGAGATTGTATGCCAAAATCATAAAATATACTTAAATAATGAAAGAAAAACTACTCTGGTTGAATAATTGCACTATTGTGAAAGTCTTACCCTGACAGGCTCAAACAGATGGTTTGTTTGGTGGTAACTGCTTAACGATTTCGATGACAAAACAACGCTTTAACTAGAACATAAAGGAATTCACATGGCGGTCGTTTCAGTGCGCATGTGCGTTGAAAACACAGGAAGCCCGCGTAGGAACACAGGAAGCCCGCGCTGAGGGTACTGACTGCACACCTCACACTCAGATAACTTTTAACGTTTTATAACTTCATACATTTGGTCACCTGAGTGATTATACATGTACGTTTTTCTACAGTATAAGTTCATTACCAGGATTGCAGATTGTGGTTCAGACCATCTTACAGTCCATTCCAGGTAAGATATAATTATAGGTATCATCATCATCATCACCACCACCACCATCACCATGACCACTATCATCATCATTGTCACCACCATCACCATCATTGTCACCACCATCATCATCATCATCACCACCACAACCACTACCATCATCATTTTCATCACCATCATCATCATCAGCAGCAGCACCATCATCACCACCAACACGTCATGATTATCATAATCACCACCATCGTCATCATCATCATCACCAATGGTCACCATCATCACCACGACCACTATCATCATCAGTATCATCATCAGCAGCAGCACCACCACCACCACCACGTCATTATCATAATCATCATCGTCATTGCCATTATCATCATCATATAACCTAACCAATCTCTGTTTAATACTATTAACAGATATGGCCAATATTGTACTTCTTCTGGTCATTATCATGTTGGTGTTCTCTGTGATTGGTATCACACTGTTTCGTGATGTCGTACCTAAGCACTTTGGCAATCTCTCAACCGGTATCCTTTACATCAGTTACGACAACGAGTATAAGTAGGAGTTTTTCAAATTGGCCCAGTGCTCATGCTAAATAAAATCGTAGTCGATTTTTGTTGTCTACAGTCTAAAGTTTAAATCTACACGACCACAACTATGAAATGGTAGTGCCAAACTTTACGCGCTCAAAACTCGTACTCGATCTCGTACTCGTAGTCGGATCTGAAGTTCGCTAACTGGACCTGACCTGGACCACAGGTGAAAACGCACGCTCTTAACTTCAAACTTTGGAAAGTCATTGAAAATTCTTAGGAAATGTTCTTAAAAAAAACTTGGAAATTCAGTTGTATGCGGCTCTTACTGAGTTAAGATAAAAAATTAAAATGCATGCGTTGCTCTTCAATCCATGGAAATTCATTGGAAATTCATTGGAAATTCATTGGAAATTCATTGGAAATTCATTGGAAATTCATTGGAAATTCATTGGAAATTCATTGGAAATTCATTGGAAATTCATTGGAAATTCATTGGAAATTCATTGGAAATTCATTGGAAATTCATTGGAAATTCATTGGAAATTCATTGGAAATTCATTGGAAATTCATTGGAAATTCATTGGAAATTCATTGGAAATTCATTGGAAAATTGGAAATTCATTGGAAATTCATTCATTGGAAATTCATTGGAAATTCATTGGAAATTCATTGGAAATTCATTGGAAATTCATTGGAAATTCATTGGAAATTCATTGGAAATTCATTGGAAATTCAATGGAAATCCAGTGACGTTAACATGTCCTTAGTTGCATTCTTTTCTTGATATTTTTGAGAAAGTAAACTCCAGTAAAGTTGTCCTGTTAGATTTTTTCTTAACTTTCACAGCAATGTTCACGTTATTCGTGTGCTTGACACAGGATGGGTGGATGGAAATATTTGGAGCATTTCGGGTACGCCATCTTGTAATTAACCTTTAGTTAATACTTTAATTTATGTAAATTATATTTAACATTATAAGTAATTAATTTATGTAAATTGTATTTAACATAATAAATAAGTAAGTTTAATTAATTTATGTAAATTATATTTAATATATTATGTAAGTAATGTATGATTGCCGCTAGCAAGCAACGACAGCGAATGAGGGTTTATCATGTAATGTTAAAACTTATAGGTGGCATAGGACAAAAAAATGATTACCATAGCTGGAAAGAACTCGTTGAAATTAGTAAAAATGTGAGGTTTGGAAAAGATCGCTTCACAAATTGCGAAGATATGATTTTTCAAAAATCTAAATTTTGTATGAAAACATTTGTTGGTAGGCAAGAGTTGCCTACCAGCGTAAATCACCAAAGGTTTTCATAGTAAAATTTCGATTTTTGAAAATTCATATCTTCGCAATTTGTGAAGCGATCTTTTCCAAATTCACATTTTTACTAATTTTAACGAGCTCTTTCCAGCTATGATAATCATTTTTTTGTACTATGAATTTTGAAATTACATGATAAACCCTCATTCTACGTGTACACAGTTAGGAGGAACTGCACTGACTGACGTCATCAGTGCCGGGCCAACCAGCCATACTAGCCAGACAGTTTTTTAGGGGTTTGGGGAGAGGAGAAAGGGGAGGGGGAGGAGTAGCGGATTGGAAGGAAAGGAAAAACCAATGTACACGATGCAACATTGCGCACAATTTATTGCAGGCATTGTTGTTGCAGTGCGTGTCCCGGCCTCTGCCATTGTTGAGGCCAAGCTTATTGAAGTACAATGTGTTCCTACTACTGCAATATTGCTGGTAATATGATTGCAGCGTGTGTCCATCTCTGCAATTGTTGTGACCAAGCTTATTGAATCACAATGTGATCCTACTACTGCAATATTGCTGGCAGTATGATTGCAGCGTGTGTCCATCTCTGTAATTGTTGTGACCAAACTTATTGAAGTACAGTGCGATCCTACTTCTGCGCGCAACATATTACAGCGTGTGTCCATCTCTGTAATTGTTGTGACCAAACTTATTGAAGTACAGTGCGATCCTACTTCTGCGCGCAACATATTACAGCATGTGTCCATCTCTGCAATTGTTGTGACCAAACTTATTGAAATACAGTGCGATCCTACTTCTGCGCGCAACATATTACAGCATGTGTCCATCTCTGTAATTGTTGTGACCAAACTTATTGAAGTACAATGTGATCCTACTTCTGCACCCAACATATTACAGCGTGTGTCAAACTCTGTAATTGTTGTGACCAAACTTATTGAAGTACAATGTGATCCTACTACTGCAACATTGCGTGCAACAAATTGCGGAGCAGTAGACACGATGAAGTCGATATTCGTTCCTTGAATTTTGGTAACGCAGCTGACTAGTACTAGGAGACAGCATGGTCGAGTGGTCAGAGCGTCGGTCTCAGAATCCGGTGACATCGAGTTCGAGTCCCACTCTGTCCACTAGCTGAGACTGTATTTGTTCCGGGTAATCCCTAGTTCAAATTCAGTTTCTCGACCATGCTTGTAAATATCTAACTGGTTCGCCTCCTTGCCAGTTGGGTTTCTTAAAAACACTTTATGAGTCTATAATATATATTTCATTTCAGTTTCATTTCAGCGCATTTGAAAACGTCATGTTGAATTTGCGCTATATAAATAAATATTATTATTATTATTACTATTATTATTAGTAGTAGTAGTAGAGGTAATCATACGGTTTCGAGTTCAATTTGGAAATAATTTGCACTAGTGTTTTTTTCCAAAGAGTATCAAAATTGCACGAGCCCGTAGGGCGAGTGCAATTTGAGCTCTTTGAAAAACACACGAGTGCAAATGATTCCAAATTGAACGAGAAATCATATGATTACCAATTAATAATATTCATGAAAAAAAAAGTAATTTGCACTGCAGTGCATATTAAAGGTAATTTGCACTGCAGTGCAAATTACTTTTCAACTGCACTACTCTAAGCCACTCAGAATCGAGTATTTTTTTCATGTATATTACTATTATTATTATTATTATTATTATTATTATTATTATTATTATTATTATTATTATTATTATTATTATTATTATTATTATTATTATTTATTATTATTATTATTATTATTATTATTATTTTTATTTATTTATTATTATTATTATTTTTTATTATTATTATTATTATTATTATTATTATTATTTATTATTATTATTATTATTATTATTATTATTATTATTATTATTATTATTATTATTATTATTATTATTATTATTATTATTATTATTATTATTATTATTATTATTATTATTATTATTATTATTATTATTATTATTATTACATGTGTATTTCACCTTATTTCAGGCTGAAGGAGACACAAACTACATCGGCGGGGGATTGTTTCTTCTTGTCTTCATTTCTATTGGTGCTTTTGTATTTGCTAATTTAGTGGTTGCAGTTGTGGTCACTAACCTGGTAAGATCCTTCGTTCATTGACCATCAAATGACTTAATATAAATGGTAAATTGTAATAGTGAACAATTATTCCCTGAAGTGGAGGTGAGTAGCGGTGGATATTTACCGAGCTGCGAGTCTTCGAGCGGAAGGTAAATATTGACCACTACTCACCGACACTGAGGGGGATAATTTTCTATGATGAAATTTTGCGAAGTTGATGTTTTTGCATTTTTAGTATCCTGGTAGTATGTTTATTAACATATCCAAACCGTTTTTCGTTACGATAAAAATAACTTCCACAAAATGTACACATTTTGTTCAAATTTAGAGCCCGCCATTATTCAAACTGGTTCCTGACCGTTGACTTATTGTACAATAGAAGTGACGTCAGATTCTCAACATCGTTCGTCGCAAATTCGTCGTATTGCTAATTTACACGCATCAACACTGCGATTTTTTGGCGATTCAAGACACTGTTTCTTGTTCAAATGTTTTAATCATAATTAAACTAAAAATACAGTGCAGCGAGCCGTGCAGCGACGCGTTCATATTGAGAATCTGACGTCACAGTCTATTGTTCGCAGGAACACGATTTAGTAATGGTGGACGTATTTTTGCCTGTTTTGAGAGTCCAATATTTCACTCCTTTATTCTTATATCGACTTAAAAACAACTAAAACTGCTATCTTGGAGCTTAATAGACTAGTTTACACATTGGTACGAATTTCGTCATAGTAGCACTTTAAGTTAAACAAATAAATTCGGAGACTGTAGCGAAACGAGACACCATTTTGAATCTCGTCCCAAAACAGTGAATAGCCAAGGATATTCTGAGTTACGGGAGCCAATCAAAACGCGCCAAAATTGCTATCCACTGATTTGGTAAATACTAATTGTTTTTGTTGATCATATTTAGGAATTCGCTATGGAGGACGTTAAAACTGAAGGCAAAGAGCGAGCAGTTGATGATCTAAAGAGTAAACTAGAGACTGAAAGTACGGCAAACTATTAAAGTTGTTTTCGTATGAGTGGGAAACCTAGGGCACGGAGTTATGGTCACGGTACGGAATCGAAGACATCTATTCAACCAATCACAGCGCGCTAAATCATTGCTCAACCAATCAGAATGCTTAGGCACGGTACCGTCACCGCACTGCACGTAGCATACCGTAATTACTTCCCACTCATGAAAACGACTATAACGTTTAGTGGACAGCTATTTTAGAAAAACATGACGTTCTATAAGCGTTCACTCGGCGGGCCTCAGCAATGAGCCTTCGGTTTCCTCAGCAGTACAGAGCGCATGCACCTTGGTACCCAGTTGTGATTTGTGGCCATAAAAAAGAAAGCCCATTTTTCAACTTGGCGTGCCACAGGCAGCCCACCGAGTAATTTTAACATAACAATATACAATCTTTCTCGTTTTGTGTCAGTTCTCTAACATGTGTTGTATCAGAACTGTAGTATTCTCTATATTATAAGTATAACATTTATGATAGCACCCTATTTGCATGGTAAAAAGTGGTACCTTCCCACCCCCCTCCCATTCACTTTCCCTCCCCTCCCTTTCACTTTCCCTCCCCCTCCCTTTCACTTTCCCTCCCCCTCCCTTTCACTTTCCCTCCCTTTCACTTCCCTCCCTTTCACTTTCCCTCCCTTTCACTTTCCCTCCCTTTCACTTTCCCTCCCTTTCACTTTCCCTCCCTTTCACTTTCACTTTCCCTCCCTTTCACTTTCCCTCCCTTTCACTTTCCCTCCCTTTTACTTTCCCTCCTCTCCCTATCACTTTCCCTCCCCTCACTTTCATTTTCCCTCCCCTCCCTTTCACTTTCCCTTCCCTCCCTTTCACTTTTCCCTCCTCCCTTTCACTTTCCCTCCCCTCCCTTTCACTTTCCCTCCCCTTCACTTTCCCTCCCCTTCACTTTCCCTCCCCTTCACTTTCCCTCCCCTTCACTTTCCCTCCCCTTTTCTTTCCCTCCCCTCCCTTGAAAATAATAATAAAAAATGATGGCAATTTTGGGTTCCTAAATACTTGTTTGTATTGTTATAGACGGATTTTAATGTATGTTTCAGATGACTTGGTGGCTACTATCAACCCAGATGACATCCCAGCCAAAATCTTCAACAGACAAATGCCATTTCAAGTTCCCGTATGTATTCTCTCAATTTGTATGCACCTTTTCGTAGTTTCCCAGAATGCTTCATGATTCTGCGCGCGCAAGCGAGGTCAGGGTACAAAACATTCTAGACTCTTCCACAGTCCCCGCTCGGCCGTTGCACTCTCTCGCATAGGGACTGTAATGGTACAATAGTAGAGTTATTCTGATTGGCTGGTAGATCTGATCTACTTATCTAGGTTCTCATTGGTTGATTAGGACGACCGTTGGTTTCAGTACCGCCAAGACATCACGTACGGATTTATACACGGCGACTCGACGGCGATTTGGGTAGAATTATGTTGGATTATCGCGAATTTCTCGCTTACATCGAGACAAATTAGGTATGGATGGAGAGCAAATTTATCGATCTAGCCGTCTTTGGGGAT
Organism: Actinostola sp. cb2023; assembly: GCA_033675265.1. Lineage (NCBI taxonomy): Eukaryota > Metazoa > Cnidaria > Anthozoa > Actiniaria > Actinostolidae > Actinostola > Actinostola sp. cb2023. Next base: position 621,294 of record JAUJYZ010000724.1, read on the forward strand.
GATAGGTCTTCGGATGAATTTTCTACGGAGATAAAAGCATTTGAGTGAGCCACACTCGCCATGGACTGATGGAGCTTATTTTAATTTCCTGCCTTGTCATTTTTCTTACGGGGACGGGTCTGATGGCTAAAAATTCCACTAAATGACTCGTAAAAAGACCACAAAATAAGTGTCAATAAAGGTGACTTTATTTATGTATATATTTTATCAGTTGTTGGTTCGTGTTGATGTCTCACGACTTTACCGACTTACCGTAATAAATGTACGTAGATGAATGTCTGTTTATTGACTTAGCCTGCGAGAGAAAAGTCCGGATGTGACGCATTTTTAAAAATACTCCAAATTTTAAGCCACAAGTATACTGCTTGGGCTCCCTGTGGAAACCTCAACCGTGTTGAGATCGTCGTTGGGATCCCTGTTTTTCGTTTCGCAAGGCATCATGGGTCCAAGATTCTTGGACCCAGAATCCTTTTCGGCATTGTACCATTACAGTCCCTATGCGAGAGAGTGCAACGGCCGAGCGGGGACTGTGGAAGAGTCTAAAAACATTCTCGTACCCAGAGCTCCTCGGTCGGTCGTTCCTTCTCCCGTCGGTGGCTCTGCTAGAGTTTTGATCAACATCTGTCAGAGAGTTCAGAACATCAAATCTCCACTACTGGGTCAATTAAGACTGATTACACTAGGGGTATATCCTTAGTTATAGCCTGTGTAGGCAGGCTCTAGGAAAAAGGGTGGTTCAATTAAGCTACCTTAGTTCCAAAATGTCAGATCTTATTTGTTCCTAAGGTATATAAGCAACCATGAGTGTCTTGAGTCAGAATTATCATCTGATATTATGATGCAAAAATCATCACACATGAGCAACATAGCACAATTATCACACAATTTATGTGCTGGTGGCAGCACATCATTTTTACGCCTAAAAGGTACCAACTCTAAAGTGACAAAAGCTACAACTGTAATTCCGGCTGTCATTATCTTATCTCGGGTCATTGATCTTGGGTATCTTATTTACTGACAAACACCCTAAATGGTACCGGCTTAGTCTCTTGTGGTCCTTTTAGATTTGTGTTACCCTAAGAGGGTGGTTCACCTTTTATATGGATCCTTTTGTTCCACACTACCCCACCAGCTTTAGCTAAAATAAGTAATATCGTGTTTAAATAAAAGTTATTGTATTGTATTGTAATTTCTGAAGACAAAGGGACTGCTGAAATTAAAATGCTTTAAAATAACTACTCTTCTACATGAGAGTGTACTAGCTTCTCTCTCAAAAAGAAGAATGTAAACAGCCTAATAATATTTCTCATCAATAGACTTCACTGAGTCTGCCTTGGGGAAAAATAGGGCAAATGATACACAGGGTATTACTCAAATACAATAACATGATATGGCAAGTAATTTATTAGTCTTTTAATACAAGATTGTACTTTTATCTGCACATTTACTGAGAAGGGAAGAAAATACACCCCACCAATCTTGTTCTGTACTCTTTTAACATTCACACAAAAACACGACATTTTATATGGATGCTTATTTTTTTGCAAAGGAACCCGAAACGAAGCCAACTGATTTTGTTCTGTCTCAACGGTATCGTAGTCCGTTGTTGAAGGAGGTAATTTATAGCGTAAATTAATCACTTGCCTCGACAGAAGAGAAGCGAAAACAAGTACAGAACCAAACTTGCGTGTTTTTCTTTGTGACCAGTAAAATCATTGCAGTTTCTTAGCAGAAAATAGTAGCAATGACCACCATTCAGACCGTCCGCCATTTTGAAAATCCATCTGAGCCCGTTAGAAAAAGAGTCAGCTTTGTGTGTTATACCTATGCGCAGAGGATTCTCTTCTAAAAAGCTCCGAGCATCGTTATAGATTGACCAATCACGATTGAGCAGTTTCAAATGAAAGTCGCGCATGCGCGGACATTTGGACCAATCAGCATCGGCCTAAAAATGGCTGTTACCAGAGCCACCGACGGGAGAAGGAACGACCGACCGAGGAGCTCTGGGTACGAGAATGGGTACAAAATAGATCGAAAATATTAAGAGAGAACGAAGAAATTCAGTAGAAAACTTAGACTTTTAAATTAAAAGTGTGTAAGAAGAATTACAAAGATAGATACAAATTCTCAAACAAATAATTTTTTCGTCTTCTGTTCTTGATTAGTTACAGTAGTCATATTTTCCTCAATACACGATCAATTCTAAATATTTCCCCCCCCTGACCTCGCTTGCGCGAGCAGATTCATGAAGCATTCTGGGAAACTACGAAAAGGTCCATTTAGTTATCCATCCATTCGCTTCCCTATTTAATTACACACGCTTGCATGCATGCATCAACGTGACAACGTATCCATCCATTGATGGCTGATATAACGAGCAACACTATTTATTGTACACACTTTTTAATCCCGTCTTTAAAGTGCTACTTAGACGAAAATCGATCGAAGTTTAATTTAGCTGAAACTTCATTGAATAATTCTTCATGGGTCTAATAATAACTAGTTAAAATCTTTTTTCGATATTCCAGAGGGAAGTACTATATTTTCATGAATCTTTAGAGGAGTCAGTGACGTCATCTACTCAACCCAACATTCAGCTCCATACATTTCTTTGTATTTTGTGAGTCAAAATATCTCAATGTTTTGTTCAGATAACAGCTCTGCGTTGAAGACAACTGGTCAGACAATCAATCCTAAGCACAAATAATGTAAGAAAACTCCTTCACCTAAACTTTTAGCTTCATAGAAATAAAATAATTCAAGAAACTAAACACAAAGAAATGTATGGAGCGAAGCTGTGTTGATTGTTAGGGTTGAGTAGATGACCTCACTGACACTTCTAAAGATTCATAAAAATGTAATACTTCCCTTAGGAATTTTGAGAAAACACATTAACCAGTAATTGTATGGCTCTTTGAGATTATTTCAGTGAAGTTTCAGCTAAATTAAACTTCGATCGATTTTCGTCTAAGTAGCACTTTAGAGCCTGTTCACAGGCTATTTAAATTCTATTCAAATTTACCCAAGTACTTGATTTCTTTAATTCTTTAAGCATCTTTCCGAACGTCTTTCGAAATTCTGGCATCCTCCACGCGTACAACACCGGGTTGATCGCAGAATTACTGTACATTAGTACTCTCAGCCATAACTTAATAATACTCGTGGTGGCTGTTTTGCGGAAGAAAAAGTGATAGAATGCTAATAGAACTCTTGGATAAACCAAGAGAATGAAGGCAATTAGTACAACAGTCACAGATAATGCAGTCTTTCTCTCTTCTTTACTGACAAGTATACTTCTTGTGGACGGATTTCTGGATGGAGAGACCAAGACAGTGGGTTCAATATCATACCTTTCGGCATGACAAATTTGAATTGCAGGGTTTATATGACCAGCAAGATGGCTACTTGGCTCGTGGAATGTTTTTACTGCCTTGGATGTCTTACTCTCTACAGTTCTTGATGACGCATTTGGTGAGGGAGCATTATGTACATTTAGCTCTTCAATTTCATATCTTTCAGCATGATCACTGTGTATGGCTTCATTTATTTGTCCAAAAAGTTGACAACTTGGCCCTTCAGAAATTTTCACATACGTTGATGGCTTCCTTTTTTCTTTATTGTCATCTAGATTTCTTGAGGACGAATATCTTGAGAAAGAGAACAGAGCAGGGCGCTTGTTTAATTCTTCGATTCCGAATTGTTCTGCTTGAACAGTTTGGAGGGTTGGATATATGTGGCCTAAATGATGGCTTCTGGGCTTTTGGGGCATTTTCACGGATATCATGCCTTTCGTCTTTTCTTTTCTTATGACTACATTGCTAGTTTTATGTTTCTCTTCTTCAATATCATACCTGTCTACATTGTTAGTCCGGATGGCTGAATCTATTTTCCTACAGACGTGACTACATGACTCTTTTGAATTTTCATCTCTTGGTGGTTTATTGAAGGAGCGGGTTTCTTCCTGTTTAATGTTTTTAACTCTTGACTTGGAGCAGCTGCCTGGCGTTTCATTAAAAAGGTCCATGTCTATGTCTGTTCTATTACTGTAATTACGATCATTATTATTGTTACAGCTCTTCACTTCTCCAATGTCGGCAAAGATTTTCGAGTGCTTTTGTTTACTCCTTTCATGAAGGGTTTCATCAAAGGTACTAATGGTACAAGAATCTTCTCGAGTGTATCTTTCGGTTTGTTGACTATTTGTCTCGACATTACGATGAACATCCTTGATGTCGTCTTGAGAATTACACGGCATTCGACTTTCTACATAAGCATCATTTGAACATCTTTTCGGCTCCGTTGATGGTTCGTCTTCAATATTGATAGACATATTTGTTTCGTTCTCAGTTTGATTTCCTCTTCTCCTTGTGTCCTTCTTCTCTTTGATCTCGGTCCCCGGACTTTCCCCGGTAGGTCCTTTCCCCCCACTTTTCCTGACGTAGCCCAATGTTGGTCTGACAATTTGTCCTTTGATCTCGGTCCCCGAACTTTCCCCGGTAGGTCCTTCTTCCCCACTTTTCCTGACGTAGCCCAATGTTGGTCTGACCATTTGTCCTTTGATCTTGGTCCCCGAAATTTCCCCGGTAGGTTCTTCTCTCCCACTCTTTCCCTTTTCTCCACTTTTCCTGACGTAGTCCAATGTTGGTCTGACAATTTGTCCTTTGATCTTGGTCCCCGAACTTTCCCTGGTAGGTCCTTCTCTCCCACTCTTTCCCTTTTCTCCACTTTTCCTGACGTAGCCCAATGTTGGTCTGATAATTTGTCCTTTGATCTCGGTCCCCGAACTTTCCCCGGTAGGTCCTCTCCCACTCTTTCCCTTTTCTCCACTTTTCCTGACGTAGCCCAACGTTGGTCTGACAATTTGTCGTCTAAACTTGGACTGTTTTCTTACTATTAATACAATTCTGGCTCCGGAAAAAATTATCACTATTGTCATAAACAGCACCCAAGTCACAAAGATGACGAAGCTTCCCTTCTTATCTACGACGTACTCGCCTAAACAAGTACACAAAATGGGAACAATCCAAGCAACTAGTAACACCATGACGATCACTTTGGGGGAATGTTTTAAGTGAACTCGGTAAAAAAATGGAAAGCTGACTGCAATCACTCGATCAAGGCTGAGAATTGCCAGGTGAATAAACGATACTAGTAATGTAACGCGCCCTATGAAACCTATGACGGCGTTCCAGAGATCGGAAATGAAGACACGTTCCGTGAAATCACCGACGTGTTGCAGTCCTCTTATGAGAACAAGAACCGAGCATGTCAGGAAATCGGCCACTGCTAGCGATACGACGTAGAAGCAGGCCACGTTGTGCAGTCTTTGGTTCTTGAACACAGCCGCGCAGGTTAACACGTTACCAAATGTCCCAGTCAGAAAGATAACAAATTCCAAAATGGCAATAATGAGAAGTGAAGTCATATTTACCAGTACTAAATTTCCTTGAATTCGCTGTCTCACACTGCCAGTTTTCTTACAGTTTGAAAAGGTGTTGAATGAAGTCGTGATGATGAACTGTGAACTTAAATATTCTCACCCTGTGGCGTATAAACGTATGTCGCACCACCTGTCTTAACTGTCTCATGACGTTTATATTCATGAAGGTCGAGTTAATGACAACATTTGGCAGCTTCCAAATTTCCTGCCTTCGACAAAGACTGTAATCTTAGGATATTTGCACCAACTTCGAACCGAGTGATTTGCTTTCTCCTTCCTGATGATTCGAGATCGTCTTTCAATAAATGTATTAATAAACGTACATAATTAGTGGAACTCTCTGTACTAGTGGAGTGTAAATTATGATTCCATTCTCGTAAACACTCTCTTTTTAGGATATTTGCACGAACTTCGAACCGAGTGATGGGTTGTATTTGATTTCTTCATCCATAATGACAATAATAATAATACTTTATTTAAACACGTATATCACCTAGGAGTTACAACATTCGTTACAACGTGAACGTGAACAAAAATGTAACAAATATATATAAAACAAAAACATCAATATAATATACTCATCCAGATAATTCTCGATCGATTTTCAATAAAGGTTTTCACTCGTTCATTCATTCATTCATTCATTCAATAAATATATTAATAAACGTACATAAATTAGTTGAAATCTTCAAACTCCGAATTATTTAAAGTCTAAATTGTGATTCCATTATCGCAAACACTCTTTTTTGTAAGAACGTCTACTTTTTCACTTCAGCTAAGCCGGAAACTAACGTTCTTATTTTTGGCAATTTGAGGCTTAAAGTATGTTCTTAAACACTGGAAAAAACGTTTAAAGTTCAATGAATGTTTATTAATGAAGCAGTAAGAAAGACGTAATTATTATTGGTCTCTGTGCATCACCTAATCTTTTAATACTAATGGCAAAATTATGTTTTTTTGTTGTCGTTTTCTTTTCTTTTTCTATATATATTGCATATTTCACTTATCCTTAGATAGTTTTTATAGACAGTCTTCAATAGGCGAAGAGCCACTATATGGAATCTATTGAATAAAAATGTTTACGACAAATAAGTTGTTTTTGATAGTTCAATGTATGTTTATTAATGCTAAGATTTCCATATGTCGTTTGAATATTGGAGTATAACAGGAGCCCATTACTAGTAATGGGCTCCTGAATATAATTAATCTAGTTCATCTTCATAGTAATTTGTGCAGCTCGTCAAGGACATAATTATTGGTCTCCTATCTAAAACTTTTAATACTGGTGCAGAGTAAAGTATTATACGATTGCCATACACAGTATACACCTATTTCAAAAAAGGTTGTCAGAGAGATAGGAGAATGGTTATTCTAATATGGCCAGTTTAAATTATTACATTTTGGTTTCGTAATAATTACTTACAACTGAAAGCTTTATGAACTAAATTTTCAGGTTATTTGCATATACACACACACATCTATAGTTCGGCTATCTGGTCTTAGAATGACCATTCACCATTCTCCTATCGCCTTTCTCTCTGACAACCTTTTTCGAAACAGGTGTATGTAGTTTCATGCTATTTGTAATTGTCTGTTTCAAACCTTGGAAATTCGTTGGAAATTCATTGGAAATCCATTGGAAATTCGTTAGATTCATTGGAAATCCATTGGAAATTCGTTAGATTCATTGGAAATCCATTGGAAATTCGTTAGATTCATTGGAAATCCATTGGAAATTCGTTAGATTCATTGGAAATCCATTGGAAATTCGTTAGATTCATTGGAAATCCATTGGAAATTCGTTAGAAATTCATTGGGAATTCATTGGAAATCCATTGGAAATTCGTTAGAATTTTTAAGGAATTTTCAAACCTTGGAATTTCCAATTAATTTCCGAGACCTGTGATGAGCGCGCGTCAGGTGAATACAAGCATCAAGAGTTCCAGACTTCCGTTACGCACGCAATGCATTGTGAGATTATTACAAAGGAAAAGTGAGCACCAAGTGAGGAAGAACATAGCTTGGGCTCCCTGTGTCTAGAATTGGTGCTCACTTTTCCTTTGTAATAATCTCATAATGAATTGCGTGCGTACCGAAAGTCTGGAACTCTTGATGCTTGTATTATCGATGTTCACTCTAATCTTTTAAGAGGATATTTTTTACGAACGCGCGTATTGAGCGCCAAAAACCAATAGCATGGAGAATACGTTTTGTACAAGGCTAAAACTGCTTTAGCAAGGAGTTCAAGGTATTTGTGATGGTTTTTGAACGGTAAAAGTGAAATTAGAGTGTTAATCCAAAGTGAAAATTTGATTTGAAAACTGTCCACATGGGCTAGATCTGTATATTTGCTAGTATTGCTGATGTTTTTCCCTGAACTACCTCAAATTTGAAACAAAAAGCAGGAAAATGGCTTTGTACAACGCTAAAACAGCTTTAGGCAGACAATTTACTTTGTTTTTAATAGTTTGTGCTTGGTTAAAATAAAATTAGAGTGTTAATCCAAAGCGAAAATCGAAATTCAAACTGTCCAAAAGGGCTGGTTTTTGGCGCTTTTGGCGGATATTACGCGATGTTGAAATAAATATCCTCTTTTAAGATACCTAGTAGCTAAATTATGTTATTATGTTTTTGCCCTTTTCGTTTCTTTTTCTTTGCTGATGAAGTTCATTATTATTATTATTATTATTATTATTATTATTATTATTATTATTATTATTATTATTATTATTATTATTATTATTATTATTAATATTATTATTATCATCGAGCGTCAATAGAATATTCTAGAGGAATACAGTCACGTGGTTGTACTGAATGGCAAAAAATGCCGACTTAGTTTATTTAAAGACCCATAACACACGGTCAGTAATGTCATCAAAGAAACTTGTTTGAATTAAAAAGTAAAAACACTTGTTTGAATAAAAAAATAAAAAATAAACTTGTTTGAATTAAAAATTAAAAAGAAAACTTGTTTGAATTAAAAAAACTTGTTTGAATTTAAAAGAAAACTTGTTTCAATTAAAAAAACTTGTTTGAATTTAAAAGAAAACTTGTTTGAATTTAAAAAACTTGTTTGAATTAAAAACACCTTGTTTGAATTAAAATTAAAAAAAATTGCTTGATTTAAAAAAAATATATAAAAAATTACTTTTTCGACCAACAGATTGTCGATCTTTCTAAGACGGCATCTTCAAAGTTTCCATTTTTACCACCCATCAAAACCATTCTCACGGGTTATTTGCCTTAATCTGTTATTCTAGTGTTGTGTTAGTATAGGACTTTAATCTGCTAAAGACCTATTGATACCCATCTATCACCTAAATCTTTTTAATTGATACAAGTGTCAAATTTGAAGACCAGATTAAGCTTGTGCACTAATGCTATACATGTTTAGTAGAATTACACAGGTGATTATAGAAAATCAAGCGCGCTGATTCGTCGAGAACTTCGGACTATTTCTCGATAGTTACCTACAGCATTTTGACAAAATGGCTGCCAGCTTTTGAAATATGAAATAAAAATGTATTTTCTTTAAAATGCTTATTTATTTTTATTTTTTCAAATAATCACCTGTGTAATTCTACTAAAACAATCAGTCACCTCAGGCTCAGTGACTAATTGTTAAATAGTAATTGGATGTTTTCATATGTATTTGTAATTCCGCTCTATGGCAAATGTTGGAAGACTGGGTTCGACTGTTTTGATTGGCTGAATAGACCTCTTTAGCTTGTATGTAAATTGCCCATTTCAAACCATGTGATGTAAACATGATATTCTCTGGAGAATTGTTCCTTTATATTTCTGAAATTTATTCGTTCATATTGAAAGGACTAATTCTCCAGAGAACACCATGTTTACATCACATGGTTTGAAATGGACAATTTACATACGAAGCTAAAGAGGTCTATTGGTTTCAAGTTTTTCGAGGTGTTTGCCCTCGATGAAAGACTAGTGGAAATATTACTTGAACGTTCTTTCTCCAGCGCATTGGATAGGCTATAGAGTTTTAAATTGGAGATAATATTGTTAAAATTTAAGAACTGCTATCTTGGTTATAACAGTCGTACCCAGTCTTCCAATGTATTTGCCGCTGACCGGTAATTGCGATATTCGTCTTAATCTCTTCTCCATAATAGAGTCGTTTTCGTATGAGTAGGAAACCTACGGCACAGAGTTACGGTCACATTTCGGAATCGAAAACATTCAACCAATCACAGCGCGCGAAATCATTTCTCAACCAATCAGAATGCTTGGATACCGTCGCCGGATGGCGCAATGCCGTCACCGCACGGCACGAACCGTACAATAACTACTTCTCACCCATACGAAAACGACTCTATGAATCCTTTAAGTTAAGTGTAGCCTAAAGGGGTTCCATTTCACAGTGATTGGATTTTGTTATTTTTGACCTCTAAATACCAAGCACGTGCTTAATAAAATAAAATATCTATTAGACAATTATATTATGGTCATCGTTATCATCATTATCTTCAATTATCATTAATTATCATTATCTTCATCATCATCACCACCTCAACTGCACTGCATCGCCGCTGTCATAATTACAGTCAAACCTCTATTAAGCGGTCACCCTCGGGAAATAGCCAACTGACCGCTTAATAGAGATGACCATTTAATAGAGGTCAAGTTTACAGAAAGTATGGGGACCGATTTCTGGGAATTTGAGTGAAAGTGACCGCTTAATAGAGGGCCGCTTAATAGAGGGTGACCGCTTAATAGAGGGTGACCGCTTAATAGAGGGCCGCTTAATAGAGGTTTGACTGTACGCATAAGGCTATCGAGTTATAGAAGCACTTTGGAATTGAAAGAAGACTCGAGAAGTGCGGCTACGCCTCGTGCTTCTAGCACTTCTCTCGTCTTCTTCCAATTCCCGCGTGCTTCTATAACTCGATAGAGCACGCTGCCTCGTTTTCTATTTCTTCAATATATATTTTACAGAATTTTTGCAAATCGCTGTATTATTGTTATTAATTTTAATTGGTATAATTATTGTTAGGAATTCAAAGACCTTCCTGTTGACAAGCTGGAAAATTACTTTACTATTATATATGCACTCGAGAACAATCTCGCTGAATACAGGAAAATCAAAGATGAGATCATAGAGGTAAAGGAAGGCGAGCTTCTGTCTGTCTGTCCGTCCGTCCGTCCGTCCGTCCGTCTGTCTGTCCGTCTGTCTGTCTGTCTGTCTGACTGACTGTCTGTCTGTGTGACCGTCTGTCTGTATGACTGTCTGACTGTCTGTCTGACCGTCTGTCTGACTGTCTGTCTGACCGTCTGTCTGACCGTCTGTCTGTCTGGTTGACTGTCTGTATGTCTGACTGTCTGTCTGACTGTCTGTCTGACTGTCTGTCTGACCGTGTCTGTCTGTCTGACTGACTGACTGCTTTTCTGCTTGCTTCAATGAGTTCTCATTTTACAGCAGTTCTAATTAAGAAATGAATCACAAGAAAGAGCATATCAGAATACTCCAGTTTCGAGTTGTTTAGACACCGCTGTACTCCTTGACAAAAGGCGCGTTTGCTCAGGCTTAGCCTCAATCCAGAGAATAACCCGTGCGGCATTAAAAATAGTTTCTATTGTTGAATGTCAACACTTTTTCGCGTTCTCGTCGGTATCTGTCCATAATTTACGCTTAATTGAGGCTAAGGCTGAGCAAATGCTGCTTCTATCAAGGAGTACAGCGGTGTCTAAACAACTCGAAACCTGGAGTATTCATCAGGTCGCTTCAGGATCAAACATGAAAGTGCCAAGCGATTTTCTATAGCGAAAACTGGCAATGACATAGACCTTGATATTACGAGGTTCTTTGGCTGGCAGAGGTCCGTAATGGAAGTTATGGACCGATAATTTTTCCATAAAAAGCGGGAACAAACGAGGATCCATAACTTCCCGTACGGACCGAGCAAGCGAGGTTAATAAGATATTTATTATGTAGCTTTTCCTTACGTTTCTGTTTTCAGCGGGCCGTCATAGTACGGGCCGGGGAGTTACGGACCGTTAATTGACCAATAAGAGTGCGCGCGTTAGTAACTGTGCTATATAATAAACACTGAGTAATTTTTACACAATTTGTAATCAAATATATGAGTTATTACAAATATGACAGCGTATGACATGTTTTGGAAAAACCGGTTTTTGCTTGTTTTCACGTACACATCAATTTTGCACTCCGGTGAATAGTTTTAGTTGTGTGCACTTGAAAGGTACCCCTTCAAAGGAACCAATCAAAAATTAGGAGCAATGGCGTCAGAAAAGATAATTGAAAACCGGTTTATTCTGGTTTATGTGTACGCGCGCGCTTTATATTGCACTAAGAAAAAATACAGTGTTTTTGTTAATTTTGTTGTCGTGTAATAAACAATTTATTACACAGAGTAATTGTACATACAGTAATTATTACGCGCCGTAATTGTACATACAGTAATTATTACACACCGTAATTGTACATACAGTAATTACTATACACCGTAATTGTACATACAGTAATTATTACGCGCCGTAATTGTACATACAGTAATTATTATACACCGTATTTACACACCGTAATTACAAACCGTAGTAATTGTACCCATAGAGAGTATGCGGTCTGTAAATATCATAAGTTCAATTTAATCAACCTGTCGTCAGTTTCAATCCATCGCCGACCTCCAAGACGCGCTCTATTTCTTCATCGACGTTTGATTGATTCGGAAGCTCAGTAGTTGTTAACACCCAAGAAAAGTCGACAAAACAGGAACAACGTAGCTCTGGAACACTGCTGTCGTGTCTTGTCGTTCTTGCCGGCCGATGCAACACAAAATTTTGCTTTTCGGTGAAAGATTGAAATGAAATTGTTTAAATTTTAATAAGTTGTAGATATCAATAGTAATTTGATTTTGAGAAGAAGAAAAAAACGCGGCAGGTGACGGCGACATCATTTCTGAGATATTCAGTTGCAGCAAACTTTAACAATCAAGTATCCATAATTCAGAGCGGAGACAAGAGCGTGACCCAGCGATTACAACACACATTGAATGGTTTATTTTGAGACGGAGTAATACTACCCAACGTGGTATTAGAATATCTGCTACTGGATGTACAACAACCAATTGCTGTGAAAAGAACTTATCGAAATGGAGACCCCGCTTTCGAAACAAGAGGAGATGTTCTGGTTTATCGTGTTCTTGCTGGAGGCCGTCATCATCATCTTTTGCAACATTCTTAGCCTGTGCATCTTTGTGAGAAGATTTCGCCACTGCAAGTGTACATGTTGTTTCTTGCTCGCCAACCTTTCATTTGCTGATCTGTTGGTCGGATGTTATGTATCTGTAGGTAGCAACAATTTCAAACAAGTAAACTATGGTTCCGATCATATTTGTTTCAGCGTCCTAGAAGCCGTTCAAACGGCATTTTGGAATCTAGTGGTTGTAGAATCATTGGCGACTCTCGCTCTGATTGCTCTTGAGAGAGCATACGCAGTCTTCAAGCCATTTCGACATCGTGTCATGAAAACAAAGTACTATAAATATGGGATAATAGCGACGTGGTGTCTGAGTGCCATTCCCGCTTGCGGTATTGCCATATTTCGCTGTCACGAGTCGAGAGTAAATATTTATCTAGTTGGTATAGCCTTCCTTCTAGTACTCTCTTCAATAATCATTATGATCGTCTCTTACTTCAGCATTTACATCAAACTAAGGTTTTTCCCGATATTCCAGCGCAATGCGAACACTCAGGTGCAGATGAAACTATGCAGGACACTATTCTGTGCCACTGGTGCTTCCGTTATGACTATGCTACCGTTTAGTGGAATTGTAGTCTACATGTACTTTTGCGATTGTGTTGTAGATGGAAACTTGCATCAAGCATTGCTGTTTCTGTTGTTCTCAAACTCTTTCATTAACTTAGTGGTTTACGCTTGGAAAATGCCTGAATTTCGCGATGAGCTGAAAAATATGGTGTGTTTCTGCTTCAAGAAAAAGTCTCGAGTTGACAGTGGAGAACGTGAATGTATGGAAACAAATCGACAACGGTCACGGCTAAGGAACAATAATGACAACAACCATGGAGCAATACAACTACAAAAGCTATCACCAACCGATGCGAACACACTCGGCATCAGTATCCCTACGACGCCGGCCGACCCAGGCCTTCATCTCACTTCCAGAACCCTGTGACTCCCGCCACAGGCCTTCACCTCACTTTAAGAACCCTTCGGCGCCCGTCATCGACCTTCATCTCACTTCAAGAACCCTGTGACGTCCGCCACCGGCGTTCGTCTCACTTCAAGAACCCTTCGACGCCCTCCACAGACCTTCATCTCACTTCAAGACGCCCGCCACCGGCCTTCATCTCACTTCAAGAACCCTTCGACGCCCTCCACAGACCTTCATCTCACTTCAAGACGCCCGCCACCGGCCTTCATCTCACTTCAAGAACCCTTCGACGCCTGCCACCGGCCTTCATCTCTCTTCAAGAACCCTTCGACGCGCGCCACCGGCCTTCATCTCTCTTCAAGAACCCTTCGACGCCTGCCACCGGCCTTCATCTCTCTTCAAGAACCCTTCGACGCGCGCCACCGGCCTTCATCTCTCTTCAAGAACCCTTCGACTCGCGCCACCGACCTTCATCTCTCTTCAAGAACCCTTCGACGCGCGCCACCGGCCTTCATCTCTCTTCAAGAACCCTTCGACGCGCGCCACCGGCCTTCATCTCTCTTCAAGAACCCTTCGACGCGCGCCACCGGTCTTCATCTCTCTTCAAGAACCCTTCGACGCGCGCCACCGGCCTTCATCTCTCTTCAAGAACCCTTCGACGCGCGCCACCGGCCTTCATCTCTCTTCAAGAACCCTTCGACGCGCGCCACCGGTCTTCATCTCTCTTCAAGAACCCTTCGACGCGCGCCACCGGCCTTCATCTCTCTTCAAGAACCCTTCGACGCGCGCCACCGGCCTTCATCTCTCTTCAAGAACCCTTCGACGCGCGCCACCGGCCTTCATCTCTCTTCAAGAACCCTTCGACGCGCGCCACCGGCCTTCATCTCTCTTCAAGAACCCTTCGACGCGCGCCACCGGTCTTCATCTCTCTTCAAGAACCCTTCGACGCGCGCCACCGGCCTTCATCTCTCTTCAAGAACCCTTCGACGCGCGCCACCGGCCTTCATCTCTCTTCAAGAACCCTTCGACGCGCGCCACCGGCCTTCATCTCTCTTCAAGAACCCTTCGACGCGCGCCACCGGTCTTCATCTCTCTTCAAGAACCCTTCGACGCGCGCCACCGGCCTTCATCTCTCTTCAAGAACCCTTCGACGCGCGCCACCGGCCTTCATCTCTCTTCAAGAACCCTTCGACGCGCGCCACCGGCCTTCATCTCTCTTCAAGAACCCTTCGACGCCTGCCACCGGCCTTCATCTCTCTTCAAGAACCCTTCGACGCGCGCCACCGGTCTTCATCTCTCTTCAAGAACCCTTCGACGCGCGCCACCGGCCTTCATCTCTCTTCAAGAACCCTTCGACGCGCGCCACCGGCCTTCATCTCTCTTCAAGAACCCTTCGACGCGCGCCACCGGCCTTCATCTCTCTTCAAGAACCCTTCGACGCGCGCCACCGGTCTTCATCTCTCTTCAAGAACCCTTCGACGCGCGCCACCGGCCTTCATCTCTCTTCAAGAACCCTTCGACGCCTGCCACCGGCCTTCATCTCTCTTCAAGAACCCTTCGACGCGCGCCACCGGCCTTCATCTCTCTTCAAGAACCCTTCGACGCGCGCCACCGGCCTTCATCTCTCTTCAAGAACCCTTCGACGCGCGCCACCGGCCTTCATCTCTCTTCAAGAACCCTTCGACGCGCGCCACCGGTCTTCATCTCTCTTCAAGAACCCTTCGACGCGCGCCACCGGCCTTCATCTCTCTTCAAGAACCCTTCGACGCGCGCCACCGGTCTTCATCTCTCTTCAAGAACCCTTCGACGCGCGCCACCGGTCTTCATCTCTCTTCAAGAACCCTTCGACGCGCGCCACCGGCCGAGAGAGTTCAATTCTAATTTCAATTAGATTCAAATGAATGATGTGAAGCACTAAAAAAGTTCACAATGCAATTACTTCAGTCGTAAAAGGAATTAATGGATCATCTTTTGTGTACATATTGTAGACTTAATAATAATCAACAATCGTGAATGTCAACGAAAAAAAGTATATATATATATATTTTAAGGGAAAAAACCCGATGACTGTAAGATTGATTGGGTGTGTGCAGATGGTAGAGCAGCTATAAACTTTGTGGAAAGCCAATTAGTGGAATGAGCTGCTTACACACGGTGCGCTCAGGTTGCGTGCAACATTAGGGACTTTTAAGCATCGAGGACGGGGACGTGAGGACGGTGAAGTTCGAATAAAGTGTTTTGTTGTCTATTGTTTTCATATTTGTTTCTTTTTGTGTGTTTTTCACTAAATTTGCGCCCTCTTTGATGAATGACATGTCTTTTTGTGGTCCGGTTGACAAAAAACAACTATCTGTACAAATAACGAACTGACGTTCTCGTTCTCTTTGCAAGGTCAAACATAGGCATTTCACGTTGTAGTTTAGCACAGAACGCCTGAAGTAAGACCAAATCGAGCTCATTTCGTACATTCCAACAAGAAGTTATTGAATTTTGTAATTAGCGCTATTGTTTCTCTGCCGTCGTCCTCACTTCCCCGTCCTCGATGCTTAAAGTCCCTAGTATTGGCAATATGATTGCAGCGTCTGGCTACCCCTGCAATTGAACTAAAATGTGATCCTACTACTGCAATATTGCGCGCAACAAATTACACAGGTGGACACACTGAAATCGTGCGATTCTCAACGATGTTGAAGCGTGTGTCCGCAACTTAAAGCCATTCTCTAGTGACAAAATAAAAGTAAAACATCAAGGGCAGCAGACTGTGTGTATCGATATAAAACGGCCATTCATTTGGTAAATAGCACTTGAACCTGAATCTCTGTATATCATGTATTTCTCTATACACAATGAAATAAAGTTACTCAACCAGAGAGCGTGAAAGGTGCGATTCCCTAAGGATCATGGGAGATTTTGTTAGACATGGGCGTTGTGGTGAATCAAATCCATGTGACATGGGTGGACTGAAAATGTTGTCCGCCAAACGTCGGGGAATTCGGGTAGAAACATTTGGTAAATAATACTGAACTAACTCAAAGGAAATTTATCAATTGAAAGAAAAAATTTGCAGTCGATAATCACAGGAGATCAGTATGAACGCAAAGAGGGTAACAGCACATCTAGAGCTACGAAAGGGTGATGGGCAAACATCGAGACAGGAATGTAAACGGCGAACTGCTAACGGATGGTAGCCGACATATCCACAATTACGCATCATGAATAACCTTCTCATCATTTCTTTTTTTGCAACGGATAAAAAATAAAGACAATTTTCTCTCATATTTATCGAGCAAATTAAATCCCACTTCTGACACCACGTCTAGAGGTTGATGATATAGCCTATCTATCGCTTTAATACTAACTTACAACAACAACAACAACAACATATTTATCGAGCAAATTAAATCCCACTTCTGACACCAAGTCTAGAGGTTGATGATATAGTCTATCTATCGCTTTAATACTAACTTACAACAACATATTTATCGAGCAAATTAAATCCCACTTCTGACACCAAGTCTAGAGGTTGATGAGATAGCCTATCAATCGCTTTAATACTAACTTACAACAACAACAACAACATATTTATCGAGCAAATTAAATCCCACTTCTGACACCAAGTCTAGAGGTTGATGATATAGCCTATCAATCGCTTTAATACTAACTTACAACAACAACAACAACAACAACATATTTATCGAGCAAATTAAATCCCACTTCTGACACCAAGTCTAGAGGTTGATGATATAGCCTATCTATCGCTTTAATACTAATTTACAACAACAACAACAACATATTTATCGAGCAAATTAAATCCCACTTCTGACACCAAGTCTAGAGGTTGATGATATAGCCTATCAATCGCTTTAATACTAATTTACAACAACAACAACAACATATTTATCGAGCAAATTAAATCCCACTTCTGACACCAAGTCTAGAGGTTGATGATATAGCCTATCTATCGCTTTAATACTAACTTACAACAACAACAACAACAACATATTTATCGAGCAAATTAAATCCCACTTCTGACACCAAGTCTATCGCTTTAATACTAACTCAACAACCCAGGGATCGTGGGAGTACGCTGACTAACAAGATGACACATCATCGACCCGAAAGCTCGGTATAGTAATGAAACATCCACATTGTGAGAAGTAATTTAAACCTACACACAACCATGTATATTCTGAAGTTTATTAAATGTTTATATTAGAGTCTCTATAAGATGAAGGATTTAGTGGACTGTCAGCCGGTGATATCTATTTGGATGTGGAACGTCCAATTCAATTTCAAACAGTCAATTCATTACCTTTCGTTGTCTTCATAGTAAATATTTTAAATTAAATTCAGTCAATCAACCTTTTTATCAATAATCAACAATTGTGCCAGTGTCAACAATGACGACATGATTGATCGGTGCCAGGGATCGTGCAGATGTTGAAAAAAACATTATGAGTTCGTGAAAGTTCACTGATGACAAGTTAGAAGTGAAACTCTAAAGCTCACTGACGAAGTAATATAATATGTTGTCAATGGCAATAGGATTTAAGTAAATATTTCAATATCCCAGAATCCCTGGGATATTCCGATGTTCTTCGTTTGTCAGAGAAGCTATCAGAGCAAACTATGTCACCCTCGAGCTCGCTGAAGAAGTAATAAAATCTGTTGTCAATGGTATAGGATTTTAAAGATTTCAACTAATATTTCAAGTGGTATACCAGAATTCCTGAGATATTCTGAGGTTCTTCGTTTGTCAGAGAAGCTTTCAGAGCACTGTGTCACCCTCGCTGAAGATGTAACAGGACTGATCTGTTGTCAATGGTATAGGATTTTAAAGATTTCAACTAATACAAAAGTGGTTCCAGAACTCCTGGAATATTCTGAGAAGCTCAGGAGAAAATCTGTCTCTCTCTTGCGTTTTAAAAGACGTTTGGTCGAGTACTGACGCAATCAACATGGAAGGTCCTTCGAATGGAGAAAGGTTGTTCTGGTTCATCGTCTTCACATTGGAGGCACTCTTCATCATCTTGAGTAACTCTTGAGTAACATTCTAACTTTCGCCATCTTTTTCAGGAAATTTCGTAACTGTAAGCCGTGTTTATTGCTGATGAATCTCTCAATCACTGACCTTCTAGTTGGAATATCGGTACTTTATGCTGGGGTCGAAGCTTTTTCTAAGTTGCCGTTTGAATTGAAAAGAGTGGACACATGCCACAACGTTGGTATTCCAGTGTACTTGGCTTTTTCTAGTTTCGTACAAATGGCAGCCTTGGCATGTCTGGCTCTAGTCGCACTCGAGAGAGCATTCGCCGTATTTATGCCTTTTCGTCACCGTGTTGTCCAGATGAAATACTATCGATTCGCAGTAGCATTGACATGGTTTCTTAGCGCCATTCCTGGGTCGATGCATCTCATCTTACGTTGTCATCCAAACGCTGTAAGAAAAATATGTGCTACTGTCTTGGCTTGTCTGTTGGTGTATTTAGCGGTGGTGATCTTCATAGTGTCTAACATTGGTATTTACGTCAAACTTCGCATCTTCCCTGTGTTCCAGCACAACTCCCACAATCAGATGCAGATGAAACTATACAGGACACTATTCTATACCTCAGTTGTGTCCATTGTTACTACAATGCCACATGGTTCTGTGCGGCTGTACATGGAATCATGTGACCCTTCGTGTTATATTTCCTTGCATGTGTTTCAAGCCACAAAGTTTTTGCTGTGCTTCAATTCTTTTATTAATTTAGTTCTTTATGCCTGGAAAATTCCTGAATTTGGAGCCGAGTTGAAGAATATTATAGGAGTCTGTGGCAGAGGAAACCATCAAATTGGTGCAGTGAAATGTGAACGATCTTGTAACAACAACAGAAACAACAACAACAGAAACAGAAACAACAACAACAGAAACAACAACAGAAACAACAGCAACAACAACAACAATAACAACAGTTATAACAACAACAGCAACAACAACATCTGCAACAGCAACAACAACAACAATAACAACAACAACAAAAACAACAACAACAACAACAGCAACAACAACAACAGCAGCAACAATAAAAACGACGAAGACAACAACGATATTACGGCCTTATCTCAACAAAACTACAATACTCCCACCACAACCACAAACTTATCCACCAACACTAACACCAGCACTACTACTACCACCTTTTCCACCAACACTACCACCACAGCCACTACTACAACGTCTCCACCAACTGCTCCACCAAAAGTACCACCAGCACTAAGTACTACCAACTTCTCTACCAACACCAACACTAACACCAGCATCACTACTACCACCTTTTCCACCAACACTACCACCACAGCCACTACTACAACGTCTCCACCAACTGCTCCATCAAAAATACCACCAGAACTACTACCAACTTCTCCACCAACACCAACACCAACATAACTACCACCAACACCAACACCAACTTATCCACCAACACCAACATAACTACCACCAACACCAACACCAACTTATCCACCAACACCAACATAACTACCACCAACACCAACACTAACTTATCCACCAACACCAACACTACCACCTTTTCCACCAACACTACCACCACAACTACTACTACAACGTCTCCACCAACTGCTCCATCAAAAGTACCACCAGCACTAAGTACTACCAACTTCTCTACCAACACCAACACTAACACCAGCATCACTACTACCACCTTTTCCACCAACACTACCACCAGAACAACTACTACAACGTCTCCACCAACTGCTCCATCAAAAGTACCACCAGCACTAAGTACTACCAACTTCTCTACCAACACCAACACTAACACCAGCAACACCACTCACTACTACCACCTTTTCCACCAACACTACCACCAGAACAACTACTACAACGTCTCCACCAACTGCTCCATCAAAAGTACCACCAGCACTAAGTACTACCAACTTCTCTACCAACACCAACACCAACACTAACACCAGCACTACTACTACCACCTTTTCCACCAACACTACCACCAGAACTACTACCAACTTCTTCCAGGTTGTTCGTATTCTCGTTGGTATTTGTGAATAATTTACACTGACTCGAGACTAACCCTGCATACATGCGTCTTTTATCAAGGAGTACAGCGGTGTCTAAACAACTTGAAACTGGAGTATTAATTAGTTTCAGGAATTTGATAAGGTTTGGACAAACAACAACTGAACTGTAGACATTAAAAAAAAACTGCAAATAAAGAAAAAGAAACAAAGCAATGTATACGCATGGTTACCTGGGACAAGTGTCCCAAGTAAACATATATTTCTCTGTAATTTTTGAGATGTTTCGAAAGCTCCTCCCTGATCTAACTAAGCCTATTGAAACTTTGTAAAGTTGCTAATTACTCGGGCTTCCTGTGGAAGGCCCGAGTCTAAAAACACAGACGGTTTTTCTTTGTCGTCATGTTTCTACGCCAAATCTGCAAGTGGTCACCATAGCGCATGCGTGTTTACCGCTGACGGCACGGTACTAAATCACGGGGCCATGGTCGGGGCCATGCTAATCTTCTCGGTATCGTTATAAGTTTAGTATACAGAAGTTGTGGTCAGCAGCTTATCAACGAAATTCAAGATGGCGGACGTACGTAACGATAAATCAAATCACTAGCATTCAAAAAGGATTTTGCCGTGCTCCCTTGCTCGAGCCAGTCGAGTTGTAAATATGCTCAGTAAATATGCAAATATCCTAGAGAATACTTTTTGGCCTTGCAATTCTGTCTGAAAGTGTATTTCTGACAGATGTCTGTGGCTTAGTAAGAACTCGATCGTAATTTTATTGAGTTTGTGAAATCGTTTCTTGCAAGGTGCAGTGACTTAAATTGTGCAAGCAAGTAATAGGCTAAAACTACTTCTGTATGATGATACAAATAAGCTATTAGGTTTCACATTTAAAATCTATCAAAACAGCTTTATTAAGAAGCCCGAGTTCACGCTAGTAGAGCGTCTAGTTTTGATATGTTCTTTCTTGTGACGGGGTTCATTTTTTACTTAGATTACTTCTAAAAAATCATTCCCAGTCTTCCTAATAACAGATTTTCTTCAACGTATTTCTAGATACTTTCCATGTATTTGTTTTACGTTAGCAAGAAAGATAATAATTGATACTGTAGGGAATGGTCACGTACTCTGAATTTGGGCAACATTGAAGCAACCGAGAAATGTCTAATGACAGCAAGAAACAATTGAGGAAGGATGGATGGAAGGAAGGAAGGATGGAAGGAAGGATGGAAGGATGGAAGGATGGAAGGATGGAAGGATGGAAGGATGGAAGGATGGAAGGATGGATGGATGGATGGATGGATGGATGGATGGATGGATGGATGGATGGATGGATGGATGGATGGATGGATGGATGGATGGATGGATGGATGGATGGATGGATGGATGGATGGATGGATGGATGGATGGATGGATGGATGGAAGGATAGAAGGATGGATGGAAGGAAGGAAGAATGGATGGATGGATGGAAGGATGGATGGATGGATGGATGGATGGATGGATGGATGGATGGAAGAAAAGATGGAAGGAAGGACAGATGGATGGAAGGATGGATGAATGAATGGAAGGAAGGAAAAAAGGAAGGTAGAAAGATACAGTTGCTTTATGTAAACACATACAAAGACACGCGATACTTTCAACACGGTAGGAGTGCTTAAAATGTGCAAAATACCTTCTTTTTTAGATATTCGGGGAAGTTGCTGATCTCCAGGATAAGGCGAAGAAAGAAGGCCTAGTGAAGGATAGTGATACTCAGGGAATATCAAGCCAAGGACAATTGGTAAGATCATCACTCTCACCACCACGAGCAGTCATCAGCATCATCGTCCATCACCATTGTCATCATCATTACAATCACCAATTACACCATCACCACCATCACCATTTACACCACCACCACCATTCGTTTTGTCATCAGCATCATCGTCCATCACCATTGTCATTATCATTACAATCACCAATTACACCATCACCACCATCACCATTTACACCACCACCACCATTCGTTTTGTCATCAGCATCATCGTCCATCACCATAGTCATCATTACAATCACCAATTACACCATCACCACCATCATTCGTTTTGTCATCAGCATCATCGTCCATCACCATTGTCATCATCATTACAATCACCAATTACACCATCACCACCATCACCATTTACACCACCACCACCATTCGTTTTGTCATCAGCATCATCGTCCATCACCATAGTCATCATTACAATCACCAATTACACCATCACCACCATCACCATTTACACCACCACCACCATTCGTTTTGTCATCAGCATCATCGTCCATCACCATAGTCATCATTACAATCACCAATTACACCATCACCATCACCACCATCACCATTTACACCATCCCACCACCATTCGTTTTGTCATCAGCATCATCGTCCATCACCATTGTCATCATCATTACAATCACCAATTACACCATCATCCCACCATCACAATATTGCTTTACACCACCACCACCATTCGTTTTGTCATCAGAATCATCGATCCATCACCATAGTCATCATTACAATCACCAATTACACCATCACCACCATCATTCGTTTTGTCATCAGCATCATCGTCCATCACCATAGTCATCATTACAATCACCAATTACACCATCACCACCACTATTGCCATATGATTGCAGCGTGTGTCCATCTCTGTAACCACCACCACCACCATTCGTTTTGTCATCAGCATCATCGTCCATCACCATTGTCATCATCATTACAATCACCAATTACACCATCACCACCATCACCATTTACACCACCACCACCATTCGTTTTGTCATCAGCATCATCGTCCATCACCATAGTCATCATTACAATCACCAATTACACCATCACCACCATCACCATTTACACCACCACCACCATTCGTTTTGTCATCAGCATCATCGTCCATCACCATTGTCATCATTACAATCACCTCCACTACCATCTTCATCATTTCCACCACCACCATTCGTTTTATCGCCATTATTACCACCACCACCACCCTTCCATCGTCATCATGCTATTGTTTAATTGTTGTGACCAAGCTTATTGAAGTACAATGTGATCCTACTTACTGCAATATTGCTGGCAATATGATTGCAACGTGTTCACCTCTGTAATTGTTGTGACCAAGCTTATTGAAGTACAATGTGATCCTACTTACTGCAATATTGCTGGCAATATGATTGCAGCATGTGTCCACCTCTGTAATTGTTGTGACCAAGCTTATTGAAGTACAATGTGATCCTACTACTGCAATATTGCATGCAATATTGTTGCAGCGTGTGTCCACCTCTGCAATTGTTGTGACCAAGCTTATTAAAGTACAATGTGATCCTACTACTGCAATATTGCTGGCAATATGATTGCAGCATGTTCACCTCTGTAATTGTTGTGACCAAGCTTATTGAAGTACAATGTGATCCTACTACTGCAATATTGCATGCAACAACCCGGCACCGATCGTCCGGTTGACTCAGTTGGCTGAGCACCGGTCTATTGTGCGGGAGGTTAGTGGTTCGAGTCCCGGCTGAACCAATACTCAGGGTCTTTTAAAAAATACTTGAGGAGAAGGTGCTGCCTTTGTAATTACATCTACAAATGGTTAGGCCTTCGCGTGGCTCGGATGACCACGTAAAATGGCGGTCCTGTCTCTCTATACAGGGGCGTAGGCAGGGGGAGATCACAGGGTGCCTGTGACCCCCCTTCCTCTGGGTCTACTCTAAATTGATCAGTATGTTTGAGGAGGGGAGGTGGGGAGATTTGGTGGTGAACCCCCCCCCCCCCCCCCCCCCCCCCCCCCCCCCCCCCCCCCCAATGGAAAATCCTGGCTACGCCCCTGCTACATATCGTTCCATTGCATTGAAATGGAGGGACATAAAAGAACCCACACATTATAAATACAATACAATTTATTGGAAATTCTGTACAGGTTTTTCGTTCCAATTTACAATCAATCTAAACTAAGAGTTACTATTATTTATTCATCATTTCGTAGCCTACAATGGGGGGAGATCTTATTTCCAATCTGATGGAAATGGAGAGTTCTGGCGGAGCGTTCAACTCTCACCAAGACTCGCTTGCTACTATGCTAAAAGAAGGTGCCAGGCTTGTTAGTCAAAGACCAGATCGACGCAAATCATCTCAACGTTGAACTGTTTTTCTAGATATTCATTGTTGCATGCAAGCTACCTTTTGTCTGGTTGTGCATTACAATTATTGTCTGATATGTTGTTGTTTATTTGTTTTGTTGCTGCTGTTGTCTTTGATGCCCCTATATAAGCTATACGGGTATGTGCCACCCTAGCCTCCTCCGCAGGCAAAACCGAAAAGCGAGGCCGAAGGCCGATAATGGGATCTAAGGTCTGGGATAAGGTATAGATTTTCAAGCTTAGGTCTGGGATAGGGTATGTTTTTACAGCGATACAAGTATTTATCATTGTTTTTGCATTTTTACGAGCATTTGAAGATCTCTAATGTTTATAAATGCGGCAAAATAAAAATTCTTAGCTTCAAATTGGTCACGAACTTTCAATTTTAGTCTGATAGGGTATTGATTTTCAAGCTTAGGTCTGGGATAGGGTACGGAACATTTCCGTTTTTAGGTCTGGGATAGGGTAAGGTTTTTGGGATCATGGCGGCACATCCCTACCCAAAAAAATGGCCGAGTACCTCCCCCCCCCGGGCTTTGATGTTGGTGTTCTTTTATTTTCAGTTTTAGCTACTTGAAAATTCAGATTGTACATTTCAATGTTGTTCAGTGTTTTATGTTCGTGCGAAAATATGCTAGATCGAGGGTGTAGGTGTATTTGTGATGATTTACAGTCTGTTTTCTTATTTGTTTGAAGTTTATACAGCAATGAATGTGGGGTTTATAATTGTTTTACTATACTATATATATTTTTGTATAAGCAGTTCGAGACATTTGTCTGAAAATTGCTGGAGCATTTTTCTCGAAATTTGTCTTCTGTCCCAAAATGAAAAGACTCTGATTTTAATGTTTGTTCACCAGAGGATAAGCCGGATTCCTTTCTAAGTTTGTCTCTCAAAATTTCCAGAATGTCATTTTAGAAGGTTTGAAAATGTGCTACCGCTCCTTATTTTTTTTCCGTCTTTGATTGAACACAAGTTATGTCGTAGGCTCAGTATCCAGCCGCTGGGGTTTCGTGCGTCCGCGATACTGAGCCTAGTTATGTCGCTGATGGCTCAAATTTTTTTCAAGCGAATTTATGGCTTATTCCTTGAATATCTCCACTTACCTTCCACAGCGGATATAAAACTTCTCATTCTTTGAAAACTTTGTGCTTTAATGTGCCATTTATCAGGTATTTACAGAGGTATCGATCATTCGTTCTTGTAAACGTCAAAAACTTAGCCATTTTTACTAACACAGGGAACCCACACGGCATATATTGACGCATGCGCAGACAAACTTACCACCTGGTTGGTGCCGGATCCTGTCCGCCATATTGGAAAGACCTTACCACAGGTAGCCCAACCAATAAAAATACGTCCACATATAGTATATTACCTTGAGAACCCAGTCATTTTCTTACCTGACACTCCCGTTAATACGACCACTCCGTTAATACGACCATACTAATACGACCGTTTAAGTCCCATTGGTCTCATCATATCTTGAGAAAAAAATATCGTTATTTTCTATCAATTGAACTAGCAATCCAATTTTTCAACTTTAAAAATGTTTAAATGAGTTATGGCAAATTCCCTAGTACATGTCATCAAATATCCTAGCACTAGGGTTATCCCTCTCATGTAAACAGAAAGCAATAGATATATAGCCACTAGGTTGATTCACCTGCTAGGAAGATCCTAGCACTAGGGTTATCCCTCTCTCGTGTAAACAGAAAGCAATAGATATATAGGCGGTAGGTTGATTCGCCTGCTAGGAAGATCCTAGCACTAGGGTTATCCCTCTCATGTAAACAGAAAGCAATAGATATATTGCCACTAGGTTGAGTCACCTGCTAGGAAGATCCTAGCACTAGGGTTATCCCTCTCGTGTAAACAGAAAGCAATAGATATATAGCCGCTAGGTTGATTCGCCTGCTAAGATCCTAGCTGTAGGGTTATCTCTCCTTCGTGTAAACAGGCCCTTAGATTATATACTGTATTTCATGATTTGATATTTTTATAATACACCTGTTTTCAAAAACGTTGTCCATTTACAAAATACAAAATAGTAAATAGTAGAAAGGAATTAATTAGAGAAACAATGAGCCACAGTTCTGCATGATTGAATTTCTTTTGTTTCTCTAAATTAATTCCTTTTTACTATTTTGTATTTTGTAAATGGACAACGTTTTTGAAAATAGGCGTATCTATATATTTTAGGGTCAAGGGATAGTTATAATCTATTTTGTTTAATATTTATTTTTTGTTGTGCCCCAATTAAGTCTACGAAATTGCTCTATTCGGATCGTAAAGTTGTATTAGAATCGAAGGTATCGCCATCTCATCGTTGCACAATCCTGCAGAAAGAGTAACAATATTGAGCTAACGCTAAGAAAAGGTGCCTGTCAGCCATTTTTTAAATTCCTTTTGTCATGTTGACAAAACATGTCAAGCAGGATGAAGTGATTGGTGTTACTTGACAAATGAAGACGTTATTGCGCCAGCTGCTACTAACAAAAGCCAATACAACCACTTGTCGACATCATGAATTTATTCAGGTTCCATCCTGAAAATTATTTCTTTTTCCGTTCGTTTATTATGATATTCGTTTATTCATGAAGGAACTAATTGCTTCACTCGTTGTTTCATTCATTTATTTATCCAATCATTCATACAATTTTGCTGAATTATGCGTTGAATTGTTTATATTGAGTTGTTATTTTACCATCATTAGTTGGTGTCAATATCCAATACCTGTTAACATTTCCAATGAATCAAGTGATTTTGTGGATTGGAAATGTAGCATAAGTGATATATATTCTTCATATGAAAAGGAATACCTCTGTTGCTCTATTATTCAAACAATGATTGACTATTCTTTTTTTTTTTTTTTTTTTTTTTTTGATTGACTATTCAGCAGAATCTCTAGGTATATTCAACCGAATTTTGTTTCTCCTCTTGTACTTTTTGGAAATGTTCTTTCCTTTAATTTTGCAATTTTCTCGTGCAAAGCCTCAACAAAACGACACAGCGCAGCCATTTTCGTGGATCACTTCTCTTTTACATTCACCGTGCGGTGACAATTGTAATATAATTTTAATTCTGGACCAATCAGAGCGCGCGGATTTTGATATTCACCTGGGGAGTGTGTGATTATACTAATTTTCATTAGCTACAAAAAAACATTCCTGTTTTTATTTTATTTTTATTTCTATTGAGAATATTATGATATTATTATTATTCAAAAGATCTTCCATGCATTACTTGTTTCTACGATATTGAGCGAATGCAATAAACAGTGACAGGTGCTAGCAAATATACTCAATATTAGGTTTATAAAATATGATGATCGTCAAGTTTTATAATGTGATACTGAGAAACAACTCGCCAGTAATGAACTTTCACAGATTTATTTATTATTTTACCATTGTCACTGAGAAGACTCAAGAAGCGCCGATTGGGCCGCAATCTTCATCCTGTACATGACATGGAAAGAATTAAGGAGGAATTGAAAGTCTAATATTTGATCAAAATCGTGCGGTCGTTGTCCGTCTATTTGTTATAGAATCACACTCGGTTCCAAGTGACACAGCATACAAGTCTTCTTCATGGAAACCAACTGAGGGCTTGAAAAGTCTGAACCTGCTCTGGCTGGAAAAACCATGGCCATTTGTGAAAACAACGACTTTCCTATAAACCTTGAAAAATATGATCTTGTGTTTATAATTCCTATGAGTGCGTTGCTTCTTCTTTCATCGATGGTTGCTGTAACTCTGAACGCCCTTGTTGTTTTTACCATCTGGAAGACGCCGTCTCTGCAAACTCCGTCAAAAATACTTATTTGCAGTCTGGCCTTGACGGATTTCCTCGTTGGAGCAATTGTTCAACCGGCTCTTGTTATTGAATATATATCGAACCATATGAAGTGGTGTGATGTTTCGTTTATGCTCTACCACATTTCATCAAGACTAGGTTATAGCCTCTGTTCAGTGTCTGTATGTACCCTAACAGTTATCAGTGTTGATCGATTTCTAGCCATTTTTACCCTACAACGCTACAAGGCTATCGTAACGAAGAAGCGATCAGTCATTGTAGTAGCTTTGTTGTGGATTATTCCTGTTACTACGATGTCAGTTTTACAGTCATTCAAAGAGAAAATCCCATCGAGAGCGAATGGGTTTTCTATACTTGTATCAGTGATGTTATTCCTGATTGTATTCTTTTATTCCATGTCATTTTATTCATTGAAAAAGTTGTGTCCTCGAGTTGGAAATGCTATGAAAAGACTGCCTACTAGAGAACAGGGACAATTATCCATTCACGCACCTGTAACACCTCAGCAGAAGCAAGAGGCATCGTTCCACCAGCAAGGGATCTCTTCCAGTCATCAAGAGACATCTTCTCAGCGGCTAGGGATCTCTTCCAATCATCAAAGGACATCCTCTGAGCAACAAGAGGCATCGTGCCACCAGCAAGGGATCTCTTCCAATCATCAAAGGACATCCTCTGAGCAACAAGAGGCATCCTGCCACCAGCAAGGGATCTCTTCCAGTCATCAAAGGACATCCTCTGAGCAACAAGAGGCATCGTTCCACCAGCAAGGGATCTCTTCCAATCATCAAACGAACATCCTCTGAGCAACAAGAAGCATCGCTCCACCAGCAAGGGATCTCTTCCAATCATCAAAGGACATCCTCTGAGCAACAAGAGGCATCTGTCCCACCAGCAAGGGATCTCTTCCAGTCATCAAAGGAACATCCTCTGAGCAACAAGAGGCATCGTCCCACCAGCAAGGGATCTCTTCCAATCATCAAAGGACATCCTCTGAGCAACAAGAGGCATCGTCCAACCAGCAAGGGATCTCTTCCAATCATCAAAGGACATCCTCTGAGCAACAAGAGGCATCCTGCCACCAGCAAGGGATCTCTTCCAATCATCAAAGAACATCCTCTGAGCAACAAGAAGCATCGCTCCACCAGCAAGGGATCTCTTCCAATCATCAAAGGACACCCTCTGAGCAACAAGAGGCATCGTCCCACCAGCAAGGGATCTCTTCCAATCATCAAAGGACATCCTCTGAGCAACAAGAGGTATCGTCCACCAGCAAGGGATCTCTTCCAATCATCAAAGGACATCCTCTGAGCAACAAGAGGCATCGCTGCCACCAGCAAGGGATCTCTTCCAATCATCAAAGGACATCCTCTGAGCAACAAGAGGCATCCTGGCACCAGCAAGGGATCTTTTCCAATCATCAAAGAACATCCTCTGAGCAACAAGAAGCATCGCTCCACCAGCAAGGGATCTCTTCCAATCATCAAAGAACATCCTCTGAGCAACAAGAGGCATCCTGCCACCAGCAAGGGATCTCTTCCATTCATCAAAGAACATCCTCTGAGCAACAAGAGGCATCGCTCCACCAGCAAGGGATCTCTTCCAATCATCAAAGGACATCCTCTGAGCAACAAGAGGCATCCTGCCACCAGCAAGGGATCTCTTCCAGTCATCAAAGGACATCCTCTGAGCAACAAGAGGCATCCTGCCACCAGCAAGGGATCTCTTCCAATCATCAAAGAACATCATCTGAGCAACAAGAGGCATCGTTCCACCAGCAAGGGATCTCTTCCAATCATCAAAGGACATCCTCTGAGCAACAAGAGGCATCCTGCCACCAGCAAGGGATCTCTTCCAATCATCAAAGGACATCCTCTGAGCAACAAGAGACATCGTTCCACCAGCAAGGGATCTCTTCCAATCATCAAAGGACATCCTCTGAGCAACAAGAGGCATCGTCCCACCAGCAAGGGATCTCTTCCATTCTTCAAGGGACATCCTCTGAGCAACAAGAGACATATTCTCACCAGCAACGAATATCTTCCAGTCATCAAGGGACATCTTCTGAGCAACAAGAGGCATCGTTCCACCAGCAAGGGATCTCTTCCAATCATCAAAGGACATCCTCTGAGCAACAAGAGGCATCCTGCCACCAGCAAGGGATCTCTTCCAATCATCAAAGGACATCCTCTGAGCAACAAGAGGCATCCTGGCACCAGCAAGGGATCTCTTCCAATCATCAAAGAACATCCTCTGAGCAACAAGAAGCATCGCTCCACCAGCAAGGGATCTCTTCCAATCATCAAAGGACATCCTCTGAGCAACAAGAGGCATCCTGGCACCAGCAAGGGATCTCTTCCAATCATCAAAGAACATCCTCTGAGCAACAAGAAGCATCGCTCCACCAGCAAGGGATCTCTTCCAATCATCAAAGAACATCCTCTGAGCAACAAGAGGCATCCTGCCACCAGCAAGGGATCTCTTCCAGTCATCAAAGGACATCCTCTGAGCAACAAGAGGCATCCTGCCACCAGCAAGGGATCTCTTCCAATCATCAAAGAACATCATCTGAGCAACAAGAGGCATCGTTCCACCAGCAAGGGATCTCTTCCAATCATCAAAGGACATCCTCTGAGCAACAAGAGGCATCCTGCCACCAGCAAGGGATCTCTTCCAATCATCAAAGGACATCCTCTGAGCAACAAGAGACATCGTTCCACCAGCAAGGGATCTCTTCCAATCATCAAAGGACATCCTCTGAGCAACAAGAGACATCGTTCCACCAGCAAGGGATCTCTTCCAATCATCAAAGGACATCCTCTGAGCAACAAGAGGCATCGTCCCACCAGCAAGGAATCTCTTCCATTCTTCAAGGGACATCCTCTGAGCAACAAGAGACATATTCTCACCAGCAACGAATATCTTCCAGTCATCAAGGGACATCTTCTGAGCAACAAGAGGCATCGTTCCACCAGCAAGGGATCTCTTCCATTCTTCAAGGGACATCCTCTGAGCAACAAGAGACATATTCCTACCAGCAACGAATATCTTCCATTCATCAAGGGACATCTTCTGAGCAACAAGAGGCATCGTTCCACCAGCAAGGGATCTCTTCCAGCCATCGAGGGATATCCTCTGAGCAACAAGAGACTTCATTCCACCTGAAAGTGACACCTCAGGATCAAGAGACATCATTTGACCAGCGAGGGATCACTTCCAGTCATCAAGGGACGTCATCTGAGCAACAAAAGACATTGTCTCAGCAGCAAGGGACAACTTCCCACCAGCAAGGGCCATCATCCCATCATTCAAACTTTAACATATTCAAGTACAAGAGAACATTTCACACTATGATAATGGTATTAGTGCTTTGTGTCGTCGCATATCTTCCAATAGTCATACTATCCTCCACGTATACAATGGGTGTAATTTACGATCAGCCAGTACTTCTGCATACTTGTGAATTCTTTGCACTCCTTAATTCTACACTAAATCCTGTTCTATATCTATGGAGAATGAGAGACCTCAGACAAGCGATGAAGAATTTATTATCTTAATATCGGTAGACAATCGGCCTTAGAAACTACCGTTTGGGCTACTAATGTTACATAGTTATTATATTGCCAGTCCCCTGGGTTTGGCAAATGCCAACTTTCACTGTTTTGGCAAATGCCAACATTCACGGTAGACAATGGGCCTTGCGTACTGTTTCAAAGACTGGAGAAAATCCCTCTATGGTAATGAGGGAAGTAGTTGATTGTTATTATTATTATTATTATTATTATATATTATTATTGATATATTATTATTATATATTATTATTATATATTATTATTCCTATTCCGGAATATGGGCAATTGAACGCTTGAACCCTAGGCTTAATCTTTATTGGTTCAAAAGTGGTCCAGCGAATCGATAAAATTTCAAACTTGTGGATGCTCTTAGAAATCGTCAGTGTATTACATACATATTTTATATTTCATTCGTGCAAGTAAACAGTTTTAATGAGAATATGCCATTCTTACAAAGATTTAAATTAAAAACACGGTTGATTATGTTGACGTGGTGTAAAATTAATCACCCTCTAATGTTCTTTTTTTTTTCTTTTATTTACACTTCGTTGACTTGCTGAAGCGACGATTCGTTTATTTTCTTGATTAGTTTTCTCTCTCGTGTAATATATCCAAGTAAATGTTTTTGTTTTTTTTCCAAGCGTATTTCACAGTCATATAAAAGTAAACTTTTTGTCGTTACCTAAGAAACGATAAAACATACCCCGTTTTCATTTGCTATTACGATTGTTTAGTATTTGCTTGTTTACATGGCGTTTATAAAAAGTGAATTGAGCTTCAGGAACATTTTTTATTTCGCGGGCATTTTGGGTTTCAAAGTGCGACAATTCCCGCTCGGTCAAACTATAGAAATGTGATGTCAAGAGTTGTGAGGCATGCAAACCTATTGACGTCACCGAGCCATTGTCAAGGACCCAGTCTCTTGTCGCACATTTTGGTTGAAAATTATAATTTTCGAACCGCGAAACGAAAATGTTCGCACACTCAAAGTCGACGTTAAAAATACAGCAAATGTTCAGAGAAAGACCAAACAACAATAATGTACAATAAAACAAGGATCGACATTTTCGCTTCATGGGCACTTTAAAGTCTACGCTTAGTATACATGAAAACTCATGCATTGAAGTCTGCTCCTTGTATTCTGTGTAAAAAAAATTGTTTTTCAGTATGTACAGATAAAGCCTTCTCCAACGTAATCTCGTCATCTATTACATGGAGCTGCGTGTGTCATTAGAGTCGTTTTCACTATGTTTGAAAGTTGCCGTGTGATATTGAAAGAGTGATTGGATGAGATGCATCTGCACGCTTTTTGATTGGTTCAGAAAGGATGCCATTTGCGTGTCACGGTACCACAGGGTTCCCACTCGTACGAAAACGACTACAGTCGAACCTCCCGTAAGCGACCACCCAAAATGTCAACCGTTGCGGTCGTTTACGAGAGGCGGTCGCATACGAGAGGTTCCAACTATAGTGATTTGACTTGGAACTAAACTTTTGGTATTTTGGAGAACTGGTCGCTTACGATGAGGTGGTCGCTTACGAGAGTGGTCGTAACGGGAGGTTCAACTGTATTAAGATTATAGTAATAACGTTATTACGTACGGTTGGTTTGTTTAGGTAAAACTGTCATCGAGCCGCAACAGATATTAACTGGCCGTCTCTCTAAAAACCTCTCAGTCGTTTTCGCTTCTAAAATAAATATCTCCCAAACTCTAGCTAATGAAAGACTATATCAAGGTTATTACTAAAACGGGTTTGGTTTGCTTCAAAATATTTTTTATTTTTATTTTATTTTATTTTTTGAAATGATTCCGTCTGAGAGCTGGTCAAGAGGTCAAATTTGCATGAAATTATGCACTTCTTTACGGCGCTGTACAAACTTCGTCTCGCATTATCCAGCGAAACTTTTTATATCATGTTGTAGATAAATGTATCTAGTTTGTCTAGAGGTAAAGCGTTATTCAATCGGTTCAGCCGTTTATGAGAAAATTAGTTGATAATTAACCCCACTAAGATCTAACTGAACGGCGGCTCAAAATTACCCAATTTTACTCGATTATTTTGCAAAAGTGGCACATCGCTGGACTCTCTCATTGACACAATCGGATTGAACATCATTTCATTTACACAAATCTGTAAAAACCTGTGTACGTTTTGGATATTTCAAAAGTTACGACAATTTCAGTTGGGGTGTTCGGAAAACTAAGACCCCCAAAACTAAGACCCTAAGACCCTAAGACCCTAAGACCCTAAGACCCCCAGACCCTAAGACCCTAAGACCCTAAGAAATTATAAAATGTCCAAATCAGGCAAATCCAATGTTCTGTACTTTAATATTATTTGGGTGACGTTCAGCTCAGCTAGTTCAAAAAAGTTTGAGTGATAAATTGCCGGGATGATATGCCGAATAGGACTTGAAATATCCTGTCTTTTCGACCTTTTCGGCTTTCCATGAATAAAACCACCCCCAGAAAAACAGCTTCTTACTTTGAGGAGTAAAATTCACGTATCCAGTGGTTTTCCAGTGGCAGTTTTTCAAATCAATCAGTCAAGATAAGTCATGTCTTACGGCAGCGACAAAGCAGCCGCCATCTTTGACACAGGTAACCCATACACACAGGGATATACAAGAACTGTTCTTCCAATTAGTTAATTTCATTCTTGAATGACATATTTACATATTAAATCCATCTTCCAGTTGATGTTTTAAACCGCGCATGGTTCTTTTGGTTGATAAGTCTAAAGGAGGAACGCTGTTTCCTTCCATTAGGACCGGCTCTATGGGTTTCCTGTGGTAGGGCATAATTGTGTTTGGGTTACCTGTGTTAAATATGGCGGCTACCGACTATCCGTAAAAACTTATCTTACCAACTGATTTGAAAAACTACCACTGGAAAACCACTGGACACGTGAATTTTACTCCTCAAAGTAAGAAGCTGTTATTCTGGGGGTGGTTTTATTCATGGAAAGCCGAAA
This sequence comes from Actinostola sp. cb2023, assembly GCA_033675265.1. Taxonomy (NCBI): domain Eukaryota; kingdom Metazoa; phylum Cnidaria; class Anthozoa; order Actiniaria; family Actinostolidae; genus Actinostola; species Actinostola sp. cb2023. The sequence continues at coordinate 656,446 of JAUJYZ010000724.1, forward strand.
AGACAGGATATTTACGTCCTATTCGATATCATCGAGCCAACTATCACCGGCTCAGACGGCAGAGAAACTCATGGAATTTTGAAGCTAAACGTGGTGCGAACACAGCCTTTCCTCTGTTCTCTTCTTTTTTCATTAAAGTACAGAACATTGGATTTGCCTGATTTGGACATTTTATAATTTCTTAGGGTCTTAGGGTCTTAGGGTCTTAGGGTCTTAGTTTTGGGGGTCTTAGTTTTCCGAACACCCAATTCAGTTGGTGCATGTTAGACGATTTACGAATATTAATTAGGTGCAATATCTCAGATATCTTATCCATATGAAGTTGAAAACAGCTTACCTCCTTCCTAAATCGCTCATGTTTCCCATTTTACCCATGCTAGACTTCATTCCAGGTCAACATTTCCAAATACAGCGATTTAGGAAGGAGGTAAGCTATTTTCAACTTCATATGGATAAGATATTGCACCTAATTAATATTCGTAAATCGTCTAACATGCACCAACTGAAATTGTCGTAACTTTTGAAATATCCAAAACGTACACAGGTTTTTACAGATTTGTGTAAATGAAATGATGTTCAATCCGATTGTGTCAATGAGAGAGTCCAGCGATGTGCCACTTTTGCAAAATAATCGAGTAAAGATGGGTAATTTTGAGCCGCCGTTCAGTTAGATCTTAGTGGGGTTAATTATCAACTAATTTTCTCATAAACGGCTGAACCGATTGAATAACGCTTTACCTCTAGACAAACTAGATACATTTATCTACAACATAATATAAAAAGTTTCGCTGGATAATACGAGACGAAGTTTGTACAGCGCCGTAAAAAAGTGCATAATTTCATGCAAATTTGACCTCTTGACCAGCTCTCAGACGGAATCATTTCAAAAAATAAAATAAAATAAAATAAAAATATTTTGAAGCAAACCAAACACGTTTTAGTAATAACCTTGATATAGTCTTTCATTAGCTAGAGTTTGGGAGATATTTATTTTAGAAGCGAAAACGACTGAGATGTTTTTATAGAGACGGCCAGTTAAAAGTCGACTAAGAATTAATCATAAATTCTCGTTTCATTTACTTTTTTACAATAACGTTGCACCATATGTCAACAGAATGAGAGGTTACTGTCATTTAAAACTCATAGGATCGACAAAACAAAGTTTATCATAGCTGGAAAGAGCTCGTTGAAATGAGCTCTTTCCAGCTATGATAATCCTATATTTTTTCGGTCCTATGAGTTTTGAAATTACATGATAAACCATCATTCACATCTCAAGTATTAACTCCAGATCTGGTCATCAGTAGATTGTTTGCTTTCTCAGCAGCCATGAAATTTAATGAACTCAGATCACTGATGATAAGAACTCTGAGATCTCGAAGAAATGTCGTTGTTATTACTGGCAATTTAGGGATTCAGGTCCGGGTGCCATTCCTCTCAAGTTCAAGTTCAGTTTTATTCTCAGTTTCGCTAGTGATCAGTACTATTGAAAAGCGATGCAACCTCAATAAGAAAATACTAAGTTAAGTCAGAAAGTTATCTTTGATCAAAGTAAATAATTTCTAGGACACTGCGGGAGCCTTAGAAAACAGTAAATTAAAAATATAAATTTGATTAAATGTAAGCACTATGAGGTTTAACATGTAATAAACTAGCTATAGACTCGGTATCCGGGACATCCAAGTCACGAACTTTCTGAAGCGAGGTTTTCATTTTTTTTTCTTCATTTTAGTTCTGAAACTGTTGAGTGCGTTTCTTCATAGCGCATCAATAAGACAGTTATCCATATCTTACTCCAACGAAAGACTCTACGTCAGTACAGTTAAGTGCTCTTTTTCACGGTGTTATAGATTTCCTTTAACATTTGAAGTTATCCATATCTATAACACTGGACTGTAGGACCGAGTATTTTCTATTGAAGGTGTTGGGACTGAATAATTGAACCATTTCAAGCGATGAATAACACAACAGAAAACAACGAATTTTTCTGTCTGGGTCTACCATTAGTCAACTTCAGAGAGAGCGAGTATGCACGCGTCCTTATAATCATTCGAAATTGTGTGTGCTCAATCGCAGCGTTTTTGGAGAATTCAGTCATCATTTGGACAGTGTTGAGAAATTCTGAACTCCATCGACCTTCGTATGTGCTACTAGTCTGTCTTGCTGTGTGTGATCTGTTGACGGGAATGGTATCTCAGCCAAGTGTCCTCGCTTATCGTATCGCCATATCGCAACAAGCATCGCGGCACGCCTGTTACTCAAAGGCAGTCTTTGTTTGTTCAGGAGTTGTACTGTTCGGTGTCTCTCTTGGCACAGTTACAGCAATCAGTGTGGATCGTTTTCTTGCACTGCACTTTCATCTCCGTTATGGCGAACTAGTAACGAACCCTCGAGTGTTTACAGTCTTTGCCTTGCTGTGGCCTACCATGATTCTGGTGATAATACCTGTATTGCTAAACAACCTCAAAATCGTTGCAGTTATAATGGTTATAGTTGTAATTCTAACTACGCTCACTATACTTTTCTGTTACTGGAACATCTACCGAATCACCCAGCGACACCAACGACAAATACAGATTCTGGAAAACGCAGTGCACCAAGGGCCAACCCAAGAACGTATTCTCAAGATCAAAAAGTCTTCCATGACATTCCTTTTGGTAACACTAATCCTGCTTGGCTGCATGATACCTTATATAGTATTTTGTGTGCGTTTTATAATTGCAGGTCCTGAAGATTTTTTTGGAAAATTTGGTGGAATCTCTATCGTCGTTCAGTCGCTCAATGCCTCCGTCAATCCTTTAATATATTGGTGGCGCATAACGGAGCTAAGAGTAGCAGTCAAAAGAGAACTCAGGTTACTTTTTAGATGCTAAAAGCATTTCTAAATTTACATTATGTAAATCCTTAGCCGAATCCAAGTGGATCTGTCATCGTATGAAAATGAAATTCATCCCTTTTTATGTTTTTTTTTTTCAATCGGAGAACGAGTTTCTTAGGATATCGAATGTAATTTGTCCATGAATTCTATGGAAAATACTCCAGTTTCGCGTTGTTTACAGATGACCGCTGTCCTTGACAAAAGACGCATTTGTACAGGCTTAATTCAAAAATGTTTCTATTGTTTCATGTCAACATTTTTTCGCGTTCTTGTTGATATTTGTGAATAATTTACACTGACTCGAGGCCAACCCTGTACAAATGCGTCTGATGTCAATAAGTACAGCGGTTTTACAGCGGTATCTGTGAACGCGAAAAGGGACTATGATGGTGATGGTGTTTTGTTGGCTGCGTTTGCTCTCCATCCTTTCGCGTTCAGACGTAAACGAGGTCATTTTCTCGTTCTTAAAAACCTAAAGAATTTTAAAGGAACTTAAGAAATTCATTTGGAAGATTTTCCCGTTAAAAATTTGACGTTTTTTAACTGAAGCAAAACTGGCTCAAAAGTCAGTTTGGCGTTCGCCGTAAACGTGATGCCGGCTTTTAAAAACTCTTATGCATGGTCGAATCTTACGGTGGTTTAAAAGCGCCAACTTTCGTTGGGAGTTTTGGCTTCTTTTAATCAAACTTCCGAACTGCTTGAGACTGAAAGTCATTAGATTCTGAGTATATGGAGCGCCATCTTTGTACTGAAACGTCTGCCCTCCGTTGGAGAGTACGTATCGCCGGGAATTGGGATCTGATAGCCGAACGAATCAAGATGGTGGCTTCCTGGAATTCAGAGGCTGGACTTTAAAAACGGATCAATAATACATTACGGGCCGGTCATTGTTCATTTATTGGGAGGTGGGGTAATTATTTTTACCGGAAGGTAAAGTTTGCCAAGCCCCCCCTTAATTAAGGCACGAAAATGGCGAGCAGCCTCCCCCCTCATAATCCGGTTGTTTTGCCGTTGATGCTTTGCAAACTGTAGGGCACACCATGGACAGACTAGCTGGCCAAGACCAATAAAGTGCTGACATTCATTTGTCTTTGTTGACCGATTTGTTGCGTTGCACTTTCATCTGCGTTATCGAGAACTCGTAACGATTCCTCGAGTACTTGCAGCCTTTGTGCTGTGGTGGCCAGCCATGATCATCGTATTCATGCTTCAGTGGAGAAAAGATGAGCATTAAAGGTAGCCAAGAGATCCACCAGATTTTCTCGAACTATAATTTCCTTACTCTCCCGCTAACTGACGATTCTTGTGGTTCTTCAATATTGCCTGTATTTCTCAATATCCCTATAGTCAAGAGGTTTTTCTTTTTATCATATTTGTCACAGTCCGTAGGAGTAGTGCTGTGAATGACTGAAAGAAACATAGAAAAACCTCATGCAGGATCTAACATTCACTGGATTAGAATGTTTTAGTGCTTTCTTGATTTTTTTAGCCCTATAAATTTTAAGATAACGAAGTGAAGCAATAAGTCGAAAACAAGTAACTAAAAACTAGGATCAACTAACAGTTAGTAAACTTAAAGATGTGTTATGCTCTTTACAGTAACCGCTGACCAGATATCACTTGAAATGTGAAATGTCACACTCTCGCGAAATTCGCAAGGGAGAATCTACAGAGCCCGAGAAGGGCCATCGCAACTAAGTTTCTGTTGTTGCTGTTTTGTTCATTTGTTGTTGTATTTATCTTTGCAGCGAAGTTTTATTTTACTTTGGCCGCGAAGTTTTTTTCAGATGTTTGGCCGCGAAGGTTTTTAATGTTTGGCCGCGAAGTTTTTCATGTTTGGCCGCGAAGTTTTTTATGTTCGGCCGCGAAGTATTTTATGTTTGGCCGCGAAGTTTTTCATGTTTGGCCGCGAAGTTTTTCATGTTTGGCCGCGAAGTATTTTATGTTTGGCCGCGAAGTATTTTATGTTTGGCCGCGAAGTTTTTTATGTTCGGCCGCGAAGTTTTTTATGTTTGGCCGCGAAGTTTTTTTATGTTTGGCCGCTACGGTGGCCCACAAGTATCACGGCAATAAACAAAAGCCCACGGCAATAAACAAAAGCCCACGGCAATAAACAAAAGCTGACGGCAATAAACAAAAGCCCACGGCAATAAACAAAAGCTCACGGCAATAAACAAAAGCTCACGGCAATAAACAAAGCCCACGGCGGAAGTGAACAATATGAAAGCAACAATTTCTCGAAGATATTCGAGTTGAAATAAATTAAAGTTTATTGTATTGTATTGTAATGACCGCTGACCACATGACCAAAAGACCACAATGCTTTGCGCGTAAGTGAAAATCAAGATGGTGGACATATAGATGAAGATTTTTCCGAGGAAGAGTTGATAAAGTTTTATTTCTACAGAGGCTTTCAGTACGATGAAATTCGCATGCTTCTCAGCAAAAGTCACAACCTATATAGATGAATATTGCTACCATTAAAAGGCGAAATAAAATTTATGGTCTTAGGAGACGTAATATTTCCTACAAGTACGGCGAACTTGAGAGGAAGATAAGAGAAATCGTGGATGGGCCTGGATGCTTGAAAGGCTAATCGTTCTGTTTGGCACACACTTCAGTTGAAGGGTATCAGAGTACCTCGATTTGCAGTGCAATCGATAGAAAAATGTTCCATGAATCTTGGCTCAGAAATGTCTTCATCTTTGTGGTTTTCACGGAGGTGTTTCCCGATGGCGGAGTTCCTGTGCTCTTGAACGCGTTGATGCAGGTGTCGGCATGTGTAGCATAGCTTGAATCACACAAGCTACATTGGAATTTGTAGACAACGCTTTGTTGATTTACGATGGCAGGTTTCACTTCGAAGATCTTGATGTCATTCTCGATTTTGCGACTTGTGAAGACAGGTTGAAGATTCATATGGATCCTATTTCCAATTAAGGTGTTTTAGCTCTTTTCTAACGATATCAGCTGGTTTCTGATATTTGTATGGCAAAATGATTCTGGTGAGATTTCCCATATCTTGAGGGGGAAGCTATGTTTATCCAATTAAAATACCCTCCTCATCTGGTCAAATCTACGATCTCTAAGTTTATCGCATCGAAGGCTACAGATCCTTCCCTAAACCAGATTGACCAGATCGGTGACAGACCATGTATTTACGCTTAGCGCTTAAATTAATTAAGGTTAATTTACGTAAATTTCGCTCTTGTCTATCTTACCTTCTTGTATGTTATCCCAATACATGCTATCTTCAGTCGCATACTAACAAATAGAGCCCTTAAGTTGTTGTGATGAAGAGAAAAAGCACGGATTAAACTTGTGACTCCGATACCCCCTGCTGCACCCAGTAAATACAGAGTGTTTTGGCGGGAAGATCCTTCGAGAGCGCATTTCAGATAGAACCACAATAGTAGACAAGAAGAAAAACCTGACAAGGATTCTAAAATCTGGAAAGTGATCAACCAACTGTAATCACTCCAAGGAATAAATCTAGCCATTGCTTTCCACAGTCGTGGTTGTCTGCCATTGTTTAGTGAGCATTCGATTTGTTGTTTCCATACGTCTTCAAAGTCTTCTACAATGAATTCTACCTTGTTATCATCTGATAATTCAAACAGGTCGTCTTGATTGAGTGGTCGTTGACTACCAAGTTTTATAAGACTGTTCATCCAAGATAAAAATATCAGGGATAGAACACTTGCTTTATCTTTAGGATTTGTATGCTGATCCATGACTCTTGCTTCTTTTCCACTTGACTTCAGAAGAGAATGTAAATTCAAATCGAAGGGCTGAGTTATAAGTTCAACGGTTCATTGATTTGCACTATATACGTCACAGTATACAATATTTGCTGTTACATTAAACATAGGTTGAATTAAATAAAGGTGTAATTTGGTTATATATGTTTTAGTGTGCGTAGTGGCTGAAGTAGTGTAGGCTTTCGAGTCAGTCACTACAACAGGAAGAATAGTCGAGAACGGTTTGCCGTATTTTTTAACTCGCTCGCTCCGTGTCAATATTGCTTCGATTTTATTGTGCTTAACACAAATACTAATTCAACTATTCTGCCTTTGGACGTTGTATTCAAAATTATCATTGTCAGCCGTGTTTGTGAATGCCAGCCGATATTCAAACGACACTATTTTCACTAAAACTGCTGCCAAGCGTCTTTCCCTCGATCGTACGATTTTTTTAAACTTCGTGAATGGCCTTTTGAGGTCCCTAGTAATGTTCTGACGAGGTAAGAAGAAAATTGATCGAGCCGAAATCACCAGTTCATCATATTTTTGTTGTCAAAATTTGGACCTTTCGGCTGTTACGTAACTTCGGCTCGATCAATTTCCTTCTTACCTCGTCAGAACATCACTATGGACCTCAAAAGGCCATTCACGAAGTTCAAAAAAAATCGTACGAGGGAAAAACGCTTGGCAGCAGTTTTAGTGAAAATAGTGTCGTTTGAATATCGGCTGGCATTCACAAACACGGCTGACAATGATAATTTTGAATACACCGTCCAAAGGCAGAATAGTTGAATTAGTAATTGTGTTAAGCACTATAAAATCCAAGCAATATTGACACGGAGCGAGCGAGTTAAAAAATACGGCAAACCGGTCATTCATTATGCGGGAACCACCTTAAGTACAAATAAATCAAATATAAACATAATAATAATAATAATAATAAGTTCTTGTTTAACGCATTAAACTGACGTCTCAATGCGTTTTACATTACATAATAACATAAAATAACATAATAATAATAATGATAATAATAATATGAAAAATTATTCTAGAGGAACACACATACATGTATAACTGATACACAACACCAAGAATACATTTATACTTACATAAATAAAGATAGCGAACATATATAGATATAGAGAAAGATACAGCGATTTGCAAAAATTCTGTAAAAATCAAATATATCAATATATCGGGTGCATTGTGCATTGTGGGTAATTTCCATCATACAATTGCTGAATAAGCCCTCTAAAGTTCCATTTTTTTCAATTATTTTTTCACATACATACTACAAAGGTTACTTGCCTGGGTTTAGATTCAGGTTTAATAATAGCTAAAATCAAAGAATTAGAACTATGCAAATTACTATTTAACAATTAGTCACCAAAGGCGAGGTGAATATCGGTGAATAATAACCGAGACGAAGTCGAGGTTATTATCACTGATATTCACTGAGCCTGAGGTGACTAATTGTTTTAGTAGAATTACACAGGTGATTATTTGAAAAAATAAAAATAAATAAGCATTTTAAAGAAAATACATTTTTATTTCATATTTCAAAAACTGGCAGCCATTTTGTCAAAATGCTGTAGGTAACTATCGAGAAATAGTCCGAAGTTCTCGACCAATCAGCGCGCTTGATTTTCTATAATCACCTGTGTAATTCTACTAATAACTATTAGAATTATGGAAAGGAGAAAGTAAACAGTGTAGCTTAAATTTGGTGACAGAAAAGGAAGTGCTTATACTGCTTCTTAAAGCTTTTATGAGGCAAAAATTTCAGTTTTGTGGGTACATCTTCCCATATCCTCGAAGCAATGGCTTTAAATCGTGTTAGACCATAATTTGTTCTCGAGGCTGGACTGAAAAGGTTATCATTTTTAGAATATTTTATAATTACGAGTAGAAGAAGCGAATGGAATCAATTTAGAAAGGAATCGTGGAAAGAGTTCAGTCTCTGATTTTGATTTGTGAACAATCTTGAGAATCTTGAGAAGTTTGTAAAATGGCTGTAGCGGCACCTCATGCTGTACAATACTGTATTTCACACGTGAAATAAAGAGATACGTCCAATCACCATCGCGTACAGCGCTTCAGTTTCACATGTGAAACATATAACCAATCAGCATCGAGAATTGGATTCTCCAGCCAATCGGAGAACGAGAAAAAAAAAACCCACTTGATTGGATTTCCTGGCCGAGACGATGGTTGATTTCAGTTGTGTGTTTATTAAATGGCTGAACAATTGATCTCAATTCATTCTCATTTTAATGCATTTATAGAGAAGCAGACAAACAAAAACAAAATCTAAATAACTCTTAGCTAACCCTTGCATTATTGAAAGAGGAAAAAACGAAGAGCAGAACTCAGAAAAGCGATCTTCAAGCAAGCTAAAATATTTCAATATTTGTTCAATAGTTTTGTCTAAAAAGACATCAGTTAAGTAGATTTGCAAGCTAAAATTTATACCACAGGAATGTCTCTTTACAGAAATTTAATCCCTTTAAGAAAAATAATAATTAAAACTAAATGCAACATTTTAGAGAATTGAAAGAGCCCGAAATTAGTATAAATTTCACAGACAATTTTCTCATCCAACTGCTGAAAACCAAATAGGAAAACACGACACGGAGAATAAATACATAGAAACATGAAGAAAAGTATATCAGTTGTGATTAATTATCTGATTTGGTGTGAACAGTCATGTCCGATGTCTTCAACAACTGCGCAAAAACGCCGTCACTCTTAGCAGCAAGGATAGTTGGACTATCGTATTCTACCACGTGACCGCGGTCAAGTACCAGTACCCTATCGTAGTCCATGATGGTGTTCAGTCGATGTGCTATGGTAAGGACGGTACAATTACAAAACTTTTCCCTGATAACTTGTTGAACCAGCTGGTCGGTCTTGAAGTCCACGTTGGCTGTGGCTTCATCCAGGACCAGGGATTTTACATCGTTGAAGCAGTGCTCGAGCAAGACACAGTAACTGTGTTTCACCAACACTAAATCCTGATCCATTTTCACCGATGCGATATTCGAGAAGGCCATCCAGTTTGCTGACCCTGGTTTTCATTTGCACCTCCGTTAGCGATATCCAGATCTGTTCTTCAGTAAAGCGATGAAAAGGATCGAGATTGTGCTTTAGAGTTCCACTAAATAAGACAGGATTCTGAGAAATGACGGCCATGGAACTGCGAGCCAATTGAACATTCAAAGTACCGAGATCTATTCCATCAATGAGAACGCGTCCTTGAGGGTCCGGCATACGGAACAAGGCAGCTACCAGGGATGATTTGCCAGCCCCAGTACGTCCTGCGATGCCCACTTTTTCTTGGGGTTTGACGTCAAATTTGATGTCCTTCAAGACACAGGCGCCACCCTCTAAGTACACCATGGACACCCCTTGCAGACTCATAGCACCTTGATCTGGCCAGTCCTGAGGAGGTTTCTCCTGTCTTTCGTAACCTGGCTCTGCAGATAACATGGTGTATCGTTTGACTCTCTCCACTGATACCATTTGAGTTTCCACTTCAGAGCAATAACGCATCGCATCTGATGTCTGCCTCACCATAGAAATGACGTATGCCAAAATAAAGCCATCGGTTGCTGTGGAACAACATATATGCAATAATAATAATATTAATATTTATTGCTTATATTGCGCATTTTAACATTGGGATATGATCAAATGCGCATTACACAACACTAGAAATAATTATATACAAATGATAAAAGGTCTTCAAGCCTTACTAACTGACTAAAACTATCCCCCCTAAACTAGATTATCAATTAAACTAGGTTATGCGTACATTAAAGAATATTTCCACCTTTGTATTTTATCCTTTATTAGACATTAAAATTTATAATATAGCTTATATACATGGTACGCGCGCTCTGATTGGCTGATTCACTGTCAAAATCTATTATCCCGTTAACAACACGGATTTTGCAGCGCGCGCTCGATCGATGGCGTGAATGGCGTCAGTAGCGCGTGCACAACTACAATTTTGGTCCCAACATCCCGCGTGATCTATTTCGCCAGTAAACCACGGAAATTTGCCTTCTATTGCTGGAATATAAAATATCAAAATTCTGGATCGGGAAATAAACAAACCCAGCGCGCGCTCGATGGTGTGATGATGGCGCCAGTAGCGCACGCACTTCTGAGTCCTTCTGAGTTCTTGGAAAACGGCTGAATGCACTCACGTTCCGCTCGTGCATCCACTAGCAGCTTTCAAGACCTCAGCGTGCATTATTTTTATATAGAAGCACGGAGAGTCATCTTTTATTAGTTAAATAAGACTGTGTGTTACCTTACCTGAGTCTAATGGAAGGTATACTGTGGCAACTGCAACCACAGTGACAAATAAAGCACAAATCCCATCACTGTATAGACCAACCCATCGAGAAGTGGACACTACCAAAGAGAACGCTCTTGTGTGCCAATTTTGGAGACTGTTACAAAAGAAGGAACGTGTTTAAAATTAAGTGCGTGAATAAACTCTCAATTGTATTAATGTATTCATGTATTCATGTATTAAAATAAGTAATCATACGGTTTCGAGTTCAATTAGGAATTAATTTCCACGAGTGTGTTTTTCAAAGAGTATCAAACTTGAGCTCTTTGAAAAACACACGAGTGTAAATTAATTCAAATTGAACGAGAAACAACAGCTTGCCCACCACCGTATGTTTCTTAAGAAAAATACCAACTTCGGTCGCTCATAACTTTCGCTCTATTCATCGAAATTACTTCAACATTTCAATTTTTGCTAATTTTGGTGTGCTCTTTTCAAATATTATATTTTTGTTTTTGTTGGATTAAAATTTAAAATGTCACGCAACACCTGCAAACTCCCCATTACATTGGAACTGCTATGCTCTCAGCCAATCAGCATCGAGTAATTTTTTCATGTATGTGATTACCAAGTATACTGTACTATTTCTTATCAACTACAACGGAAAGTTAAAGCTGATCCAGCGCTGTCCAGCTGAGAAAGAGCTGAAGGCAAGACTTACTTGTAGAGCTTCTCCACATTCCTGTCTTCCATTTGTAATGAATGGATGACTTCTAGTCCTTCCATTGTCTCTGAGATGTGAGCGTAAACAGGGCTGCGAAGTATTGCTTCTAATCTGGACAAATCTCGAGCAGGCTTTAGGTAATAATGACAAAGAAGAAAGAACACTGCAAGTGTTGGTATGACTGCAATTATGAACCAATAATTGACGATCCCTGTTAACACAAGCACACCAAAAAAGTAAAAGAAAGTCGTTGTCGTTAAGTTAAAAAATTTTGGAAGCAGATCATCCATTGCACCGATGTCTTTCGAGAAACGATTCATTATTCTCCCAACAGGATTGGTATCAAAGAACAGAACAGGTGACTTGAGGACGGCCAGGGTCATCTTGTCGTGCAGCTTCTCGGAAGATCTGAGTAGAGCAGCAAACATGAGAATAGTACTAATGGCAGCCACGATGAATGACCCTCCTACCAGACCACCGTATATACCAAGGACAGTGGCACTTTTCTGCTTTTCGTACGCCATTTTAGTCATGACTTTGAGCCACCACGTTGGAATTATCGGGGAAGCTAAAGGAACACAAAAATACAATCTCTTAGTGAACAATATCGGTGAACGTTTACTGAAATGCACCTGAGAAATGTACTAAATCGAGTATAGTAGGGATGAATTTTCCGGATTTTCTCGATGGAGAGTCGGTGGAGATTCGGGAAGATTCGGGTCGGTGGAGAGTGTCATCAAATTCGATGGAAATTCGGTGGAGCCTTCGGTGGATGACGTCATATTCGGTGGAAAATTCGGTGGAAGACACTAGGGATCTTACGCAAGAGAAAATTGTAGGACGGGAACGTGAGGACGACAGCGCGCGCACTGACGAATAACGGCTCAAAACGAACGTTGACGTGCGCGACGGCCGGCAATTTACGACGGCACTTCACCTGTTTTCACGTCGTAGATTGCCGTCGTCGCGTACGTCAACGTTCGACTTGAGCCGTTATTCGTCAGTGCGCGCGCTGTTGTCCTCACGTTCCCGTCCTACAACTTTCTCGTGCGTAAGGTTCCTAATTTAAGGCTGATTTAGACGGCACGAATTTTGCCTACAACTGTCGCACACAACTTGCTTACATATGACTTGACTTACGTACCATTTACACAGCTACAACTTTTAGCTCACGACACTACAAAATCGTGTACAACTTGTTCGGTTTGGATTTTGCCGCTCGAGCATCTCCTTAAATAATCTTTGTGGCGGCATCGGTACAACACTTTCTCCTCGCTCCACAAGGTTACAAGTTTTTCGATGTCTTCCTCTAACCATTTTTGTTTCACTTTCTTAGAAATCGGAGCTTTGTTTACATTGTCCGCCATTTTAAAGTCAAATACCTCCCCCGCGCTACCCCCCTTCGGCAAAATTGTTTCAAGAAACGCCATTCTACGCCATATTTTTTACCTTATTTGGCTACGACTGTCGCAGGGTTTTGAAACATGATTCAAAATCCCTACAACTTTTTTCGTGTTGTGTGCAACAGTCGTGAGCAAGTCGTAGGCTGATTTACACGAAACGATTCGTGCCGTAAGTAAGCGCGAGCAAGTTGTGTGCGACAGACGTAGGCAAAAGTCGTGCCGTCTAAATCAGCCTTTAGAGAGATTTAGCAAACACGACGCGACGTGAAAGATGACGGCGCGCGCGCTGACGAATAACTGTGAAAACGACCGTTGGCGTCCTCAACGTCATGAAGAGGACGTGAAAACAAGTGAAATGGCGTCGTGTACATGACGTCGCGACGTTGTCACGGTAGTCACGCAATCACCAAATGTGAAATATTCGTCATCTAACGTCGTGTTCTCACGTTGCGTCGTGTTTGCTAAATCTCTCTATTATTCGGTGGATGACGTTCGGTGGGGTTGCGCTAAATTGGAATTTAAGAGAGGACGTCAGCCGGTAAGGATCGAGACTTTTTCGTCAACTCAAACTCGTCAACGTGTTTTTGCATTAAGTTTTGTGTTTGAACGACAAAAATGTCCGCCACAGGACGAAAATTATGCTAATTTTGGCATTCCCAAGCCTAATAGTTTTATTTATAAAAATGCTACATTGAATTCCCAAGCTTGAGACTTTCTAAACTGAAAGAGCAGACATGAAGCGTTCCTGGGGCTTGGCGTTGTCTTCAAAAATGTATGTACCAGATTCCTTTTTCGTACCTCGAACATTGCCTATATTTCAACGTTCCGTTCATGGCGCTCAGTATACCTTAAAAACATTTTTTTGAAAAATAACTACATACGTTACAGCAAAATAAATTCTACAGTTGAAAATACCAAAAAACGTTTATTAAGTGTACTGAATATCATATCGTTATTGTAGTAATAGAGGTGAATACACACCGACTGTTCAAAGTTGCCTTATAATTTAGCCGAAAATTTTCAGTCGACAGATGGGTTTTTAAAAACTGCAAATTTCTCCTAAAATAAAAATCGCTGGAACTTTTTAGTATTTTCCCCTAAAATAGGTCATCGAAAAGAATGATATTGGCGAAAGATAATGAAATTCGATTTTTTTGAGTTGACGAAAAAGTCTCGATCCTTACTGATACAGGTCTCGTTTCGATTCGGTACTCTATATACCTTGAGCTGCAGCGAAAAATAAAAACAGGCCAACAACGAGAACACTCGGTAAACCAGAGCGAAAGTATCCCCAGTACAGCCTCCATGACACCGTCCCAATGGCTTTATCTTCATCTTCTTGAACTAAGTCACGCCGTCTTTTACCTTTGTCCTTCTCATCTTTTATGACCGGGACATCATTTCGATCTTCTTTCGAGTCTGATGTTTCATTTCTGCCATGATTGGCAAACATGTGTTCAACATTTTCGTCTTCCCTAAGCTCACCGAACGAACCTCGTCTTAAAATAGAACCTTCTTTAAGAACAACAATTTCATCGGCTCTATGAAGATGTTGCAGTTGATGTGTGACGAGGATCCTTATTTTCCCTGACAACTCTCCACAGATACACTTGTCGAAGATATGCTGACCAACCTTGGCGTCTACTGCACTTAGTGGGTCATCCAATAAGAAGATGTCGGCATCTGAGTAGACTGCGCGTGCAAGGCTTACTCTTACACGCTGACCACCACTCAGCATCACTCCCCGTTGACCAATCACGCTTAGATCGCCTTTAGGAAACTCGTGGATGTCTCGGTTCAAGTCACATGCTTCTAAAACTTTCTTGTATCTTGTTTGGTCGAAAGGTTTTCCGAAAAGTATATTTTCACGCACTGTTCCAGTGAATATCCAAGGAATCTGACTTACGTAGGCCATTTTTCCTGAGCTAGAAATGTGACCAGATTTTACTGGAATCTCGCTTAGCATTGTCATTAACAAGGTGGACTTTCCACTTCCAACCGGTCCTGTTACTATTAGCAACATGTTGGACTCGACTTTGAGAGAAATGTCATGAATGGTTGAAGACGTTTCATCTTCCACCCAACCACTGGAAACATGGAGAAGATCCAAATAAGGATCCACTCCAGCTTTAGCATTGGATGTTTTATTCGGCAAAGTGTCATTCATGTTTCTTAAAACAGTGTACCTTGATTCAGTCGAGTATGTGTCATTGTAATTGGGTTTGAAGCTTCTGCGAAAAACGTTTGAGATGTTTTCCAATGTTTTGGCAATTGTATTGGTGCAGTTCTTTTCATCAATGCGGTTATTATGCTTCAACGAATGCACATGGTTTTGCAGCAGATACTTTTGGACTCTGTTAATAGATACAATACTGTCGTGCACATTTATGATGCCATATATCTGACAATTCGTTGAGTCAGTCATTGTATTTAATATAGAGACAACAGTGAATACATTGACCGCTGTGAGATGGATCCCCGAGTACAGCATAGTGGTGATAGAAGTGAGCGACGCGATGACAGCGAGAGTAAAATATAGAGAATTGGAGAATGACAGAAGTACACTCTTGATGCGCACCAAGTTAACCTCTTTCCTGTAAAAAAAAATATAATATTCAGCATTACCAATGAGCTGTTAACAGTCTATCTTGGTCATGCTCGAAACTCCAGGGCCCACCCAATAGTGAGACACACCGCGGTCAAATCAGACTCAGTGGTCACGAGCGGATTCAGTTGTTCGTTTCGTAAAAAGGTCAAGTCCAACCCCTGAGTCTAACCAGCACCATTGTTTGGTCCTGTACTGAGAATTGAACTTATCATTATCATAATAATTGATCTTCTAAACGAGTGATAACCTGGGAATTCTTTCGATTACATAGCGCGCATCTCATGGATTGTTTGACACAGTCACCACCTTACAGCGAAGAACGTACGATGATGGTTTAGTTTTCCCTTTAAACAATCCATAGATGCTTTGCGGTTACAACAAGAACTCAGTTTTCTAATCTCGTTTAGAATCTATACCTTCTTAGAGATTTGATGATGTCCCTGTAGTTCCATTCCCAAGCGTACATCTTCACGGCTCGTATTCCCGCAATAATCTCATTCATGGCTGTAAGGCGCTTATCCGTTGCTGCAGCGTGTTTGATTCTATACTCAGCAAAAACCTTGCCTACGAGAATTTGCGAAGAACAAAAGACAAGAACTACAAATGCACCAGATATAGACTGCCACCCAACTAGTGTACACAATAACAGAAAGGACAACGGAGTATCGAGAAAAAAAATCAAACAACATTGTAAATTCATTACTAATTGTTCCATTCGTTGAGCATCGTTGGATACCACGTTAATCACATGACCAGCGGTTTGTCTTGAAAGTCTGCTCCGATTGCAATCCAAGATCTTTAAAAGAGAAAGCAATACTGCATGTTAGTCGCTATGTTATGTGCACGACTAAATCCATGGAACATTTTTCAATAGTCCCAACATTTCTTCAGTTTTTCATTGTTGGAGCACAGCCCAACAATATCGGATCCGTTTGATCAAGTCATCCATCATTTGGGGAGCGTTTTCACGGGTCTTATAGGACTGAACTCATAACATGTTAAAGCCGTATCTACACGAGCAAGTTTTCCTTGACAAACATCTTTGACAAGTTTCGTTGATCGTGTAGACGGTCAACAAGTTTTCTTTGACAATTTTCTATGGCAAGGTTTTCCTTGCTCGTTAGGGACGTTTGTAAACCACGAAACGACGAAACGGCGAAACGAGAAAAGGCGAAACGAAGAGATATATAAATATATAAATATATATACAGCGATTTGCAAAAATTATTTAAATGTAGAATCCCAATATATCGATATATCTATATATGAAGAACAGTTATTAGATGCCATGCCTGGTAATATATGAATTGAAGGTATTTAACTTCGTCAGGCAAAGGAAATAGACGACAAACGCGTATTCAGACGTTTCGCCGGTGAAGGCTTCATCAGTGGTTTATTTTAACTGAATATCACTATCTTAAATAACTTACAATTGAATTCTGAAATTATGGCCCCATCATGGCCCCATATCATCCAAGAGAGCTATTTTGATTGGAGAGACGAGGAGAGTTATTTCTCGTTCAACAGACTTCCCGTGTAGAACATTGTCACTACGTAAAATTGAATCGATATTCATTCAGAATGGTTATCCCAAGAAGTTTGTCAAAACAACTATTAAGCGCACGCTGCGGAACGCACCGACTATAGAAGATCATCAAAGTGATATCTGTCTAAAAATCCCATTCATAAACGAGGAACTGAAACGACGCACATTATCTGTTATACGACGATCTGGTATTGAGAGTATTAGAATACACCGTCATGAACGGACGACCACTGTCAAAGATCTTCGCAGCGCCTAAAGAAAATCAAAATTGTCCAAGCGAATGCGAGACATGTGTGCTGGCCGAAAGGGAAAATAGATGCCTGACAAAGAATACCATCTATACCATATTTTAATATGGTAAACACTTAAAAGTGTTCCTACTGTCAAGCAGTCTACATTGGAGAAACGGGACGCACCATTGGTTCGCGGATCAAAGAACACCCCCGAGGCCAGACCGTGTATATACATTTGGCATCACACTCTGCCAACTTCCTGAAAGAATCTCCAATTAAATGGAAAATACTTCACCCAAACATCAAATTCCCTAAAGAACGTAAAGTAATCGAAGCACTTGAACTGATAAGAAAACATTCACCTAACATTATGAATGGCTGTGTAGGCAGGTTTCTCTGCATATAACAACATTAACAACATTGCTATTACTATTCCCAGGACACCACATCTATTTACCGTATTGTAATTATAATGCATTGTTTGATCAACCTAATACCATTGGGTATTTCAGAATTCAATTGTAAGTTATTTAAGAGAGTGATTTTCAGTTTAAATATACCACTGATGAAGCCTTCACCG
Source organism: Actinostola sp. cb2023 (assembly GCA_033675265.1). Lineage (NCBI taxonomy): Eukaryota > Metazoa > Cnidaria > Anthozoa > Actiniaria > Actinostolidae > Actinostola > Actinostola sp. cb2023. The sequence goes on from JAUJYZ010000724.1 coordinate 674,464, forward strand.
GCGAAACGTCTGAATACGCGTTTGTCGTCTATTTCCTTTGCCTGACGAAGTTAAATACCTTCAATTCATGTCTATATATAGTAATTTGCATAATCATAATTCTTTGATTTTAGCTTTTATTAAGCCTGAATCTAAAATCATAGTTAGTAGAGGGAATGGTTAGGAAGCCTTTTGTTTTATTTCTTTGTTCTAGTCCTAATTAATGTCATTAACGGGTCCTGACCGTGCACAATGTTTGTTCAAATTCATTAGAAAATGGCTAAACGACTGAACCCAAATGTTCTCTATTGGATTACTTATTTAAATATTCTAATATATTTAATTTTGAATTGGAATATATCGAACAAGCAGCCAAAAGAAACGTTTGGGTTCAGTTGCTCAACCATAGCAAATTAAGGCAAAACAATGACAAAACAAAAGATTTGTGCACGGTCACGGTTAAAAAAAACGAACAAAAACATATAACAAAAGGTTTCCCAACCAATCCCCTCTACTAACTATGATCTAATCCCAATTAACTCTACTAGATCGGTCACAGACCATCTATCTTACCTTCTTGTATGTGATTCCAATACATGCTACTTTCAGTCGCATACTAACTAATAGAGCTCTTAAGTTGTGGTGATGAAGAGAAAACGCACGGATTAAAGTTGTGACTCCGATACTCCCAGCTGCACCCAGTAAATACAGAGTGTTTTGGCGGGAAGATCCTTCGAGAGCGCATTTCAGATAGAACCACAATAGTAGACAAGAAGAGAAACTCGACAAGGATTGTAAAACATTCAAAATGATCAGCCAAATGTAATCACTCCAAGGAATAAATCTAGCCATTGCTTTCCACAGTCGTGGTTGTCTGCCGCGCCTTTGTGCACATTCGATTTCTTGTTTCCATACTTCTTCAAAGTCTTCTACAATGAATTCTGTTTTGTTCTCATCTGATAATTGAAACAGGTCGTCTTGATTGAGTGGTCGTTGACTGCCAAGTTTTATAAGACTGTTCATCCAAGATAAAGATATCAGGGATAGAACACTTGCTTTATCTTTAGGATTCGGCTTGTCCATGTTTGTTTGATAAAGTTGATCATGTAAATTTTACGCGCACTGAGGTATACGAGCTTTAAATGTCTTTTCAAGCGTGAATTGAGACTTGGAATCCTTATAATTACTCAGGCACTTCCGGAGGAAGCCCGAGTTATAAAATGGGCTTCTTTCGTTGGCCACAAACGGGCCGAATGGTTTCCGAACGAGTATCGAATTAAATCCGAAGTATTGTTCGCTCTACGAACGCAGGCTATCGACGCCACAAGGGAAGCGACGGATTTCATTTTCCAGTAGCTTTGTTTTGGTAGACCCATGTTGGCTCGATTTCCAGCCGTTTAAAGCGGTACTTGGACCAAAATGAACAGTTTCTTGACCGATTTTAATCAATGGTGAATATCTGAAATCCTCACAGGATTAATAAATTCAATTCGAGTTATGCATGAGGCACTCATGCGCATTACAGAGTTACATACCTACAAAATATGATAAGTTGACATAGTCGAAATGAACAAAATCTAATTAATTTTAAACTTAATTTTTAACTGTGTTTCACCAACACTAAAACCTGATCCATTTTTACCGATGGGATATTCGAGAAGACCATTCAGTTTGCTGACCCTAGTTTTCATTTGCACTTCTGTTAGCGCTATCCAGATCTGTTCTTCAGTAAAGTGATGAAATGGATCGAGATTGTGCTTGAGAGTTCCACTAAATAAGACAGGATTCTGAGAAATGACGGCCATGGACCTGCGAGCCACTTGAACATTCAAAGTACCGAGATCTATTCCATCAATGAGTACGTGTCCTTGAGGCCCCGGCATACGGAACAAGCAGGAGGGAGGAGCACAGGCAGCCCAACCATTGCTTTTGAGGCTACTAAATAATCAAATAAAATGATATTTGCGTTTTTTTATGGGTTTCCTGTGGTTGAGCGCGCGCGCGCATTTATATATTGGGTTCCCTGTGTATAGAAATGTATAATGTTGGGATCCCTGTGTGCGTCCTGCGGGACGCGCCCGCAGCAAATGTGTATATTTACACCGCTTGACCTTCTGCCTGGCCATCCTGATTACCAGCGTTCGCGTCCGCCACAGCTTGTTCTACCTGTCCAGCCGCTGCTGGACGAGGCGCTTGCTCGTTCTCTGCCATCTTTTTTTGAATTACGAGTAAGTCGGGTTCTACAGCTATCCGCCAAACCCGTCCTTAATTCGTCGCGGACACAGTGAATTGAAAGGGGTAGGGCGTGCCTGTGTTTTCCTTTATATACTCATCTGCATATATTAACTAATCCCCAGAGATCGTATTTACAATTCAAATGATATGTGAATAGTGGGTTGATTTGGAGGGTTTCTGTTAAAATATTTTAATTAACCCACTATAGTAGGTTAGGGTTAGGGTTAAATAATTAGGGTTAGGGTTAAATAGCTAGGGTTAGGGTTATATAGGGTTAGGGTTAAATATTAGGGTTGGGGTTATATAGGGTTAGGATTAAATAATTAGGGTTAGGGTTATATAGGGTTAGGGTTAAATAAAATTAGGGTTGGGGTTATATAGGGTTAGGATTAAATAATTAGGGTTAGGGTTATATAGGGTTAGGGTAAAATAATTAGGGTTAGGGTTATATAGGGTTAGGGTTAAATAAGTAGGGTTAGGGTTATATAGGGTTAGGATTAAATAATTAGGGTTAGGGTTATATAGGGTTAGGGTTAAATAATAATTAGGGTTGGGGTTAAATAAGTAGGGTAAATAGTTTAGGATTAAGCAAGTAGGGTTATAGTTGATTATATTAATCAAACCTCAACTATCGGGCCTTCGGCCCTCGACCGGAAGTTTGGGTTGTTGGTTAGTTGATTTAATTAATTAGAGGCCGAAGGCCGAGAGTGGTATATATAATTCAGTTATTCTAGATAAACGAAATATTCCCTATAGGGTTAACTGAATTAAGATATTCCCTATAGGGGATAGGGTTAAATGAGTTGAAATATCCTATAGGGGTTTAATAGGGCACGGGCAACAGGTCACGCTGATCCCAGCGGGCTTTGGCGCTCGGACCTGATTGGACAAAAACCAACAATAACAAATAGAAGATGGCTTTCTATGCTCCATATAAAAATGATGTACGCCTGAGCTCTTGAAATGCTAGCAAGTGGATGCAGCTGCATTTCAAGAGCTCAAAAGTGCTCTACTTCCGTGGACAGCAATTAAACGGGAACTCCGGATGAAAATGGCTGTTTGTTGTGGATTCATCGAAGGTTTCGAGAATGAATTTGATGCCTTTTCTTGTCGTGACTCACTTTCGAGGAATCCATATTTATCATTCTTTCACCTGAGGTCGTTTGAATTGATGGGGAATACATTTTCAGGAGAGAAATCGAGGAGTATCGATCGTGACCTGTAGTGATTTGAGAGTCGATGCTTCCGTCCTTCTCATTATTTATGGAGGGGAGAGTTAGAGGAGCCAAAACACGTCAAAATCGTCCGAAACGAAGAAAAAACGAAGACAAGACGGTATGTACATGTGAAATACACTTTATTTAGAAGCTATCATTCATTTACTGCATTTTACTATAATTTACGTGCCGGCCACATACATTCTTACCAAATACCCAGCACAGATATATAGCCTGGGTTTCCTGTGTCAGAACCAGTAGAACTAGAAATAGAAGAAATGAACGCGATCTCCGTTGTTCTAAATTATCAACACAAGCTTATGTCAGGTGACCTGTCAGAACCGAGAAGAAATGCCGAACTTATAAAATAACTATGATATAACGCGCGCTCTGATTGGCCAAAGGATGCGTATATATATATTTTTGGATTATGATTACGTTTATTTTAGTTGTATCAGTTGTAAAGTGCTTTGTAAGTTGTCCATGTAAAAGCGCTATATAAATAAAGTTATTATTATTATTATTATTATTCCGCGTGCTTTATGAGAGCACACAGCACGCGCGCGCAGATATTCAAACTATTTTGTAACGAACAAAATTGAAAACTTGCCTTAAAATCATAATTGTATTTTATAAAAGAAATAGAAAACTTGCCCGCTGTGCTATGTGCAGATTTATAGCACGCGGGGACTGATGAGAACACGAGAGAAGTGTTAAGAGAAGCACGACGCGTAGCGGATCTGCACATAGCACGCGCCGCTCGTTTTCTATTTCTTCAGTAGTTTATTGCATTGAACTCTACAATTGACCATGCAAACACGTACATTGACATTGTACATAATTTACATTTATACACTGAGCTAAATAGTACCTCAAAAGGTATTAACCATTTGGTCTTTCGTCATGATCTGCGCCAAGTGTTATGCCATCCATGTCACTATTGACCGTAGCCGTAGGACGAGGAGCTGGCTTCCTTCGGTTTCAGGCCCGTTTTATATTCTTGATTTCCCCGCCAGCCTGGTTTATAAATGCCTCAAGCATGTCCATATCCTGGCGGGGAAATTTCAGAATAAATAACCTACGGAAGAAACACCGATTTTCATAAGGTCGATTTGGCACTGTCTACGGAGGACTGCGGCCATGCAGCCGGCCAGTTCAACGAACGGTTCTGAAAGTATGCTAAATTACGAAAAGATGAATTAAAACGGTCTTAAAAAGGTTATTTGGATTATTTTTATGACTTACTTCTACGGTATCTGGGTTTTCTTGGGCCATTTCTAGCTAAACTTCTTTCTCTTCTCTGTAAGTGAACTCGAGCTCTTCACAGTATCTTTAATCTTTAATCGTTAATGCTGCCATTTAGCTGTGGCTAATCCCGGCAGGAGGGGCGGCGGCCCCGAGATAACACAACAATGTTACAAAAATTATCAAAGTAATAGGTAAAATAGTATATCAATAGTTTACAAAAAGAAGCATTACACTGCGATTACAGACATTGCTGAGACTTTGAATATTTTAGTGTCACTAGAGGTTACAACAGATACAGGTAAACAGTTCCAGATGGGTATGGTGCGGACAAAGAAAGAGTCATTATGTACTTGTTCGGACTGCTTCGAATTAGATCTCGAATCTGACTGGCGCCAGAGGCTGAGTTTAACATTTGAGCTTGTTATTTCCAGCGACTAGTCGAACAGGCTTTAATCTGCCGTTAAAATAGAGCAGCAACACAAGCGTTTCTATTTAACAATGTGAGGACTCTGGTGCTCGTGCTCGATTCACACAAAATCGGGAAAATTGCGAAATCGAACATCACGTGGTTCCTGGACGACCAATCAATGGACTGTCATCGTTAACTGGTACGCACATACATGTGTGTCAGGTTTCATATACTACATAGAGGTTTGCGTAAGGATAATCTTAGCTATTGTTATGATAAGTCTGCTATATCAGACAGTACTTTTATGAGGCTGGTAGCCTTTCATAATTAATTTGGACAGTGAAATGCTTCTTTGTCTGGACATACAGAAACTTTGTGTGTGGAATACAAGAAAGACGGCTTTTATTCTGCCATTGAAATTGAGCAGTGACGCATCTAATTATTCAAACACTCAGGACTCTAGCTTCAGTGGTTAACAATACTTTCTTGGACAGGAACCAAGTTGAGTTAAAGACTAGCTAAAACGTACACTGATTACTGTATAGCCAACAATCGAAGTCTGTCACCATCGATAACAAGACCTCAGCTATTTCATCGTGAATGTGTACAACATGAAGGGTAGATTACGCAATCGCTCCGTAACATTTTCTGTCATCGGAACTACTAAAGATGAAAGCCGTGTTGAAGACCGATATCAAGCAGAGACTGTGAAAGCACGGTTAGTAAATGTGTTGATGTCTTTGTTCATTTAGTGAGCAATAATTAACAGTTTTGGGATTATTGAATATTTACCTTCATTTATCTGAAATTATTTCAGCATGACAGCACTGGAGCAAGATTTACGCCTTCGCTCAAAATCGGTTTCGGCTGCAACTGAAAGGGTTAAAGATGGACTACAAGTGAAGAATCTGGACACAAGGTTAGTTACCCCTCAGTGTGGTTACCAAGCATAATGCTTATTCTATAATAATAATAATGCAAAGGGAGTGCTGCTGAGCCACACCAACAACACATCAGATACGAAACATGATTAGTCATTAGTGTTTCCTGACAGTCAAGATTGAGAAACTGTGTAGACAATGCAAGCTAGCTAGCGAGAATTATTAACTGTAAAATATTAACTACAATGGGTAAATAGTTCAGAGACAATGTTTCTGTATCTGGGATATCTCCTCTACTTAGAGAATCAAGGTAAAGTCTGTCGCCTTCAGTTAGGATAATAATAATAATAATAATAATAATAATAATAATAATAATAATAATAATAATAATAATAATAATAATAATAATAGTTTATTTATTCACGTAAAACACAAAAGAGCTTACAATAAAACTCGCAAGAACGTGCACCTGCTAAAAATCTAAATTAGTACCATTATATTTACATGTATATTACTGTATGTGTAAACCAACTGTATTAAGTATATTACAGCTAAGTTATGTCACGCGTGACCAGTAAACCGGAACATTCAAATGAAGTAACATTCAGACAGAAAAATCAAATCTCTACGAATATATCTATAAGAAAAAAGTATCAGATATCTGTTTACTCAGGCTGTTGTGATTGTAGAGTATGTAGGCTTAGCTGGCACACATTTTCATCCAATTTCATTTTAATTTTATGAACGTTTTTGAGAAAATATTTAGTGGAGATTTGATTTTTCTGTCTGAATGTTCGAGACTCGAGTCTAGACTTCAAGGCTTCATTTGCATGTTCCGATTTACTGGTCACGCGTGACGTAACTTAGCTGTAAGGTAAATAAGTATTTTGAATATCATGTTAAATGTAATATAATTGTTGTTTGTGACAAATAAAGTTATTGACAAAAAAAATGATAAGTAAAAAAAAAGGTTCCTACTCACAGGAAAGGGAGAGTTTATTGCCAAGTCTTCCTACTAATCTTTGAACGAAGAACTAACAACAAAGTAGGAAAGAAAGTATCACAAATTGGAACAAAGGAGCTCTCTAAGTAAGGGTTAGAGAATAACGCGACTGAGTGCTTTATGGGATTTAGAGCTCCGAGCAGCAGATAGAAGGCCACGAGGCGCGTAGCGCCACTACGCGCCGAGTGGCCCTTCTATCAATGCGAGGCGCTCTAAATTCCATAAAGCACGAGTGTTTATTCTCTAACCGTTTTAGAATATAGTCATACTCACGAGAGTATTCTTTGGCTGCATGTCTGTTGCTTTCCCAATTAAAGGAATACTGATTTCAAATGCACATACGCTTATGCAAAGCTGTTCAGTTGTGTGTGACTTCAGTGGAGTGAAGATGAATATCCGAAGCTTGAGGCTTTAAATACGAAGCTTGCAAAGCTATAGAAATTGCCGATATTTGTTGTGGAAATGAAGACAGAAATCTCAAAGTTTTTTCAAACCAGTTATAGAACGGATGAAATTGAAAAACGAGAGAAATAATGCACACCAAAGAAAACTCAAGCACGATGTGGACATTTAATATATTGAAAGATTGGGCTACCTATATCGCAATAATCATACGGAGAACTACATCTACACTTCTTGCAGAACATGGAGAAACTCGTTTGTGATTTCATTTTGAAGAGTAAGTGACTCGCTACGTTTCTTTAGTGTTTAGTATAGTTATGATCTGTATTTCTGTATCAGTATTCATGTATTAAATCTAGCTGCTTAACGAATCCAAATAACTGTCGATTTATTGGATTATGATTATCATATTTGAATAGTATTTGAAGATTAAACTAAGATTGTATTATAATATTTTTTGTATATAGTTTTTCTTAGTACACGTTATAGTAGAGTGCAAAAATTATATCCGTGAAATAAGCGCTAACATTTAGTACTAATTAACATTTTACTAGTTTTACTACTGAGTAGACAACAATGATAAAGCATTTGGTGCTATTTATTAGTACTATTTAGTTAGTTAACTATTTCATGGATATAATATTTGCACTCTAGTATTCTCTAAGTTAGTCATTAGTATTCCCTATATAGAGAATACTAATAAGGCTTTGTAACAAAAGAAAACAAAGAGCTTTATTAGTATTCTCTATATAGAGAATACTAATGAGTCCATTGTTAAAGCCCTATTAGTTACTTTATGAGATATAGAGCGCACAAATGCTGGGCGCTGATTGGTCGAGTGAGTATGACTATATTCTAAGAGCCTGATATAATCCAATAAAAACGTCATTTTGTCAGTTAGCCTATTTTGTTATAGGGGGACTAGGACGTAAATCGTTCAAAATTTGATTTAGCTGAAACTTCACTGAAATAATCTTGAAGGGTCTTATAATCACTAGTTAAAATATGTTCTCGATATTGGAGAGGGAAGTACTATATTTTCAGTTATGAATCTTTAGAGGTGTCAGTGGCGTCACTTACTCAACCCAAACTCAGCTCCATACATTTCTTTGTATTTTATGATCAAAATATCTGGACGGTTTGTTCAGACAAACAGCCTCTGCATTGAAGAAAACTGGTCAAACAATCAATCCTAAGCACATATAAGGTAAGAAAACTCCTTCACACAATTCCGTTTAGCTTCATAGAAATAAAATAATTCAAGACATTAAACATGAAGAAATGTATGGAGCGAAGCCATGTTGACATGACGTCACTGACACCTCTAAAGATTCATCAACATGCATGTGATTGTATGGGTCTTTGACATTTATTTTTTTATTTTTTTTATTTTTATTTTTTATTTCTTTGACATTATTTCAGTGAAGTTTCAGCTAAATCAAATGTTGAACGATTTACGTAATAGTCCCCCTTTATCTATCTAGACCTATCTGACCATTATCTTAAATTTATTCAATACAATTTAGAAAAATTATTGACGACAGTCACACAACCGATGAACATAAATCACGCGTAGAAAATGGAGGATTTGAAAAAGAAAAGAGCTACCAACTTGACGTGAAAGAGTCCTGGTTTGTTTGTGTTTGTTGTACCTTGGCCAGTATTATTATTATTGGATGCCCTTACACTTATGGCATTATGTTCCCGAAGATACTTAGAGAATTCCAAGCTGGGAAAGCCGAAACAGGTGACAATTTAGAACTGAATATCAACAAAAATGAAGAGTTTTTTTTGTTTTTTGTTTTCATTCAGTTATCCAGTACCAATATCCTATATTTAACAATTAGACTACGAGTTCGAGGTTTCTATGAGGCAATAGTCAACGAGGTGCGTAGCGCCGAGTTGACTATCTTCATGGAAAACGAGAACGAGTAGTCTAATTGTTTTATCATAAATAATAATAATAATAATAATAATAATTTAATTCTTGAAAAAGCGCATTACATATAAATCTCAATGCTCTTTACAAGTAAATAAGAAAATATAAAAAATATAAAAATATAGAAAATATATATAGAAGAATATAAACAAATATAAAAAATTATCGGGACTCGTCAAAGGGGTAAGGTGACTAGTATAAACCATCCAGTAGGTCAGTAGAAAATGACAGAAACAAGCAACAGACAATAATTTGTTGAGAAACTCCTACGAAACATTAGCAAAACGCGACGACCAAGCGGCCATTTTGTTTGTTTACCTCTATTAGGGGTCTATGATCTGATAGACCACTAGTAGCGAACCAATCAGATTGCAGGATTTGCGATAGACCACTGGATGGTTCATGCTAAATACTATTAGCAAGTTTATAGGCTTTTACACACAGGTAAATTCAACAAATCAAACATATAAAAATGTATATATACACATTTTAAAAGCACAAACTCGTTTTTATATGAAACTAGTTGTGTGCCGTGTCCAAGCATTCTGATTGGTTGAGCAATGATTTCGCGCGCTGTGATTGGTTGAGCAATGATTTCGCGCGCTGTGATTGGTTGAGCAATGATTTCGCGCGCTGTGATTGGTTGAGCAATGATTTCGCGCGCTGTGATTGGTTGAATAGTTCACAACTTACTTATATTTTTTTTTATTTCATTCCAACAGCTCTGGTTGCGTCATTAGCGATGGCTTTCAACACATTTCTTTGTCCTGTGTCAGCAAAGCTATGCAACCGCTTTGGATGCCGGGTAGTCATGGTGTGGTCTGGACTGACATGCGCACTAGGTCTTCTGGGATCGTCATTTGCTCCAAATCTCTACGTTCTCTACTTCACATATGGATTTGTGGTAGGATTTGGATCGTCGATGGGTTATATTGCAGGCTTTGAAATCGTTCCATTGTACTTTGATAGACATCGATCTGTTGCTACAGCCATGGTGTCAGTAGGGCCTGGAGCTGGTGTTCTTTTTATGAGCCCTATTACACAAACACTTTTAGAACATCTTGATTGGAGAAAAACATTGATGGTGTTGGCTGCTATCAATGTGGTGCCTTGCATTCTGGGGTGCAGCATTACGAGAAGAAAACATATTCCACCTAGACCCTTGATGGCTGAAGATCAACGATCGAGATCAAGGGAAGCCATTGTTAAAGAACGTTGCAGATGTGCGTTGGACTTGTCCTTGTTTAAAGATCCCATGTTTATGATTCTTTCAGTCTCATTTTCGATATACATCTTTGGATATTCCTTACCGTACGTTCATTTGGTAAGTTCCACGCCTGCCCTGTATTCAATACACTGTTTTAAGATTCTAGATTCCGCCAGAACTCCTTTCCTTCTAAGAGCGACTGTCCATAATTTTCGACTAAAGAGTGCAGAACGGAAAATTCAAATTCCTTCAAATTTAGTCAGAATGTAGGCCTAGGTGAACTCGTTATGCTGTGTAAGTGTTATTTGAATCGGGTAATTATATTAGGAGAACGGTGCCGATATTCGATTTTTGGGATCATTTCCGGTTTTGAGAGGCGATTTTATGGTACTCGTAAAACCAACAATAACAAATAATTTCCTAACTTTCGATGAACAAATGATATCATTTCGGGAAATTGAGATAATGTCTAACATTTGTTCGTGTTTATCGAAGATCTTTAACAAAAAATAAATATTTTATCGATTTTCAAATTATTTTCACATTTTTAACGTTTTTTCAAAGGTTATATTGACAGGCTAATATCTCCACTGGTACATCGATCCAAATATAGAAAGTATACCTCAGCCAATGAATACTATTTCGTCTTGTAATATGTCGAATAAAATTCTTGGGCAACTCACAAATTGAAATTCTAGAAGACGAAATGTAACCCCCATTTATGCGAAAAAAACACGACTTTGGAGGTCACGCTTGGGCAAAAGACAATTATTTAGTTAGTTAAACCGTTCAATGTATTGGAAATAAATTCAATCAGACCAAAGCGAATACTTGTATTGACATTTTGAAAGCGTTTCAAAGCATTGTGAGAAAAGACGAAACTTTTAGAAAAAATATTACACGTTTCTGGAGGGTCGAGAGCTTCGTTGACGGTTGAGTTGGAATCTCGACTGATTAGCTTGGCTCAATACCTTGTTTTGAGCGATAATGTTCAAGGAATATAATGCATCAATGCTGTACCTTGATGTACTTGTATTCTTGGAGAATTAAGCCATTTAAAAATACAGAGTTGTGAAACGATAGGTCGGGAGTAAACAACTCCACTGTCAACACGACAAGATCGCGTGACAAACACCACAGGAAGCCCGTCATGGCCGGAAACTGAAATGCCGGGCGCCATCATAAAAATATATATATATAATATAATATCTAATTTTTTTAGATATTAATCTTGTTTGTTTGTTATTTTAATGTGATAACCAAGTATTCATGCATTAACGGTTACACGATGTAAAACGTGGAGTCAAATCATATTCTCATATTTTTAGTGCCCAATGGGTTTGCAGAGGGTTTATACGAATTTGTTCAGTTGTCTCTTCCACAAACCTGAGTTACAAGGATGATAACTTTAGTATAATTAGCTATAATTAATTATAATTCGCATCGCCGAATGCATGCTGGAAAAAAAAGGAACCGAATGAGGGATCCTGACCCACTGGAACCATCCCCGGTATCCGCCCTTGCAAGAGCAGGTATAAAGAATAGAAAGAAGACAAGGATACATGAAAGACTGATTATTTCCGATCCTGGTTAGTTTTCCGCTCAAACTTTAATCTGATAGTATGCTGACTATTTTTAACACGTTGACCAAGCAAGCGCCAGCCCGCATATATTTATCATTTAAACAACATCAGAGTATAAATAAACAGTTGTTGTTGTTTAGGGTGTACAGTAGTTAGCGGGGGTTCGAGTTAACAGGGTAATTATACTAAAGTTATCATCCTTGTAACTCAGGTTTGTGGAAGAGACAACTGAACAAATTCGTAATAAACCCTCTGCAAACCCATTGGGCACTAAAAAGATGAGAATATGATTTGACTCCACGTTTTACATCGTGTAACCGTTAATGCATGAATACTTGGTTATCACATTAAAATAACAAACAAACAAGATTAATATCTAACAAAATTATTAGAAAAAATTATCACTTGACTGGTGCATTACATTAGCTCAGGAAAGAAAAATGAATGAAAGAGAGCAAAGACTCGATATTTGGCGAGATTGTCTACCAGCCGTGTACGCGGAAAGGATGAAGAAAGTTCGATGGCCGAAATCGTGCAAGAAATGAACCCGGGTAGAAAATAAACAAGCGAATAGCTAGCTGGTCGTCTACATGTTTCTATGTTCTACGAAAAAAAACCACAAGCTTATATTTACAGTATTTATCGGAGTGGAAGCCGTAAAAGTAACATCCACGATCGATGGCAAATTTATATACCTAATACTTCGCATCGACAGTTTCACGAACCTATGCAGCTATGCATCAATCTACTCCGTTATATTCTTTAGTAGAGTACTAATATTAAAGACTGGCGTTTGATGAATCAAGATGAAATAGAAGATGTGTATCAAACGAAATCAACTCGAATTTTATCGCTAATCTGAGTCCACACAATATATGTGAAACACAGGAAGCCCAAACACATAAGTGAACCGAAGAGAATTTGAATGCGTTTTGTTGTGGACAGCTATCGTAATAAATAAGTTAGTGCCACCTTTCATTATAATTATTGATTCTTTACTATTAGTATAATTCAAATAAAAAACATCAATTCAATGACTTCGTCAGAACTTGTATATCAATAAAAACACAGGAAGCCCAACATTGATACAGTATGCCTTTACAGTTAGTTATAGCACAGGCTGGTTATAGCACCTATTGGCCTCGCAGCACTTACTTGCAACATGCAACGACTAGTATTATATATATATTTATGATTGGAGCCCGGCATTTCAGTTTCCGGCCATGACGGGCTTCCTGTGGTGTTTGTCACGCGATCTTGTCGTGTTGACAGTGGAGTTGTTTACTCCCGACCTATCGTTTCACAACTCTGTATTTTATGGCTTAATTCTCCAAGAATACAAGTACATCAAGGTACACCATTGATGCATTATATTCCTTGAACATTATCGACTCAAAACAAGGTATTGAGCCAAGCTAATCAGTCGAGATTCCAACTCAACCGTCAACGAAGCTTTCGACCCTCCAGGAACGTGTAATATTTTTTCTAAAAGTTTCGTCTTTTCTCACAATGCTTTGAAACGCTTTCAAAATGTCAATACAAGTATTCGCTTTGGTCTGATTGAATTTATTTCCAATACATTGAACGGTTTAACTAACTAAATAATTGTCTTTTGCCCAAGCGTGACCTCCAAAGTCGTGTTTTTTTCGCATAAATGGGGGTTACATTTCGTCTTCTAGAATTTCAATTTGTGAGTTGCCCAAGAATTTTATTCGACATATTACAAGACGAAATAGTATTCATTGGCTGAGGTATACTTTCTATATTTGGATCGATGTACCAGTGGAGATATTAGCCTGTCAATATAAACTTTGAAAAAACGCTAAAAATGTGAAAATAATTTGAAAATCGATAAAATATTTATTTTTTGTTAAAGATCTTCGACAAACACGAACAAATGTTAGACATTATCTCAATTTCCCGAAATGATATCATTTGTTCATCGAAAGTTAGGAAATTATTTGTTATTGTTGGTTTTACGAGTACCGTAAAATCGCCTCTCAAAACCGGAAGTGATCCCAAAAATCGAATATCGGCACCGTTCTCCTAATATAATTACCCGATTCAAATAACACTTACACAGCATAACGAGTTCACCTAGGCCTACATTCTGACTAAATTTGAAGGAATTCGAATTTTCCGTTCTGCACTCTTTAGTCGAAAATTATGGACAGTCGCTCCTAAAAGCTAAGGAAGCTTTTCAATTAATCATGTAAAACCGGAACTTAATATCCAACATTTCAAAACTTTTTTTAGTTATTTTAAGAACTAAAACGAGTTGTGATGTTCAGTGCGCATGATCGCAATGTCACAGACATCTCTTCATACCTACAAATTTGTGATTTTCTTGAACTTTTTCGATCGGGCCGAGGCCGTGTTGTATCGGTGGATATACTGTAGTTCCCGGGATAGATACGAGCCGAAACGGCCTCTCGTTTTGTAAATAACACTTTGATCTGTCGATTTGTTGATTTTCTAATTCCAGACAAAATACGCTGCAGAACTTGGAATACCTGGACATCGTTCATATTGGATGTACTTTGCCATCGGTACCTCCTCATTAGTGTCCAGGCTGTTGACAGGAAAGTTGTGCGACACTGGCTGGATTCCACATTTACGTATTTGTCAGTTTGCAATAGTGATGTTTGCAATGAATGACTTGATGGTTCCCTTGGCAACCACCTTTACTCACCTTATGGTGTATTCTGTAGTGTGTGGAGTCAGTGAAGGTCTGATTGCAACTCCTGCGCTTTGTATAATGATGAAGTCATATGCTGGTATGGGGTTTGGATGGTATTTATTCTTTCAAGGTTTTAGTCTCTTTGCGAGTCCCGTCCTAGCTGGTAAGCTTACATGCGTGTTACGCTTTCTTATTAACTGGCTCTAGATTTTTAATAATAATACAGTTGAACCTCCGGTTGCGACCACTCTCCTATGGGGCCGTCGACATATTCACCTTTCCCCGCTTAACGTCCACTGGACGTTTAGGGGGGAGGGGGTAAGGCGGGAAAAGAATTGGACGTTATGTGGGGCATTTTTGTAAAAAAAAGATTTGTTTTACTTCATGTTGAAAACAAAAAGAAAGCAAAGATAAAACGAACAAACTGGTGGTACGTTCTTACAAACTTCGGTGTTATATAAATAGATTCTGATATAAACTATCAAAAATCATGGACCACCTCTGTTTGCGGTGGTTTGGGTACGAGAATGCTTGGATTACCTGTGGTATCCCAGCGTTCATTGAGAATTAGTCGGACAAAATGGCGGTGGACTGACCGAATATATTGTGCACAAGTAATAGCCAGAATTAGTCGTAGAGGCAAGATATAGAGATACAAAATAAGTGTTATTAAGGAAAATGAAGTGAACTACATGGAATGGGCGCAGTTTTGAGGATTTTACAGCGGCATAAAGAACTTTGGACTGTTGTTTGCTACCGTTTGTTTTGAGTCATGTTGCCGAATGCAAAACCATTCCCACGCATTTTCAATACGAAAAACAGGAAATTCCCAGTGGACGTTAAGGAGGGGAGGGGGGGGAGGGGGGTCTGACCTAAACGTCCAGTGGACGTTAAGAGGGGAAAGGTGAATATGTCGACGGCCCCAAAAGCGACCACCTCTCCTAAGCGACCGGTTTTCCAAATTACCAAAAGTTCAGTTCCAAGTCAAATCATTGGAACTATACAGTAGTTGGAACCTCTCGTAATCGACCACAAAGCTTGACATTTTGGGTGGTCGCTTACGGGAGGTTCGACTGTATAGTGATTTGACTTATAACTGAACTTTTCGTAACTTGGAAAACTGGTCGCTTAGGAGAGGTGGTCGCTTACGAGAGTGGTCGCAACTGGAGGTTCAACTGTATAATAACTTACACCAGGAGCCCATTGGTAGGAGCGTCCATCTAATATAGGGTATGTGTCGCAGCGTTTTAGATGATAAATCTATTTTTAGATCAGTAGTTCGCGCGGAAAAAAAACACCTCGACCAATCAGAGCAGGGATAATTTAGCCAATCACAACTCACTAAATCACTCGCACAAGACAGGCAGACAAAACAGAGAAGCGAGCTTTTCATTCAAACCTTTCGAGTTCAAATTTGAGCGAAGAGAGTGATTATACAAGTAAAGAACACAGTAGTCCACCTCAAAGTAAGCATGATGAATCGGTAAAACGAGTATAGCTTCTGCATGGTTCAAGGAAAGGGAATACACAACTGTCACAAGCGACTCCATCGCCGAAGACGGCAAATTATTAAATATCAGCTTAAATGAATGTTGGGTTTTAGAAGTCGTTTAGAAAACTCGATGCCGTCGGTTGTACCGGGTATATAGAACTCGGATTCGCCTCGTATCTATATTCACCGATACAACACGGCCTCTCGTTTTATAAATATTACATAAACTTGATTATATCAATTTACATGAATAATATATAACTCTTGCCTTTTCTGTCACAGGCTTTATATCTGAAGTAAGTGGGTCGTACCATCCTGCTTTCTACACCGCTGGTGCTATTCTACTGCTGTCTGCTTGTATGCTTCAAATAACTCAATGCATCAAAACAAAAAGTAGCGAAGAAACAAGCAGTTAGAGTGAGATGAAGTTCTAAAAAATAAAAATAAAAAAAAAAAAATTAAATTAAAAAATTAAAATTAAAATTAAAAAAAAAAAAAAAAGAAAGAAAAAAAAAAAAGAAAAAAAAGAGATGAAGTTCTAGTGTTTGACAGAGAAACCGAGTCTGCTAATGTTGCGCGCCTTAATCCTCAGTGATCCTAAGTAGTTCCAGCATTTGCACTTGTACTGTGCGGTCGTGATATCAAGAGCAGTTATGGGCAATGAAAATAATTGAGAAATACACAGATTAGTCAGATCTAAAATGGTGATGTTTCAGTTTTGATTCAAATGTAGAAATAGTGGGCGTAGACGCGTAGTATACTAACAATAGTAAACGTACAACATTCATAGTTTTACAGCGGAGCGATTCTACTAAAACGTAAAAAGTTATACGGACTTCAAATTACCAAGAATTGTATGAACATTTGTGCTTTGGACTGATCGACGAGGGTTGTCCAATACTCACGACCTGATACGGATGGTGAAAGTTGGTTTACCACGGTATCAGATGGTGAAGTCATTAGTATGCACAAAACGTACATAACATTAAATGATACTGCCAAATAATATGACATAGACTTTATGGTCATAATGCATATTAATATGAAGTCATAGCCTTTATGCATCTCCATTCATGGCATCATTGTAACTGAGACTGAGGATTTTACGATAGTTGCCTTTAAAAAAATTCAGCGGATAATGAGATGTAGCGTGGTACCATCCGTCACCACTTGTATCCGATGGTGACCATCCAGCCATCCAGTACATTTTTTGCACTGAATTACACATTTTGCACTGTGCAATTACATATGAACTGCTATGCTCTCAGCCAATCAGCATCGAGTAATTTCTTCATGTATGTGATTATAGCAGAAATAATATTGATGTCTGTATTTTATTCAAAATTAATAATCGTTATGTATATTACATGAACGTATTTAAATAAATAACCAGCTCATTTAGTGCCCCCTCCTCGTCTACGAAAATCGGAGGTCCTGGTTAGACACCAACCACGGGATAATAAATCCCAATGGCAATTAGTTCCAAGCTTATTCGTTCTAGTTAACAATAAATGCATGACAACAGGACCTGATGTCCTGGTTTAAAATTACAGTCTGCCCGTTTTCTTTCAATTGAAATATTGTCTTCTTGTCGTCAAACATTTCGCGTGTCGTTCTTTGGTTGTCTTCTTGACTTTTCTTTCAAATTCCATCATCATGAAGGGAGACTCATCATCGCCTTCGTCGACTATTTTCCTTGGTAGCGATCTTGTCAAACTATTTTCCACTTCACCATGAATTGTTGTACTGGATTCTTCACTTCTGTGTCTCTGTTTGCGCTGACGTCTCTTTAAAAAGCTCCAAAGTCCTTTACCTTTGAGAACATCATCATTCGTGTGGACTATCTTCTTGATATCCTTTCCTCTTCGATGTAAGAGCCCATCGTTCTGGTTAGACTTGCTGATGAACACTGTAATATCCATGAATCCTGTTTATTGTCAAGCAATCACTCGAAATTCACGCAAGAATTTAAAACGTTCTTGAAGGTATAATGCTGTTTCATGCGATGACTTGGATGCATATATTGTTTATACGTTTGCTGCATGCTGTTACATTATATATAGATTTGTGATGTTGGTAACGTATCGGCAAACATTGCAAATTAAAACTGTATTCATGGCAACCAGTGTCGTATCCATAGTAAACGAAACAAAATATAAGATTTTGACGTCAATGCCAATGGAATACGCCCATGGTTGCTGATGTGAAAAACAAACACTTCAAAATAAATAAAAAACATATATGACAACCAGTGTCGTGTCTATAGTAACCAGAGCAAAATATGAAGACTTTGACGCAAGTACACTCATGCTGCCCCCAATTGCCCAGCATTGACCCTCCAAAAAGAGGGGATGATCTTCCCATTCCCCATTGCCTCTTGATATCTCTACCAAATGGGGGAGTTAATTCTCCCTCTCCCGGCCGTACCCTTCAAGGTCCCTCAATTGCTCATCTCAAAAGGGGTTAATTCGCCTCACACTACACTACTAATATTAACAGAAATAATATTGATGTCTGTATTTTATTCAGAAATAATAATCGTTATGTATATTACATGGACGTATTTAAATAAATAATCAGCTCATTTAGTGTCCCCTCCTCGTCTACGAAAATCGGAGGTCCTGGTCAGACACAAACCACGGGATAATAAATCTCAATGGAAATTAGTTCCAAGCTTATTCGTTCTAGTTAACAATAAATGCATGACAACAGGACCTGATGTCCTGGTTTAAAATTACAGTCTGCCCGTTTTCTTTCAATTGAAATATTGTCTTCTTGTCGTCAAACATTTCGCGTGTCGTTCTTTGGTTGTCTTCTTGACTTTTCTTTCAAATTCCATCATCATGAAGGGAGACTCATCATCGCCTTCGTCGACTATTTTCCTTGGTAGCGATCTTGTCAAACTATTTTCCACTTCACCATGAATTGTTGTACTGGATTCTTCACTTCTGTGTCTCTGTTTGCGCTGACGTCTCTTTAAAAAGCTCCAAAGTCCTTTACCTTTGAGAACATCATCATTCGTGTGGACTATCTTCTTGATATCCTTTCCTCTTCGATGTAAGAGCCCATCGTTCTGGTTAGACTTGCTGATGAACACTGTAATATCCATGAATCCTGTTTATTGTCAAGCAATCACTCGAAATTCACGCAAGAATTTAAAACGTTCTTGAAGGTATAATGCTGTTTCATGCGATGACTTGGATGCATATATTGTTTATACGTTTGCTGCATGCTGTTACATTATATATAGATTTGTGATGTTGGTAACGTATCGGCAAACATTGCAAATTAAAACTGTATTCATGGCAACCAGTGTCGTATCCATAGTAAACGAAACAAAATATAAGATTTTGACGTCAATGCCAATGGAATACGCCCATGGTTGCTGAGGTGAAAAACAAACACTTCAAAATAAATAAAAAACATATATGACAACCAGTGTCGTGTCTATAGTAACCAGAGCAAAATATGAAGACTTTGACGCAAGTACACTCATGCTGCCCCAATTGCCCAGCATTGACCCTCCAAAAAGAGGGGATGATCTTCCCATTCCCCATTGCCTCTTGATATCTCTACCAAATGGGGGAGTTAATTCTCCCTCTCCCGGCCGTACCCTTCAAGGTCCCTCAATTGCTCATCTCAAAAGGGGTTAATTCGCCTCACACTACACTACTAATATTAACAGAAATAATATTGATGTCTGTATTTTATTCAGAAATAATAATCGTTATGTATATTACATGGACGTATTTAAATAAATAATCAGCTCATTTAGTGCCCCCTCCTCGTCTACCCAAATCGGAGGTCCTGGTCAGACACAAACCACGGGATAATAAATCTCAATGGCAATTAGTTCCAAGCTTATTCGTTCTAGTTAACAATAAATGCATGACAACAGGACCTGATGTCCTGGTTTAAAATTACAGTCTGCCCGTTTTCTTTCAATTGAAATATTGTCTTCTTGTCGTCAAACATTTCGCGTGTCGTTCTTTGGTTGTCTTCTTGACTTTTCTTTCAAATTCCATCATCATGAAGGGAGACTCATCATCGCCTTCGTCGACTATTTTCCTTGGTAGCGATCTTGTCAAACTATTTTCCACTTCACCATGAATTGTTGTACTGGATTCTTCACTTCTGTGTCTCTGTTTGCGCTGACGTCTCTTTAAAAAGCTCCAAATTAAAGTCCTTTACCTTTGAGAACATCATCATTCGTGTGGACTATCTTCTTGATATCCTTTCCTCTTCGATGTAAGAGCCCATCGTTCTGGTTAGACTTGCTGATGAACACTGTAATATCCATGAATCCTGTTTATTGTCAAGCAATCACTCGAAATTCACGCAAGAATTTAAAACGTTCTTGAAGGTATAATGCTGTTTCATGCGATGACTTGGATGCATATATTGTTTATACGTTTGCTGCATGCTGTTACATTATATATAGATTTGTGATGTTGGTAACGTATCGGCAAACATTGCAAATTAAAACTGTATTCATGGCAACCAGTGTCGTATCCATAGTAAACGAAACAAAATATAAGATTTTGACGTCAATGCCAATGGAATACGCCCATGGTTGCTGAGGTGAAAAACAAACACTTCAAAATAAATAAAAAAAACATATATGACAACCAGTGTCGTGTCTATAGTAACCAGAGCAAAATATGAAGACTTTGACGCAAGTACACTCATGCTGCCCCCAATTGCCCAGCATTGACCCTCCAAAAAGAGGGGATGATCTTCCCATTCCCCATTGCCTCTTGATATCTCTACCAAATGGGGGAGTTAATTCTCCCTCTCCCGGCCGTACCCTTCAAGGTCCCTCAATTGCTCATCTCAAAAGGGGTTAATTCGCCTCACACTACACTACTAATATTAACAGAAATAATATTGATGTCTGTATTTTATTCAGAAATAATAATCGTTATGTATATTACATGGACGTATTTAAATAAATAATCAGCTCATTTAGTGCCCCCTCCTCGTCTACCCAAATCGGAGGTCCTGGTCAGACACAAACCACGGGATAATAAATCTCAATGGCAATTAGTTCCAAGCTTATTCGTTCTAGTTAACAATAAATGCATGACAACAGGACCTGATGTCCTGGTTTAAAATTACAGTCTGCCCGTTTTCTTTCAATTGAAATATTGTCTTCTTGTCGTCAAACATTTCGCGTGTCGTTCTTTGGTTGTCTTCTTGACTTTTCTTTCAAATTCCATCATCATGAAGGGAGACTCATCATCGCCTTCGTCGACTATTTTCCTTGGTAGCGATCTTGTCAAACTATTTTCCACTTCACCATGAATTGTTGTACTGGATTCTTCACTTCTGTGTCTCTGTTTGCGCTGACGTCTCTTTAAAAAGCTCCAAATTAAAGTCCTTTACCTTTGAGAACATCATCATTCGTGTGGACTATCTTCTTGATATCCTTTCCTCTTCGATGTAAGAGCCCATCGTTCTGGTTAGACTTGCTGATGAACACTGTAATATCCATGAATCCTGTTTATTGTCAAGCAATCACTCGAAATTCACGCAAGAATTTAAAACGTTCTTGAAGGTATAATGCTGTTTCATGCGATGACTTGGATGCATATATTGTTTATACGTTTGCTGCATGCTGTTACATTATATATAGATTTGTGATGTTGGTAACGTATCGGCAAACATTGCAAATTAAAACTGTATTCATGGCAACCAGTGTCGTATCCATAGTAAACGAAACAAAATATAAGATTTTGACGTCAATGCCAATGGAATACGCCCATGGTTGCTGAGGTGAAAAACAAACACTTCAAAATAAATAAAAAACATATATGACAACCAGTGTCGTGTCTATAGTAACCAGAGCAAAATATGAAGACTTTGACGCAAGTACACTCATGCTGCCCCCAATTGCCCAGCATTGACCCTCCAAAAAGAGGGGATGATCTTCCCATTCCCCATTGCCTCTTGATATCTCTACCAAATGGGGGAGTTAATTCTCCCTCTCCCGGCCGTACCCTTCAAGGTCCCTCAATTGCTCATCTCAAAAGGGGTTAATTCGCCTCACACTACACTACTAATATTAACAGAAATAATATTGATGTCTGTATTTTATTCAGAAATAATAATCGTTATGTATATTACATGGACGTATTTAAATAAATAATCAGCTCATTTAGTGCCCCCTCCTCGTCTACCCAAATCGGAGGTCCTGGTCAGACACAAACCACGGGATAATAAATCTCAATGGCAATTAGTTCCAAGCTTATTCGTTCTAGTTAACAATAAATGCATGACAACAGGACCTGATGTCCTGGTTTAAAATTACAGTCTGCCCGTTTTCTTTCAATTGAAATATTGTCTTCTTGTCGTCAAACATTTCGCGTGTCGTTCTTTGGTTGTCTTCTTGACTTTTCTTTCAAATTCCATCATCATGAAGGGAGACTCATCATCGCCTTCGTCGACTATTTTCCTTGGTAGCGATCTTGTCAAACTATTTTCCACTTCACCATGAATTGTTGTACTGGATTCTTCACTTCTGTGTCTCTGTTTGCGCTGACGTCTCTTTAAAAAGCTCCAAAGTCCTTTACCTTTGAGAACATCATCATTCGTGTGGACTATCTTCTTGATATCCTTTCCTCTTCGATGTAAGAGCCCATCGTTCTGGTTAGACTTGCTGATGAACACTGTAATATCCATGAATCCTGTTTATTGTCAAGCAATCACTCGAAATTCACGCAAGAATTTAAAACGTTCTTGAAGGTATAATGCTGTTTCATGCGATGACTTGGATGCATATATTGTTTATACGTTTGCTGCATGCTGTTACATTATATATAGATTTGTGATGTTGGTAACGTATCGGCAAACATTGCAAATTAAAACTGTATTCATGGCAACCAGTGTCGTATCCATAGTAAACGAAACAAAATATAAGATTTTGACGTCAATGCCAATGGAATACGCCCATGGTTGCTGAGGTGAAAAACAAACACTTCAAAATAAATAAAAAACATATATGACAACCAGTGTCGTGTCTATAGTAACCAGAGCAAAATATGAAGACTTTGACGCAAGTACACTCATGCTGCCCCCAATTGCCCAGCATTGACCCTCCAAAAAGAGGGGATGATCTTCCCATTCCCCATTGCCTCTTGATATCTCTACCAAATGGGGGAGTTAATTCTCCCTCTCCCGGCCGTACCCTTCAAGGTCCCTCAATTGCTCATCTCAAAAGGGGTTAATTCGCCTCACACTACACTACTAATATTAACAGAAATAATATTGATGTCTGTATTTTATTCAGAAATAATAATCGTTATGTATATTACATGGACGTATTTAAATAAATAATCAGCTCATTTAGTGCCCCCTCCTCGTCTACCCAAATCGGAGGTCCTGGTCAGACACAAACCACGGGATAATAAATCTCAATGGCAATTAGTTCCAAGCTTATTCGTTCTAGTTAACAATAAATGCATGACAACAGGACCTGATGTCCTGGTTTAAAATTACAGTCTGCCCGTTTTCTTTCAATTGAAATATTGTCTTCTTGTCGTCAAACATTTCGCGTGTCGTTCTTTGGTTGTCTTCTTGACTTTTCTTTCAAATTCCATCATCATGAAGGGAGACTCATCATCGCCTTCGTCGACTATTTTCCTTGGTAGCGATCTTGTCAAACTATTTTCCACTTCACCATGAATTGTTGTACTGGATTCTTCACTTCTGTGTCTCTGTTTGCGCTGACGTCTCTTTAAAAAGCTCCAAAGTCCTTTACCTTTGAGAACATCATCATTCGTGTGGACTATCTTCTTGATATCCTTTCCTCTTCGATGTAAGAGCCCATCGTTCTGGTTAGACTTGCTGATGAACACTGTAATATCCATGAATCCTGTTTATTGTCAAGCAATCACTCGAAATTCACGCAAGAATTTAAAACGTTCTTGAAGGTATAATGCTGTTTCATGCGATGACTTGGATGCATATATTGTTTATACGTTTGCTGCATGCTGTTACATTATATATAGATTTGTGATGTTGGTAACGTATCGGCAAACATTGCAAATTAAAACTGTATTCATGGCAACCAGTGTCGTATCCATAGTAAACGAAACAAAATATAAGATTTTGACGTCAATGCCAATGGAATACGCCCATGGTTGCTGAGGTGAAAAACAAACACTTCAAAATAAATAAAAAACATATATGACAACCAGTGTCGTGTCTATAGTAACCAGAGCAAAATATGAAGACTTTGACGCAAGTACACTCATGCTGCCCCCAATTGCCCAGCATTGACCCTCCAAAAAGAGGGGATGATCTTCCCATTCCCCATTGCCTCTTGATATCTCTACCAAATGGGGGAGTTAATTCTCCCTCTCCCGGCCGTACCCTTCAAGGTCCCTCAATTGCTCATCTCAAAAGGGGTTAATTCGCCTCACACTACACTACTAATATTAACAGAAATAATATTGATGTCTGTATTTTATTCAGAAATAATAATCGTTATGTATATTACATGGACGTATTTAAATAAATAATCAGCTCATTTAGTGCCCCCTCCTCGTCTACCCAAATCGGAGGTCCTGGTCAGACACAAACCACGGGATAATAAATCTCAATGGCAATTAGTTCCAAGCTTATTCGTTCTAGTTAACAATAAATGCATGACAACAGGACCTGATGTCCTGGTTTAAAATTACAGTCTGCCCGTTTTCTTTCAATTGAAATATTGTCTTCTTGTCGTCAAACATTTCGCGTGTCGTTCTTTGGTTGTCTTCTTGACTTTTCTTTCAAATTCCATCATCATGAAGGGAGACTCATCATCGCCTTCGTCGACTATTTTCCTTGGTAGCGATCTTGTCAAACTATTTTCCACTTCACCATGAATTGTTGTACTGGATTCTTCACTTCTGTGTCTCTGTTTGCGCTGACTTCTCTTTAAAAAGCTACAAAGTCCTTTACCTTTGAGAACATCATCATTCGTGTGGACTATCTTCTTGATATCCTTTCCTCTTCGATGTAAGTGCAATAACATCTTTCCATCCTGCCCATCTTTGTAGTTAATCCTGTTTATGCAGTCATTTCAGAAAACGTTGTCGATGACCGGCCTCACGTCTACTACGCGACGGGATTATGGGTAGAAATCACTGAATCAAAAAATTATGCACTCTGGAAATTGATTTTCTCATTATCATAATGGAGAGTAATACTCGAATGAATGTATGCCTTCCGTGTTTTACGCAAGGAAAATAAAAGTCAATGTCAAGGACGTTCCGTGCATGCTGTGACAATGTTTAATTCAGTCGTTGAAAGACCACTAAATCATCCAAACTACTCGCCAGCGTAGGTCTTTGAACACTGTAAGCTCGAGGCATGGCTAATCAGATATGCAGATTTAAAACCGCTTCCGTGATTTCTACCCATACTCCCGTTCAGTCTAGTTGCGTAGTCGGTGAAGCCGGTCGGCGACAACGTTTTCTGAAATGACTGTATATAAAAGATTCCAACGCACTGACAACATGCAACAACAACAACAACAATAATTTTATTAACTAACGTTTTTTCTTTTATTACAATTACTATTTTTCAATTTAACTAAAATAAGTAAATGTTACTCAGGGTAACTGATAAGCTAATCTAGCTGAGTAACACACTAACTGACACTAACTGACACACTAAGAAATTCGTTTTAAAAAGGCGTTACAGTACTGCTTCAGCAAAATAAACTTTTGGAATCCTGATCACGACACTTGACCAGAGGGTCTTTCCGGTTACCTCGATGCTTCGCAGCTCGCATCAGAAACAGATAAGTTTCAGAGAGAGAAGGAGTGTTTGACAGAGTAGGGACTTTAAGCATCGAGGACGGGGAAGTGAGGAAGACGAAGTTCGAAAAATGTGTTTTGTTGTGAATGTCTATTGTTTTCGTATTTGTTTCTTTTTCAGTGTTTTCACTAAATTTGCGCCCTCTTTGATGAATGACATCGTCTTTTTGTGCTCCGGTTGACTGAAAACAACTATCTGCACAAATATCGAACTGACGTTCTCGTTCTCTTTACAACTTCAAACACAGGTATTTCACGTTGTAGCTTTGTACAGAACGCCTGAAGTAAGACCAAATCAAGCTCATTTCATACATTCCAATAAGAAGTTATTGAATTTTGTAATTAGCGCTATTCAGTATATTCAGTGTTTCTCTGCCGTCGTCCTCACGTCCCCATCCTCGATGCCAAAAGTCCCTAGTATCTCAGTGGCGTAGCCAGCTTTGTTGACCGCTAGTCCCGGGTGGGGACTCCCATGTCAAAGCAACGGGGATGATCGTCGGAAAATTTGAATTAAACCCCTAAAGAAGACCTCGTTTGCTCGGTCCGTACCGTAAAGCCGAATGTACGCGAGCAAGTTTTCCTTGACAAGTATCTTTGACAAGTTTCATTGATCGTGTAGACGGTCAAAAAGTTTTCTTTGACAATTTTCTATTGACAAGGTTTCCTTGCTCGTGTAGATGATAAACAAGTTTTCCTTGACAAGTTTCGGTTGTGCCAGCAATGCCTTTCAATCAGCGGAGTAACAAAACAATTGATTCTAGTCTCCTGTCGAGCAAAAACAAAATGGCGCCTGTACGAAAAATGAGCGTGCGAAAAGACTGGGAACTGAACTCATTAATATTCCTTGCCACATTTTCCTTGTTGTCGTTTACACGAGCAAATTTCGGCCATTTTTCTCCACCTACACGAACAAGTTTTCCTTATAAAGGAAAACTTGTCAAGGAAAACTTGCTCGTGTAGATTCGGCTTAAGTTATGGATCTGTACAGCCCCGCAAATGATCCCGGCCCGCAAATGATCCCAGGCCCGCAAATGATCCCCAAACTAGGCCCGCAAATGATCCCGGCCCGCAAATGATCCCCGATGAGTTCCGCAAATGATCCCCAGTAAAACTTGGACTGGTGGGATGCAAATTGAGAGATTTTGAAAATTAATTAATTAATTAATTAATTAAAATAAAGCCTGAAAAGAAATCCTGAACAGATATATGGTAGAAAATTTATTATTTATCAAGACGATTTTAAACCTCGTGACACTAATTTGTTACTGATTCGACGGTCTGTTCAAGTCTGAAGAGAAAGCCGCAGACAAATATGAATGGATGGCTAGTTTGCTTGGGCATGAAGCTGAAATTCACTATCACATGCAGCATGTCTCAAGGCAATGGTGTCTTCAAATGGAGACCATTACCAGAAATTACGGACATTTTACTCCCGCGATATTATGACCAGCGGTCTACTGGCAGTCCGAAATTCTCCTCGAATTTATATAAAAATAAATCAATTTATCAAAACCAAACTACTCTAAGTTTGTTTAGAAATACCAAGCGTTTGTGTTGTGGTTGATAGATTTAATATTGAAGAGCTTGCTTACGCTCGGCACAGAGTACGAACGACTCACTCTTGGCACTTCGAAATTTTAAAAAGAACACAGGAAACCCAATCCATGAACTAGGAGTTTGAATTTCCCGCTTTTAGGAGCCTTCACCTTCTTTGAACAGCAGTATCACACATAAAACTACCAAGCTACTAAGTTCTTGTAAAATGGCCGAATCAAACGGCGAAAATTGCTATATTTTGGGTGATTTCTTGGTGATTTCAGGACATTCAACAGCTCAGATGTTTGCTCAAGGCCTCCGAGAAATAGTGCTTTTTCACTTGTGGTTTGCGGCCTTTTATATCATAGAAATCATATCATTTTGACGGATTTAGACTTACTGTGAGTTGAGGCAATGTTTGAGATGTCGGTACCGATGGATCCATGCAATCATCGAAAGTTTAAAGCTCGGAAAGTAATGCAGGTAAAACTTTTTCGCTCGAATTAAGGGGCATGTATTGTCAATATTCGTTGTTGTTTTGGATCCATTTTGCGGCCAGTAGAATGAATTAAGCGATACAAAAATGTTCACAAAATATGTTATAAAGACTATATTTTACATCTGGAGGTCGGCACCTAAAATTCAAAGCTGTATAAATATCAAAATTTCAAATTATGTTTGAAGTCCCATACATTTCTTTGTGTTATTGAGCGGCCATTTTGAAATGTCGATCGTACTGAAAACTAATACCGTGACGTCAGATGTCCGTAATTTCTGGTAATGCATAGCAGAGGAGCTCAAGCAAACGTACGGAGAAGGGATTACTACCGTAGAAATCTGCCCAAAGTGTGGGAAAGAGTTCGAAAGCTATTCAAAGGGAGTATTTGAGAGCACGAGGGGAAGTTTACACGTGTATTCCGACGACAATGAGTTCTGCATGATAACTGCACAAAAGCTGGTTATTATACTTGACAGCCAGAATAACACTTTTCTTTGACGTTGATTGAGTTCGTTACTGTTATAATATCATAATAATGATGATTTATATAGCGCCAGATTTATGTACACTGATTGCGCTTACAATTGATCAAAAATATATCTCTGACATCTTTTGCGGCTATATCTTGATTAGAAGTTTCCGAAAATAATCTCGCCCCGAATAATCCCATTGTCACATTAATTTGTATTCTTCTATTGTTTTAAGAACCGAAAAACGGCATTTGAAAAAATATAAGCCCATGATATCGGAATTTTACCGAATATTTATATAATACTGTTTCATATGTTAGCTAACATGACGAACTTTGTAGTGCTCTGAATTTGTGGCACCCTGCCGATGTTCGTCGGTTGAACCGACCAACATCAGCATGTGGTCTTGCTAAGCTAGTGTGAACCATGTCAAACGACGTCAAACTGCAGATACCAACAAAGTAATATCAGTAGGATTAGTAGGCTGTGTATTAGATATTCTGCAGCAGCTCCGAGTTACCAGTCGATCGTCATGAATGATATCACCGAATAACAAAAGACTGAGACGGGGTATAAGCGACATAGTTATACAGAAAACCATCGACGGCTGTTCGAGATGTTTCGGCAGATGCCTCTGCAGTGTTATACACGAGCGTTTCGCGACCTAATGATACAAACTAGGATGCAATTGAGCAAACGTTACCAGATAAGTATTGCTTTAAGATGTGCTTTTACTGCCATTCTGATCGATTTTATCAAAGTAGTGTAATTATAGATCGATAATACAGGCTTTCACTGTAGCTTCTGGACGTCAGAGAGCTAAAACATTACAATGTTTTGACCACGCTACAAAGTGGCGCCAAAATTCAAAATATCACAGTTTCATCATGCATATTTCAGAAAAAAAAACATGTGTGTACCGTGTAATAATACATAAAACTAGGATCTAAAACTCATCTCTCATATTTGTGCCGCTCCTGAGCACACATGATGAGCTTGATTCGAGTCATGATTCTATATGTTCCCGCGTAATATTTATATACGACTGAATGGCGTGACCACAACATGTATCAGTTTAGTAGTTTTAGCATATAGCGGTATCATTCGCGGAATATCTCATAATGAAATAGGCTCAGAATAGATTAGTTCTCGTTGCTTTCGCTTCCAGGGATATATGTAGAACACCGTTAAGTCAAAGCCATTTAATTCAGTTGGCCTTCTTCTTAAAGACGTGTACGTGTAACGCAAATTCAGTGATATTTGCTGTAATCCTGTGAGAGGCTACATTTTCAATTTCAATCCTATAACATTTAACAACATTGACTGCCTTGAAACAGCAGAGTTGCTTGGCTGAAAGGTTGTAACTCTGTGAGAGATTTCTCCTGGTGTTTCATTGGGCGGCAATTAACAATATTATCCGGATACTCGAATACCAGCTTTAAATAAAACTACCCGGTCCACTAACATTTAACAAAATTGACTGCCTTGAAACAGCAGAGTTGCTTGGCTGAAAGGTTGTGACTCTGTGAGAGATTTCTCCTGGTGTTTCATTGGGCGGCAATTAACAATATTCTCGATACTCGAATAAACAACATTGACTGCCTTGAAACAGCAGAGTTGCTTGGCTGAAAGGTTGTAACTCTGTGAGAGATTTCTCCTGGTGTTTCATTGGGCGGCAATTAACAGTAACAAGTTAGACCAAGTTGTAAATATTACTGCTATGGTTCGCCGGTATATTACGATCGAGTTTACAAAATCACAATTATAGTGAGATCAAGTTGTAAATATTTTTACATATTCAGTTACCCGTACGTACACAGTATACTCGTAAGTTAAAAATATTTCAGTATAGTGTTGCCGCTTGAAAACATCAGATTAATTTTATTCCCTGAACAGCTAAAAATAAATAGTACATCCTCGTAATACTATCTGTATAATATATATCCTGCTGACATACGGACACCTTTCATGCTGTGCTCATGCTGTGCGATTCAAAGCACTATAAAGTTCGTCATGAATTCATTACAAAATATATTTTAAGAAGTTGTTGTTTGTTCAAACGTTTTCTTAAAAAATCCTTGTAAACTTTCAAAAAACCTTACTTAGCGAATACTATGTCAAAAATATATTGAGTTTTGCAAGAACTATCTAGAAAACACTAATAATATGGTTATGATTATTATATAATTATTAGTTTTATTTATTTTATTAAATTAAAATTTGCTTTGATATTTCTTTGACTATTATAGTATATACTTGAATCCCACACCAGTCCCGAGTTCCAGTCCTAGTTTTACTGGGGATCATTTGCGGGCCTCATCGGGGATCATTTGCGGGCCGGGATCATTTGCGGGCCGGGATCATTTGCAGGGCTGTACAGATCCCGTTTGTTGTTCACGCTCGCGCGCGGCATTAATCAGTGAAAAAAACTCAGTCCAAAACTAACGGTACGGGCGGACCTCATTAGCCTAGTCCCAGGCGTTATCTAACCTCCGGAACCCTCGTCGGTGGAAGCATGAAACTAGGCTGCCTCATAATGTGTGCCAGTGCTTGTACGACGTATAGTCTGTGTCTATAAGCATTAACAGTAGATTGCAAGTGTCTGAAGTTAACGAGGTTAGCAGATCTAGTACGTTCAGGTCAGAAGGAGTCATCTCAGATGGGAAAGGCACGTCGACCAGTCCGCCAGTATCGTATACGAGAGATTCAGTGCAAATGATTGACAGATCAAACGGACTTACCTTAGGTACCTCCCCTTTTATAGTGCGCGTTCGTGTTTAATACACCAAAACGAACGCTGATTGGCTGTTCAAACCATTTCTGATGTTAGGAGAATTTAGCATTTCGTTTGGCTATTGAAAGTTGTTTTAATTCACCTTTGCGCCTCGTTATTTTACAAAACAAATATAAAACGTTTTTCCGTGTGATATCGGCCTAATATAACACTCGGGAAAGTTTGGGAGAAGTCTCGAGCTCTGTGTAAAACCTCGTCTACGGCTCGGTTTTACACATCAGCTCTCGACTTCTCCCAAACTTCCCCTCGTGTTATATCACAGGCAACCCAAGCTCTTATTTAGTGGTTTTTGGTAATTTTTTTAAATTGCTTAAAAGAGTGAGAATTTGATTGAAATAAACATACCATTTCTTCAGAAGTCGTATTTAGTCGTTTATTTGTTGATTTGAGCGTTTTTTCCTATCCTGGGCTCTCCTATCCCACGGAGTGGGAAGGCTGCACACTACGATCGTCAACCGACTTGTTTCGAGGACGATTTTCTGTTAAAAATATAGGTCAACTGGGCAATTTGTCCTACCCAATGCCATGGCAAATGGTTAATCGTTCCTCTGAATCGAAGCTCTCACATCTCCAAACGATAATCGAAAACTTTCCAAAAAGCCATGCTTTTACACAAAATCCATAGCATGTGATTGGTTGCATGTGATTGGTTGCTCTCATACAATAGATATATCAAAATCCACACGTGGATTCTTCACTGCGTGTATCAACTCACTTCGTTCTAAGTTCTAAAGATCTCTAAACCCTTTGTAGTACTAGTACTGGATTGATAAATCCCATATCTCTATGTATTATTGTGGTTATTTTGAAAACAAGACGACATATGCTTCTTCCAAAAACAGTGTAGCAAGGGGGGGGGGGGGGGTTGTGATAACGGATCCATGTGCCATTTTTTCGTAAATTCACGACTCAAAAGAATCATCTAAGCCATTTCACGCACGTCCTTCTTGCAAATTCACGGATCACGGCGGTTTTATCTTTTGTTTATGAAGTGTTTTTCACGATTCACGCGCCATTTTTGGGCCAAGTCACGCGTTACGTGTATCCCTTTGCCACCCTGCAACAAGGTTTGTGAAGAAGCGATGTCTCGTGTTGTTAAACCAAGTTGTTAGAGCCTTCGGTGATTATCTTAGCGGCCGGCACAGGGCGCATGCGCTGTAGAACCCAGTTGGCGATTTGAGGTCAAAGAAGAACACATTCTTGTGAGGGAGTCACTTCGTGGGGGTAGTCGCAAATTTAGCTTGGGCTGATATGGGCTTCCTGTGTGAAGATGAAGACATCACGAGACTTTTCTTTCTATCCGTCTATCAAGGATAACACTAAATAGCAATGACCTAAACCAGGTCAAGATTTGAATAACAATAGAAACTATTGTACAACAATAGGAACTATTGTTAGATATGCCTCGTTCTACAAAGGACATGTCTTTGTAGAACGAGGCATCTATTGTTATTCAAATCTTGACCTGGTTTAGGTCATTGGGATCTAGTGTTTTCCGTCTATCAAGTGGGAACTCTGTGTCGATTCAGTAAAATGCAACACAGGTTTGTATGGAACTGCTAAATTCATAACACACGATAATCAGAAATAGACACTTTTCTGATTATAACGATTTTCTCTATTTCTAGTGTATATATTGCCGATATTTTTGATATCTAATTCTTGTATTTATATATCTAATTATTTTTTCATTTATAGATTTTATTTCTTTTGCTATATTCAAGTCGATAAACCATTATTATTATTATTATTATTATAGATGTTGTTTTAGACTCATATGGCTAGTAACTATAGGCCCTTGGAATTGATTCTTCTGAAGCGTGAATAGACTCGTCCTGAATCTTTTTTAACGCTTGAAGGCACATATAAACCTGCTTACGAACTATTACCAAGCGAACAAATTAATCAATTTCTTTGTCGGGCCTTTTGAGAGACATATTTTAAGCGGATTGTAAACTTAGGTTTTACACCCAAAATTTTATCGGTTTATTAATGTTATTGCTAAGCTCATTAACTGAATATTATTTCTTATCCACAATCAGTCCGTCCACCGGCAAATTCGTTTACTGGTACTAATTAGTATAGGTAATAGCATGGTTTGTAGTGATATTTGGGATAAATACCACGAGTGATATTTCAAAATAGTTAACAATTTCACGAGCCTCCGGCGAGTGAAATTTGTGACAATTTTGAAATATCACGAGTGGTATTTATCCAAATATCACGTACAAAACATGCTATTAAATGTTTATAACATGACCTAAGAAAATACTGCAATTTCGATCCGTTGTTTGTTTTACCATGAACTAATGGAAAATGCTCTCAAGTAAATTATTTTCATAGAAAAACATTCATAAATTAGATAACAAATGAAGAAAACAGAAACAAGAGGTTTCTAAAGCTTTATTTTTACCTTTTTCAGCAATAATTATTTCACTTCTCAATCTATAAAAGCAGGAAAACCTTTAGCACGATCAACAGTCGATTTTTGCAGTCTCAGCCAAAGAAAACCTTCCTGATTTGTCGACAATATATCCATGTTGATGTACTTTTTCAATTTGTTGTTCTTGAGATTTGTTTCTAGGTATATTTCAGCTTTTTTAGCGAGAAAAACTCTGTCGGGTTTATCCGCCATCTTGGATTTGAATGTCATGCTTGGTGCTCAAACAATGGTTACCATGGTGATTTTGAAATACCACTCCTGAGAGCTTGAAATACCACTATTACGCTGAAATACTACTCCTCTCAGCCAATCGAATTGCAGGATTTTCTTAGGTCATGTTATAAGGATAGCAACCTCGTTATCCCTTGGATAAGTTGATGTTGTTGTCTAAAGTTATTATATATATAGCTAACCCCC
Source organism: Actinostola sp. cb2023 (assembly GCA_033675265.1). Lineage (NCBI taxonomy): Eukaryota > Metazoa > Cnidaria > Anthozoa > Actiniaria > Actinostolidae > Actinostola > Actinostola sp. cb2023. Next base: position 708,704 of record JAUJYZ010000724.1, read on the forward strand.
CTTGTAATTCAGTGTCACTACTGCAAATTGGGTGAAATAAACTCTTCTTCTTGTTCTTCTTCTTCTTCTTGTTCTTCTTCTTCTTCTTCTTCTTCTTCTTCTCCTCCTTCACTGGATAAGTTGATGTTGTTGTCTAAAGTTATTATATATATAGCTAACCCCCCTTGTAATTCAGTGTCACTACTGCAAATTGGGTGAAATAAACTCTTGTTCTTGTTCTTGTTCTTGTTCTTCTTCTTCTTCTTCTTCTCCTCCACTGGATAAGTTGATGTTGTTGTCTAAAGTTATTATATATATAGCTAACCCTCCTTGTAATTCAGGGTCACTACTGAAAATTGGGTGAAATAAACTCTTGTTCTTCTTCTTGTTCTTCTTCTTCTTCTCCTCCTCCACTGGATAAGTTGATGTTGTTGTCTAAAGTTATTATATATATAGCTAACCCCCCTTGTAATTCAGGGTCACTACTGCAAATTGGGTGAAATAAACTCTTGTTCTTGTTGTTGTTCTTCTTCTTCTCCTCCTCCACTGGATAAGTTGATGTTGTTGTCTAAAGTTATTATATATATAGCTAACCCCCCTTGTAATTCAGTGTCACTACTGCAAATTGGGTGAAATAAACTCTTGTTCTTCTTCTTGTTCTTCTTCTTCTTCTCCTCCTCCACTGGATAAGTTGATGTTGTTGTCTAAAGTTATTATATATATAGCTAACCCCCCTTGTAATTCAGTGTCACTACTGCAAATTGGGTGAAATAAACTCTTGTTCTTGTTCTTGTTCTTGTTCTTCTTCTTCTTCTTCTCCTCCTCCACTGGATAAGTTGATGTTGTTGTCTAAAGTTATTATATATATAGCTAACCCCCCTTGTAATTCAGTGTCACTACTGCAAATTGGGTGAAATAAACTCTTGTTCTTGTTCTTGTTCTTGTTCTTCTTCTTCTCCTCCTCCACTGGATAAGTTGATGTTGTTGTCTAAAGTTATTATATATATAGCTTACCCCCCTGGTAATTCAGTGTCACTACTGCAAATTGGGTGAAATAAACTCTGACTTGTTCTTCTTCTTGTTCTTCTTCTTCTTCTCCTCCTCCACTGGATAAGTTGATGTTGTTGTCTAAAGTTATTATATATATAGCTAACCCTCCTTGTAATTCAGTGTCACTACTGCAAATTGGGTGAAATAAACTCTTGTTCTTCTTCTTCTTCTCCTCCTCCACTGGATAAGTTGATGTTGTTGTCTAAAGTTATTATATATATAGCTAACCCTCCTTGTAATTCAGTGTCACTACTGCAAATTGGGTGAAATAAACTCTTGTTCTTCTTCTTCTTCTTCTTCTTCTTCTTCTCCTCCTCCACTGGATAAGTTGATGTTGTTGTCTAAAGTTATTATATATATAGCTAACCCCCCTTGTAATTCAGTGTCACTACTGCAAATTGGGTGAAATAAACTCTTGTTCTTCTTCTTCTTCTTCTTCTTCTTCTTCTCCTCCTCCACTGGATAAGTTGATGTTGTTGTCTAAAGTTATTATATATATAGCTAACCCCCCTTGTAATTCAGTGTCACTACTGCAAATTGGGTGAAATAAACTCTTGTTCTTGTTCTTGTTCTTCTTCTTCTTCTTCTCCTCCTCCACTGGATAAGTTGATGTTGTTGTCTAAAGTTATTATATATATAGCTAACCCCCCTTGTAATTCAGTGTCACTACTGCAAATTGGGTGAATAAACTCTTGTTCTTGTTCTTGTTCTTGTTCTTCTTCTTCTCCTCCTCCACTGGATAAGTTGATGTTGTTGTCTAAAGTTATTATATATATAGCTAACCCCCCTTGTAATTCAGTGCCACTACTGCAAATTGGGTGAAATAAACTCTTGTTCTTGTTCTTGTTCTTGTTCTTCTTCTTCTTCTTCTTCTCCTCCTCCACTGGATAAGTACGTTGATGTTGTTGTCTAAAGTTATTATATATATATAGCTAACCCCCCTTGTAATTCAGTGTCACTACTGCAAATTGGGTGAAATAAACTCTTGTTCTTGTTCTTGTTCTTGTTCTTCTACTTCTTCGCCTCCTCCACTGGATAAGTTGATGTTGTTGTCTAAAGTTATTATATATATAGCTAACCCCCTTGTAATTCAGTGTCACTACTGCAAATTGGGTGAAATAAACTCTTGTTCTTCTTCTTCTTCTTCTTCTTCTTCTTCTTCTTCTTCTTCTCCTCCTCAGAGTCTTCTTCTTCTTCTTCTCCTCAGAGTCTTCTTCTTCTTCTTGTTCTTCTTGTTCTTGTTCTTGTTCTTGTTCTTCTTCTCCTCCTCCACTGGATAAGTTGATGCTATTATCTAATAATTAAAACCTCATCTGGACAACGGATAGCGCTATCCACCTTCCAGACTACTGAGTAAATATATCTTTTTAGACAGTTTGATGTGTAGTATGGCTGGATATTTTACGAGTCACGCAGTATTTTGACGAGCCGTAGGCGAGTCAAAATACAAGTGAACGAGTAAAATATCCAGCCATACTGCACATCAAACTGTCTAATAAGAGATTTATTATCCAACTGGCAAAATGAGGCTCATTTACGACCGAAAAATTATCGTAAAATCTGTTATTATCAGAAGAATGCGTGACCATTGTCGTGACATGGGCGTGTGACGTCAATTCTGCGGCTGTTGATTGGTTTGTGGCAAAATCAAGTCAAACTGGTTTTCTGTGGCTTCGAGCGAAGTATTGTGAAAAACAACGAATTACAAATACAAGGCTTAAACTTGCTCAAATATTGTATGTTTTCGTCTCAAAGTTCATCAAAAGTACAATGTTAACGAAAGGAAGTCTAATCTATCAAGCTGTGGACAATACAAGTGACAAGTGTCTCTCAACACCGATAATTTTCATCATTTAGGACGAGATTCAGGTTTGTAATTCGGAGAAATCGTTGACATGTAAAAACGTAAGCTTATTGTGAAAAACAACGAATTGTACTTTTGTTTTTGTTTTCTTGGTTACCAAAATGCGAATAAAATATTTGAAAAAGACTGAAAGAAACTGTAGTCTAATTTGTCAAGTTCTCAATTGTAGATATTTACACATTTCGAGGTGCAAAAGACCAAACCGAACTGTTATTCTTCTTCATCATCTGATTCAATAAAATAACTACAACATTTACTTGGCAATGGAGACTTTGACTGACCCAGAACAATCGTGCAGTGGTTTTAACCACTTTATTTAAAAATACAGCACCAGAGAACGATGTTGAAGCTTGTTTACCGGGACTTGCAGTCATTGTAGAGTCGATGGCCGGACGAGTTCGTGTCAACACAACTAGTTTTCAAAACCGGTTTTTTACTGTACAAATATGGGCAAATATTGTACTCATATTTGTACTCTACGGAGTATAGTTTGTGTATATCTGGATAATAAACGGCTTTATTTTTGCAAAGTTAGCAAAGTACATGCACCGTGTGAAAATAAAGTGTTTTTTTAATCAAAGTAGTTAATTCATCTATGTACTAAGTGATATGGTAAATTGTCGCTTGGCAAGTTTAGTAGCTGATGCGTAATTAAGGACTCCGAGTCTCTCTATTTACGCTTGAAGACTAAAACCCAAGGGCTTACTGACATCTGAGTTACTAGTTACTACGCAGCCATACTCAACATTCATCAGAAAGTCTTTACCAGGCCCTTTGAATCTAAGGCAATGGTTTAACAATCCAGCAAACTAAATTATTCTATGTAAGTTATATGTACTAGAGCGCAAGCACTAAATCCATGAAACAAAATCAAAGTTGTTAGTGCGTAATAGTTTTTATTTAGCGACTATTTAGTCGCTATCATCCAACCAGAACTACCCTGCGAGCAGAGGTTTTTTTCTACTCGCCCAGGAAGCGACGAGAAAACATACCTCTGCCGGCACCCGATTATTTACATCCACATTTCTGGATGTAAAAAATTATGGGATATCGGATTAAAAACCAGTTAAAACTGGTTTTTGACACGTACGTCATCTTGCACATGACACCTTGTGTCACGTACCGTTTATTCCTCGATAGAGATTTGGGTAGAAATTTTGTTGTATTATCGTGAATTTCTCGCTCGAATTAAGACTAACTCCCGACAAATTAGGTATGGATGGAAAGCAAATTTATCGATCTAAATGGCTTTGGGGATGATAGGTCTTCGGGTGAATTTTCTACGGAGTTTAAAGCATTTGAGTGAGGGGCACTCGCAATGAAAGTTTCCTGCCTTCGGTCAGTTTTCACGGGGATGATTCAGATGGCTAAAAATGCCACTAAATGACTCCTGAACGTCAAAAGACCACAACATAAATGTAAATAAATGTGTCAATGTCAGTTTATTGAGCAAATTTTACATTTTGAGACATTTTTAAAAGTATACTGCTTGGGCTGCCTGTCTTGTTACGTCACGTTCACGCATGCTCAACAGAAATAGTCGCGGGTGCCGGCAGAGGTTTGTTTTCTCGTCGCTTCCTGGGCGAGTAGACAAAAACCTCTGCTCGCAGGGTAAACCAGAACATTCTTTTTTAGATTTCAATACACAAGAGACATCAAATACACAATAGACTTGCTGTTCATTATGACTTTACTGATCAGAAGCCTTTATTCAAGATCATGTTCTGCATGGGTTGGATGATAGTGGCTAAATAGTCGCTGAATAAAAACTATTTGGCAGTAACAACTTTGATGTTATTTCATGGTTTTAGTGCTTGCGCTCTAGTTCGTGAGCAAGCTTGCATGTTACTTGAAGCGTAAAAAGGACTCCGAGTCTCTATTCACACTTGAAGATACATTTAATGTTCTTTCGCGTAAAATTAACATTATCAATTTTATCAAGCACCATCATGGACAAGCCGAATCCAAAAGATAAAGCAAGTGTTCTATCCCTGATATTTTTATCTTGGATGAACAGTCTTATAAGACTTGGCAGTCAACGACCACTCAATCAAGACGACCTGTTTCAATTATCAGATGAGAACAAAACAGAATTCATTGTAGAAGACTTTGAAGAAGTGTGGAAACAAGAAATCGAATGTGCACAAAAGAACGGCAGACAACCACGACTGTGGAAAGCAATGGCTAGATTTATTCCTTGGAGTGATTACATTTGGTTGATCTTTTTGAAGATTTCAGAATCCTTGTCGAGTTTTTCTTCTTGTCTACTATTGTGGTTCTATCTGAAATGCGCTCTCGAAGGATCTTCCCGCCAAAACACTCTCTATTTACTGGGTGCAGCAGTGGGTATCGGAGCCGCGAGTTTAATCCGTGCGTTTTCTCTTCATCACAACAACTTAAGGGCTCTATTTGTTAGTATGCGACTGAAAGTAGCATGTATTGGAATAACATACAAGAAGGTAAGATAGACAAAAGGGACATTTACGTAAATTAAGCTTAATTCGTTTAATTTTCATTGTAAAATGTTAATTTTAACTTAACCAGTCCAGTCTGGTTGAGTTAATTTTTGATATATTTCAGATTCAGATGTTAATTTCACCACAATTCTTGTGGTGCAATGATTCGCTTGGGTTCCATGTTGATGTGATATTAAAGCAAAATGGTGTACATACTAAATCGGCTATGCACATTGATTATACCATTAAGTGCTGAATAGTGCTATTATTAATGGTGTACATACTAAATCTATGTACATTGATAATACCATTAAGTGCTATTATTAATGGTGTACATACTAAATCTATGTACATTGATAATACGATTAAGTGCTAAATAATGCAAACTCGTTTTGTTCAACTTGAGACTTCACACGAAGAATAGGTGTTAGAGTGATTCCAATAAACCTGGGCATTACTAATTACACCAATACACACTATTAGACACTCGCTCTTTTGTTTTGTTTTGTTTCTTTGCGTGTAATAAACACTGACAGCTAATTATAGTAGTGCCCAGGTTTATTGGAATCACTCTAAGTAAAATCACTCTACCACCAAACTATCAACTAAATAGAAACTAATTTCACCATAAAAACAATAAAAGAGGCCACGAGGACATTAATGATATCACCAACTTGTCCATAAATAAATACAATTAAATCATACTTCTTTGATTTTGTTTCACGGCTATAAAGGGGGGAATCTGACGAAAATCGTTCGAAATTTAATTTAGCTGCATGAAACTTCATTGAATAATTCTTCAAGGGTCTAATAATCACTAGTTAAAATCTTTTTTCGATATTCCAGAGGGAAGTACTATATTTTTATGAATCTTTAGAGGTGTCAGTACGTGACGTCATCTACTCAACCCAATATTCAGCTCCATACATTTCTTTGTAGTTTTGTGATCAAAATATCGGCTCAATGTTTTGTTCAGATAACAGCTCTGCATTGAACGAAACTGGTCAGACAATCAATCCTAAGCACAAATAATGTAAGAAAATTTCTTCACACAAACTTTTAGCTTCATAGAAATAAAATAATTCAAGAAACTAAACACAAAGAAATGTATGGAGCGAAGCCATGTTGATTGTTTGGGTTGAGTACATGACCTCACTGACACTTCTAAAGATTCATAAAAATGTTACACCCATAGGAATTTTTAGAAAACATATTAACCAGTAATTGTATGGCTCTTTGAGATTATTTCAGTGAAGTTTCAGCTAAATTAAATTTCCCCTATAATGACTGCACTCTAGTGATCAACTTCTTAAAATGTTATGAGTTCTTGCAAACGCTCTCCAAAAGTTGGATTAGGTGTTCAAACGGATCCAACATTGTTGGGCAGCTGTGCTTCAACAATAATAATTAAAAAAAAGAAATGTGGGGACTTGTCTAGACAACTCCCCCGTCGCCCAAGTCCTTGCAAAGTAGCCTAACTAATTAGTTCAAAATGTTGCATGGATTTAGTCGTGCACGTAACATAGCGACTATGGGCGCGTTCACACTGAGATCGCTTCACCATGTTCACAGGTAGCCCAAGGTATCTATGAGAGGCTTGTTATCGAGCTGTATATATAAGGCTTTGTATGGTACCTTAGGCTCTGGTCGATAACTCCGTAAATAATAAAGCCAATGAACTCTAACCTTCCTGTAGTGTTGTTTGTGTCGTTGTTGATCTCTGGTAGCGATTTTTAGCTGAGCTCTCCCCCCACTACTAAGAAGAAGGAAAGGTAGGAGACTAGCAATGGCCGATCGGACTGACCCACTCTCGAAAATCGATTTTTTCCCCCCACTAAACCACGTCCCCTTGCTTCGATACTCTGCAGCACGAAAGACAGATAGATTTCCTCGAAGTTCATCAAAAAAAGTCCGATAAAACAATCCAGCGAGATCATCGATTAAACAGCCATTTTAAAACACTAAAAGCCGTGGCAAGATAATCCTGTGCAGTTCGGAAACCGTTGAGACGCGGTTGGCCTGGGCGCGAACCAAATTCTTCCGAACGAGTGTCCCCGCATGGTCTGGAAATGTTAAACGTTTAATTCTACCGTAAAACGCAACTGAGATATGATTTTTCCGCTTAGCTTCCTTGAAAAAGTCTTCATATTGTCTTCTTTTCAAAGTGGGCAGCATAATATAAGCTTAACAATAGTTCGAGAGCAAAATCACGTCGCATTTCCAGACCATGGGGACACTCGTTCGGAAGAATTTGGTTCGCGCCCAGGCCAACCGCGCCTCAACGGTTTCCGAACTGCACAGGATTATCCATTCTCGTACCCAGTGCCCATTCGTCATTTGGTTGGTCGTGGGCTCTGGGAAACCCTGTTTAACCCTGTTTTACCCTGTTCATTGGCTTTATTATTTACGGAGTTATCGACCAGAGCCTAAGGTCCCATACAAAGCCTTATATACAGCTCGATAACAAGCCTCTCATAGATACCTTGGGCTACCTGTGATCGCTTTAGCTGGATCGATCTCAGATCGATCTGAGATCGATTTCAGTCCACTTTGGATTTGCGTTCACACTGGATACTTGTTATTTTTGGGAGAACAGGTAAGACGTTGGACTACGACGCAGAAGTCTCGGGTTCGAATCCCATATCAAAAGTAGTCTCAATAATTATTTTTTTTCCCTTTCTTTCTTCTGTTTCTCTGAACTAGATTTGCTCTATGGTGAAAATTTTCAATGTTAGTAGGACGATTTCGTATTAACTCGTTTTTATATGGTCATGATTCTGCTTATCTGTAAATTAGTTGTGAACATGATGCCCATCACAAAAAAGAGCAGGGGACTGGGGACGAGTTTATTAGAATTAATGTAATTACGAAATTAAGTTTATGACATGAAACAACATGTTGAAATTATCATATGTGCAAAGTTTGATGTGATTTGAGTGAATTATGTCGGAATTATAAACTTTTGAAATTTTACAGTGAATGTATGGTTTGGGTAGACAACGCAAAAAAATACAGAGTTTGTATGGGAAAATGTACATCTTTGATGCCTTCTAGCATCGTCAATATTAGGCCAAAGTTCACCAAACTTTCCAGATTAGCTAAGTTTGATCTGCTCTGTCAGAAAATGATGTCCATTTTTGCTAGTTTCTTATTGAATTAGTTTTACGGACTTGGTCCCAGTCCCCTGCTCTTTTTTGTAATGGCCAATTCATGAGCAGTACGCTTGAGTGATTCACGTGATTATTCGTGATTTTCTACTACCACAACATTGCGGGATCATTAGAATCAAACGCCATGCATTGCTGCTTGTAAACGCGGCGTATATCGCTTTTGAAAATGACCAGGCTTAGATGGCGCTGTCTAGTGCAGTCTACATAGCTTTGGTTTGTGCAGGCCATTTATGGCTTCAACAGAAAAAACGTGTGACTTGTCTTGCGAAAAGGTGCTTGCAATCGAGACCGAGGGTATTTAAATACAATTGAAATGTTGCACGCAATTAAGCGCTCGCCCAAAATGTCGCAAGTCCTGCACGTGGAGACGTTACTGTTGGGTGAACGCTCAAAATAAGGCCATACCGCCCCCTCCCCCAGCTTATAAGCCTTCCCGGTTATAGGCCCATATACTTTCAAGCAACAACAATTGCCGTTTATAAGCCCACCCATAAACCATTATTGTGACTGACAAGCCCTACGGGGAATATTCAATAAAGTATATGTATGTAAATGTTACCATAAAATAGCTGACATTTCTAATTATATAAACATAGCCCACTTCTAGCAGCTCGCTTGCGTTCACACTTGGATCGATCTGAGATCGATCTGAGATCGATCTCAGATCGATCTGAGGGCGCGTTCACACTGGAGTTGTAGATCGATCTACAAAAAAAAATTGCGTTCACACTTAGCTCGCATTTGACCTAGATCGATCACAGATCGATCTCAGATCGAGCTAGAACCCCAGTGTGAACGCGCCCTATAACATTCAATCTTGATTTTTCTTTTAAAGATCTTGGAGTGCAATCGAAGCAGACTTGCAAGACAAAGCGCTGGTCATGTCATTAACGTGGTGTCCAACGATGCTCAACGAATGGAAAAACTATTTATGAATTTACAATATTGTTTGATTTTTTTCGTCGATACTCCGTTGTCCTTTCTGTTATTGTGTACACTAGTTGGGTGGCAGTCGATATCTGGTGCATTTGTAGTTCTTGTCTTTTGTTCTTCGCAAGTTTTTGTGGGCAAAGCTTTCGCTGAGTATAGAATCAAACACGCTGCAGCAACGGATAAGCGCCTTACAGCCATGAACGAGATTATCGCGGGAATACGAGCCGTGAAGATGTACGCGTGGGAATGGAACTACAGGGACATCGTCAAATCTCTAAGAAGGTATCAGAAAATAGAGAAAACAGTAAAACACTTCGTAGAGGTATATGTTCTAAACGAGCAGAAACGTGAGTTCCAGTTGTAACCGCAAAGTATCTATGATTTGGTTGATGTAACCATCAATCCGCTGACCATACTATGATTTGACCGCGGTGTGTCTTACTATGGAGTTAGCCTTGGAATTTTGGCCAAGACAGGCCGTTAGAGTTGGTAATGCTTCAAATTATGATATATTTTTTTTACAGGAAAGAAGTTAACTTGGTGCGCATCAAGAGTGTACTTCTGTCATTCTCCAAGGCCCTTTATTTTACTCTTAGAGTCATCGCGTCGCTCACTTCTATCACCACCATGCTGTACACGGGGATCCATCTCACAGCGGTCAATGTATTCACTGTTGTCTGTATTTTGAATACAATGTCTGACTCAACGAATCGTCAGATATTTGGCATCATAAATGTGTTCGACAGTAGTGTTTCTATAAACAGAATCCAAGCGTTTCTGCTGCAAAACCATGTACAATCGATTAAGGATAAGAACATCACTGATGAAAAGCTGAACAGCAATAATACATTCGCTAAAACATTGAAAAACATCTCAAACGCTTTTCGCAAAGACTCCAAACCCAATTACAATGACACATACTCGAAATCAAAGTACACTGTTTTAAAAAACATGGATGACACTTTTCCGAATAAAACGTCAAATACCAAACATGGAGTGGATCCTTATTTGGAGCTTCTCCAAGTTTCCAGTGGTTGGGTGGAAGATGAAACGTCTTCAACCATTCATGACATTTCTCTCAAAGTCGAGTCCAACATGTTGCTAATAGTAACAGGACCAGTTGGAAGTGGAAAGTCCACCTTGTTAAAGACAATGCTAAACGAGATTGATGTAAAATCTGGTCACATTTCCAGCTCAGGAAAAATGGCCTACGTAAGTCAGATTCCTTGGATATTCACTGGAACAGTGCGTGAAAATATTATTTTCGGAAAACCTTTCGACGAAACGAGATACGCGAAAGTTTTAGAAGTATGTGAGTTGAACGCAGACACCCATGAGTTTCCTAAAGGCGATCTATGTGTAATTGGTCAACGGGGAGTGATGCTGAGTGGTGGTCAGCGTGTACGAGTAAGCCTTGCACGCGCAGTGTACTCAGATGCCGACATCTTCTTATTGGATGACCCACTAAGTGCAGTAGACGCCAAGGTTGGTCAGCATATATTCGACAAGTGTATCTGTGGAGAGTTGTCAGGGAAAATAAGGATCCTAGTCACACATCAACTGCAACATCTCCACAGAGCTGATGAAATTGTTGTTCTGGAAGAAGGTTTCATTACAAGGCAAGGTTCGTTTAGTGAGATGAGCGAAGACGAAACTTTTGACCAAATAATTGCCAATTATAGCAGTATTGAAACATCAGATTCCAAACAAGGACGAACAGTTCAGATTATTGAGCATGAGAAGGACAAAGGTAGAAGACGGCGTGACTTAGTTCAAGAAGATGAAGATAAAGCCATTGGGACGGTGTCATGGAGGTTGTACTGGGGATACTTTCGCTCTGGTTTACCGAGTGTTATCATCGTTTGCCTGTTTTTATTTTTCGCAGCAGCTCAAGGTAGAGTTACGTTAATAGGAAAGTATACTTTCACCAACATTGTTCACTAAGAAATTGTACTTTTATGATCCTTTAGCTTCCCCGATAATTCCAACCTGGTGGCTCAAAGTCGTCATTAAGAGTGGATGCCAGTAAGGATCGAGACTAATTCTTCAACTCAAAAAATTCGAATTTAATTTTATTTCGCCATATCATTCCTTTCGATGACCTATTTTAGGGAAAAATACTAAAAAGTTCCAGCGATTTTTATTTTAGGAGAAATTTCCAGTTTTTAAAAACCCGTCTGTCTACTTAATTTTTTTGGGTAAATTATAAGCCAACTTTGAACAGTCGGTGTGTGTTCACCTCTAGAACTACAACAATGACATTAAGCACACTTAATAAACGTTTCTTGGTCTTTTCTACTGTGTAATTTATTGTTCTGTAACTTCTGTAGTTATTTTTCAAATTTGGTTTTAAAAAGGTATACTGAGCTCCATGAACGGAACGTTGAAATATAGGCAATGTTTGAGGCACGAAAAAGGAATCTGGTACATAAATTTTTTGATGAAAACGCCATGCCCCAGGAAAGCTTCACGTTTGTTCTATCAGTTTAGAAAGTTTCAAGCTTGGGAATTCAATGTAGCATTTTTGAGAAATAAAACTATTATGCTTGGGACTGCCAAAATTAGCATAATTTTCGTCCTGTGGAGGACATTTTTGTCATCCAAACACAAAACCTAACGCCAAAACACGGCTATCTCGCATTTTTAGTTGATTGCTGCTGATGGAAAACAATGTTCGAGTCAATAGGAATGATTTTCAACAATGTTTGTGTTTCGATAGTCGTAAATAACTCTCGCAAAAGTTAAAATTAGCATAGATGGTCGATCAGATAACAGCAAAATACGAATTTTGTTTAAACAACGTTTATACGAAATTCCACCCATTCAAGCAAGTATGAATTCTGTTTAGTATTATATTTTATGATTAAAACTATTATTTCATGCCGCAAAAATTTTATTCGAAGGGCAGTAGCGTGACTTGTAGCAGCTACATTGCGTTACATAATTGGCTTGTCAACAAAGTGGAGCATCGTGTCAAAATATCCGAACTCTTCATGATAAAGCGCCAGTTTGAACTAGAAATCAGTGCAATTGTTTGTAAATATTATTTGGGGCAAACTCTAAGCATTTTAGAGTGAAGAACCACAATTTTCGGAAACGGTGTTTATATTTGATCAATGAATATGCTAATTGTCACTATTTTAGGAGCTTATGTGGCTGAAATAGCTCAAATATGGTTGAAAATAACTCTTATTAACTCCAAGATTGTTATCAGTTGGCAGCGATCAACTAAAAGTGCAAGATAGTCGTGTTTTGGAATTAAGTTTTGTGTTTGAACGACAAAAATGTCCGCCACAGGACGAAAATTATGCTAATTTTGGCAGTCCCAAGCCTAATAGTTTTATTTCTCAAAAATGCTACATTGAATTCCCAAGCTGGAAACTTTCTAAACTGAAAGAGCAAACGTGAAGCTTTCCTGGGACATGGCGTTTTCTTCAAAAATTGATGTACCAGATTCCTTTTTCGTATTTCAAACATTGCCTATATTTCAACGTTCCGTTTATGGCGCTTAGTATACCTTTTTAAAACCAAATTTGAAAAACAACTACAGAAGTTACAGAAAAATAAATTATGCAGTAGAAAAGACCATGAAACGTTTATTCAGTGTACTGAATGTCATTGTTGTAGAGTTAGAGACGAACACACACCGACTGTTCAAATTTGGCTTATTATTTAGCCGAAAATTTTCGGTCGACAGACGGGTTTTTAAAAACTGGAAATTTCTCCTAAAATAAAAATCGCTGGAACTTTTTAGTATTTTTCCCTAAAATAGGTCATCGAAAGGAATGATATGGAGAAAGAAAATTAAATTCGAATTTTTTGAGTTGAAGAATTAGTCTCGATCCTTACTGGCATCCACTCTTAAAATGACACACCAAATGCAGAAAAGTGCCACTGTCCTTGGTATATACGGTGGTATGGTAGGAGGGTCCTTCATCATGGTTGCCATTAGTACTATTCTCATGTTTGCTGCTTTACTCAGATCTTCAGAAAAGATGCACGATAAGATGATCCTGGCCGTCCTCAAGTCACCTGTTCTGTTCTTTGATACCAATCCTGTTGGGAGAATAATGAATCGTTTCTCTAAAGACATCGGAGCAATGGATGATCTGCTTCCAAATTCATTGATCACTATGACAACGAATTTCTTTTACTTTTTTTCTGTGCTTATCTTAACAGGAATCATCAATTATTGGTTGATAATTGCAGTCATACCAACACTTGCAGTGTTCTTTCTTCTTTATCGTTATTATCTCAAGCCTGCGCTCGAGATTTGTCCAGATTAGAAGCAATACTTCGCAGCCCTGTTTATGCACATGTGTCAGAGACAATGGAAGGGCTAGAAGTCATCCATTCGTTACATATGGAGGAGAAGAGTATAGAAAAGCTCTACAAGTAAGTCTGACTTTCAGTTCCGTCTCATTAAGATTCACAGCCCTGGACGAGGTTTTACTGTGCCTAGAGAGGATGCCAGGAAGGATCGAGACTTTTTCGTCAACTCAAAAAAATCGAATTTAATTTTCTTTCGCCATATCATTCCTTTCATACTAAAAAGTTCCAGCGATTTTTATGTTAGGAGAAATTTGCAGTTTTTAAAATCCCGTCTGGCGTTTTGGCATTACGTTTTGTGTTTTAACAACAAAAATGTCCGCGACAGGTCGAAAGTTATGCTAATTTTGGCAGCCCGAAGCATAATTGTTTTATTTCTCAAAAATGCTACATTAAATTCCCAAGCTTGAAGTAATGTTTCAAAGCCGAAAATGAGGACTAGACGGGGTTTCCAGTTCGAGGCGAAGCCGAAATCCATCATTTCAAAGTCCTTGGACTTTGAAATGCATTTCAAAGTACTCTTGAGCGGACTTTCCGGGGTTTCCAGGTCCATCATGTGACCGGATTTGATGCACCGGATTGGCTGGTTACCTCATGAATAATTAAAGAGTTTGAGAAACTCAGTTCTAAACTGAAAGAGCGAGCAGACTTGAAGCTTACCTGTGGCATGGCGTTTTCTTCAAAATATTATGTACCAGATTCCTTTTTCGTACCTCAAAGAATGCCTATATTTCAACGTTTCGTTCATGGCGCTCAGTATACCTTTTTAAAACCAAATTTGAAAAATATGCACAGAAGTTTTAGAAAAATAAATTCTACAGTAGAAAAGACCAAGAAACGTTTATTAAGTGTACTGAATGTCGTTGTTGTAATGCTAGAGGTGAACACACAATGACTGTTCAAAGTTGCCTTATAATTTAGCCTATAATTTTCAGTCGTCAGACGGGTTTTTTAAAAACTGCAAATTTCGATCTCCTAAAATAAAAATCGCTGGAACGTTTTAGTATTTTTTCACTAAAATAGGTCATATCGAAAGGAATGATATGGCGAAAGAAAATTAAATTCGATTTTTTTTGAGTTGACGAAAAACTCTCGACCTTACCGGCATCCTCTCATAAGAAATAACTAATAGAAGCGTGTCCATCTAGAGAGACCGAGTTGATTGTCCCAAATCTTGAAAATTAAATTTAATCATTTGATTACATTTTCATCTGTAGATGTAGATGTAGATTATTTAAAAGTCTGCGGTGTGAAAATATGTACACATAATCTGTCTTGTTGTTTTAAAAGCACTTTGCTTCTTTTGTGACAGTCTCCAAAATTGGCACACAAGAGCGTTCTCTTTGGTAATGTCCACTGCTCGATGGGTTGGTCTATACAGTGATGGAATTAGTGCTTTATTTGTCACTGCGGTTGCTGTTGCCACGGTATATCTTCCCATAGACTCAGGTAAGGTAAAACTAAAGCTTATTAAGGTAAAGCAATGACAAAGCTACCTTTGGAGTTGTTCGTTAACTTTTGCGCATTTGTCGTTCAACAGCGACCGCTGGCTTTCTTTTGGCATACGTCATTTCTATTGTCCGCCAGACATCAGTAGCGATGCGTTTTGCATCTGATGTGGAAACTCAAATGATATCAGTGGAGCGAGTCAAAAGATATACCACCTTATCTGCAGAATCAGGTTACGAAAGACAGCGGAAACCTCCTCAGGATTGGCCAGATCAAGGTGCTTTGAGTCTGCAAGGGGTGTCAATGGTGTACTTAGAAGGTGGCGCCTGTGTCTTGAAGGACATCAAATTTGATGTCAAACCCCAAGAAAAAGTGGGCATCGCAGGACGTACTGGGGCTGGCAAATCATCCCTGGTAGCTGCCTTGTTCCGTATGCCGGACCCTCAAGGACACGTAATCATTGATGGAATAGATCTCGGTACCTTGAATCTTCCAGTAGCTCGCAGGTCGATGGCCGTCATTTCTCAGAATCCTGTCTTATTTAGTGGAACTCTAAAGCACAATCTCGATCCATTTCATCGCTTTACTGACGAACAGATCTGGAAATCGCTAACGGAGGTGCAAATGAAAACCAGGGTCAGCAAACTGGATGGTCTTCTCGAATATCGCATCGGTGAAAATGGATCAGGTTTTAGTGTTGGTGAAACACAGTTGCTGTGTCTTGCTCGAGCACTGCTTCAACGATGTAAAATCCTGGTCCTGGATGAAGCCACAGCCAACGTGGACTACAAGACCGACCGGCTGGTTCAACAAGTTATTAGAGAAAAGTTTTGTAATTGTACCGTCCTTACCATAGCACATCGACTGAACACCATCATGGACTACGATAGGGTACTGGTACTTGACCGCGGTCACGTGGTAGAATACGATAGTCCAACTATCCTTGCTGCTAAGAGTGACGGTGTTTTTGCGCAGTTGTTGAAGACATCGGACATGACTGTTCACACCAAATCAGATAATTAATCACAAATGATATACTTTTCTTTTCTTCACGTTTCTATGTATTTGTTCTCCGTGTCGTTTTTTCCTATTTGGTTTTCAACAGTTGAATGAGAAAATTGTATGTGAAATTTATGCTAATTTCGGGCTTTGATGGCGTTATACTTTTATTTCTCTAAAATATTGCAGTTTTATGTACAAAGGCATACAACTATCTAATAAAAGGATGGAACAATGTTCAATTTGATTATATATTTTTCATTTTCACTGTGTGTCAATCTCGTCCCCAGAGCCCACGTTCCTCTTGGTCAGCACCGAGAAACGAGAGGCTCTGGCTGCAACCGATTTTAGTCTGAAAATCTCAGACCGGAAGTTTAAACTGCGCATGTTCTAACAAAATGGCGAGTATTAGCGATGGCTTTCACGATGCGTTGGATTACGGTTTGAAAATGATTGAAAAAGCTGACATCAGTTTAATATTCAAACAGTACGAAGTACTGAAAGCCGTTGGTCTATCTAAGAGAGATGATAATTTGGCCATACTTCCGATTGGATACGGGGAAACTGATCGCTGACTGATTCAGTACCAAGTTTAATAGTTTGGCTCGAGTGTTTGACTTCTGCCATGGCCAAGAATAGCGTGTTTTAATACATCTACAACACCATGCCAGGACTCCAAATCCTTGTAATATCACCATTGAATGCGTTATTACTCGTGCCCGGGCCGTAGGCCGCACGAGGTGAAAAACACAGCGAATTGTTTTTTGTGTCGGTGTCAAACGAACGTAATCAAACGAACGATTGTTATCAAATATCAAAGTTATTGAAACACTCAAATCTACAAAACTTTAATGCCAAAAGTATTATTGTTGTTGGTCATGTATTAACATCTTATTATGATATGAGGAGAGAACTAAGTCAGACATATGATAATAATTATCTTTGTAAAAGAGCCAAGCATAAAATGTCAAAAATATTAGTTACTATTAAGAAGGAAGCCATTGTTGAATGTTTAAAAAAATCCAATATGCAATAAACAGCATCAGAGGTATTGTGTTTCAAGGAGAAAGATACTGACATCAGGTGACATTGAAGTAAACCCAGGCCCAGTTTCCAATGTAAATAATACAGTTTCAAGAATTCCCCCAAAGGTATTATTGCTGACGCAGCGAGCGAGCCTGAAGCGAGCGAGCAAGGAAGCAATTCTAATTCATTCACGTAGGCAGAAAAAATCTCGATTTTTACCCGGCATGCAGTTTCCAATAACCATCATGCAATTCTCAATAACCATCATGCAATTCTCAATAACCATCATGCAATTCTCAATAACCGCAATGCTTTTCGCGCCAACTCCTACATACGCTATAGACTGAAGTGAGTTGTTTTCCTATTCAAGCTTTCGCGTTTCTGATCGGTAAATGTCGTGCCAAAAATCTGTGGCCCTAATTAATTTGTACATGTGTATGTTTCTTTAGCCGGTATATCCTGACTCGTAAGCCCATCAGATACCGTATCTTGTGCTTTTCGTGGGAATTGTGTAGTTGAAGATCACCGTATTCCCGGCGTAGTCAATCGAACAAAACCGAACAAAACATCAATCGAATTCAATCGAATTCAATCGAACGATTGTTTTACGATTGGTTCGGCAATCGAACAGAATCGAACCGGAACTTTTGGGCGAATTCGATTACCGAATATAATCGAACCAATCGAACTCACAATCAATCGGATTGGTTCGATTTTGTTCGGTGAAAATAAAACGCTATAAAGATAATATATTGATAAGCATTGCAGTCCTAATTAAATCGGAAGATTTCTGTCATCTAATAACCATGTAAGCCAAGGCTAATTATAACATATCTAACATATAACGCGCGCTCTGATTGGCTTATAGAGCGTGCACCAATTCTCCATGGATGCACGCTAATGACGTCATGGAAAATCACTTGCCAACTTTGTTGTTCAAATACTGAAATAGTTTCATGAACTGAAAGACGCATCAAAGAGCAAAATGAACCTCAAAAAAGACAGGAAAACAATGCATTTAAAGGAATTACGCTTTATCATTCTAAGAAGAAGTCAAGTGCCACAGCATATTTCAAATATCGGAGAAAAAGATGTGAAATTCTGAAGTTTTGGTGTTTGTAATGTCGCTTCGTTGTGATTCAACAAGATTCGAGTGAAGCTGCAGGGTTTACCAAAATCAATATGTAGAAAACACTGGCTCAAAATCACCATATTCTGATTCGCTACAGCTCAATGTGGCCATTGAAATGAACTGAGATTGACTACAAGACTATAATACTCGTTCTTCGACTGAGTCCAAACTACACAACTGTAAGTAAGCTTACTGTACATACACAGTCGATGATTGAAGCTTGGGAAACGTGCAAACGTCGAATCTCCAAACTAGCAAATGAAAAAGGGATCTCAAAACGTCTACAAGAAATGTTAATGGATTTTCAAAGAGGATTCAATTTGTCCCATCGTTCAAAAAAAACCTGTTTCTTTGCCGAAAACTTGCAAAGAATTTTAGCTCAAATCGCAAGTACTCAACGGTCAAGTACAACAATCAGATTTATTCAAAAACTTTTGTAATGTAAGCTTATTTACTTTAAAAACTTTGTACTTATTTCGATTTCATTCAGAGCTCGAACTAGTATGAAAATGACCGAACATGTGGTGTTATAAATTTGCCGTTTTATAATTAACTTATTGAGCTTTTTCTTTACGTCGGTATGTAAATCTTAACTTATCGCGCGATCGGCCAAGAAAGTTAGTTTTCTAAAATAAAATAAACAAATAATTATCTAACATTTGATTGTGGCTATGTTATAAAAGGATTGGTGAACGCCTAGCGTGCATCTGTCGAGTTTTAGATGCACTTGGTCGGTTGCTAAGCACTCAAGAAGCTAGAGTCGCACTCGGCTTCGCCTCGTGCGACTCTTTCGCTTCTTTCGTGCTTAGCAACCTCCCGCGTGCATCTAAAACTCGACAGATGCACGCTAGGCGTTCACCAATCCTTTAAGAACGCAATAAATTTAATTGAAACACATTTCAAGGGCAATTCTTTAATGTTTAACACTGATAAGAACAGAAACACTAAAAAAAACATCAACAACAGCAAATCAACCAGTGCCTTTAGAACAGAGAGTTCGGTTATTCTTATACTCGGGTTATACTGGGTCCCCTATACCTTATCTGCAGTTATAGTTATCGCACTTGAACTACACTTTGGGGACCGTGACTTTGACTGGATGAAAAAAATGACCACAGTAGTTTCATCGACACACAGGCAACAGTGTACATCATCAGTACAAGATACTGCTAACTAGTGCCACCAGTGTTCTCATAATGTCATAGTACATTTCCTGCAAAACTAAAAGCTTCACCGTCGACATCTTGCGTTTCTTCTGGCGCAGCGTGCTCGGTTGAAATTTTGAGCCGTCCATAATTAATGAATTTGACCGCGGAAAACTGGGAGTTTTGACAGCGCGGAGCATGAAATATGTTCAATCAGTTCGATTGTGTTCGATTAAAGGAGCATTCGATGATCGAACGTTCGATTGTGTTCGATTGGCAAAATTTTTGGGCGAATTCGATTATGTTCGATTTCCGAACCCAATCCAAACCAATCGTTCGATTGAATTCGATTGGATTCGATTACCGAACGTTCGATTGACTACGCCGGGCGTATTTGAGCTGATTAGTGCCGGCTGACCGTGTGTCAGTTTCAAGTGTGAATATTCGCATTGAAATTTCAATTATAAGTAATACATTAGTTATTCATAAGCTATCCAGTTTTTCAAATAGACAAATACTATTCAAAACAAAAAAGGTAAACTCGCCTAATAATTTGCATACTTGTCACTTGGCATAAAACAAAACATTTCATAACTACAGTAAGTCTAAGCTCTCCGGCACCAACTCTTATCCACAACTACTAACATTGCATTCACCGTCAGCATTCACTGCTGTTAGGTAGCCTAGTTACAGTCTAGATTAACCGAACAAGGTTTAAGATTATTGGATGTTGGCGGTGCAGGTGATTGCTTCTTTAGAGCAGTATCCCATCAATTATATGGTGAACCGAAATATCACATGGATGTACGTGCTGCTGGTGTTCAATACATGAGAAATAACCCAGAAAGGTTTATTGAGAGTAATACAGCTCACTCATGGTTAATGTATCTAGCTAATATGTCTCGACAAGGTACATGGTGTGATTGCACTAATCATACAAGCAGTTGCAGATACTATGAATCTTACCATCCGTATTACAGAATCAAATGAGGGCTTTGCGGCATTCACTGTTGTTAGTCCAATACATACAGGAAATAATTCTACTATAATACACATTGGTCATGTGGATGAAGTACATTATGTTTCAACTGTTGTATCAGACCATAACAATCAGTCATCAACAAATATAGATTCAGACACACCCAGAAATGATTATAATTTAACGTTTATAGAGTACCTGAATATGGTATTTCAGACAATCACAACATACATGTTCCTATGAATAAAGAATGTTCTGCCTTATCTGTTTACTCAATAACATATTTTATGTAGTACCATATATTATGACAAGAATTACAAAGTTGATAGGAGAAATTAAACAGACATTTAGGTACAAGCCATCTGCAATAACCTAGCCTGCGAATACAGCCGCTTTTTTACGCTCGCCACAGGGGTCTCCCGAAAGAAGCGTCTGCGGAGTGAGGCCCAAATTCCTGTACTGTGACGTCATTTTGGACCCGATTCTGGTCCACGAAGCTGATTGGTCAGCTTGCTGGTAATCGCATTATTTGCATAAATTAAACTCAACGACCTGAACAAAATATTACAATGTCGAGCCGCGGGCGATTGTATCGGACTTATCATATGCACAGATGAATAAAATGATGTTCTACAATAATTTTGATTGCCGAATCAACAAACTCAGGCCGTTTGGAATTAGTGTTTACAACACGAGCTGTCATGACCTCAGAGGTCACAGTACAGGAATTTGGGCCTCACTCCGCAGACGCTTCTTTCGGGAGACCCCTGTGGCGAGCGTAAAAAAGCGGCTGTATTCGCAGGCTAGCAATAACCATACGGCTAACCTAGATAGATAGCTAGATAGTCAGCAGGCTCTTCCCAAAAGCATCCAACTACATACCTCCCACAGGCACGAGTTAACCCTGGTAGCAAGGTCTTGTTTCGAGATCAAATGTCAAAACTTAGAGCATATCAAACTTATGTCCTGTATCATTGAACATTTGCTCTTGTTGGGATCCAGTATCACGCGGACAACGTTTTTTGTTAATGCTTTGTTTACTAATGCACGTGAGGCCCGATTGATCCAGCAATTTGTTCACTATAACCGCTAAATAAAGCAGATTCGTACGTGACTGGTTTATCATTTCTGAATTCATATTTTTCCTTTGACAACGGTGTAAATCAGGTAGCTAAAATATAAGAGAGGATGGAAAAGCTGCATATGTTTCCTCAACGGGAAAATATACTCACAAATTCGAACTAACTTATTGATCTCGTGCGTGTAAATATTGGAAATTGCCATCAAAAAACGTCCTTTCCGAGCCATAATTTATTTGCGAATTCGCCGGCCTATGTACTTCTACATACAGACCGCGATACAGAGCACCAATATGATGTTCACAATTACCAAACAAAGAGTTTTAGATTTCATTTTGCCACCGCTTAATTAAGTTTAATATACATGTATTTTATATCAAAATGCGCGTACAATTACAGAGCATTAGAATCCGGCGGTAGGTTTTTGATTGACACAATTCCCAAAGAATTCAGAGGGATTTTGTGTGCAGCGTTTGCAGTCACGCTCTCCTATATCTCTTCAGAGATTTCAGTTCGATTGACTTTGAAGAAACGGAAAATGCCACCTTCAAACCTCTTTATTTGTGCTTGAATTGCCAGCTTATTCATTCCTTACATATTCGTCTTTTATATTCCGTTGGTAGGTTTTTGATTTGTATTTTAACAATGCAGTAAAAAGCAAAAATGTATCAAAATCATGCTGTTTTTCGCCTAAACAAGACTCGCCTCATCTGCATATGTGAAACAATGACCTTTTGTATAACATAAGTTTGATATGATCTGGACTAAACGTTTGTGTTTTCCCTCTGTTTGTTTTGGGCTTCCTGTGTCTTATTTGATCGGCCGTTGAAATACTCCGTTATAAGGCCGTGAATTCGCTTCTAGAATCCTGTCCTTTTGATATCTTGAATTTCTAAAACTGCTTTCACAATAAAGATTAATATCTACTTGAGTCCTGTGTGTCATTTGTTTAGCGTTTAGAACGGTTTTTAGCGAGTTTCTGGACAGAGTAGCTCTCGGGAGCTCCGTATTTCAAATTCTGACATTTTCTAACTAGTCAGTTTACTTCCGGTCCTTCTATTGTTTTGCCAACCAATCAGAATGCTACAAAAATCGGTTGCAGCCAGAGCCTTTCGTTTCTCGGTGCTGACCAAGAGGACCGTGGGCTCTGGGGACGAGATTGACTGTGTCAACTTATAATATTTTGTAGGTATGTAACTCTGTAATGCGCATGCGTGACTCATAACTCAGCCCTTCGATTTGAATTTACATTCTCTTCTCAAGTCATGGAACAGCATACAAATCCTAAAGATAAAGCAAGTGTTCTATCCTTGATATTTTTATCTTGGATGAACAGTCTTATAAAACTTGGCAGTCAACGACCACTCAATCAAGACGACCTGTTTCAATTATCAGATGAGAACAAAACAGAATTCATTGGTAGAAGACTTTGAAGAAGTATGGAAACAAGAAATCGAATGTGCACAAAGGCACGACAGACAACCACGACTGTGGAAAGCAATGGCTAGATTTATTCCTTGGTTGATCACTTTGAATATTTTTTACCTTGTCGGGTTTTTCTTCTTGTCTACTATTGTGGTTCTATCTGAAATGCGCTCTCGAAGGATCTTCCCGCCAAACCACTCTCTATTTACTGGGTGCTGCAGTGGGAATCGGAGTCACAAGTCTAATCCGTGCGTTTTCTTTTCATCACAACACCCTAAGGGCTCTATTAGTTAGTATGAGACTGAAGATAGCATGTATTGGAATCACATACAAGAAGCCGGTTATAAGCAAGGCATAGGAAAAGGGTTAGATAAATTATCGCTATGTTCAGTGATTTGTAACCGGTCTGGTTGCATAGTTATTTTGTGATATGTTCTAGAATTTATATTCAAATTCATTTGGCTGGTAGTCGTACCTCTTCGTACATCTACGATAGCAAATATTATATTAGTTTTAGAGATGGTAATGAGACATTGGTGAAATATAACGAAAAAAGCGATGCCAGCAATTCGCCTTCGTGGCTCAGTGGTTCAACTGGTGGTTAGGTTTAGGCACGGGAGGGTACTCCCGGAAATTTAGGATAGGGGTGTGCCCCCGTGATGTCGAAACCCTGACTCTATTGAATTGGAAAATTCATACCCTTTCCAAGGATTTGTCACTGAAATATAGACCCAATTTAAGGAAAAAGTTAATAGTATTCCTTTGACATGTCATATTGACATATTGACATGATGATGATGATGATGATGATGATTGTTATCGTTATTATTATTATTATTATGATGATGATGATGATGATTATTATTGTTATCGTTATTATTATTATGATGATGATGATGCTTATTATTATTATTATTGTTATCGTTTTATTATTATTATTATGATGATGATGATGATTATAATTATAATTATTGTTATCGTTATTATTATTATTATTATTATGATGATGATGATGATTATAATTATAATTATAATTATTGTTATCGTTATTATTATTATTATGATGATGATGATGATTATTGTTATCGTTATTATATATTATTATTATGATGATGATGATGATGATGAGATGATGATGATGATGATGATGATGATTATTATTATTATTATTGCTATCGTTATTATTATTATGATGATGATGATGATGATGATGATGATTATCGTTATTATTATTGTGATGATGATGATGACGATGATGATGATGATGATTGTTATCGTTATTATTATTATTATTGTATTCTATCTCTGAACGAATACAAATCATTTTCAAACTATTTTACATGACACATGTAACAATTATTACAGGAATGGGGCATCTCGTTTATTGCTATATCAGTAAGGTTTACATATAGTGCGAAGAACGTAACAATAAATTTTACAGTGAACGATAGCTAGAGATACCTTCGAGTGGCATCAACTAGCTGAACTACTCATTATATACACCTTATTCCCTAAGGTACACTATAGGAGTGTGACACTGACAACGCCTTGACACAACATACCGTGCTACTGTACATTCCAAACCGTTAGAAAATACATTTATTATTGAGGAAGAAAGAAAAAGAGAATAGGAAAGGAACAGGACTGATTAGGATCATTCCCGAATTTCACTGGGGATCATTTCATAGCCAGTCTGGGGATCATTTCGGGGCCGGTATCATTTCGGAGCCAATCTAGACACTTTGGGGATCATTTCGGAGCCAGGGATCATTTCGGAGCCAGGGATCATTTCGGGTCCAGGGATCATTTCGGATCCAGGGATCATTTCGGGTCCAGGGATCATTTCGGGTCCAGGGATCATTTCGGATCCAGGGATCATTTCGGAGCCAGGGATCATTTCGGGTCCTGTACATACTCTCAGGCTCTGATAATAAATCCATCACTTGCCAAAATCCACAGACCACCAAACATTCACCACGACCTCGTGCTTTTATCAATAAGCCACTTCACGCTTTTAGAAAATATGTGTTCTTTGTTATCTATGACCTATAATATGATGGATATGAAAATGATTTTTGTTTTCAAAAAAAACGTTCGGCACTTGAATATGCAAATTAGCTCGAAATATTAAGATAAATTCGTGAAAAGAAGATTGACTCGTAAAAGGTAGTTAAAACAGCTACATTGGTCTTATTTTCAGGTCGACAATTGGCATGCATGTTTGCTGATTATCGATGTTTAAATTTTGAAAATCCAACAAAATCAAGCGGAGTTATGGAAAGTCAAAATGATCCATATTTCTATAAATTCCCGCACGTTTGCCCCAATTCAAAATGGCGGACGAAAGCGTGAAGTGGCTTATTGACTACATTTTCCAGATTTTAGAGTATTTTTCGTCTTAAGGCATCTTTCAGAATTTACACAATGACCAGGCACAAGGTGAAGCTTTCCCCACTGATAATTGAATTCTCTGAGAGTTTCTTTCAGATTTGAACTGATTTTGAACTGATTTTGACTGATCCCCATCCTCGGAAACCCAGGGGCTGTAGGGGGAGGGGGAGGGGAAAAGGAAAGGGGTCGGAAAACAGCCCCTGGGGACAAACTCTTACAGAACGAGTTCCAGAGAAGTTAATGAGATGTGCTCTGATTGGCCACAAAAATATTTTGTGGCCAATCAGCAAAGAGCGGTACGTTGCACGATGACAGATAGTGCGAAGACATCCGGTAGCCCGTTTTACTTCCCATGTGGCAATATGTAGTCTAAATGCAGTCGTTTCCCTTCTTTCTGCATGTGATCCATAGTTTTCCCTGGCGCCATTTTTGGGGAGTTTCTCTCTCGTTTCAAAACGAAGAGCACAAAAGGTTTCCAGACAGGAACATTGGGGTCAACTTTCTCGTTAATGATCACGAAATCTTCAACATTTCTTTTTCTTCTTTTCTCGAGAGATTCTTTGCCACAAACATGGAAGCAGTCATTAACAGCCTTTTTAGAGGTTTTCTGAACTTCTTCTATACAACCGGACGACAACAAGCGTAGAATAGAATAGAATTTAGCGAGATCCATCAGTTTGTATTCACGGTATAAACAATGGCTCAGTGATAACTTCAAAGTGATAATTGATTTGGATTGGCAGTTTTTGTTAACAGATCGTTAAATCATTTAATCCCATTAACCTTCTCTGGAAGTCGTTCTGTAAGAGTATGTCCCCAGGGGCTGTTTTCCCCTCTTTCCCTTTCCTTTCCCCCTCCCCCTTACAGCCCCTGGGTTTCCGAGAATGACTGATCCCCGAACCAAATTTGAAAACTGATGACAAGCTTGCAAGTAGCATTCAAATGGTTTGCTTGTCAAAATCCAACCAATCAGGACGGCAAGATTTTTGTTTACAAATCCATCAACCAATGAAAAAGCGAGAAAATTATATACCATTATCGCGCGATCTGCGATGTTTTTGAGCAAGAGTTCGTTCAGAGAAGGTCATTATTTTCCGCCTTTTTCGTAGGTAATTTACGCGATTTATTCTGTTTTTTTTTGTGGTAAAAAACAAATTTACGATGGCTAGCCTTGGTATGTCCTCTTTTTTTTTCTTTTTTTTTTTCAATACATTTTATTATCTTCAATACTTATATTACAATACATTACAATACATTACAATTATGTTCTCTTATTTACCACGATATTACGTCATCACATGGTCAAAATTTGCGGGTTATGGATGATACTAGTAAGGTGCTCATCACGTGAGCATCACATGACTAGTTTCCAGGAGGTCGCGGGTTCAAATCCCGTCTGGGACTCGTACTTCGCATAATTACATCACTGTTCAGCAATTCTATTCCACTTTAAGATTATCATGCAACTTTATTCCAGTCAAAGAGAATTAATTCGAGGAATTTAAAACATATTTTGCAAGGCATTTGAACAATTTGAAATCTCAGCGATGTGGTAAAGTTTTTGAAGTTTCATCCTTGTCCATAAGACAGGGTTTATATAGGTTCGGTAAATGCGGTGTTGTGGTCCGTGTTTCTCTTTGAAGCTGCTTTACGTACTTTATGCAAGCCAAGTCAAATAATGGAATCTAAATTATTGGGGTCGTATCTTCATCTCCACTCTCTTCAGGGAATAATAATAACCCTTCCAATAGCGCCAGACAACACCTTTACCCAATTGGTCAGTGGGACCTTTCAGGTAAGGACCATTGAGGTTGCTGGTATGACACGATTGGTACCACCAGGCACCGACGTACATCACAGCACAATTGTCGGAATGCTCATCATTGTCACGATCTTTTGTAGAGAACTGGAAGTTGTTATGATCTGTTAGAGAGTCACCTGCGTTTCCTGGACAAAAGGCACAATGATAAGTACCGTACTACGTATTATAGTCGTTTTCGTATGAGTGGGAAGTAGTTACGGCAGGGGTGTAGGCAGGGGGAGGTCACAGGTTGTCGTGACCCCCCCCCCCCCCCCCCCCCCTTCCGCTGGGTCTACTCTTTAAATTTATATGTTTGAGGAGGGGAGGGGGAATTTGGTGGTGAACGATATGGAGTGCATGTGAAATGGAAAATTCTGGCTACGCCCCTGTACGGTATACGGGTTCGTGCCATGCGCGGTGACCGTGCTGTGTCTACGCATTCTGATTGGTTGAGCAATGATTTTGTGCAATGATTGGTTGAATAGATGCCGGTCTACGATTCCGTACCGTTACCGTACCGTTACCGTACCGTTACCGTACCGTTACCGTACCGTTACCGTACCGTTACCGTACCGTTACCGTACCGTTACCGTACCGTTACCGTACCGTTACCGTACCGTTACCGTACCGTTACCGTACCGTTACCGTACCGTTACCGTACCGTTACCGTACCGTTACCGTACCGTTACCGTACCGTTACCGTACCGTTACCGTACCGTTATAGTTACTGATTGCATAGAACACATAATAATTTGGTATTATTTGTCAAGGTGTATATTTCAATCTCTTCCGATTAATTGATCTCAACAAACTCAAGGTACTTAAGGCCTGGTTCAAAAAGGCAAATTGGAAAATCACATTTCTTGTAATAACTCGCTGCTCTAATTTACTTAGGCACTCATATTTAGGCATAAGGTTATATACAAGATTTGAGAAAATTTGGATCTAACAATTGTGACGTCATGAGGTCACGTGACCTTATGGAGTAAAATACCGTTTTTCTTAAATGCGGTCGCGAATTCAGTTCACAATGAAATACCGTTTACGTAATAGCGTTAAGGATAACCAGTTAAACAAGATAGCGTTTAGAAAACCTCGGAATTATATATAGTTTAAGAGAAAACTACAGAAATATAATCTGATGAAATGGTCACGTGACCTCTTTTCCGAAATATTCTCCTACCAAAAAGCGGAAGACCGTTTTCTAAACGAGGGTTAATAGATGATCATAAACGTGATTATACACAACTATTTGCTTTCACTTTCCTATTAAACTGGCGACCGCATTTTATATTTTGTTTTCAAAATTCTTTGTCACGTGGTTAACCACGTGATACGCTGTTTTGGATTTCATTCACTTAAATGAGTAGAAGATATAAAACTCTCAAGCTGTGCCAAGTTTTGTGATGTTTAGTCAAAATGATTAGACATTATAATTTTTTTCGTTTTTCTGCTATTTAAGGCTTGAACCAGGCCTTAAGTACCTTGAGAAGTCAAACTTGACATAGTTAGTACCTGTGTATGCCCCAATAGTCAGTCGGTAGTTATCTGCTTCATTAGCCACGTTGAACGAGTCGTACTCCGCGTATGTCGTGTTTCCCTCGAAGTCCTCCAAGTCAACTCGCAGTCGGTAGCTTCCCTGTGACGTCAGAGCGTGTATGACGTCCAGTCCCAACCAGTACTCTCCGAGCTTGTTACCAAACCCCCTTTTGTAGTCGGCCCAGACACGGTAGAAATCAACCGAGCCGTCTAGTCGTTTCTGGATGACAGTCCACCCTCCACCACTAGTTACCATGTCACAATAGACTTGAAGTGAGGTCGATGGAGCGAGAACTATGCCATAAACGTCGTTCATCCGGGCTCCTCTCTTCAAAATCTCAGCACAGTTTTTGTAATTCGCAGTCTGTAAAAGAGAAGAAATTGAAGGGTCTTGGATATTTAAGCCTCGTTTTCTTTGCATTTGCTTTATAAATATCGGTGCAGTTTGGAATTATAGTACTGAGCTGGGATAATGTAAGAAAAATATGTGTTTTTAGCACTAGCTATATTTCTATATTTGATATTGACAAGAGAACGCCGTAACGCATGCCAAAAGCCGGGTTCACGAAACGTTGCCCAACAATTGTTGTCTCTCTGTTTACGAGCTCAGTGAGACTGATCGATTTATGGAACACAACGCTGCAAAAAGTGTGAAAACTTCCGAGTAAACTGAACATTGAAGTTAAAAACCAAACGAACTCATTATTATTTAAAACTTAATATTATTTAATTTCTTTACCTGCACCAGTGCGATATGGTCAAACTGCTCGTCGTTCTCCAAGGCATAAGACTGATCTTTCAAATCTGAGGCCAGAAGTTCACACTCGTGAAGCCCGTTTGTAGGCTGTTTCTTAAAGTTAACAGCAACACACCCGTCTGTCATCTGAGAACACTGCTGAATACACGCCATGTCATCGTATACTTGAACGCTTTTGATCTTGCCTGGTCGTTGCTTCTTATTTCTTGTAATGGAGAAATATGAGTTGTGAAAGCGACTGTATCCCAGTGGGGGAAAGTCGGTGGGAAGTTGAAGCTGATAGGATTGATGAAACAACATATAGAAAACAAAGGAAATGATGAAGAGGATTTGAAGTCTGTAAAAAGACATTTGTCTTGAAAGTTGAGTTTCTCTTCGAACGAGGGCGAAAGCCACACAGTGTTTGTCGAGTCGAGTAAATGAAGATCTGTTTGTGTACAGAAAATATTTGCTTGATCGATATCATGCATACTTCAGGCCCGGGTGGCATTCCTTTCAGTGTCGTTACACTTGATCAATATAACTCAAAAGCGATGCGAACTCAATAAGAAAATACTAAGTCAGAAAGTTCTCTTTGATCAAAGTAAATAATTTCTAGGACACTCTGCGTGAGCCTTATAGAAAACAGCAAATTAAAAATATATTTGATTAAATTTAAGCACTATGAGGTTTAACATGTAATAAACTAACTATAGACTCGGTAATCCGGGACATCCAAGTCACGAACTTTATGAAGTGAGGTTTTCATATCTTTTTCTGCATTTTAGTTCTGAATCTGTTGAGTGCGTTTCTTCATAGCGCATCAATAAGACAGTTATCCATATCTTACTCCGTCGAAAGACTCTTAACGTCAGTACAGTTAAGTGCTCTTTTTCACGCTGTTATAGATTTCCTTTAACATTTGAAGTTATCCATATCTATAACACTGGACTGTAGGACCGAGTATTTTCTATTGAAGGTGTTGGGACTGAATAATTGAACCATTTCACCGCGATGAATAACACAACAGAAAACAACCAATTTCTCTGTCTGGGTCTACCATTAGTCAACTTCAGAGAGAGCGAGTATGCACGCGTCCTTATAATCGCCGGTTGGAAATTGTGTGTGCTCGATCATAGCGTTTTTAGAGAATTCAGTCATCATTTGGACAGTGTTCAGTGAGAAATTCTGAACTTCATCGACCTTCGTATGTGCTACAGTTTTTATTTACTAGTCTGCCTTGCTGTGTGTGATCTGTTGACGGGAATGGTACCTCAGCCAAGTGTCATCGCTTATCGTATCACCATATCGCAACAAGCATCGCGGCACGCCTGTTACTCAAAGGCCGTCTTCGTTTGTTCAGGAATTGTACTGTTCGGTGTCTCTCTTGGCACAGTTACAGCCATCAGTGTGGATCGTTTCCTTGCACTACACTTTCACCTCCGTTATGGCGAACTAGTAACGAACCCTCGAGTGTTTACAGTCTTTGCCTTGCTATGGCCTACCATGATTTTGGTGATAATTTAACAAATCGAACATGGTTTTCCATTGTCTGTACTCTTATCGACAACGGATGACGCCATAAAATGTTCAAAACTCAAGTGGAACAACGAGCGTAGCGAGTAGTTAATATGAAGACAATGCTGGCCAGCAGTCTTTATCACACGTGACAATTACGGGGCTCCCCCGAAGGTTTTCAGGGGCAAGTCGGACCACGTGCCATGACTAGTCGCTCTGGTGAGTTTGTTGATCATTATCAGTGTGACGGGTGCTTGTGGTGGTCACCATGGATACCTCATAGTGTCGCTCGGAGGCTGCGGTCCGGTTCCACCAAGTTAAGGCACCTACCTCCAGGCTCATCTATTGTCGATGAGTTTAAACGTTTTTAAAGCGAAACTGGCTCAAGCGTCAGTTTGGCGTTCGCCGTAAACGTGATGCTTATGGTGACTCAATGTAGTTGTTTACTGATCACACTTCTACTTTTCATTCGGCGAATTGATAGACTTATCCTAGACCGATCATAACGACGTTTTGCACCAGTTTTCTTGGCAACGATAAACAAAGATCGTTGAAATCAGTTTTTCTAAAATATCTCAAGATTTCGATGAGCTCTAGACAAGCGACTATTTATGCGTGATAAACTACAAAGGCAAAGTAGCTGAGACAGAATTCAAACTTTTTGATCAGAGCGATTTTGAATAAACCGCCTAAACATTCTTTATTATTATTATTATTATTATTATTATTATTATTATTATTATTATTATTACTACAGTACATCTACGTCATTTTCGAATTGAGGTAATATATATAGCAACCGTCTGCTAGTAATACGGCCCTTATTCAAGAAAAATCCCTGATTAACCACAGGTAGCCCAAGCTCTACTCATGGCAGCTTTGCCAATGGTTTCATTGAATGAAAAAAACCTAAAAACACAATTTCTCTGAAAATTCTCAATAAAGTTTGCTTAAACTAAAACAGTAGTGTCTAGTGTAGTGTTTTAATATTTATTTCATTTCAGTTACTCAATTGTAAAGCGCATTGAGACTTCGTGAAATGCGCTATATAAGTACCCAGTTATTAGTATTTTATACATTATTCACAGCTGGAGTGAATTTCAGCTCATTTGAAACATATTGGGTATTTTTCCCCTAACCGTGTATACTGCAAATGAAATCATTGGTAAGGCTACCTGTGGATGAACCAATCAGAATCAAGTAATTTGGCTATAAGTCATTTCTTTTACTAAAATGTCAAATGCTTAGCTTAGCTTAAAAATAAACTTCTTATACGATTCCAACTTTTTCAGTGATGATTATCATAATTATCTTTCCCAGCTGCCCATTTGCTTCAGCGGTTCACTGTAATTAGTAGCTTTAGCTTCAGGGCCGTACATAACCCAAAATTCAAGGGGTAGGGGGGTGGGGGATTGGGCATTACGTATTTAACAGGAAAAAATAAATAGTGCATGGTTCTCAGTACTTTTTGGTATCTTTTTGCCTTGCTAGGGGGGGGGGGGGGGGGGGGGTGCTGTATACGGCCCTGAACTTGTTACAATCATGCTGGCATATAGTATGCATTAATCTGAAGAACTACATATTTAGTTTGATGATTTTTTGATAATTATCTTTCCCAGCTGTTCATTTGCTTCAATTCATTGGTTCACTGTAGCTGTAATTAAAATCATGAAGACATAAAACTACATGATATATGCATTGAAGAACTAGATATTCAGTTTTAATGATCAATTGACGTCTCGCACTATTTAAAAGTCTACTTTCCAAGTTTCTTCACTTCTGTAAGCAAATGATAACATTGAAATTTCAGCGATGAATAACACAACCGAAAAGTTCTGCCTTGATATAGAAGCCATCATCAAATACGAGGATGCACATTCATGGGCTGTAATGGTCCTAACTATCGTCCTAAACTCCGTGGGCTCAGTCGCGGCAGTGTTGCAAAATTCGGTCATTATTTGGACCGTGTGCAGAAACTCTGACCTTCACCGACCGTCCCTCGTGTTACTTGGTTGCCTTGCTGTATCTGATCTGTTGACGGGAATCATAGCTCAACCAAGTATGGTCGTTTATGTTGTCGCTATATACTACCAAGCGTGGAGGCCCTCATGCAACGCAGATCTCATTTTTGAATGTTCAGGGGTTATACTGTTTGGTGTCTCTCTTGGCACACTCACAGCCATTAGTGTTGACCGATTTGTTGCGTTGCACTTTCATCTTCGTTACCAAGAACTCGTAACGATTCCTCGAGTACTTGCAGCCTTTGTGCTGTGGTGGCCAGCCATGATCATCGTAGTAATTCCCCGACTTCTAGAAGACTACACAACTCTCACAGTGGTCTTAATCATATTGACTGTTCTATGTACATTGGTTATTTTATTCTGCAACTGGAACATCTACAAAATCTCCCAGCGACACCAAAGACAAATACAAAGTCTGGAAAGCGCAGTGCACCAAGGGCCAACCCATGGACGTCTTCTGAATATCAAAAAGTCTTCCATGACATTCCTTTTGGTAACACTAATCCTGCTTGGCTGCGTAACACCTTATGTGATATTCAGTATATGTTTTCTTATTGTAGGTTATACAGGGTTTGTCGTTCACTTTGGTGATATATCTATCACGCTGTTGTTCTTTAATGCTGCCATAAACCCTGTTATTTATTTCTGGCGTTTAACCGAACTTAGACGAGCAGTTCAAACGGAGCTTAAACGATGTTTCAGATGCTAGGGAGCAAGAGTGGCCGAATTGTGAGAGCACTCGCCTCTCACCGCTGTGGTGCCAGGTTCAATTCACGGACCGGGCGCTTCATGTGACTTGAGTTTGTCAGTTCGTTCTCTCCCTTGCTTCGAGGGTTTTTCTTCGGGTACTCCGGGTTCCTCCCTCGATAAAAATGGACTAGTGTGTTGGGTGTATAGAATGTAGTAAGAAGTGAGTGTGAGAGTCGTGTCCCCACTAGCAGTACTGCTATAAACACTGACACGTTGAACAACAATTTCTTTTTTGATGACTTAGTGGTGAGAGCACTCCCCTCTCACTGCTGTGGTGCCTGGTTGTTCCCGAACCGGGCGTTTCATGCGAGTTGAGTTTGTTTTTCTCCGGTTTTCCGTCCTCCCTCAGTAAAAATGTGAATGTATAGTATAAATATGTGAGTGTGAGAGTCGTGTCCCAACTAGTGAGATGAGTGTTTGGTGTATAGAATTATTAAGATATAGAATGTAGTAAGAAGTGAGTGTGAGAGTGATGTTCCCACTAGTGAGATATGTGTGTTGGGTGTATAGAATATAGAATGTAGTAAGAAGTGAGTGTGAGTCCTGTCCCCACTAGTGAGATGAGTGTTTGGTGTATAGAATATAGAATATAGTAAGAAGTGAGTGTGAGAGTCATGTCTCCACTAGTGAGATAAGTGTTCGGTGTATAGAATATAGAATGTAGTAAGAAGTGAGTGTGAGAGTCCTGCCCCCACTAGTAAGATGAGTGTTCGGTGTATAGAATGTAGTATAAAAAAGTGAGTGTGTGAGTCGAGTGCCCACTAACTATCTAAATCTTAATCTATAAAGGTTGTCCATCATACAGATGTAAAATAATAATAAATAGTAATAATAATAAATAAAATAATAAAATGCAGTAGTCACTGCTATAAACACTTGGCACCTTAAAAAGCAATTTATTATTATTAAGATATTATGCTAATTTGTTTTTCTCTAAGACGCATTGAATGATTTTACAAATATCTCACAATCATAAGGTACTATGGACTGCACAATGGTCAAAGCAATCCCCGCGGAAACAAAAAGCGTGTAGTTTTTCTTACCGAAAGTCCAATTAAATTCAAGTCTTAGATTAAGGGAAAAAAACGCAAGACCAGGAATGAAGTAGATTTTTGGCTTCACGTACGTTATTCTGACTAATGGCTGAATGGAGGAGAAATATCAAATCGTCATCGATCAGAAATGTATTATATTTATTTTCTTGAATCGTGTTATTCCAGGTAAATCATTTCCATTAAACCGTGGTAGCACGTAGAGAGAACACATTCCCTTTTCGACCAATCAGATACGCTATAAGACAATACCTTTGATTGGCAGCCGATTCGTTATGGTTGACTGCAACCCTAAAACACTCCCACAATTCCCCGCCAATATTTTCGTTTTACCATGTTTTATACTAAATAGACAGCAATGGCGTCCCTAAAACACTCCCACAATTACCTGCCAATGTTTTCCAGTCGTTTCCCCATGTTTTATACTAAATAGACAGCAATGGCGTCCCTAAAACACTCCCACAATTCCCTGCCAATGTTTCCCAGTAGTTTTCCCATGTTTTATACTAAATATACAGCAATGGCGTCCCCTAAAACACTCCCACAATTACCTGCCAATGTTTTCCAGTCGTTTCCCCATGTTTTACATTAAATAGACAGCAATGGCGTCCCCTGAAACACTCTCACAATTCCCTGCGGACACCAACTCTGCCTAACGTAATGCATGGCGATTGCAAAGTTGGGTAGTTCGTTTTTTCAGTAAAACAGGTGTTGTTTGCCGTGAAAGCCATTAAGATGAAAAACAATTATTATCAGAAAGGTTGTCTGTGGATATTTGAAACTGAGCTAGCCCCGGGAGCTAGCTAGCTGATACGATAATGTCCAAATTTAATTCCGATAATTTTGACCACGATTATTGAAGAATATCAACATTAGAAAAACTAGGGTTTTCTTTACATTAAAAAAGAGTTCACTACATGTCAATATTAGAAAAACTATATTAACAAGCAAAAAGAATAAAAAGAGTTCACTAATATCAATATTAGAAAAACTTTTTTACTTTAAATTCACAGGTTGAAGAACTAAAAATTGCTTTATTTTAAATTAAATTAATACGTCAGTTTGAGCACGGAAAATGACAACGAAGACGAGGAAGATTGTTTTCGAAAATGGCGTCGTGGTTTCTTACAATATTGAGCTTTTTAGGTATTATTTTGGCTTACCGGTGGGTTAGTTATCACTCTCTACCAAACATATCTCACTATCCTCTTTGTTTGGCCAAAATATTCCATACAACTACTCGTCTTCATCCTTCTCAACCTTGAAGCTTCCTGATATCCAATGCAAGAAAAACTGAAAAGTCAAGTTTGGACGGGGTTTATTGATTTTGCAATGAGAATGATTACTACATTCAATATAACATTAATATTTGATGCTAGTTCAGATAATACATATTTGACCACGGTCCAGGGCTGCTGTTTTTTTATCGTACAAACATCATATCAGTTACAGAGGGCCGGCCACTTGTCTGTTCAGTAGCATATGTTATTTGTTGTCACCTACCCTGGTTCCAGAGTCTCGAAAGTCGGATCCACGAAGTCGAGTTCTTCGCTCGCCTCTGCACTAATAGTAGCCTCTGGAACCAGGGTAGTTGTCACCCTCTTTGAAATAAAGATTATTATTATTATTATTATTATTATTATTATTATTATTATTATTATTATTATTATTATTATTATTATTATTATTATTATTATTATTATTATATCAGTTACAAGCAATTATAATTTTAAATTAAAAAAAAATAATAATAATATTATTATTATTATTATTATTATTATTATTATTATTATTATTATTATTATTATTATTATTATTATTATTATTATTATTATTATTATTATTATTATTATTATTATTATTATTATTATTATTATTATTATTATTATTATATCGAGCCAACAAATAATTCAACATCTGAAATATATTTTTACTGCTCTTGGAACTGCTTTTCTAATTAGTTCGGTTAAGCGCCAGAAATAAATAACAGGGTTAATGGAAGCAGTTAGTAACACCAGAGTAATCGATATGTCGAATAAGGGAACGACAAACCCTGTAAAGCCTACCACAAGATAACATATACATAACACTACAAACGGTACCATGCAACCGAGAAGGACAATTGTTACCATAAAGAATGTCATGGAAGACTTTTTGATCTTGAGAATACGTTCATGAGTTGGCCCTTGACGTGTTGCATTCTCCAGACTCTTTATTTGCCTTTGGTGACGTTGGGAGATTCTGTAGATGTTCCAACAACAGTAGAATACTACTGATGTGCATGAGACTATAATTGTCGAAAAAATGATCGCCATAATGTTCCATTTGCGGTTAATGAGTATGGGAATCACTGCAATAATCATGGTAGGCCATAGCAGCACAAAGACTTTAAACACTCGTGAGTTCGTGACTAGTTCCTCATAACGAAGATGAAAGTGTAGTGCAAGGAAGCGATCCACACTGATGACTGCTAACATCTCAAGAGAGATACCTGACAGAATGTCTCCTGAATACACTAGCACAGCCACTGCGTTACATCCTGTCCTCCACGTCTGGTAGTATTTAGCGAGACTGTACGCGACCATACTTGGCTGAGCTACGAGTCCAGTCAACAGATCAGTTGCAGCGAGGCAGCCAAGTAACACAAAGGACGGTCGATGAAGGACGGGAGTTTTCCAAACTGTCCAAATAATGATTGTATTCTGTAACACGGCCAAAACAGAGAAAATAGAATTTAGAATGATAGTTGGAACGATGGTTGCTCGTGTAGTCAAGTCTTGGCTGGTGATGCCAAGTATAACACCAATACAATCCCTTTCTCCAGTAGTTTCATTCGTAGACAGTTTTGAAAGTTTTCGGTCGATTTTCTTTCTTTAAAAAGGAAATATACCACCTGAACGGTCAGGCCATTTACTAGACGAACAGGTGACGCTTTGATAGGTATTACTTTATGCTGTACGTACTGAATGTGTCAGGCAATTTAGTTGTTGACGGTTAGACATTTATATGAAGACATCAAACTTATCTTCGCATAATACCTGTATATAATGCGGATATTTCATTGGAGGAATGGTTATTTTAATTACGTCAGTTCGAGCCTGTGCAAGTTGACATGAAATGAAAACACGAAAAGACAAACAGCTCGCACTATATCCATGAGAAAATATATAACAAGTAAATTAAATGACACCATTTCTGCTCTTGTAATAAAGACTGACTGATATGGTCATTGTTAATAAAAGGAAATGGTATTGGAACACAGCGAACAGCATTGCTCTCCGTCTTTGTCATTTTTTCCAGCTGTAACCGTGCACAAACAAAATAGACCGAAAGGGAGTATGGGTAGATATGATAATTCACTTTCATGCTTTTCGTATTTGGTGACAATGGCAGGTGAATCTGTAAATGTATGCCTACGCGTTTTAAAACAAGGAAACATAAGCATTGCAGACTCATTGATTTTTACCCATACTCCTTTTCGGTCTAGTCGCGCGCGTAGGCTTGAAGTCGATCGCCGACAACGTTTTCTGAATTAGCTGTAGCTACAAACATTTGCAACTCCCTTCATACAACCTTAGATTTTACAGCTCAACTAAATACCATGCTTCCACAAGTGACGTTGCCAAGAGAGCTGAATTTCGTTTTAATGAGGGTTTATCATGCAATTTCAAAACTCATAGGACAAAAAATGATTATCATAGCTGGAAAAAGCTCGTTGAAATTAGTAAAAATGTGAAGTTAATTTAGAAAACGATCGCTTCGATTGCGAAGATATGAATTTTCAAAAATCGAAATTTTGTATGAAAACCTTTGGAAATTTACGCGGGTAGCCTCCAACATTTGTGAAGCGATCTTTTCCAAACTTCACATTTTTACTAATTTCAACGAGCTCTTTCCAGCTATGATAATCATTTTTTTTGTCCTATGAGTTTTAAAATTAATTACATGATAAACCCTCAATAATTCCAAGTAAATATTTCCCCAGCTTGTTCACCAATCTATTTATTTACGTAACTTTCTGTACAAGGGTTTAATTTGTGACATTTTAATGTAAAAAACGGAGTCCGCACTCCTTACTCTCGTAAGCGGCCACCTCTCGTAAGCGACCACCTCTCGTAAGCGACCAGTTTTCTAAAATACCAAAAGTTCAGTTTCAATTGATATTTTGGGTGGTCGCTTACGGGAGGTTCGACTGTATTTAGTTAGCTTTATTCCCTATCACGTCATTAGCTTTCATACCTTTTATATCCATGACCATTGTCTAAGTTTTCCCATATAGATTTGGGTTACCATGTATTATTTTCACTCAATTGCACATCTTCCTTTCTTTTTTACCATATTTTTACTGAGTAAGGTTTAAGGTTTAATAAACAAGAAATAGAGACATTTCGTTAAAAGGGAAATATATTTTATTTATAACTCTTTAAATTTGCATGTCATTAAAAATTCAGCTGATTTCAAATGAAATTGAAATTGAATGCTCTTAAGATATACTTTAATGACAGAAAAATTGCTTTTAGAACTCCTGCACATCAATTATGTCATTACTGTTTATCATCAGAAAATTAAATAGGTGTATTTTTTACTAGCTTTTCGATCTTTTCGTGATATATATTGATTGTGTATAATATGTATCTATTACATTCTACTGCAAACAAACGGTTGATATAGTCGGGTTGACAGTGATAGTGAGTCTGCTATGCCATCAATCATCTGGAGCAAAGCAAGTGATTATTTCAGCATCTGAAACATCGTCTAAGCTGCTTTTGAACTGCTTTCCTCAGTTCAGATAAACGCCAGAAATAAATAACAGGGTTAATAGAAGCGTTTAGCAATAAGAACGTAAACGATATGTCGCCAAAGGGCAAAACAAACCCTTTATATCCTATAGTTACATAAAATATACAAAATATCACATAGGGTATTGTACAGACAAGCACGAGCAATGTTATCATACAAAATGTCACTGAAGACTTTTTGACGTTCAGAATACGCTCATGGGTTGGTCCTTGGTGCGTTGCGTTCTCAAGTCTCTCTATTTGTCTTTGATGTCGATGAGTGATTCTATAGACTCTCCAGTAGCAGAAAATAATAACTATTAAATACAAGAAAATAATCGCCGCTGAGACGACTTCAAAGATACTTGATTTTTTGAGGATTTTCGGCACCACTGCAAGACACATTGCTGGCCATAACGATGCAAAAGCTATAAGTATTCGAGGATTTGTTACTATTCCCTGATAGCGAAGGTGGAAGTGTAGTGCAAGAAAACGATCCACACTGATGAGACTTAGTGTGCCAAGAGAGACACCTAGTAATATAGCTCCTGAACTGACAAAGACAATGAATGCATTACAAGCAGGCACCCACGTCTGGTAGTATTTAGCGAGACTGTACGCGACCATACTTGGCTGAGCTACGAGTC
Source organism: Actinostola sp. cb2023 (assembly GCA_033675265.1). Classification (NCBI taxonomy): domain Eukaryota; kingdom Metazoa; phylum Cnidaria; class Anthozoa; order Actiniaria; family Actinostolidae; genus Actinostola; species Actinostola sp. cb2023. Next base: position 748,952 of record JAUJYZ010000724.1, read on the forward strand.
CAGTCAACAGATCAGTTGCAGCGAGGCAGCCGAGTAACACAAAGGACGGTCGATGAAGGACGGGGGTTTTCCACACTGTCCAAATAATGACTGAATTTTGTAACACTGCCAAGACGAAACACACAGCATTTAAAATGATAACAGCGATGACGACAGTCCTAATAGTCCTGTCTTGAATATCGATGTCCAACGTCTGGTCAAAGCAATCCTTTCCATCGATTTGTGTTGTTTGATTTACAGATTCAAGCATCTTCAGGTTTTCTATTGCAACGCTCGTTGGGCTTGCTATTGCTTGGTGTATTATATTTAGACTTTACTAATATGCAAATATGCGTTTTCATTATTATACGTACATGCTTTGCCAACTTGGTACACGCCTTTATTATCAAGCTGATACTCCATGCAGTTTCGAGTGGTTTAGCACCGCTGTACTCCTCAGTGACAAAAGACGCATGTTTGCATTTGCCTCAATTCAGTGTAAATTAGAATACGTTGAACAAATATTGTTGACAGTGGACGATAGAACACCTCCAGTCAGAGAGTAACCCATGGAATTATAAAACGATAATGTTTCTTATATATTGTCCAATGTCAACAACATTTGTTCGCATTCTCGTTAGTATTTGTGAATAACTTAAGCCGCATCTACACGAACAAGTTTTCCTTGACAAGTTTTCCTTGACAAGTTTTCCTTGACAAGTTTTTCTTGACAAGTTTTCCTTGACAAGGAAAAATTGACAATTTTTTGTCATCTACACGAGCAAGTTTTCCTTGACAAGGAAAACTTGTCAAGGAATATTTGCTCGTGTAGATTCGGCTTTACACTGACTCGAGGCTAACCATGCATGCATGCGTCTGCTGTCTGAATTTACAGCGGTATCTATGAATTCGAAAGAGGACTATTGGATTAGATTATCATTTTACCGATTGGTTTGTGTAGAATAAAGTATTAGCATTAATTCTCTCATAACATGTTTATATAAACGTAACGTTACAGGTGCATATCTCAATACTTTGCGGTCTGCGAATAATTTTTATGACCCTCCAGTACCTCTAGAGATATCGAACAAAAACAGGTGACGTAATTTGGTTTGCATATACTTTGCCTTCATTCAAGGGCCCCACATATTTGTTGGATTTAACTGACTTTTGTTCGATTGTTTCAGTCAATTGTACGCGTGTTTTTTTAGTTAAGAAGTCATTACAGGGAACTGAAGGCGAATTTGATGAATTACCGACTAACGCTACTTGAGTAACATCTCTAATTTCCATCTCCTCAATCCTCTCCCCAATAATAATAACTTTATAGTCCCCTTCACAGTTCCCTGCGCCATCTTGAAAGGTAGCCGTGCCTTTGCATCGAAGCGAGACAAACGGTGACCTTGCAATGATAGAGACATGTGAATAATTGTCCAAGGTGTTAAAAAAGGTTACCGTTGGTCTCGCTTCGATGCAAAGGCACGGCTACCTTTCAAGATGGCGCAGGAAACTGCGAAGGGGACTATTGATCATGCACGCTTGATGCTTCAGTCTGCCGGTCTACGCTAATGGTGCCAATAAAACGTTCACAAAACATTTTAAAAATCTTCACGAAACCTCACCTGGCAAAAAAAATATTTTTCATTTCTATGACATCCGCTGACCGGTGGTAGGCTCATGAGAGCGTTCAAAATGGCGGAGTCCGCGCGTCAATAGTTCTATTCGGTGTCGTATGAATGAGTGGGAACCCTGTGGTACCGTGACACTCAAATGGCTTTCTTTCTGAACCAATCAAAAAGTGTGCAGATGCATATCTCATATCCAATCAATTTCTTTCATACTCAATGAATGCCATGATAAAGAAAATGTATTTTTATTAAGCAATTGTAGTCAAGAAGAGATCTTAATTTGATATTCATTCAATGTTTGGAAAAGTATGACAAAATATTCTTACAAACTTTGCTTACAAAATATATTTAAAAAATATTTTAAAAATATCATAAAAAATATATAAAAAATTATCATTAAAAATTATTAAAAATATTTTATAAAAGATTAGCCTGCTGAAAACTGACTTAAATGAAACATATTGGATTGAAAACAACAATTAGGGGTTTTAAACACGAAGTTCCGGTCTACAAGGAGCCTGGGTAAGACAATAACGTTGCTAATTGCATGAATACATAGTATGAATATGAGATCAACAAAGATTGATTAAACAAATGTATTGTTGTACCCCTGGGCAGCGTCCAGACACAATAAACAATGGTTAGCCTTCGCTATAAGTTTAAACAATCGCCTAAATAATTGACTCTAAGAGTTACAAAAAAAAAAAAGATATATAGAAAAGAAAAATTCAGATTACATGAAATCTCTTTTAAAATCAACATGCTGTTCTATGCTTCATCGTAGCGTTTGAGTCCGTGCGTTTTTGAATGCTTTTATGCGTAAGTCTTATTTTCTTCCTCCTGGTCGACCACCAGGACGGCCACCTGGACGGCCACCTGGACGGCCACCTGGACGGCCACCCGGGCGCGAGCCTGGTGGTTTGGGCCCAAAGAAGCCACATCTTCTGATACATCCATCAAAGCAACACTTCTGCGACCTTGGGCAGTCTGCGCTTATTTTGCAGTATTCTTTTTTGTCGTGCTTGGAGAGGCATGGTGTGGGGCTTGGAGGTGGGCATCCAGTCGCTAGGGTTAGAATTAAATACGATGAGAATTCAATATTAGCGACTTTACGCAACGATGACGGGAGATCTGCACGACGGCGTTGACAACAAGAATACGTCACAAATTTCCGGTGCGCATGCGTAATTAAGGCATTCATGCACGACGACTGCAGTCGTGCGCTCGAACAGGCGTTGACCAATAGCTGATATCGAAGTTACACTCCAATGACTCTGAACAAAGGTTTCAAGTCGAGGCTATCGGGTCAAGATTTTGTTCAATTTCCGTTGCAATTGTTCAGAGTCATTGATTTTTACCCATACTCCTTTTCGGTCTAGTCGCGCGCGTAGGCTATTGATGCGTAAATGGAGGCAAGGTCTTCGTGTAGCTGCACAAATTGTCCTGGCTATTGTTTTTCTTATGTAAAAAACAATACAAAGAACGACAATAGAACAATAGCCAGGACTTTTGTGCAGCTACACGAAGACCTGACCACAAGTGGATGGCAGAGGTTGTTGTCCCAGTCTTTTTCGATCACGAACGCCGTCGTAGCGTAAAGATCCCATTAGAGACCTTAAGATCCAGGACGGGAGCGAGGACGACGGGGAGACTGAATGTGAAGTCGACAGCGCGCGCACTGACGAATGATGTTCAAAACGACAGTTAACGTCCTTGACGGCAATCTACGACGTAAAAACAGGTGAAGTGCCGTCGTAGATCGTTTTGAACATTATTCGTCGGTGCGCACGCTGTCGTCCTCACATTCAATCTCCCGTCGTCCTCGCTCCCATCCTAACAAACAAACAAATTAAACAACAACGAACACATCGTCCACCGATAGCTTACATGGCTGAACTGGTGGAGGTTGTGCCACACATCGTTTACTACAGCCATCATGGCAGCATTTGCTTGTTCCTGAACACTGGGAATCGTCTTTGCATGCTCCTGGTCTTTGGATTGGCGGGCAGGGTTTGGGGTCTGTACGGGGACACTTGCCTTATTGCAACACATAAAAACAACCATTAAACATATAACTGGAAAAAAAACACGTATCTTCAGGAAATATCAACAACTTTAAATATCTCGAGAATGTCCAATAATTGCTGGTTTGCAATCAATCCCTGGAGATTTAAAGTACAAAGACGCAGCGGCCATGTTGGTGGTACAAACAAGAGAAGCTTACAAAGACGCAGCGGCCATGTTGGTGGTACAAACAATTGAAGCTAATGAGGAATGCTTTGTTATCAGGATCCAACATGGCCACCATGACGTCACGTGGTTGGAGGTACAAACAAGAGAAGCTAATGAGAAATGCTTTGTAATTGGGATCCAACCTGGCCGCCATGACGTCACGTGTAACCATGTTGGCGGTACAAACAAGAGAAGCTAATGAGGAATTATTTGTTATCGGGATCCAACATGGCCGCCATGACGTCACGTGCAACCACGTTGGAGGTACAAACAAGAGAAGCTAATGAGGAATTCTTTGTTATCGGGATCCAATATGGCCGCCATGACGTCACGTGCAACCATGTTGGAGGTGCAAACAAGAGAAGCTAATGAGGAATGCTTTGTCATCGGGATCCAACATGGCCACCATGACGTCACGTGCAACTCAGCAATCGGCACACATTTATTTGCTTTTACCAGGTTTCGGCCTAGGAGGTCCAGATCTCATGCACTTTTTGCTACAACCTGTATTGCAACATATTTCATTCGATGCACAGTTGGAATCTTGTTCACATTTATTCTTTGGTCGGATACGTGGACAGCGGATGGATAAAGCCTGGGGACACATTCCTGGCAGTACTATTTGTACCAGAAAAAGTGAACATTATTGTGAGGACACTGATTATCAAGCAAGTTAAAAAAGAAAAAAAGAAAATATTAAAGCAAGTAAAATCAACCTAATAAGGAAAAAAAAAAAAAGTTCCTGCCTTCAATCTTCAAAGGTAAATAAAGACTTGCAAAATATTCCCGGGCGGTCGTGGGTTCAAATCTCGTCTTGCGGAAATCGTGCTTTTGCCAGCAATATTGCGCGCAATGTTGCACGGGGTGTCTGCACTGTTATACATATTCTAGCCGTGGAGATGTACGCATAGCTCATGGTAGAAGCTCTTATTTATTAAGCACTACCTACACACAACTCCTTGATGTTTTATCGTTATTTCGCGCACGCTATGACAATGACGTGAGCGTGTGTCCGTTGTCGTAGTGTGTGTCCGTGGGCTTACCGACACACGCTAATCAACCAATCAGAGCGCGCGTTCTATCATACCTATGTTATAATACAGTTTATCCGTTCGATATAGGACTTATCCGGGGGATAGCGCTAACCATCTTTCGTGCAATCGGGCCCAACACTTTTGAGGTGCGGACAGACGGTGCAACATTGCTTGACGCATTGCTGGCAATCGCACGATTTTACCGTGCGTCCACTTGTGCAAATTGCATGCGCGCAACGTTGCTCCGTGTATTTGAATCTAGGCAGTTCTTAATCGTAAGTTTGGATTTTCTCAGTATCTTCTTCAGTGAATAAGTAGTACAAGCCGGTGAGGCTTCGATATATAAAACAAAAATATTTTCCAAAAACAAAACACACGGGAATTTACCTGGCAAAGTTGGTCTGTCAACAATCAGTTTGCCGGATTTGCAGGAAGCCACTCTCATTAAGCAGAAATTATTGTACTTTTTTCCATCCGATCCCATGACCGGCCTGTATATTTTAGTACATGCCATGGGACATACGCACTTCGCTACACTGTCCTGATTCACCTTACAAGTGGCATATGGACGAGAGCAGGTCACAAAGTCACACGGCTTGAAAGCTGACAGAAAAAGAATATGTAAAAGTCAGTAATCTGCCAAATATAATTTTAGGAGTGAAAAACACTGACCAAGTGAATTTCATTATTCTAATTTTTTTTAAATATATATATAAAGCAAGAGGTAATGGAAAAAGTATATCTTTGGAAGGGTTTAAGCAATTTCTCAAAAGCAGGGGATAAATAGACTATGCAGCAGAAACGAAAAATATAGTAAAAAAACACTGGCAAAAATGGAATAAACTTTTAAAAGCTTTATAATCTACAGAAGGAATCAGTAGGTGACTGACTGCGAGTACCGCAAATTAGTACCATTATAATGATTATATTTACATGTATGTTACTGTATTTGTAAACCAACTGTAATAAGTATATTAAGGTAAATAAGTATTTTGAATGTGAATTAATAATGTTAATTTAACTGTGTTTTTTTGTGACAAATAAAGTTATTAACAAAAACAAAAACAAAAAAAATGTAAAAATCAGTTTCGGCAACCATGTTGGTTGGGGGTGTGACAGAGTATGAGTAAATTGCTGGCCAATATGGCTACCAGAATAGTGTTGTGATTACACCACAAATATGGTACGAAACACTTATGTGAAATGAAACGTTTCTCATATTCATGAATAATTAGGAGGTTTGAAAATGTGATCTTGAAAGTATTTGATTGGATGAGATGCATCTGCACGCTTTTTGATTGGTTTAGAAAGGAAGCCATTTGAGTGTCACGGTACCGTAGGTTTCCCACTCATACGAAAACGACTCTATTGGATGAGATGCATCTGCACGCTTTTTGATTGGTTTAGAAAGGAAACCATTTGAATGCCACGGTACCGTAGGTTTCCCACTCATACGAAAACGACTCTATTGGATGAGATGCATCTGCACGCTTTTTGATTGGTTTAGAAAGGAAGCCATTTGAGTGTCACGGTACCGTAGGTTTCCCACTCATACGTAAACGACTCTATTGGATGAGATGCATCTGCACGCTTTTTGATTGGTTTAGAAAGGAAGCCATTTGAATGCCACGTTACCGTAGGTTTCCCACTCATACGAAAACGACTCTATTGGATGAGATATATACATCTGCACGCTTTTTGATTGGTTTAGAAAGGAAGCCATTTGAATGCCACGGTACCGTAGGTTTCCCACTCATACGAAAACGACTCTATTGGATGAGATGCATCTGCACGCTTTTTGATTGGTTCAGAAAGGAAGCCATTTGAATGTCACGGTACCACAGGGTTCCACTCTCGAAAACGACTCTATTGGAAACGACTCTATCAGAAAGGAAGCCATTTGAATGTCACGGAACCGACTCTATAAACCATACTTTACCTCCACATGTTTTGTTGCAGGCTTCTAGAGAACGGAAATGGTTCTCGTTTCCATGACAACCGCCATAAGTAAACAACTCGCATCGGGATGATGTTTTATTAAAAGCGTACATGCGCATGCGCGCCCTACATGGGCCAGTGGCAGGTTTGAGTCCGCACACATCGATATCTACAATGACAACAATAAGAATATAAATACCAATAGAGGGGTAAGAAAAACCCTTTTTTTCCAAATTACAATATTGACCCTTCGTGTTGCTGGGTTGCTGGAGATCGAAAGTACAAAGACGCAGCGGCCATGTTGGTGGTAAAAACAAGAGCAGCTAATACAAGCATCAAGAGTTCCAGACTTCCGGTACGCGCGCAATGCATTGTGAGATTACTACAAAGGAAAATTGAGCACCAAGTGAGCAAAAACATAGCTTGGGCTCCCTGTGTCTAGAATTGGTGCTCACTTTTCCGTTGTAATAATCACATAATGCATTGCGCGCGTACCGGAAGTCTGGAACTCTTGATGCTTCTATGAAAAATGTCTTGTTATCGGGATCCAACATGGCCGCCATGACGTCACGTGTAATCCAGCAAGAGCGCATTCCATATGACCCAACAGACCGGTCTGTCTGTCCGATGATTTTAATAACGGAACCCACCATTTCTGTGTATAGAGGGTTTGCACGATCACGTGCCTGCAGCCATGACAGGGGGCAGGATGAAAGGAATTGCATACTTTCTCATATGTAAAATGATTTTATGGGCCTGAAAATCGAGGTTTCGCTTGAAGGTCATCTTTGTGTGTATTGTCCGTGTTCAAGATGCCGGCTGCGTGAGTTATATTATTAAAATCAGCGGCCAGACAGGTCAGTGGTCAGTTCGGTCACATAGAAAACGCCCGTAATGTGGACTGAGAGTTTTGACACCGTCCATTTTACCATGATTATACTTCTCAAAGTTTTTTTTTTTTGGTCTTTTTTTTTTTACTTAAAAAAATGATTTTACTTTATTTCTCAAAGTTAGGACTTACCGATCTATCGCTCAACTTACCAGTACAAGCTTTATTCCTTAAGACTTTCAAATTCCGTCTGAACATAGCTCCCAACTTGCACGCCGAATTTGCAAAGGTGCAAAGGTTACTGTAGGTTTTGCCGTTAGTTCCACAAACAGGATCGTATTTTCTGTTGCAGGCCGTTGGACATTGGCATCTGGCCTGGCCTTTCTCGACCGTACACCTGGTAGTTGGGAACTCACATAGGCTTATGTCACAGGGATTTACAGCTGAGTCTGTAAAGGAGAAAAACAAGAGTGATATCAATAGACGTCATTTCCGGTCTCGTGAGGAATTTTCATCAGCTGAATTTATTTATTTTAGCACCTTTTGAATAAAACACTCTCTGCTTGAGAGCACATTGGGGGGGGGGGGGGGGGGGGGCAATGTGAGTCTGTGATTCCAACATTCTCACAATATCATCCCTATAACTCGTAAAGTTAAATAAAAAGGCACCCATTGACAAACACGTGGAATGGTATACCACCTCCTCCCCCAAATATGTGAGCCTGCGATGCACTTCAGCGTCAACGTAATAAAAGTTTACAGCCAAGCGAGTGAGTGATCTCCAAATTCTCCCAAAGTCATCCCTATAACTCGTGAATTGCATAATCGATTATACAATCCACGAGTTAATAAAAAAGGTTACCGTACCAGCTGGTGGTAGAGGTGGTACACAGGTTTTGGCACATCCGGTATGACAACATATATATAATCGGCACAATCAGAGTGCAATTTGCTTTAATCACTAAATAAGTTATTATTCAAAAACTTTCCGTTTATAGAATTCGAATTAATAACACAGGTGAATGAAAGGATGCGCGCGCTCTGATTGGTCAATAATTACGTCATATTTTTAAACACTTATTCGCCGAAGGGGAAGTGATTATAGGTAAAAGTCGAATTATTGTTTTAGTATAATCACACTGGTGAATATCAGAGAAATTTGTAAAAGTAACGACAGCAGGCATAATTCTAAACGAGTAGTTTTACATTCGGCCGCCATTTTAACGCGTTCAGTTGACTAAATGTTTCCTTGGAAAACGTCAATAAACGATAAATTCATTAATAATAATAAATACTTTATTTAAACTGGAGAATCTATCAGTGTTAAAGAACACTGTTCTTAACAAGTAAATAAATAAATATATCATATACACCTAATTTCAAAAACGTTGTCCAATAATAATCAAAAAAGCCAAATAGGATTTCATTAAAAGACAAAAGAAGTGTAGTCAAGCTGAACTGTTTCTTTTGTCTTTTTGAATGAATTCGTATTTGGCTATTTGGACAACGTTTTTGAAATTAGGTGTATATATGACTATAATAAATACATTATCAAACTATAAATTCATATACCAAATCTGAAAAAGCAAAATACATATATACATCATTAAAATATATTGCAGAACATCAAGATATCTTCGAACCAAGTTTTGTGTCTCGTTTTGTATTTTTAGGAAATGCATTATTGACCAATCAGAGCGCGCGCATCTCTATATAATCACCGGCGCGGTTACTATAGCAACATATAACGTCATTGTTGACCAATCAGAGCGGCGCACTATTTTAGCACGGTGACGATAGCAACATATGACGTCATCGTTGACCAATCAGAGCGCGCGCATCTCTATCTATCTTCACCGCGCGGTGACTATGGAAACATATGACGTAATTATTGACCAATCAGAGCGCGCGCATCTCTATATTCACCGCGCGGTGACTATGAAAACATATGACGTCATTGTTGACCAATCAGAGCGCGCGCATCTCTATATTCACCGCGCGGTGACTTACCAATCAGAGTGCGCGCATTTTTATATTCTATTTTTTGTACATGGCAACTAATTATTAAAAGATTCACTAACTAAGTTCATAATCGCAATTTTATTTTAAGGATAGGATCACAAACCTTACATAAAAATAAAATTATTTAAAGAAAATCTTACGCATTCGGCATGGTCCATCATGTTTTTTACGTAGTGAGTCTCGGTTCTCTGGTTTGCATGCTTGTACGTTAAGGACACAGCTGTTAGGGTACGTTTTGCCATCGGTTCCACACATGGGTCGATACTCTCTGGTACACGCTTTAGGACACTTGCATGTTGCAGTTCCATTGACAGTAACACATACAGTGTCAGGGTAGGAACACAAGGATATCTCACAGGGGTCTACAGCTAACGAAAGAATAAAGTTATATTTTTATCAATGAAGAAATAGAAAACGAGCGCGCGTGCTATGTGCAGATATATAGCACGCGGAGACTGATCAGAACATGAGAGAAGTGTTAGGAGAAGCACGACGCGTAGCGGAGTGCTTCTCAACACTTCTCAAGTGTTCTGATCAGTCCCCAAGTGCTTTAAATCTGCACATAGCACAGCGGGCAAGTTTTCTATTTCTTTTATAAAATGCAATTATGATTTTAAGGCAAGTTTACAATTTTGTTCGTTACAAAAATGTTTGAATATATGCGCGCGTGTGCTGTGTGCTCTCATCAAGCACGCGGAATACGCATCCTTTGGCCAATCAGAGCGCGCGTTATATCACAGTTGTACCCCAAAAAATACAATGCTGTTACTGCTTCGTTTCGATTTAAAGTAAGTCAAAAAAATATGATACCAATAATCCTGCAGGATTTGTGTAGGAGACAATGGAAAAGTAAATGCAATATGTAATTACTGACAATAATAATACTTCAATTTCTCGATCCCCTGGGCTTTTCAGAACCTATAAATAAGACACTTCACGCTGTCGTCCGCCATTTTGAATTGGGACAAACGCTGCAAAATTTATAGAAATCTGGATCACTTTGACTTGCCGTAACTCCGCTCGATTTTGTTGGATTTTCAAAATTTAAACTTCGATAATCAGCAGGCATGCATATCACTTGTTGGACTGAAAATAAGACCAATGTAGATGTTTTAACTACCTTTTACGAGTCAATCCTTCTTTTCACGAAAGGATCTTAAAATTTCGAGCTAATTTGCATATTCACGTGCCGAACGTTATATTTTGAAAACAAAAATCTTTTTTCTCGATCGATTTGTAGCATTCCCAATATCCATCATATTAGAGGTCATAGATAACAAAGAAAACACATTTTCCAACGAAATCGAGCGGAGTTACGGCAAATCAATGTGATCCAGATTTCTATAAATTTTGCCGCGTTTGTCCCAATTCAAAATGGCGGACTACAGCCTGAAGTGGCTTATTACAAAATTTGATATCATATACATATGCGAATTTGAGCCATATAAATATTACATTATTATTATTATTAATAAAATTGCACGACCGCGAATATTATTATAATAACAGACATACACACAAGGAACAACAATACCAACATACAAAAACATTTTAACTTTAACAATAACATCATTCGTTACATGACAACAAACATACGTTGACATGGACCATCATGTTTTTCACGTAGCGAGTCTCTGTTCTCTGGTTTGCATGCTTGTACGTTAAGGGCACAGCTGTTAGGGTACGTTTTGCCATCGGTTCCACACACGGGTCGATACAACCTGGTACACGCTTTAGGACACTTGCATGTTGCAGTTCCATTGACAGTAACACATACAGTGTCAGGGTAGGAACACAAGGATATCTCACATGGATCTACAGCTAATGAAACAATAAAGTAACAGTTATATTTTTAGTAATAATAAATACAGCCAGCATGTACCATGCACCCTAAAAGAATACAATGCTGTTACTGCTTCGTTCGATTTAAAATAAGTGTCAGAACCTTACACTGATGACATTATAAGATGATATAGTAGGGCCGGGTGCCAATGGTGCACAAAGGCCAAGTAAATCGATCGGGCAACAAACGTTTCAGACAGGCAGGCGTTGCTTGTATCACTAGTCCACGGGCAACGTCTCGCACAAGTCAGTTTTTCGTTTCAAATTGCAGTTTATTTTTGTGCATGAAGGAGGGAGAAGTTGCAACTTGAAACAAGAAATTAAAATAAGTTGCGAGATAAGTTGCGCGTGAAGCGGGAATGCGAGAAATATCGCTCTGCAAGACGCAACAATGCCGCGCAACCATTTTCATAATTGTGATGCCCTGCGACTTATTTAGTCTCAAGTAGAAATAGTGGCACCATTTCACTAGTTGTCGTACGTGGTTGCAAAAATAATGTTTTAATAATAATAATGAGGAAGCCAACTAATTCAGCGAGAGAGTGATTTACAGAGGGGTCTTCTAGAGGGGTCTTGACATTCGGGTTGTCTTTGTCATACCAGTTATCTAGTTGTAGGGTCGAACAACGCTATATTTTATAGACATATTGGCTGAAGCATGATCAGGCAGGAAGTTGGTACAGTTCTTATTACAGCAATTATGAATCCATGCAAATACATAAACAATGGTAATTGAACTGAGTGGAGTGCAATTTGTTCTGAAATCATACGAGTATAATAAGCCACTTCACGCTGTCGTCCGCCATTTTGAATTGGGACAAACGCTGCAAAATGTATAGAAATCTGGATCACTTTAACTTGCCGTAACTTCGCTCGATTTTGTTGGATTTTCAAAATTTAAACTTCGATAATCAGCAGGCATGAATGTCAGTTGTCGGACTGAAAATAAGACCAATGTAGGTGTTTTAACTACCTTTTTCGAGTCAATCTTCTTTTCACGAATGGATCTTAAAATTTCGAGCTAATTTGCATATTCACGTGCCGAACGTTATATTTTGAAAACAAAGATCTTTTTTTCTCGATTTGTAGCCTTCCAATACCCATTAACGAAATCGAGCGGAGTTACGGCAAGTCAAAGTGATCCAGATTTCTATAAATTTTGCCACGTTTGTCCCAATTCAAAATGGCGGACTACAGCCTGAAGTGGCTTATTACAAAATTTGATATCATATACATATGCGAATTTGAGCCATATAAATATTACATTATTATTATTATTATTAAAATTGCACGATCGCGAATAACAGACATACACACAAGCAACAACAATAGCAACATACAAAAACATTTTAACTTTAACAATAGCATTATTAGTTACATGTATGACTACAAACATACGTTGACATGCTCCATCATGATTTTTACGTAGCGAGTCTCTGTTCTCTGGTTTGCATGCTTGTACGTTAAGGGCACAACTGTTAGGGTACGTTTTGCCATCGGTTCCACACACGGGTCGATACTCTCTGGTACACGCTTTAGGACACTTGCATGTTGCAGTTCCATTGACAGTAATACATACAGTGTCAGGGTAGGAACACAATGCCATCTCACAGGGGTCTGACTGGTCAATGATGGCTATGATAACAAATTACATCGCTAGCTAAGCTACTAGTAAGAGCAACAGTGCAAATTGAATGTGTGGGTGTCAGGGTAGGCACACAATGCCATCTCACAGGGGTCTGACTGGTCAATGATGGCTACGATAACAAATTACATCGCTAGCTAAGCTACTAGTAAGAGCAACAGTGCAAATTGAATGTGTGGGTGTCAGGGTAGGCACACAATGCCATCTCACAGGGGTCTGACTGGTCAATGATGGCTACGATAACAAATTACATCGCTATCTAAGCTACTAGTAAGAGCAACAGTGCAAATTGAATGTGTGGGTGTCAGGGTAGGCACACAATGCCATCTCACAGGGGTCTGACTGGTCAATGATGGCTACGATAACAAATTACATCGCTATCTAAGCTACTAGTAAGAGCAACTGTGCAAATTGAATGTGTGGGTGTCAGGGTAGGCACACAATGCCATCTCACAGAGGTCTGACTGGTCAATGATGGCTACGATAACAAATTACATCGCTATCTAAGCTACTAGTAAGAGCAACAGTGCAAATTGAATGTGTTAATGAGCTTGTACCACCAACGCGATATATAAAAACATAAATTGAAAGAGAATGTGGATTACAAAGTTTTGGTGCAATGAAGTTGTAAATTAAGATCTTTGTGCAATGGATGGAGTTTCTTGTAGTGATATAAATGGGAGGTAGAGAGTTGGTGTTGCACTGGATTTGCATTTATTGGGTCAGCGCTTATGATATTATTACAGCACACACATAAGCAACAACAATAGCATCATTAGTTACATGACTACAAACATACGTTGACATGCTCCATCATGCTTTTTACGTAGCGAGTCTCTGTTGTCTGGTTTGCATGCTTGTACGTTAAGGGCACAGCTGTTAGGGTACGTTTTGCCATCGGTTCCACACACGAGTCGAAGCTCTCTGGTACACGCTTTAGGACACTTGCATGTTGCAGTTCCATTGACAGTAACGCATACAGTGTCAGGGTAGGAACACAATGCCATCTCACAGGGATCTGACTGGTCAATGATGGCTACGATAACAAATTACATCGCTATCTAAGCTACTAGTAAGAGCAACTGTGCAAATTGAATGTGTGGGTGTCAGGGTAGGCACACAATGCCATCTGACAGGGGTCTGACTGGTCAACGATGGCTACGGTAACAAATTACATCGCTATCTAAGCTACTAGTAAGAGCAACTGTGCAAATTGAATGTGTGGGTGTCAGGGTAGGCACACAATGCCATCTGACAGGGGTCTGACTGGTCAATGATGGCTATGATAACAAATTACATCGCTATCTAAGCTACTAGTAAGAGCAACTGTGCAAATTGAATGTGTGGGTGTCAGGGTAGGCACACAATGCCATCTCACAGGGGTCTGACTGGTCAATGATGGCTATGATAACAAATTACATCGCTATCTAAGCTACTAGTAAGAGCAACAGTGCAAATTGAATGTGTTAATGAGCTTGTACCACCAACGCGATATATAAAAACATCAATTGAAAGAGAATGTGGATTACAAAGTTTTGGTGCAATGAAGTTGTAAATTAAGATCTTTGTGCAATGGATGGAGTTCTTGTAGTGCATTACCAGAAATTACGGACATCTGACGTCACGGTATTAGTTTTCAGTACGATCGACATTTCAAAATGGCCGCTCAAGAACACAAAGAAATGTATAGGACTTCAAACATAATTTGAAATTTTGACATTTATACAGCTTTGAATTTTAGGTGCCGACCTCCAGATGTAAAATATAGTCTTTATAACATATTCTGTGAACATTTTTGCATCGTTTAATTCATTCTACTGGCCGCAAAATGGATCCAAAACAACAACGAATATTGACAATACATGCCCCTTAATCGAGCAAAAAAAGTGTTACTAACCTGCATTACTTTCCGAGCTTTAAACTTTCGATGATTGCGCATGGATCCATCGGTGCCGACATCTCAAACATTGCCTCAACTCACAGTAAGTCTAAATCCGTCAAAATGATATGATTTCGATGATATAAAAGGCCGCAAACCTCAAGTAAAAAGCACTATTTCTCGGAGGCCTTGAGCAAACATCTGAGCTGTTGAATGTCCTGAAATCACCAAGAAATCACCCAAAATATAGCAATTTTCGCCGTTTGATTCGGCCATTTTACAAGAACTTAGTAGCCTGGTAGTTTTATGTGTGATACTGCTGTTCAAAGAAGGCGAAGGCTCCTAAAAGCGGGAAATTCAAACTCATAGTTCATGGATTGGGTTTCCTGTGTTCTTTTTAAAATTTCGAAGTGCCAAGAGTGAGTCGTTCGCACTCTGTGCCGAGCGTAAGCAAGCTCTTCAATATTAAATCTATGAACCACAACACAAACGCTTGGTATTTCTAAACAAACTTAGAGTAGTTTGGTTTTGATAAATTGGTTTATTTTGATATAAATTCGAGGAGAATTTTCGGACTGCCAGTAGACCGCTGGTCATAATATCGCGGGAGTAAAATGTCTCAAATTTCTGGTAATGGATATAAATGGGAGGTAGAGAGTTGGTGGTGCACTGGCTTTGCATTTATTGGGTCAGCGCTTATGATATTATTATAGCACACACATAAGCAACAACAATAGCATCATTAGTTACGTGACTACAAACATACGTTGACATGCTCCATCATGATTTTTACGTAGCGAGTCTCTGTTCTCTGGTTTGCATGCTTGTACGTTAAGGGCACAACTGTTAGGGTACGTTTTGCCATCGGTTCCACACACGAGTCGAAGCTCTCTGGTACACGCTTTAGGACACTTGCATGTTGCAGTTCCATTGACAGTAACACATACAGTGTCAGGGTAGGAACACAATGCCATCTCACAGGGATCTGACTGGTCAACGATGGCTACGATAACAAATTACATCGCTATCTAAGCTACTAGTAAGAGCAACAGTGCAAATTGAATGTGTGGGTGTCAGGGTAGGCACACAATGCCATCTCACAGGGGTCTGACTGGTCAACGATGGCTACGATAACAAATTACCTCGCTATCTAAGCTACTAGTAAGAGCAACAGTGCAAATTGAATGTGTGGGTGTCAGGGTAGGCACACAATGCCATCTCACAGGGGTCTGACTGGTCAATGATGGCTACGATAACAAATTACATCGCTATCTAAGCTACTAGTAAGAGCAACAGTGCAAATTGAATGTGTGGGTGTCAGGGTAGGCACACAATGCCATCTCACAGGGGTCTGACTGGTCAATGATGGCTACGATAACAAATTACATCGCTAGCTAAGCTACTAGTAAGAGCAACAGTGCAAATTGAATGTGTGGGTGTCAGGGTAGGCACACAATGCCATCTCACAGGGGTCTGACTGGTCAATGATGGCTATGATAACAAATTACATCGCTATCTAAGCTACTAGTAAGAGCAACTGTGCAAATTGAATGTGTGGGTGTCAGGGTAGGCACACAATGCCATCTCACAGGGGTCTGACTGGTCAATGATGGCTATGATAACAAATTACATCGCTATCTAAGCTACTAGTAAGAGCAACTGTGCAAATTGAATGTGTGGGTGTCAGGGTAGGCACACAATGCCATCTCACAGGGGTCTGACTGGTCAATGATGGCTATGATAACAAATTACATCGCTAGCTAAGCTACTAGTAAGAGCAACAGTGCAAATTGAATGTGTGGGTGTCAGGGTAGGCACACAATGCCATCTCACAGGGGTCTGACTGGTCAATGATGGCTATGATAACAAATTACATCGCTATCTAAGCTACTAGTAAGAGCAACAGTGCAAATTGAATGTGTTAATGAGCTTGTACCACCAACGCGATATATAAAAACATAAATTGAAAGAGAATGTGGATTACAAAGTTTTGGTGCAATGAAGTTGTAAATTAAGATCTTTGTGCAATGGATGGAGTTCTTGTAGTGCATTACCAGAAATTACGGACATCTGACGTCACGGTATTAGTTTTCAGTACGATCGACATTTCAAAATGGCCGCTCAAGAACACAAAGAAATGTATAGGACTTCAAACATAATTTGAAATTTTGACATTTATACAGCTTTGAATTTTAGGTGCCGACCTCCAGATGTAAAATATAGTCTTTATAACATATTCTGTGAACATTTTTGCATCGTTTAATTCATTCTACTGGCCGCAAAATGGATCCAAAACAACAACGAATATTGACAATACATGCCCCTTAATCGAGCAAAAAAAGTGTTACTAACCTGCATTACTTTCCGAGCTTTAAACTTTCGATGATTGCGCATGGATCCATCGGTGCCGACATCTCAAACATTGCCTCAACTCACAGTAAGTCTAAATCCGTCAAAATGATATGATTTCGATGATATAAAAGGCCGCAAACCTCAAGTGAAAAAGCACTATTTCTCGGAGGCCTTGAGCAAACATCTGAGCTGTTGAATGTCCTGAAATCACCAAGAAATCACCCAAAATATAGCAATTTTCGCCGTTTGATTCGGCCATTTTACAAGAACTTAGTAGCCTGGTAGTTTTATGTGTGATACTGCTGTTCAAAGAAGGCGAAGGCTCCTAAAAGCGGGAAATTCAAACTCATAGTTCATGGATTGGGTTTCCTGTGTTCTTTTTAAAATTTCGAAGTGCCAAGAGTGAGTCGTTCGCACTCTGTGCCGAGCGTAAGCAAGCTCTTCAATATTAAATCTATGAACCACAACACAAACGCTTGGTATTTCTAAACAAACTTAGAGTAGTTTGGTTTTGATAAATTGGTTTATTTTGATATAAATTCGAGGAGAATTTTCGGACTGCCAGTAGACCGCTGGTCATAATATCGCGGGAGTAAAATGTCTCAAATTTCTGGTAATGGATATAAATGGGAGGTAGAGAGTTGGTGGTGCACTGGCTTTGCATTTATTGGGTCAGCGCTTATGATATTATTATAGCACACACATAAGCAACAACAATAGCATCATTAGTTACGTGACTACAAACATACGTTGACATGCTCCATCATGATTTTTACGTAGCGAGTCTCTGTTCTCTGGTTTGCATGCTTGTACGTTAAGGGCACAACTGTTAGGGTACGTTTTGCCATCGGTTCCACACACGAGTCGAAGCTCTCTGGTACACGCTTTAGGACACTTGCATGTTGCAGTTCCATTGACAGTAACACATACAGTGTCAGGGTAGGAACACAATGCCATCTCACAGGGATCTGACTGGTCAATGATGGCTACGATAACAAATTACATCGCTATCTAAGCTACTAGTAAGAGCAACAGTGCAAATTGAATGTGTGGGTGTCAGGGTAGGCACACAATGCCATCTCACAGGGGTCTGACTGGTCAATGATGGCTACGATAACAAATTACATCGCTATCTAAGCTACTAGTAAGAGCAACAGTGCAAATTGAATGTGTGGGTGTCAGGGTAGGAACACAATGCCATCTCACAGGGGTCTGACTGGTCAATGATGGCTATGATAACAAATTACCTCGCTATCTAAGCTACTAGTAAGAGCAACAGTGCAAATTGAATGTGTGGGTGTCAGGGTAGGCACACAATGCCATCTCACAGGGGTCTGACTGGTCAATGATGGCTACGATAACAAATTATATCGCTATCTAAGCTACTAGTAAGAGCAACAGTGCAATGCGTTAATGAGCTTGTGTCACCACCTGTCACATGACTTTTTAGCTTTTGCACCACAAACACCAATGAGGACAATGACTTGCTCTGCAAGCGAGCCTACACCGGAGGATCAGACGGAGAGGAGCAAACTGGATCAGGCTTAGCGTTATCTCCAGGCCCAAACTCATACAGCTCCTTATAGAGAGTTCACGTATTGCGATGACACATGTAACTCTTCGTCCCATCCATCCACTTCGTTTTAAAATATAAGTCATGTAAGGGTAACCCAAGCTATTGAATTCCCAATTTTAATCTTCTTGAGAATCTAAAAAGGTAAATCTCAAATGCTATTCTAAATGATATCAATGTCATCAATGTAACAGCCTACGAAACCATGGATAGCTTCATGTCTGTTCAATGGCCCTATAGTACTTACGAGGGCAAGCTCCCTTATGTGCAAACTTCAGAACTCCTATCTTATCTGGCTTGCAAGCCTCGGCAGCCAGTTCGCAATCGTTGCCATAAGTTTTGCCATCATTGCCACATACGGGGGCGTACAAACTTGTGCAGAAGCGGGGACATTTACACACGGGCTTTCCTTTCTCAACGACGCAATTGGTGGTAGGGAAGGCACAGAGGGCCATGGCACATGGATTGTTCAGTTTTGCCGCTGTTACAGTAGAATAAAAAGAATGATAGTTTTATTGACAATATATAGTCTTACTTATGCAAGAACGGAATAAGTGACTTGTGATCAAAACCCAAATTCTCCTTTGAAATTCAAAGAATCTCAAAGAGAATTTAGATTTTGATCAGAGTAACCCTAACTGAAGGGGTCCCTGCAAGAACGGAGTAAGTGACTTGTGATCAAAACCCAAATTCTCCTTTGGAATTCAAAGAATCTCAAGGAGAATTTATGTTTTACGATCGAGGTACTTTATAATTATGTTTGCACTTACGATTGGGACATGGGCCATCATGCTTTTTACGTAGTGAGTCTCTGTTCTCTGGTTTGCATGCTTGTACGTTAAGGACACAGCTGGTAGGGTACGTTTTGCCATCGGTTCCACACACGGGTCGATACTCTCTGGTACACGCTTTAGGACACTTGCATGTTGCAGTACCATTGACAGTAACGCAT
This sequence comes from Actinostola sp. cb2023, assembly GCA_033675265.1. Classification (NCBI taxonomy): domain Eukaryota; kingdom Metazoa; phylum Cnidaria; class Anthozoa; order Actiniaria; family Actinostolidae; genus Actinostola; species Actinostola sp. cb2023. Next base: position 768,857 of record JAUJYZ010000724.1, read on the forward strand.
ACAGTATCAGGGTAGGAACACAAGGATATCTCACATGGATCTGATGGTTCCCCGTCAACTGGTTGATCAAAAGCAAAAATGAAATTAGCGTTTCGAATTTTCTTTTCTTTTCCATTAACACAGGATCAACCTAGCCTGATTTTCAGACGGTGCGTGGTCCTCCACTCTCGCTTTCTCCCCCACGGACCGTCAGAAAATCAGGCTAAGGATCAACCATGCATGCATGCATTTACAAGTTGCAAAGGATGCATACATGTACAGGCGCCTTGGTGCTTGAGTGTTAGTTTGTCGGTATTCTCTGGTTTGCAAGCTTCAACTTCCAGCAGACACATGTTGTCATAAGTATCGCCATCAGAGCCGCAGACTGGCACTAGTTCCCTAGTGCAGGCTTTAGGACACACGCACGTGGCTTTGTTGTGGACTACAACACAACGGGTTTGTGGGTAGTTATCGCTACACGATTCTCTCTTGCAAGGGTCACGTGATGAGACGACTAACGGCTTTACACCTACAATGATGAAAACGCACTCTGAAACTCATGAATAATTCACGAGGACAAAACAAAGGAATTCGAAATCACTACCGTGAAGGAGATTTGAAAATGGGATCTTTAATTTGAAATCAGCATACAATTTGGTGAACTTTAACTTTGCATTTCTTCAAGAATTACTAATGGTTCGAGAAGCTAGATCAAATAATACTCGAAAGAATCAGTCTTCCTCTGATATCCAAACACCTCGAAAAACATGTCACTAATTCAGCCAATCAAAACACTCGAACCCAGTGTTCCAACAATTGCCACAGACGTAACCAGCAACTTTAAATGCATGCGCTCGATCAAGTTTAAAGCACCTTTTTTCATTTTCATTTTCATTTTTATTTTTATTTTTTCATTTTTTCATTTTCATTTTTTTCATTTTTTCATTTTTATTTTTCATGTTTCTTTTTCAGTTTTTTTTTTTCAGTTTTTTTTTTTCAGGTTTAAAGCATTGGTATACTTGACTTACTAGAGCATCTTCCTTTGCTAACAACCTTCAATAATCGATTGGTTTTGCATCCCTTGACCTCCATCGACCGACGGTTCGGGTATGTCACGCCATCTGAGCCACACACAGGGTTGAAGTTGGCTGTGACCGCCATTGGACACACACATATTGCTGTATTGTTGACGTCTTTGCAGGTGTGCAGTGGGTGGCCACACAGTGAGATGGAACAGGGAGAGACAACTGGAACAAATGCAAAACAATATAAGTGAATAAATTATTATTAATTATTATTATTATTATTATTATTATTAGATCAGGCCATATAACACGGAAAACCGTTTTATATTTCTTCATTCTATTTCTATTTATTACTCGGTAAAGCTGTGGCATATAAACCGAGGCGGTACTTTTTTTTATAGTTTTATTCAATTATTTTGTAAATTTTACAATGAGTTGTTACAAACATGCATATCAATATAGTTACAACATTGAGATAATATACAAATCGAGGCGGTACTTATATCTGGACACAAGGTGAATTTCACTTCAGTTCTTTTTCCAGTTTTAATTTTGAAGCAAAACTTCTTGCAGGAATTTTATTTTTGGGACAATTTTTCTTTGCAGGAATTGTCACCCCCTCTCCCCTCTCTTCTCTCTTCTCCCATTTCTAATGGTCCACCCCTTAGTCATCCATGACTCATACTTGCGGATACTCCGACTTTTCACTTTCTGGCCCCTAACCTCGTCTTTGCGCGCGAAATCTTTAAAAAAATATAGGTTGAAACTATGTAAAGGACAATTACGTAACACGTACCTTGATCGTCTGGACAACGTCCATTGCTTGCTATTTTAATATTTTGACTCTTACGACATCCCACAGCGGCTAAAGTACAGTTATTATCGTACGTTTTACCATCTGTACCACAAACAGGGGCGTATAACGCGACGCAACCTATCGGGGGACACTTGCATGTGACCATCTTACCAAGGCTCATACATTTCTGTAGTGGATGGACACAGGTTGTCGATTCGCAAGGATCTTTGTACGCTGAAGTGTAAAAGGATAACAAGATTTTAAGACAGATCGCATACTGTGAACAGTATATTAGTTTCTATATCAGTGGAACAAACGCGCGCCCTTCAAACCTTGGAAATTCTTTGGAAATTCTTTGGAAATTCTTTGGAAATTCTTTGGAAATTCTTTGGAAATTCTTTGGAAATTCTTTGGAAATTCTTTGGAAATTCTTTGGAAATTCTTTGGAAATTCTTTGGAAATTCTTTGGAAATTCCCTTTGGAAATTCTTTGGAAATTCTTTGGAAATTCTTTGGAAATTCTTTGGAAATTCTTTGGAAATTCTTTGGAAATTCTTTGGAAATTCTTTGGAAATTCTTTGGAAATTCTTTGGAAATTCTTTGGAAATTCTTTGGAAATTCTTTGGAAATTCTTTGGAAAATCTTTGGAAATTCTTTGGAAATTCTTTGGAAATTCTTTGGAAATTCTTTGGAAATTCTTTGGAAATTCTTTGGAAATTCTTTGGAAATTCCTTGGAAATTCTTTGGAAATTCTTTGGAAATTCTTTGGAAATTCTTTGGAAATTCTTTGGAAATTCTTTGGAAATTCTTTGGAAATTCTTTGGAAATTCATCGGATATTCATTGGAAATACTTTGGAAATTCTTAATTTGGAAATTCGTTGGAAATTCGTTGGAAATTCATTGGAAATTCATTGGAAATTCTTAATTTGGAAATTCGTTGGAAATTCGTTTTTCCAAGATTTGAACAACGCTTGCGCTTTGAATTTCCAACGAATTTGAAGAGCATACGTTTTTTCATGTGTCATTTTTTTCTTTGGGTCCTTATACATGTAATAGTGGATATTAACTTATGTATTTAAGTTAGGTTTAGGTTAAAAAAAAGAGCCTTATCAAAGTCTCAGATCCAAATCCAAGCTTGGTGACACATACCGATCTACTGTCCCCCTTAGTTTTGACCGCATCCACTATACCAGGATTGAATTGAATAATGTTTAGTTAATCTATACTTACGGGAGCACATATTTCCTGACATGCGCATTCCTTCCTTGCAAAGACAACGCGTCGATCCACTGGGAAAGCCAACACACTGTTTATGTTTGCCACATTTTGGATCACATTTTTGGTTAGCTGCAATGTAATAAGTTGTTCAGCTTAAGCTGCAATATGTATTCCACCCTCGTGAAATAAAGTGTATTATTATTATTATTATTGTTATTATTATTATAAACAACATGATGATGTGATTTTTGAAAAAAAAAGTAGGGATTTTTTGAAAAAAAAAGTCGGGTGAAAAAAAAGTCGGGATTTTTGAAAAAAAAAGTCGGGATTTTTGAAAAAAAGTCGGGATTTTGCAGCCTAGTTCCAGGCTTTCTCCGACGAGGGAGGTTCTGATGACGTCACCGGAAAGCCCCCTCGGGAAAGCCTAGTGAATAATGCCAGATCCGAGATTTTATATGTAATTTATAAAACGAGAGGCCGTGGAGGTGAGGCCTTTGCCTTTCGTAGAGTCGATCGTGAGGAATTTCGACCTTTATCTACAAAATAATCAAGGTAACTTTCACCGAATATTGATGCTGAAGCGAGCCTTCATTGACCTCACTACAAACAGGGTCAGGAGCTCATATTCGCTTGTGTACTTGTGAACATCTGAATAAACTTGTTTTAAACTGAACTGGTCGATTTCCTACCTGAAGGAGTGTATATCTCCAGACAGTGCAATACTAGAATAGGATCACAGCGAATATTAGCCTGAATAACCCGGGGAATAACAAAGGAATCACTGCTGTCCTCATTTTAAAACGATGCATTGTTGAATCAGTTATGCGTTACAAAAGTAGAACATATATGAATATATGAATGATTTGAAAGATGGAATACCTTATTATACTAAACAACTGAGAATTATTCACCCAATGCGAAAAGATTTCAAAGCGAGATGACATGTTACGTATCCTCCTGCTGGACTTGTGACCGGCTCTTTTAGCCCGCTTTTAGCCGTTTGATTTCTTGTTAAAACCGAAGAAATGTCTGGTTCTTGCCCCGTGTTGGGCAATATCTATATTCATTGTTTCAAAATACCGTTGGATCAGTAAAATCGGGTAAATACGAAATTTATTATCGCTTTTTTAAATCAGGGTAGTTTTTAGCCAAATCAGGGTAGTATTTGGCATTATTCACTAGGCGTTCTCTCGCGCTGACGCGCTCGTACTCAGTCTCGCGCTTCGCGCTCGGTTAGGAGAGATAACGCCTGGGACTAGGCTGGGGATTTTGATAAAAAAGATAAAAATTAATGGGTGGCCCTTCCAGGGCTCCGTAGATTAACGGTCATCAGGGCCGTACATAACCCAGTACTTTTTGGTATCTTTTTCGCCTTGCTAGGGGGGCAACTGCCCCACTGCCTCGGTGAGATTCCTAAGGTTGTGATGTTTGCCAATGTAATCGTCACTAAAAACTACAGAGCCTGAAGTACCTTGAACGTTAATACAATCCTTTTGACAGCCATTAAAGCAACACTTGGCGTTGCCACTGCAGTCGCGGTCATTGTCACACATGCTGCCTCGTCTGTTACACAGTCCATTCAAGCCAGTCCATGGCGAAGGGCACGTGCCAGACTTGGGAGTCTTCTCGCCTATTGATATATTGATATTGATATCGATTGGTCAATAAATGGATTTCTCTTGGGTTTTCTTTCAGCAGCAATTTTGCAGACATTGTTAACAACATATCATCATCATCAACAACAACAACAGCAACCACGGCAACAACAACAGCAGCAACAACAACGGCAACACATTAACAACAGCAGCAACAACAGTAACAGCAACAGCATGCAACAGCATATTTATATGTAAATATTCAATGACTGTGTAACGCCTGCCTGACCACAACCAATAATCCTCAACAGTGAGGGGTAGATTATATATTGGTAAAAAGTAAAAAGCAACAACAACAACAACAACAGCAACAACAACGGTAACAACAACAACAACAACAACAGCAATAATAACAACAACGACAACAGCAACAACAGTAACAACAACAACAACAACAACAACAACAACAACAACAACAACAACAACAACAACAACAACAACAACAACAACAACAACATTGCCATAACTAGTCTGGCTTTTATATCGTTCTTCATTCTCGAAGCGGCGGCTGAAATTCAGGCTAAGCCGCGCCATCACCATCACATCACCGCCATCACCACCGCGTAACCGGCTATTTCGATCCATGGTCGGTTCGATCCATTTTTACGCAAGGTGTCCATTGTTGTAGCAACGGAAGAACGTAAATGAAAAACATCATTTTACAATAACAGAGCTGCGTAATCTAGCAATTTGATTTGCTCTCAGCCGATGTCAATAAGATCTTATCTTATCTTATCTTATCAATAAGATCTTATCTTATCTTTAGTTATCAATAAGATCGAGTACAGACGGAGCCTGCGCGCGCTCGAAACAGTTTTTCTTTCAAACTTTTTCCTTGTTTTTGGATGTTTTTTTATTACTTTGTTATTGTAAAAAACAAATTGCCGATGGTTTTTGCAATTTGTTAAATATAACATTCTTCTAATCATACTTACATTTCCCCCTCTGTTCGATCTTCAGTACCATATTCTTAGCACATCCAGCGTTTTCCATAGACATGGTGTTGGGATAAGTCTTGCCGTCTGACGCACACACCGGTGCGTATTGCAAGGTCATGAACATACGGCACTTACAGACAGCAGTGTTGTTGATGTTGTGGCATGTTTGTTGTGGGTGACTGCAGTGTGTCGTAGCACATGGGTCTGGATCGTCACCTAAAAAAAATAACGAATAAGGAAAAATGAATTACAGCTTATTATATTATAACCGCGACCTTCAAAACAGCTTCAAAATAGTCGGACGTCAATCAAACAACATAGGCGTGTCTTGACTTTAACCAATCATAGCAAAACTAGTTTGGTTGATGGCTGTGTAGGCTGGAGTTTAATTTGTCTGAAAGCATTGTAGTTTTCAGCGGTCACACTTCAACGACAATGGTTGTATTATTTCCTAAAAATGCTTATTCCCCAACATCTTCCGAGAGTCCATTATTTTTCAGTAAGCGCGCATTCGTTTATTACGGCACGAGGGGTTGGAAATACTGTGTGTGCGTGGGGAAAGAGTCGGGTGAGTTACGGCACGTATACCGTGTCGTATTGAAAGAGGTTGATTGGATGAGATGCATCTGCACGTTTTTTGATTGGTTCAGAAAGGAAGCCATTCGAGTGTCACGGTACCGTAGGTTTCCCACTCGTACGAAAACGACTCTATCTTGGCAAGTGTTGTTAAGTAAACGCCTCCAAAGTGTACTTACACGTTCCGTACTTTACAACATCCAATATCATATTCTTTTCACATCCAGCGTTTTCCATTGACATGGTGTTACCATAAGTCTTGCCGTCTGACGCACACACCGGTGCGTAAACCAAAGACATTATTATGCGACATTTACACACGGCAGTATTGTTGATGTTCTGACACGATTGCTGTGGGTGACTGCACACGGACACAGCGCATGGGTCGGGATCTTCATCTATGATAGAAGTAATATTGGACATACACGTCACCATGGTAAACTAAACATGTTTCGTGAATTAGCAATTAAACACAAATCAATTTAATGAAGAATTACTGTCGTACGGTTGATTCTCTCTAAGCCGAACGCCCTCTATATCGGGGACCGCGAAGACTTGGCCAAATTGTTTTAGCCAAAAATGTTTGTCACAATAATTGTCTGATATATTCTAGTCTATTAGTGTATCCAAGGTGTTAGTAGTCGAGGGCTGTTTAGACTGGATTTATAATCCTTATTAATCTACTTCTATTTTACGGTATCTTATAATAATACACTACCTTTTGCATTTGTCCCATATATATGATATAACGCGCGCTCTGATTGGCCAAAGGATGCGTATGCCGCGTGCTTTATATGAGAGCACAACGCGCGCGCAGATATTCAAACATTTTGTAACGAACAAAACTGAAAACTTGCCTTAAAATCAAAATATTGTATTTTATAAAAGAAATAGAAAACTTGTCCGCAGTGCTATGTGCAGTTATAGAGCACTTGGGGACTGATCAGAACACTCGAGAAGTGTTGAGAAGCACTCTACTACGCATCGTGCTTCTCCTAACACTTCTCCTATGTTCTGTTCGGTCCCCGCGTGCTCTCTAATAGGGAGTTTAAGATTTGCAAAAACTACGACGGCGACGTCAACCGGAAGTGTCAATAACTTCTGTTCGGGGTTTCGTACATTAGAGATTTAGTCCAAGCCTAAGCCTGTGAGGTTACTTCATCCACAAGGAATACCAACTATGAAGGTATGAAACTCAGAACAGAAGTTATTGACACTTCCGGTTGACGTCGCCGTCGTAGGTTTTGCACATAGCACGTGCGCGTTTTACATTTCTTCAAAAAGAATATGAATGAATGCCCTGCGTACTAGTAGCATACCTTTGCATTTGCCCTCGTGTGCTACGGTGATGTTCATATTCCTGTTACAAGCATACGACTCCATCATGCAAACATTATGATGAGTCTTTTTGTCAGTACCACAGACTGGCGTATAGTCATTGAAACAGTCAATCATAGGGCATTCACATTGTGCCTTGTGATCCCTTATCATGCACATTTGAACAGGATGACTACAGCGTATTCCATCGCATGATTCAATGTCTGGATTGAATGGAAAAGAGCAGTACTATTAATGGGGGGGTCCAGGATATTTCCAAGGGGTTGGAAAACAAGATCTTGGGTTAGCCCATAACAGAAGGCTTTTTTGCAAGGATATAGATTAATTAATAGGTTCCGAGTGGTTGTTTATGGGGTTCGATCGAGGTTTGCACGACACTCGCTAGATACACCACAGCTGTCAGTTAAACACGAATTTCCAGTATAAAAGGACACTGTCCAGGGGTACAACAACACATTTGTTTAAACACGAAGTTCTGGTACAAAAGGACGCTGCCCAGGGGTACAACAATACATTATATAAAATAGCTATGATATCACGCGCGCTCTGATTGGCCAAAGGATGCGTATTCCGCGTGCTTTATAATTATGAGAGCACACAGCACGCGCGCGCAGACATTCCACATTTTTGTAACGAATAAAATTGAAAACTTGACTTAAATTCATAATTGTATTTTATAAAAGAAATAGAAAACTTGTCCGCTGTGCTATGTGCAGATTTATAGCACTTGGGGACTGATCAGAACACTAGATCCTAACACTTCTCTCGTGTTCTGATCAATCCCCGCGTGCTATAAATCTGCACATAGCACGCGCGTCTCGTCTTCTATTTCTTCATGTTTAAACACAAAGTTCTGGTATAAAAGGACGCTGCCCAGGGGTACAACAATACATTTGTTTAATCAATCTTTGCTAATCGCATATTCATATACATATTAGTGATACACGTTCCATTTTTTAATAACCCAGCCCTGTAGCCCTGTGCTTACTGCATCGACCTACCTATGCATTTCCCAGGATGTGCGACCCTGATATCGAAACTGTTCTTGCAGGCGTGATTATCCAAGAAGCACGAATTCTGGTAGGTTTTACCATCTGTACCGCAGACACGATCGTCCTTGTCACTACACTTAATCATGGGACATTCACAGACGGCTTTGTTGTTGATTACCAAACACTTTTGCCTTACGTGACTACAGACGAGGCTGTCACAGGGCGAGGCCTCTGTAATACAAACATTATATTAATTTATTAATTACTCGTGCCCAGGCCGAAGGCCGCACGAGTTATAAAATCCAACGCGTATTTTAATTTTTTTCAATGTCAGAAAATCGCAAAGTTGTGCAATTTCCGGTCACATGCTATCGAGACGCCATTTTGTATTTTAGACATAGCGACGGCTTCGGCGATTCATGTGGAGTTTCACGAGCGAAATCTTGCACTTTTTACTCGTCGGAGTGTTAAGTTGAGTGTTATAGACGAGAAGATCTACAAATTTGAGATCGCCACCCCTTCGATCGTGTCTTACGAAGTCGAAGAAGATGGCTATTTTGGACTCGCCACACGAACTGAGCCGGACCAGGAATGCCATGAGCTTCGCTCGATATTTATTTAAAACTGTCAACAGGCCGATATTCGCGAACTGAAACAGAGACACATGGAAGCCTTGAAAGCCTTTATCAGTTATACGAACTTGAAGTTACACTGAAGCATTACAAACCTGGCATGGAGGCTGGATATAAGACTTAACTGTTCCGATCCAGAACGGCAAAAGAGACTGACGAACTGACAATCAGTCAAGATTATATATGGTGAATATACAGTATGCTATTTGCTGCGAAGCCGTAAGGCGGAGCAGCAGACTATTCTTGACGGGTTCCCTGTGTCTGATATGGTCGAGTGGGTACTGGGCACGTTATTAACCGTGAAATACTTCGATCTGTGGATTTCATTCGTGAGCGATGATTTTGTGACTGTAGTACTTTTGGTCAGTGGCAGTCCTCGTCGAGTCTCATGTTGCTTGGAATATCAAGCTTGCCAAACGAAGGCTTAGCTGGCTTCGATTCATTCAAAACGGCGATCTTCCAAGTCTTTGGTTTACGCAGTTGGAAGCTTGCCATTTTGAATGAATCGACGCCGGGTAAGCGCTTGTTTTCTCAGTACAGTTTGATCATATGACAAAGTCAACTTTATATTGCTGAAAGCATTCATGTCATTCGTCAAGGTCAAGAACGATGTAGTGTTTTTAAAAATATGTCCAGTTCTACAGTCGATCATATGATTGAAAGAAGGAGACAGGATGTACTTGGATGTCCCTAAAAGACAAATCATCCGAGATACAGCCATGCTATCGCTGACTGCCAGTGATCGAGTTCACTGACATATTGTGGCAGCGTACGGGAACAAATCAGTCACGCAAACAAACCAAATCAGGAACCACACGTTGAATTCAATAGTCGATACATCGCAGCATTTCACTTTCTATTAGAAACGACTAGTTATATATATATACTTGAAGATGAATTGGACTTGAATTCCTTGCATTATTGCATTTGTGTATCGATTGCCATTTTCATTATTTATAAGCTTACTATATTTAAGCTTATTGCCGTGCTGCGACTTTGAGCTGTTCAGGCGAAAACAACCGTGCCCGAAACCCACTATTAAAATACGCCTCAAACCATCAAATAACTCTCAATCTTTATTTCTAGCAAGTATTTGAAGAACAAGGTAGAAAAGGGAAGCTTTCAAGCAAAAATCAAACTCGTATACAAACTTCGAAATCCACACTTCCACAGGGATCCCAATTCTTGAAGCGCATTCCCAACAGGGCACGAGTGTACATTGCCCACAGCAATGTCTAGTTATTTATGTTTTAGGACCCCATTGGAAACCATTAATGTTTAATGAATATCTAGAATTCTTATAGATTTAATTCGATATTTTCATATAATTTGTTATTTATTTTTTTGTAACGTGGGGCGTATCTTGGGATGGGTTACTTATTTTACGGGGTTGGGTTGGGTGATTTACCTTGTAGGGGACCCAGTGTTCTATTCTTAGTTTGCAATCAATCCCTTGAGAATCAAGAGATAAAGACACGGCGGCCATGTTGGTTGAACAAACAATAGACACTAATGAGCAATCTTTTGTTGAAGTTCAACCAAGATGGCCGCCGTGACGTGTATTGCAAACCAGCAATTGTAAATTACCTGCCTTTTGGCAAATCATTAAAAAAAAAAAAAATAAAAAAAAAAAAAAAAAAAAAAAAATTAAAAATACATAAATAAAGGGCTTTCCTAATAAAACATTAGTAATCATCATCATCGACTCTCATGAACTCATGATTCTCGTGCATTTTAATCAGTAATTTTAAATCATTCAAAAACTATAGTTTTTCTTTGTGTTGTTGGGATGACGTTGTTGTTTTCTTTTCGAGTGAATGGGAATTTATGTCTCTGATATCTTGAACTAATTACGTACGTTTTCGAGTTTTATTTGATATAAAATATTTCTTACACAATTCTTGGTGTATAACCACATGACCGAAAATCCCTTGAGAAATAAATAACAAAGACGCAGCCGCCATGTTGGATGAACCAACAAGAGAAGCTAATGAGGAATGCTTTGTATATGGAAACCAATATGGCGGTTTTGGGAACCAATATGGCGGCTATGACGTAACGTGTACTCCAAGAATTGTCTAGCTTATATCACATGGGTATCAAAACAATAAATGCCCGCAAAGCATGCCGGTATACAAAAAATCCTTTAACAGCATTATGTAAAAATCATCTGAAAGACGTTCAACAGTAATAATTGGAGAGCTTACAGTATCGGATCCAGGACGACGCATGCGCACGAGAGGCTTATTTGATGTAAAATATTCATGATTGAGAAAGTGTATTGCATAACCATGTATAGCACCTTTCGTTTCATGCGAGATTGTCAGTAATGCCGAAAATAATTACTCGGCAGGCTGCCTGTGGCACGCCGATTTGAAAAATGGACTTTCTTTTTCTTATTCTCTACTTTCTCATAGCACATAATGCTTTGCGCGGTAATACAAAAGAAAATGGTGTTGCATAATTACATGGTTGACAGAAAGCTCCGATTTTCTTTTGTATTACCCCCCAAGGCGCAAAGCATTAAGTGCTATGAGAAAGTAGAGAATGGCCACAAATCGCCAACTGGGTACCAAGGCGCATGGGCTCTGTGCCGCTGAGGAAACCGAAGGCTCATTGCTGAAGCCCGCCAAGCGAACGCTTATAGAGCGTCTTATTAACAACAAACAAACAAAAAGAAAACATCAACAACAACAACAACAACATCAACAACAAAAAAAAAAAAAAAAAAAGAAAAAAAAAAAAAAAAAAAACAACAACAACAACAACAACAACAACAACAATAACAACAACAACAACAACAACAACAACAAACTTACGTTTTGGACATTTTCTTCTTGATACCACTCTCATAGCATTTTTGTCTGTGCAAGCGCTCACTCTCATCTGACATTCGTTATCATACGTTTTACCATCAGAAGCACACACAGGATCGTATAGTAGGGGGCAGACTAATGGACATTCACAGGATGTACTGCCATCTGGGCTTGCCTTGCAGATAGCGTAGAAACCACACTTTACACTATCGCAGGGATTAACGCCTATCAAATGCAAATAAACATAAATGCAAGAATAGGAGTACAAAATATATTTTTAATTAATGAATATTTTTTATTTGTTAATTTTTTTTTCATACAAATAAAAAAAATACAATTTTTTCTTATATGTTTTTTTTATGGGGGTGGGGAGGGGAGTTTTGGGAAAATAACTCCCCTCCCCACCCCCTAAAAATCCAAATATTCCACATCCCACCAATGTCCTTCCCTTCTTATTAACATATTTTATCAGTATCCTATATGTCCCCTCCACTCTAACTCCCCATATGTCCCGTATTATTAGTCGTGTCTAACTTACTAGGCGGCGTACAGTCGGGTCTTCCACGTATTCTTGTGTCGTCAAGTTCATCACCATTATCATCAACACACCAGCATTGACCAACAGAACCATGGCATTGCATGCTTTCGTATTTACCACCATCTTCACAGCTTGGCAAGTATCGTCCCATTGGTGGATTATCTAACGCGTCTCGGTAGTCTATCTGGCAGTTGGTCAGTGCTGAAGGATAAAATTATGTAAGAAAGTCATTTTCGTATGAGTGGGAAGTTTAGCTACGGTCCGTGTCGTGCCCTATCCAAGCATTCTGATTGGTTGAGCAATGATTTTTGCGCGCTGTGATTGGTTGAATAGATGTCTTCGATTCCGTATAACTCAGTGCAGCAGGTTTCCCACTCGTATGAAAACGACTCATTCTGACTACACTGACAATAACTTTCGCTAATTTGTTTTATTAGGAATCTTTCGCCAGCCAGGAACGTTGTGATACAAACGTAACCTTACAATGATAATATATAATAATTATCTACGCCTATTCAAGCCGCGCGCACTGGTTGATGTCAAACTGCCAGACACGAAAAACCGCTAAAACACGGAAAAAAACACCCTGGAGTTGTGGCCAAAAAACCGTGGACAGTGCAGAAACGTATACCTCGACCTAGTACAGAATTCCAGAGCAACCAGTAACACTCTTCGAGGGTTAGAGAGCTTCCTAAGCATATATGCAATAATACTAATTATCATGAATCAATAAATAATGACCGAACGACAGCAACAAAAAACGAAAAAACGAAACAAGCTCGTGATGATATGCCTGACTGCATGCGCATGGCCTAGAGTGAATACTCCTCTCCCATACGCCCTAACATATACCCATTACCCATGAGCCCCTGCTCATGCCCAGGCCCTTTGACCCGTGTCGGCAGAATATCAATTTCTGACTATATAGCTCCTCCGTCGCTATACCGTCAGAAATTACATTATTCTTGTCCTTACCGTCATCAGTACAATTCCTTTTGGCTCCCTCACGAGTGTTGATGCGAGTACTAACAATCTCCTGACCGTTGTTGATATTTACACACCAGCATTCTCCAACTGAATAATGACATTGTAAGTCTGTAAAGTCGCCATCCGATGTGCAAGATGGTATGAATGTACCAGGAGGGGGCATATTGTTTGATCCTAATGCTGCTTTCCTATTCGTCTGGCAAGGAGTCAGTATAGGCACTATTACTGCAATTATAGAACAGACAAGAGCGGTGATATGCTGAATATTGTACAAATTAAATTTTTATTAATTTGATATAACAAATGCATAGTGTGATTCCAATAAACCTGGGCATTACTAACTACACCAATACACACTATTAGACACTCACTCTCTTGTTTTCTTTTGTTTCTTTGCATCTAATAAACGAACACTGACAGCTAATTAGTAGTGCCCAGGTTTAGACGGTGATTCCAATAAACCTGGGCATTACTAACTACACCAATACACACTATTAGACACTCGCTCTTTTGTTTTCTTTTGTTTATTTGCATCTAATAAACGAACACTGACAGCTAATTAGTAGTGCCCAGGTTTAGAGTGATTCCAATAAACCTGGGCATTACTAACTACACCATTACACGCTATTAGACACTCACTCTTGTTTTCTTTTGTTTCTTGGCATCTAATGAACACTGACAGCTAATTAGTAGTGCCCAGGTTTAGAGTGATTCCAATAAACCTGGGCATTACTAACTACACCAATACACACTATTAGACACTCACTCTCTTGTTTTGTTCCTTTGCATCTAATAAACACTGACAGCTAATTAGTAGTGCCCAGGTTTAGAGTGATTCCAATAAACCTGGGCATTACTAACTACACCAATACACACTATTAGACACTCACTCTCTTGTTTTCTTTTGTTTCTTTGCATCTAATAAACGAACACTGACAGCTAATTAGTAGTGCCCAGGTTTAGACGGTGATTCCAATAAACCTGGGCATTACTAACTACACCAATACACACTATTAGACAATCACTCTCTGTTTTCTTTTGTTTATTTGCATCTAATAAACGAACACTGACAGCTAATTAGTAGTGCCCAGGTTTAGACGGTGATTCCAATAAACCTGGGCATTACTAACTACACCAATACACACTATTAGACACTCACTCTTTTGTTTTCTTTTGTTTATTTGCATCTAATAAACGAACACTGACAGCTAATTAGTAGTGCCCAGGTTTAGAGTGATTCCAATAAACCTGGGCATTACTAACTACACCAATACACACTATTAGACACTCACTCTCTTGTTTTGTTCCTTTGCATCTAATAAACACTGACAGCTAATTAGTAGTGCCCAGGTTTATTGGAATCACTCTATATACAATATTTAACTTTTTTTGTACAGTTTAAATATTTGACTGTTTTTGTAATGATATGCTGAAGATGATCACCTGCTTGCATTCGTAAATTATAAAAGACGTGATGGTCTAGCTAGTGAACTGATCGATAGCCTGAGATCAAATCCTGGCCTGTTCCCAATAACAAAGCATATCTCATTATCTTCTCTTGTTTTTACCACCAACAGTGACCGCTGTGTCTTAATCTACAGGAATGTATTGCAACCCACCTATCTCCAAATTGTCTTATATTATTGTATCAGTATTAGTCTTATTAGTCTTATTATTATTATTATTATTACTACATACATCCATGCATTTTATTGGACACTCCCCCTGGCCATAGGGCTTTTCTGGCCAATTTACAAATAGTTTTAACTATTTGCTTTTTTATGGGATGAATTGCCCTTAGTACTTTTCCTTGATAAATTCCATTGGACTCGTGCTGTAGAACGGCCCGTGTACATTAACGTTAACGGCCCGAGTTAAAATTAAGTTAATCAATATCATCAGTTGCCGTTAGAACTTTTCCTTGATAAATTCCATTGGACTCGTGCTCTAGAACGGCCCGTGTACATTAACGGCCCGAGTTAAAATAAAGTTAATCAATATCATCAGTTGCCGTTAGAACTTTTCCTTGATAAATTCCATTGGACTCGTGCTCTAGAACGGCCCGTGTACATTAACGGCCCGAGTTAAAATAAAGTTAATCAATATCATCAGTTGCCGTTAGAACTTTTCCTTGATAAATTCCTGGAACTTCCATTGAACTCGTGCTGTAGAACGGCCCGTGTACATTAACGGCCAGAGTTAAAATAAAGTCAATCAATATCATCAGTTGCCGTTATAACTTTTCCTTGATAAATTCCTGGAACTTCCATTGGACTCGTGCTCTAGAACGGCCCGTGTACATGCAACATAATCAATGTTCAACGTTAAGACGTTTTCATACCTGGAGGAACCATTGATGGTACAGCATCTATGCAATCTCTCTGACATCCATTGAAACAACACTTTTCATTATCACCTCTGCAATTTGCATCGATCGTACATCGGTCTCCCATTCTATTACAGATACCATCACGACCCTTGGTAGGTTGAGGACATGAACCATTGACCCCTGCTACAAATCCAGGAATGACTAATAAAATGAAAATGAAAAATAAAATGAGAAAATGAGATCTTCAAGCAAACAGCTCAAGAGGGTTTTCTCTTTCAAATCACGGGAAATGCCGCTAAAAAATAGCATCGCCATTAGTTTGTCAACACCATTTACAGCACATTACCACAGAAGTATAATGGACCGTTTCTAAATAAAATCATAGTTAATATATTTATTACATATTAAGCATTAAAAAAAAAAAAAAAGTTAATAGAAAGGAATGGTTTTGAAACCCAGCAAACTTCATTGTTCAACGTTTTTGTTCGTTTATTTTTTTCCAACCACTTCTATCACAATGTCGGAAACCAAGTCCATCTTTTTTAAGTGGACAAATGCCAGCGATATGTTGTTCCATGATGGTAGTAGTAATCATAGTAATTCCAACAATGTATCACAATATATAGCTAATTGCATAATCGTTGTCGGGTTGAAAATCATAAATCATAGAAGCTGAGACCGCAAGGGTGGATGGGAAATTAGTTCATGAGCCACATTACATGCAGATATATTCAATGTTCTCGTAGTTTTGAAGGTATATGAGCTATTTAACTAAGATCCTACAAGTCTGGATAAAAAGGTCGATGATTTGACGGTGTTATTTGAGAGTTTTAATTTCTCAGAATTCCTTTTGGTCATAGCTTTCATGATTTTCAACCCGACAACGATTATGCAATTAGCTGTATATCGAATGCAATAATGGCGTCCAATTGATATTGCGCATGCCATTGCTATGGTGACTAACCTCGTGTTCATGTGGAAACACAAAAGCATTTTCACCTGTATGAGAGGCTAGTCAGTTCAGAACAATGGCAATTGAAATTGGACGCCATTATTTCAGCATTCGGTTCATATATCGATTACTTTTTTGAAAAAAATAATTGGGATCGGAGGGTTGATTAATTAAGTGAAAGTTAAAATATATGAGCGGGCGAGCCCTTTTAATGCCCATAATTAAGGTCAGGCGCGAATGTTTTAACTGACTAATCAAATGCAAACTGTATCACTCCATGTTCTCCTAAATCTATCTAAATCTAAATCTTTAATCTGTAAAGGTTGCCCATCGGTACAGATATATAATTCTCCTATAATTTTGAAGAAACAAATTAGTTTGACTGAGAAAATCAAAGTTAAAGTTTATGCAAACCAGGATGAATTTCTTGCCAATTTAAAGATAATTGCTGTCAGTGGCACCCGACTCTAAAAGTGTCTTTCGGATCTGTCAGATAATCTTGTGGTCGAGGAATGTCAAGAATGACAGGAATGCAATATGAGCTAATCGCAAGATCATAGGTATCCCGACCATGTGAAAAGGATGGGGACGATCGTCGGCTTTTGCTTGAATAGCTGTAGGGCGTCTTGTTACTCGGGAACTTCCGGAGGAAGCCCGAGTTATAAAATGCGCTCTTTTGTTTTAAAAAATATATTTTTCGTAGTACACAGAATGCGAAGTACTTGATCGTATCGGTACACCAATTGCGAAGTATGTGATCGTATCGAGTTTCAAGATTACTCAGCAGATAAGGGAGCGAGCTACACTCTGTCCCAATCGGTACATAAAATGCGAAGTATAGTATTTGATCGTATAGAGTTTCAAGATTACTGGCGCCAGATTACTCCTAGGTTGGAATATTAGAAGTGATGGGTTAGCACTCATCGTTACACGACTACCGACTAGAAGTGCTGTGTAGAAGCTCGCGCTGTATCGAGAGAGAAGCAGTTGTGTTAAATATGCAGAAGAGAAATGATATTGTATCGAAGAAGCATGATTGACTGAAAATAGTGCTATTGAAGCCTTTGTAAGCTTAAATATATTTAGCAAAAACAAACGCGCCTTCAATTACAACGAACAACTGAAGAGCGTTATCAGAACCATCTGACCTATGCAACCTCAAGACGTACCAAGTACGTACAGATTCGAGATCTTTATCTATGCTCACCGACACATATAGTCTCCCTCGTCACGCAACTGTCATTAATTGTCATTGTCATAACGTGCATTGAACGTACGATCAAAAAACAGGGTCAAGTATCGGAGATTGTCACGGAAGAATGACTCTATAGTCTCTTCTCTTCGTCTGTCAATTTTGAGATAGCTGTGGTGTTGGTGAGCAAAGATAGAGATCTACGAATCGTCGAGTTTCGTCCAAAGTACGTACTTAGTACGACCTAATGTTGTATATCCATGCTTGGATGATCGTCGCGCAACTGTCATTCTCATTGTCATAATGCCCGAGTGTACGCTCATTGAGCGTCTTGTTATTCATGAATTTGATAATGGCCAATTAAAGTTACACTCGCTGGATAATATATATGGGGAAATTGGTGTTCCTCATTGCTTTTCGTACCTGGAAGATTGCAGTTGGGTTTTCCTCTAATGCGGGTATAAGGTAGCTCGTTGCCATGCATATCTGAACACCAACAGTAACCAGTAGAACCGTGACACTGGATCTCGTCATAAAAGCCGTTTCCGTGACAAGATGGAGTAAAGTGTCCAATCATGTGTTGTTTAGACTTTGCTTCGGCAGCTTTTCTTTGTTTGTGACAAGGGGACGCACCATCTGGATAGCAACCAAACAAGACAGGGTATATTAGAGAACGATCTGGGATAGAGGCGGATTTTAGGGGTTTCATCTGACAGAGCCCCCTCAAGTAGGCTCATTCTGGGCATAGAGTCAACAAGGCACGTGATTGAAAAATCCAAAATACTCTTCCAAGACGAAAGGAAATGAACATGCGTGTTAGAAAGTTCATTTCTCAAACTCATTAATAATTCATGAGCACAAAATATAGGAAATCACTACCGTAAAGGAGGACTGGAAATGTGATCCTAATTAGCAAAAAAAACTGGTGAACCTTAAACTTTGAATTTCTCCAAGAATTATTATTGGTTTGAGAAGAGAAGTTGTTTTAACCAGGGAGGTGTGAGGGAGATCCATCTCCCTGTTTTAACCAACTTCGAGGTGTTTGGATATCGGAGAAACACTCGCTCTTTCTCGTGTTTGATCTATTACATAACCTAACCAAAATGCAGCAATAGTTTCGACCAAGAATGTAAGGCGTATCTATGTTAATCCGGGAACTCGATACTTCGCCATACTGATATGTTTGAGAAAATGTCAGGATATGTCAGATATCTAAGAAAAACAGACCTGGATAAACACAATCAGTCTGGCATCCATTGTGACAGCATATCCGTCCAAACTGGCAGTCGTCTTTATTAACATCGCACATGTCGCCACGGAAGTCACAGAAACCTCGATCACCCTTCCAGGGTTTGGGGCACTGTTTTGGCATAGGTGTTGCTGGAATTATAAACATAGTAGACATAGTAACCCATCAGTCACTGTCACTAGCTGTCACTGTAACCGTCACTGTCATTGGCATCAGTATTGCTATTCTCATTCTCATTGCTATTGTCGTTGTAACTAGATACTACCATTACTTACTAGGCGGTGTACAGTCTGGTCTTCCACGTATTCTTGTGTCGTCAAGTTCATCACCATTATCATCAACACACCAGCATTGACCAACAGAACCATGGCATTGTCTGCTTTCGTATTTACCACCTTCTTCACAGCTTGGCAAGTATCGTCCCATTGGTGGATTATCTAATGCGTCTCGGTAGTCTCTCTGGCAGTTGGTCAGTGCTAAAGGATAAAATTATGTTGGAAAGTCGTTATCGTATGAGAGGGAAGTAGTTACGGTTCGTGTCGTGCCCTATCCAAGCATTCTGATTGGTTGAGCAATTATTTTTGCGCGCTGTGATTGGTTGAATAGATGTCTTCGATTCCGTATAACTCAGTGCCGCAGGTTTCCCACTCATACGAAAACGACTCCGCTAATTATTGTCCTTACCGTCATCAGTACAATTCCTTTTGGCTCCCTCACGAGTGTTAATGCGAGTGCTAACAATCTCCTGACCGTTGTTGATATTTACACACCAGCATTCTCCAACTGAATGATGACATTGTAAGTCTATAAAGTCACCATCCGATGTGCACGATGGTATGAATGTACCAGGAGGGGGCATATTGTTTGATCCTAATGCTGCCTTTCTCTTCGTCTGGCAAGGAGTCAGTATAGGCTCTATTACTGCAATTATAGAACAGACAAGAGCGGTGATATGCTGAAGATATGACCAACTGCTTCTATTCGTAAATTGTTGTCTGATATATACTAGTCTCCCCCCCCCCACACACACTTTCAAGGGTGCTCCGTGCGGTCCCTACATTGTCGTTGTAAAATGAAATATGTTGATAGCTACCACCTTTAACATTGATGATGATTGTAGATGATGGTGGTGATGATAATGATGGTGACTGATGACTGCTGCTGTCATTCCTACTTGTAATAATGACGATGATGGTGATGATAATGACGATGGAAATGGTGATCGATCATGAAGACCTTTTTCTCGCTCGCCAAGACACGTTATAACTTAACACCCAACGGTTACAGAACAGTGGCTGTTCCATTGTCAAGAATTACATACCTTTCTTGCACTCTCCCTCATGATCAACTGATATCATGGTTTTCGATGTGCATGCACGTCCCTTCAGGCTGCACTGGTTACCGTACGTCTTGCCATCAGTTCCACACACGGGAGTCCAGTCCATGGTACAAACCAACGGACAGGCACACGATGTACTGCCATTATTGTGGGCCTGACATACTCCATAGTAAGGACACACGACTCCATCACAAGGATCTGCAGATGGCGAGCAATGTTTTTAGTCAAAATATCAAAGAAGATAAGAAGCGGAAGGAAGTGGAAACATATTGAAGACGGGTAAGAACGACAAAGACAAAGAGTGAAGAAATGGTGGAGAACATGTCATACAAAGTGGAAACAGATCGAAGACGGGTAAGAGCAACAATGACTTTCCTTAACGCTCTCTGCAATACCTTTTGGAAGAGCCATGACATCTATGCAATCTCTCTGACATCCATTGAAACAACACTTCTCATTATCACCTCTGCAATTTGCATCGATCGTACATCGGTCTCCCATTCGATCACAGATACCATCACGACCCTTGGTAGGTTGAGGACATGGACCAATGACCCCTGCTACAAATCCAGGAACAACTGAAAAAGTCATAGTGTTGTGAGAAATTATTAAACAAACCAGCTACAAACAATGAGCACTTCTCTTGCAGGAAAAAACTAGCTCCAGGTGGTTTTATGATCGAATGACCGTTAGCGCTTGGATTACGGGAGGTTCCTATGTAGTTACAAACCCTGGAATATAGTTCGTTCATACACAATCTTTTACATTCCATTCCTTTGCAGTTCATTTTGTCCCAAGCAACCAAATGAAAAATGAAGTTTCTAGCATTTTTTGATCATGGAAGACGAAAGACTCACCGTTCAGATTACAGTTGGGTCGTCCTCTTATGCGAGTGTAAGGTCGCTCATTACCATCTTTGTCTGCACACCAACAGTAACCAGTAGAACCATGACATTGGACCCGATCATAATGGCCGTCTGCATGACATGTTGGTACAAAGTGACCAACCATTCTTTGTTCAGATAGGGCATTGGCAGTCTTCAGATGTTTTTGACAAGGTGACTGGCCGTCTGAAGGTGTAATAAAACAAGTTCCAGTTTGTAAGTTATATGGTAATTTGTCGCTTGGTAATTGTTAGTAATGTAGTTTGTAAAGTTCCAGTTTCATTTATAGATGCTCCAAGAAGGATGATCCATCTTTTCATCAATGTTCCCGCGAACATGTAAGCATCAGTTGCTGATCAGCACATCATGATGCCCATATCACTGGAATCATCATGGGTCCATAACGCCTTCGGCGTCAATAGAAAGTATCATAGGGTCCGAAAATCACATGGACATTTGAAAGAGATTTGAGTTCAGAAGATCATATCAGAAGCAATTCCTAACGATTTGGAGTCAGCAAATTTGCAGCACCCTTAACGAAAACAACGACTAACGCTACATGTATTTCTATTGATTAAAGTTGATATTATGCAGTTTTAGAAGCTTCATGTAAACACAAAAGAACATTGGCGCAAGTCACCATGGACTCGCGCACAGGCTCTTATTCAGACAAGACATGAACCAGGTGTTAGTCATACCTGGGTAAACACAATCATTCTGACATCCATTGTGGCAACATATCTTCCCAAAATGACAAGTGTCGTTTTCATCGCACATGTCGCCACGGAAATCGCAGAAACCTCGATCACCCTTCCAGGGCATGGGACACTGTTTTGGCTTAGGTGTTACTTGGATTATAAACATAGTAAACCATCGATCAGTCAATACTATTATAACTCTAATATATTCTATTGTCATTGTCATTGTCACTCTGTCACTGGCACTGGCACTGGCACTGGCACTGGCACTGGCACTGGCACTGGCACTGGCACTGGCACTGGCACTGGCACTGGCACTGGCACTGGCACTGGCACTGGCACTGGCACTGGCACTGGCACTGGCACTGGCACTGGCACTGGCACTGGCACTGGCACTGGCACTGGCACTGGCACTGGCACTGGCACTGGCACTGTGTATCGTCATTAATGTTATCCTATCTGAACAAGTATCAGAGCAACATCTTCAATGCGATATCATGTTCATTATCAGTGCAGTTGTTAGAATTGACGTTGTTTTGGCAGTAGAATATAAATCATACTAAGTTAGGACAGACAATTAACATACCTAAGGGTGTTGGTTGAGGTCCAAGTTTGGGCGTATTACAAAGATTTCCAGTACAACATTTGACATCACACGATTTAATATTCATTCCCGCTACGTTGTTCATGGCGGTGTTACAAACCAAGTCAGAATCACATGCCATGGCGATGGAGCAGTTACCCGTCTCTTGTTGCATTTTCATGCCAGGAACTGGTTCGACCGAAAGGCTAAAAAGTATAATCAACTTAATATGCGTCTAAAACTCTTCAAGCGTAAATGTCTAAATTTAGGAGAGTGTGGTTCAAGCTTGTCCAGATCTACATTTAATCTATCATCTCCGTCATTTCAATACCATCTACGTACAATATGTTGACAACCATTGTAGTTAACAAAACTCTATTTGTTGGTGGAAGTGTTTGTAATTGTTAATTTCATGTAAATCAATGGTTGTTGATGTTGTTGTTAAATAAAACTACTTAATGAAAGTACTTACCTTAACCTCATACATCGGTCAAAAGGCTTGGTACACGTCACTTCAACGGGTTTACACATCTTGTTTGGAATTAGTGGAGACGAACTACTGGAACACGTGTAAGACAAACATTTGACAACGGACTCTGCAGAGAGAAATAGTCAGCCCAACGTCATTGTCGTTGTAAAAGGAAATATGTTGATAGATGATGATGATGGTGGTGATGATGATGATAATGATGCTGATGGTGGTGATGATAATGATAACTATGGTGATCAATGATGATGTAACCGCCTCTGATGAAACTGCTGCAGCCACTCCTACTTGTATTAATGACGATGATGGTGATGATAGTGACGATAATGATGCTGATGGTGGTGATGATAATGATGGTGATCAACGATGATGTTACCGCCTCTGCTGCAACTGCTGCTGCCACTCCCACTTGTAATAATGACGATGGAAATGATGGTCGATCATGAAGACCTTTTTTCTCGCTCGCCAAGACACGTTATAACTAACACTCAAAAGTTACAGAGCACTGGCTGCTCCATTGTCAAGAATTACATACCTTTCTTGCACTCTCCCTCATGATCAATTGATATCATGGTTTTCGATGCGCATGCACGTCCCTTCAGCCTGCACAGATTATCGTACGTCTTGCCATCAGTTCCACACACGGGAGTGTAATACATGGTACAAATTAATGGACAGGCACAAGATGTACTGCCATTATTGTGGGCCTGACATTGTCCATGGTAAGGACACATGACTCCATCACAAGGATCTGTAGATGGCGAGCAATGTCTTTTGTCAAAATATCAAAGAAGATAAGAATAAAGATGAAGGAAGTGGAAACATATTGAAGATGGGTAGGAACAACGAAGACAAAGAGTGCGAATATAGTGGAGAACATGACACACACAAAGTGGAAACAGCTCGAAGACGGGTAAGAGCAACGATGACTTCCCTTAACGCTATCTGCAATACCTTTTGGAGGTGCCACGACATCTATGCAATCTCTCTGACATCCATTGAAACAACACTTCTCATTATCACCGCTGCAAGTTGCATCAATCGTACATCTGTCTCCCATTCGATCACAGATACCATCACGACCCTTGGTAGGTTGAGGACACGAACCATTGACCCCTGCTGCAAATCCAGGAACGACTGAAAAAGTCATAGTTTTGTGAGAAATTATTAAATAAACCAGCTACAAACAATGACAACTTTGTTTTATAATCGAAAGACCGCTAGCGCTTTGCTTACGGGAGGTTCCTATGTAGTTACAAACCCTGCAATATGGTTCGTTCATACACAATCTTTTACCGATTCCATTCCGTTGCAGTTCATTTTGTCCCAAGCAACCAAATCAAAAGTGAAGTTTCTAGCATTTTTTGATCATCGAAGACGAAAGACTCACCGTTCAGATTACAGTTGGGTCTTCCTCTTATGCGAGTGTAAGGTCGCTCATTACCATCACTGTCTGCACACCAACAGTAACCAGTAGAACCGTGACATTGGACCCGATCATAATGGCCGTCTGCATGACATGTTGGTACAAAGTGACCAACCATTCTTTGTTCAGATAGGGCATTGGCAGTCTTCAGATGTTTTTGACAAGGCGATTGGCCGTCTGAAAGTGTAATAAAACAAGTTCCAGTTTCATTGAAGATGCTCGAAGAAGGATGATCCATCTTTCCATCAATGTTCCCGCGAACATGTAAGCATCAGTTGCTGATCAGCACTCATGATGCCCATATCACTGGATTCATCATGGGTCCATAACGCCTTCGGCGTTAGTAGAAAGTATTGTAGGGCCCGATAATCACATTAGGGCCCGATAATCACATGGAAATATGAAAGAGATTGGAGTTCAGAAGATCATATCAGAAGCAATTCCTAACGATTTGGAGTCAGCAAATTTGCAGCACCCTTAACGAAAACAACGACTAACGCTACATGTATTTCTATTGATTAAAGTTGATATTATGCAGTTTTAGAAGCTTCATGTAAACACAAAAGAACATTGGCGCAAGGCACCATGGACTCGCGCACAGGCTCTTGTTCAGACAAGACATGAACCAGGTGTTAGTCATACCTCGGTAAACACAATCATTCTGACATCCATTGTGGCAACATATCTTCCCAAAATGACAAGCGTCGTTTTCATCGCACATGTCGCCACGGAAATCGCAGAAACCTCGATCACCCTTCCAGGGCATGGGACACTGTTTTGGCTTAGGTGTTACTGGGATTATAAACATAGTAAACCATCGATCAGTCAATACTATTATAACTCTAATATATTCTATTGTCACTGTCACTCTGTCACTCTGTCACTCTGTCACTGTCACTGTCACTGTCACTGTCACTGTCACTGTCACTGTCACTGTCACTGTCACTGTCACTGTCACTGTCACTGTCACTGTCACTGTCACTGTCACTGTCACTGTCACTGTCACTGTCACTGTCACTGTCACTGTCACTGTCACTGTCACTGTCACTGTCACTGTCACTGTCACTGTCACTGTCACTGGCACTGGCACTGGCACTGGCACTGGCACTGGCACTGGCACTGGCACTGGCACTGGCACTGGCACTGGCACTGCGTATCGTCATTAATGTTATCCTATCTGAACAAGTATCAGAGCAACATCTTCAATGCGATATCATGTTCATTATCAGTGCAGTTGTTAGAATTGACGTTGTTTTGGCAGTAGAATATAAATCATACTAAGTTAGGACAGACAATTAAAACATACCTAAGGGTGTTGGTTGAGGTCCAAGTTTGGGCGTATTACAAAGATTTCCAGTACAACATTTGACATCACACGATTTAATATTCATTCCCGCTACGTTGTTCATGGCGGTGTTACAAACCAAGTCAGAATCACATGCCATGGCGATGGAGCAGTTACCCGTCTCTTGTTGCATTTTCATGCCAGGAACTGGTTCGACCGAAAGGCTAAAAAGTATAATCAACTTAATATGCGTCTAAAACTCTTCAAGCGTAAATGTCTAAATTTAGGAGAGTGTGGTTCAAGCTTGTCCAGATCTACATTTAATCTATCATCTCCGTCATTTCAATACCATCTACGTACAATATGTTGACAACCATTGTAGTTAACAAAACTCTATTTGTTGGTGGAAGTGTTTGTAATTGTTAATTTCATGTAAATCAATGGTTGTTGATGTTGTTGTTAAATAAAACTACTTAATGAAAGTACTTACCTTAACCTCATACATCGGTCAAAAGGCTTGGTACACGTCACTTCAACGGGTTTACACATCTTGTTTGGAATTAGTGGAGACGAACTACTGGAACACGTGTAAGACAAACATTTGACAACGGACTCTGCAGAGAGAAATAGTCAGCCCAACGTCATTGTCGTTGTAAAAGGAAATATGTTGATAGATGATGATGATGGTGGTGATGATGATGATAATGATGCTGATGGTGGTGATGATAATGATAACTATGGTGATCAATGATGATGTAACCGCCTCTGATGAAACTGCTGCAGCCACTCCTACTTGTATTAATGACGATGATGGTGATGATAGTGACGATAATGATGCTGATGGTGGTGATGATAATGATGGTGATCAACGATGATGTTACCGCCTCTGCTGCAACTGCTGCTGCCACTCCCACTTGTAATAATGACGATGGAAATGATGGTCGATCATGAAGACCTTTTTTCTCGCTCGCCAAGACACGTTATAACTAACACTCAAAAGTTACAGAGCACTGGCTGCTCCATTGTCAAGAATTACATACCTTTCTTGCACTCTCCCTCATGATCAATTGATATCATGGTTTTCGATGCGCATGCACGTCCCTTCAGCCTGCACAGATTATCGTACGTCTTGCCATCAGTTCCACACACGGGAGTGTAATACATGGTACAAATTAATGGACAGGCACAAGATGTACTGCCATTATTGTGGGCCTGACATTGTCCATGGTAAGGACACATGACTCCATCACAAGGATCTGTAGATGGCGAGCAATGTCTTTTGTCAAAATATCAAAGAAGATAAGAATAAAGATGAAGGAAGTGGAAACATATTGAAGATGGGTAGGAACAACGAAGACAAAGAGTGCGAATATAGTGGAGAACATGACACACACAAAGTGGAAACAGCTCGAAGACGGGTAAGAGCAACGATGACTTCCCTTAACGCTATCTGCAATACCTTTTGGAGGTGCCACGACATCTATGCAATCTCTCTGACATCCATTGAAACAACACTTCTCATTATCACCGCTGCAAGTTGCATCAATCGTACATCTGTCTCCCATTCGATCACAGATACCATCACGACCCTTGGTAGGTTGAGGACACGAACCATTGACCCCTGCTGCAAATCCAGGAACGACTGAAAAAGTCATAGTTTTGTGAGAAATTATTAAATAAACCAGCTACAAACAATGACAACTTTGTTTTATAATCGAAAGACCGCTAGCGCTTTGCTTACGGGAGGTTCCTATGTAGTTACAAACCCTGCAATATGGTTCGTTCATACACAATCTTTTACCGATTCCATTCCGTTGCAGTTCATTTTGTCCCAAGCAACCAAATCAAAAGTGAAGTTTCTAGCATTTTTTGATCATCGAAGACGAAAGACTCACCGTTCAGATTACAGTTGGGTCTTCCTCTTATGCGAGTGTAAGGTCGCTCATTACCATCACTGTCTGCACACCAACAGTAACCAGTAGAACCGTGACATTGGACCCGATCATAATGGCCGTCTGCATGACATGTTGGTACAAAGTGACCAACCATTCTTTGTTCAGATAGGGCATTGGCAGTCTTCAGATGTTTTTGACAAGGCGATTGGCCGTCTGAAAGTGTAATAAAACAAGTTCCAGTTTCATTGAAGATGCTCGAAGAAGGATGATCCATCTTTCCATCAATGTTCCCGCGAACATGTAAGCATCAGTTGCTGATCAGCACTCATGATGCCCATATCACTGGATTCATCATGGGTCCATAACGCCTTCGGCGTTAGTAGAAAGTATTGTAGGGCCCGATAATCACATTAGGGCCCGATAATCACATGGAAATATGAAAGAGATTGGAGTTCAGAAGATCATATCAGAAGCAATTCCTAACGATTTGGAGTCAGCAAATTTGCAGCACCCTTAACGAAAACAACGACTAACGCTACATGTATTTCTATTGATTAAAGTTGATATTATGCAGTTTTAGAAGCTTCATGTAAACACAAAAGAACATTGGCGCAAGGCACCATGGACTCGCGCACAGGCTCTTGTTCAGACAAGACATGAACCAGGTGTTAGTCATACCTCGGTAAACACAATCATTCTGACATCCATTGTGGCAACATATCTTCCCAAAATGACAAGCGTCGTTTTCATCGCACATGTCGCCACGGAAATCGCAGAAACCTCGATCACCCTTCCAGGGCATGGGACACTGTTTTGGCTTAGGTGTTACTGGGATTATAAACATAGTAAACCATCGATCAGTCAATACTATTATAACTCTAATATATTCTATTGTCACTGTCACTCTGTCACTCTGTCACTCTGTCACTCTGTCACTGTCACTGTCACTGTCACTGTCACTGTCACTGTCACTGTCACTGTCACTGTCACTGTCACTGTCACTGTCACTGGCACTGGCACTGGCACTGGCACTGGCACTGGCACTGTCACTGTCACTGGCACTGTCACTGTCACTGTCACTGTCACTGTCACTGTCACTGTCACTGTCACTGTCACTGTCACTGTCACTGTCACTGTCACTGTCACTGTCACTGTCACTGTCACTGTCACTGTCACTGTCACTGTCACTGTCACTGTCACTGGCACTGGCACTGGCACTGGCACTGGCACTGGCACTGGCACTGGCACTGGCACTGGCACTGGCACTGCGTATCGTCATTAATGTTATCCTATCTGAACAAGTATCAGAGCAACATCTTCAATGCGATATCATTGCGATAGTGCAGTTGTTGGAATTGACGTTGTTTTGGCAGTAGAATATAAATCATACTAAATTATTGGACAGAAAATTAACATACCTGAGGGTGTTGGTTGAGGTCCAAGTTTGGGCTTATTACAAAGATTTCCAGTACAACATTTGACATCACACGATTTAATATTCATTCCCGCTACGTTGTTCATGGCGGTGTTACAAACCAAGTCAGAATCACATGCCATGGCGATGGAGCAGTTACCCGTCTCTTGTTGCATTTTCATACCAGGAACTGGTTCGACCGAAAGGCTAAAAAGTATAATCAACTTAATATGCGTCTAAAACTCTTCAAGCGTAAATGTCTAAATTTAGGAGAGTGTGGTTCAAGCTTGTCCAGATTATCATCTCCGTCATTTCAATCAGACCATCTACATACAATATGTTGACAACCATTGTAGTTAACAAAACTCTATATGTTGGTGGAAGTGTTTGTAATTGTTAATTTCATGTAAATCAATGGTTGTTGATGTTGTTGTTAAATAAAACTACTTAATGAAAGTACTTACCTTAACCTCATACATCGGTCAAAAGGCTTGGTACACGTCACTTCAACGGGTTTACACATCTTGTTTGGAATTAGTGGAGACGAACTACTGGAGCACGTGTAAGACAAACATTTGACACCGGACTCTGCAAAGAGAAATAGTCAGCCCAACGTCATTGTCGGTTGTAAAAGGAAATATGTTGATAGGTGCTACCGTTAACATTGATGATGATGATAGATGATGATGGTGGTGGTGACGATGATGATAATGATGCTGATGGTGGTGATGATAATGAGAATGATGGTGATCAATGGTGATGTAACCTCCTCTGCTGAAACTGCTGCAGGCACTCCTACTTGTAATAATGACGATGGAAATGATGGTCGATCATGAAGACCTTTTTCTCGCTCGCCAAGACACGTTATAACTAACATCCAAAAGCTACAGAACAGTGGCTGTTCCATTGTCAAGAATTACATACCTTTCTTGCACTCTCCATCATGATCAACTGATATCATGGTTTTCGATGTGCATGCACGTCCCTTCAGGCTGCACAGGTTAGCGTACGTCTTGCCATCAGATCCACACACGGGAGTGTAATCCATTGTACAAATTAATGGACAGGCACAAGATGTACTGCCATTATTGTGGGCCTGACATTGTCCATAGTAAGGACACACGACTCCATCACAAGGATCTGCAGATGGTGTTCCATGTTTTTAGTCAAAATATCAAAGAAGATAAGAAGGAGAAAAAAGTGGAAAGAAGATCGAAGACGGAAAAGAACGACGAAGACAAAGAGTGGGAAAATGGTGGAGAACATGCCATACAAAGTGGAAACAGATCGAAGACGGGTAAGAACGACGAAGACAAAGAGTGGGAAAATGGTGGAGAATATGCCATACAAAGTGGAAACAGATCGAAGACGGGTAAGAACGACGAAGACGAAGAGTGGGAAAATGGTGGAGAATATGCCATATAAAGTGGAAACAGATCGAAGACGGGAAAGAACGACGAAGACAAAGAGTGGGAAAATGGTGGAGAACATGCCATACAAAGTGGAAACAGATCGAAGACGGGTAAGAACGACGAAGACGAAGAGTGGGAAAATGGTGGAGAATATGCCATACAAAGTGGAAACAGATCGAAGACGGGTAAGAACGACGAAGACAAAGAGTGGAGAAATGGTGGAGAACATACCATATAAAGTGGAAACAGATCGAAGACGGGTAACAACGACAAAGACGAAGAGTGGGGAAATGGTGGAGAAGATGTCATATAAAGTGGAAACAGATCGAAGACGGGAAAGAACGTCGAAGATAAAAAGTGGGAAAATGGTGGAGAATATGCCATTCAAAGTGCATGGAAACAGATGGAAAACAGGTAAGAGTCCCTGAGTGAACAACGTACCTGGTGTTCCAACTGATGGTTTATTACAACGATCTCCTTCACAACATTCAACATGACAAGAGTGAACATTCACCCCCGTTGAGTTAATGGTATTACAAACTATATCAGAGCCACATGCCATATCGATGGAACAGTTTCCACTCTCCTGTTGCAATATGATGCCAGGCATTGGTTCGATTGATAAACTACAACGCAAGCACAAATTGTAAATAAACAGTTTCAATAAATTGAAGGGCTCCCCGCAAGAACGGAGTAAGTGACTTGTATTTGAAATCTAAATTCTCCTAGAGATTCTTTGAATTTCAAAGGAGAATATGGGTTTTGATCACAAGTCACTTACTCCGTTCTTGCAGGAAGCCTTTAAGGTGATTCCCTTGAAATAGAAGCAAATCCTAGAATTTTCTATAACTTGGCATGGTGATACATTACGGTATTGAGTTTCAAAAAATGCACTAAAAACAGGGGGTAACCGCGCTCATTTTTGCGCTACACTGCTTTGAAATTATGGTATTTTAGGTCTTTCAGTCGAGTCTCGCGTGACATCGGGATCGGGTAAATAATTTTCCACAACTTAAAAGACAAACTATTAATAATGAACTGAAGTGGTTGCTATAGCTTTTGTATCTCTAGCCTACCGTCTGATAGTAAGAAAATGCTCGAATTTTGCATAGTTGTCGAAAAATAGAACAAAAAACACAGATGTTCGAACCACCGAGAGGGTCTAAAAATCGATACTCCGTATGCTTTCATTCAATTTTTTTAATGTTTGAAATCCTAACTTTTTTTAATACTTTGCTATATACTAGAGAACTATAGTGTGATGAAAGTTATTGAATAAAAAATGGGGGTCACCGTGCTCGTTTTCGATTTATTTTGAGAAAACTTCAGTTACACTTGAAATATTGAACGATTTCCAATGGTCTCCAATGTGCGCGAGCTCGATGGCGTAAGTTAACGCGCGCTCGTCAACTAAAATTTTATTCAGAATCGTGCGCAGTAGAGCGTGCGCAATGCAATTCAAGGGAATCACCTTAATTGTGATTTTGAACCCGAAATATGCCGCATACAACATGCCAATGGCAGCACTGCAGGTATTACAAGCACCTACTTTATTTTTGTACAGCGATTATATGGCGCAGGACAGGTGATTTCTTTGGGTTTACACTGGTCGTTGGCAGAGAACTCTGATATGGACGAGTTTGTGCATACGTAAGACAAGCACTTAATACTGGATTCTGCAGAGAGAAATTGTCAGGTTTTTGTACAAGTAAATAAATAAATTTAAACTTTACTGATTAAACGATTAATAAGGAGAGCGACGATATTGATGATGATGATATTTATGACGATGACGATGTTGACGATGACGATGATGATGCTACTGCCGTCGATGATAATAAAATATAGGATATGCGATTATGATGGCGATGATGGTGACGATGGTGACCACTATATGTGATAGAGACTGTGGCGATGACGATGATGCTAATATGATGGTTATGATTAGAATATGGACGAGAAGGAAGAGGACGCCACGATGGCGATATGATGACGACTATATGATAGTGTCTGTGGTGATAATGATGATGGTGGTGATGGTGGTGATGATGATGATTGTCAATTATGAAGAACTATTTCCACGAACCGACATATAGATTTTCTCGATATAATCATATATACCTTTCTTGCACTCTCCATCATGATCAACTGCTATCATGGTTCTCGATGTGCATGCACGTCCCTTCAGGCTGCACAGATTACCGTACGTCACTCCATCAGATCCACACACGGGAGTGTAATCCGCGGTACAAATTAATGGACAGGCACAAGATGTACTGCCATTATTGTGGGCCTGACATTGTCCATGGTAAGGACACACGACTCCATCACAAGGATCTGCAGATGGTGAGCAATGTCTTTAGTCAAAATATCAAACGATAGGAGAGATCGAAGCAAGTATATATACACGCCGGGCCCCAAAGGGCCTGAAATCGGCCATTTCGACGCGGTATAACGCTGCTTCTTCAATATTCATCCAAACACAATGAAATTGTGCAATGTGACGGCATTTTTCAAGATACAGGTATTGGCCGTTTGAGATTTTCGATTTTTATTATTTTGGCGAGAAAATGGCTTTATGAACATGCCAACAAATTTTCAAATTCACAAATACACAAATTTGATGGATGAATTTGATTAAACATTTAAAAATAAAGTTAGAGCAAAAATAATTTCTGAGATATCATTATTCAATCCGAAGATATGATTTTTTGAAATTTGCAAAATGGCGGGAATTCCAAATTTCACAAAAATCATATCTTCGGATTGAATAATGATATATCAGAAATTGTTTTTGCTATAAATTTATTTTTAAATGTTTAATCCAATACATCCATCAAATTTGTGTATTTGTGAATTTGAAAATTTGTTGGCATGTTCATGAAGCCATTTTCCCGCCAAAATAATAAAAATGGAAAATCTCAAACGGCCAATACCTGTGCCTTGATAAATGCCGTCACGTTGCTAAGTTTCATTGTGTTTGGATGGATATTGAAGAAGCAGCGTTATAACGCGTCGAAATGGCCGATTTCAGGCCCTTTGGGGCCCGGCGAAAAATGTTGATGAGGATTATACTATGAAGGAGAATGAGGAGGATGTGGATACCTTTTAAAAACGTTAAAAACGAGAACACGATTATGTACCTTTTGGAAGAGCCACGACATCTATGCAATCTCTCTGACATCCATTAAAACAACACTTCTCATTATCACCGCTGCAAGTTGCATCGATCGCACATCGGTCTCCCATTCTATTACAGATACCATCACGACCCTTGGTAGGTTGAGGACATGAAACATTGACCCCTGCTACAAATCCAGGAACGACTGAAAAAGTACGTATATCATGTTTCGTAAGTCGTTTATAAAGAAAACAGTTACAATGACCATGAACTCAACGCAAAAACAGACGTTGCTTTTGTTCAAGCCTCACCCCGAATATTAAAAAGATAAATGCGTTTTCAACCGTTTTCGTTTTCAACCGTCCACGCGGATATAATAAGTACAGCGGCGCGCGTTTTCAAAAGCCTTTACTTTGAAGGCTTTGCTTAAAATGTTGTATGTGTTTTTGGTGAGAAGGTTTGAGACTTCAAATGCAAACGAAACCATGAAGGCGGGATCTGAGAGTGCTCTGTGTGTACGCGCGCGTGATGTTTGTTTGCTTGTTCGACATATTTTCTTACCGTTCAGATTGCAGTTGGGTCTTCCTCTTATGCGAGTGGAAGGCCGCTCGTTGCCATATTTATTTGCACACCAACAGTAACCAGTAGAACCGTGACATTGGACCCGATCATAATGGCCGTCTGCACGGCATGTTGGTACAAAGTGACCAACCATTCTTTGTTCAGATAGGGCATTGGCAGTCTTCAGATGTTTTTGACAAGGTGACATACCGTCTGGTGGCAAATCAAAAGTGCACATTGCTTTAAAAATGAAACACATGACTACCGTACCAATTTCTGTTCCATTTTGTGCTTCAATAGAAGACATTTTTTGCGTCTATGATAGACATAACTTGCATAATGGCAATGAAGTTCATGTTGTATGTTTAATTGAAGATCCTGGATCCGAGCTCATGCGCCATTTGTTTACCTGCACCTGCTAAAACTATAATACAGACTATAAAACACAGTATTGTTTTTTGGTTGGATGGTTCAAACCGATGCTAAATCTTTCCGATTTTCTTCCGATCTGAAATCATATATTTTTTTACCAATCTCGATATTTGGAAGGCATCATGGGCTCAGAAACAGGGTCTTTACCTGGTCAATACTAATGCACTGCTTTCAATCCTTCCACAAACCCTCACATGCTCTCCATCCCTATTCCTCTTTCATTCTCCCTTGGTATTTGACCCAGCCCTTTTCTTATACTCTCTAAGCCTTGATACTGATTTTTTTTAAAGATAGAACACTAAAAAAATTATTCTTGAAATCTCAAATTTTACCAACAATTGAATCAATTAGTAGTCGTACCTGGATAAACACAATCCTTCTGACATCCATTATGACA
The DNA here is from genome assembly GCA_033675265.1 of Actinostola sp. cb2023. NCBI lineage: Eukaryota > Metazoa > Cnidaria > Anthozoa > Actiniaria > Actinostolidae > Actinostola > Actinostola sp. cb2023. Next base: position 804,003 of record JAUJYZ010000724.1, read on the forward strand.
ACATATCTGTCCAAACTGGCAGTCGTTATTACCATGGCACATGTCTCCACGTCTGTCGCATATGCCATTCTTACCCTTCCATGGATTGGGACATTGCTTGCTCTTATCTAGGGAAATTAGTATAGGTAATCACAGGGGAATTAGTATAGGTAATCAATGGTTTCCAGGGAAATTAGTATATGTAATCGTATGGTTTCCAGGGAAATTAGTATAGGTAATCATATGGTTTCCAGGGAAATTAGTATAGGTAATCATATGGTTTCCAGGGAAATTAGTATAGGTATTCATATGGTTTCCAGGGAAATTAGTATAGGTAATCATATGGTTTAATTTGGAGGGAAATTAGCATAGGTAATCAGTGGTTTCCAGGGAAATTAGTATGAGGTAATCATATGGCTTCCAGGGAAATTGGCATAGGTAATCATATGGTTTCCAGGTAAATTAGTATAGGTAATCGTATAGTTTCCAGGGAAATTAGTATATGTAATCGTATGGTTTCCAGGGAAATTAGTATAGGTAATCGTATGGTTTCCAGGGAAATTAGTATAGGTAATCGTATGGTTTCCAGGGAAATTAGCATAGGTAATCGTATGATTTCCAGGGAAATTAGCATGATAGGTAATCATATGGCTTCCAGGGAAATTAGTATAGGTAGGTAGGTAGGTAGGTAGGTAGGTAGGTAGGTAGGTAGGTAGGTAGGTAGGTAGGTAGGTAGGTAGGTAGGTAGGTAGGTAGGTAGGTAGGTAGGTAGGTAGGTAGGTAGGTAGGTAGGTAGGTAGGTAGGTAGGTAGGTAGGTAGGTAGGTAGGTAGGTAGGTAGGTAGGTAGGTAGGTAGGTAGGTAGGTAGGTAGTAACCACGTGTCACAATGTGAGCACGAAACTCTTAAACGTGAACGTGCTAATTTACAAGAATAAATGGATATAAAAAGTGCTAAGAATGTGACTAATTATAAAAAGATACTTTAAAAAAATAACTTTAATAAAATTAGCCCTACGCTAAACTGGATGTTCCTGTTAAAATATTGAATTAATTATTTTAGATTAATTAATTAAGATGTCCCTTTTCAGACGTACCTATTACTTTTGGTCCCAGTTCTGGTTTGTTACAAAGATCTCCAGTACAACAATGGACTTTACATGACTTGATGTTGATCCCCGTTTTATTGATTAAGTTACATGCTTGGTCACTACCACACGCTTGTTCGATGGAGCAAAGGCCACTTTCTTGACGGAATCTCGAGCTAGCTACTCCAGGAAACGTTTCTACTAATATACTAGAGGGATAGAGAATATAAATTGTAGTCAATATATAAAAACATTGAATTCAAGGAGTCGCAGTCTCAGATCATTCTGCGAGGTCCTGTACCTAATATTTCTAATATATATTTTTCTAAGAGGCAAGTGATTTTTTTTTTCCTGGGGGGAATGAGGGGGGTGCGGCGATCTTTATTCTTTCTTTTTTTTGTGGGGGGAGGGGTGCATGATTCAAACTTGGGGGGCTTAATTCCGGGGGCTTATAACCGGAAGGAAAAACACTGTTTTTTTATATACAAAAGTCTCTATCTAATTGGTACAACAAAATGCAACAATTACATTTGTTGTTTGTGTGGTCGGAGGGGGAGATCTTATAACAGGCGGGAGAAGATATCCGTTAGTAGGCGGCCGGGGGCATATTCGGTATTTTCAATGCGCTTTGAACGATGAATAAGTCTCTGTCTCAAAGCACCTCACCTTATCCTTGTGCATCGATTGAACATTGAAGGACACTCAGTCTCCACAGGCAAACACTTGCCGAATATTTTAAGTGGTGATTTTGTGCATTGGTAAGACAGACATTTCAACTTCGATTCTGCAAAGAATTATAGAGAGTAGATAAGGGAACTGCCTTGCATAACTTTGTTTCTCCTCTTCAGCAGAAACAGATTTTCGAAAGCGCTTCAACGAATGATAATTTCCATCATCGCTCTCCATCTTGCGTTCAGCCATAATAAACTGATGCTGGACTTCGAGTACAAACGTTTTGATGACAATTTTGCAATTCAAAATTGCTTCTTTAAAACGCATTTCAGCAGACTACTTTAACAAAAACAACTTGATTGAATGCCTGAAACAATTAAGAATTCATTTAAAGGAAAAGTATTTCCAAGGTTTAAAGAGCACGCGAATGCTGGTGGTTTTCATTGATCAAGACTTTTCTTACTTTCTTACATAAATATGTTCATAATAAAATAATTTAGTATTGTACCTTTTGGAGGAGCCACGACATCTATGCAATCTCTCTGACATCCATTGAAACAACACTTCTCATTATCACCACTGCAAGTTGAATCAATCGTACATCGGTCTCCCATTCGATCACAGATACCATCACGACCCTTGGTAGGTTGAGGACACGAACCATTGACCCCTGCTGCAAATCCAGGAACGACTGAAAAGGTATATCATGTTTGGTAAGTCGTTTAATGGAAACCATCATCATCATCATCATCGTCATCGTCATCATCGTCATCATCATCATCGTCATCATTATCATCATCGTCGTCATCATCATCGTCATCATCGTCATGATCATGATCATCACCATCATCGTCATAAACATCATCATCGTCATAATCATTGTCATCATCGTCGTCATCATCATCATCAAATAAGTATAAGGATTTGCGAAACATTTTATAAGATTCTTACCGTTCAGATTGCAGTTGGGTCTTCCTCTTATGCGAGTGTAAGGTCGCTCATTGCCCTGCTGATCTGCACACCAACAGTAACCAGTAGAACCGTGACATTGGACACGATCATAATGGCCGTCTGCGTGGCATATTGGCACAAACATACCAGGCATTGGTCGTGAGAGAGCAGCGTTCTTGTGCTTTTGACAAGGAGACTTGCCGTCTGGTGATAAATCATACAAGCTTTGTTAAAATAGTGTACATTTCCTACCAAAGAAAAAGTTTTTTCGTCCTTTTCGTTGCTTCCACAACTTTTCCAATTTTCAAAAGAAGCTGAGGTAAAATTAATTGTTTAAATTTTCCATCCATCGTTTTTCTTCCATTTTTTGCTTCCTTGCTTCCTTGCTTGCTTCTGTGCTTTCTTGCTTCCTTGCTTCTTTCCTTTTTTAAATTCCTCAATTCCTTCCTTTGTTTTTTCGCGATCACCCAGCTCAGTTTTCCGTAGATTGTCTATATTTCTTTATACTTCGTTAAATGCACAACAAAAGAACTATTACAGTAATGTGGTTCTAATTGTGAACGGTTGTAATTGTGAACACTGTTCAGTTAATGTGTACCCTGGTTACCAGAGGCTATTATTTTATCTCTCTCTAAACTCTACGAGCGCGCCTACGGCTCGAGAGAGAAAAAATAATAGCCTCTGGTAACCAGGGTACACATTGACTGAACAGTGTTCACAATTAGAACCGTTCACAATTAGAACCACATACTGCAGTACCGTTTTACCGAATACCTAGATATAAAATACCCACCTAGGCCCGGTTGTTCGAAAAGTGATTAGCGCTAATCCAGGATTAAATCTTAAGAAAACTATTGACGCTAATCCAGGATGTACTAGAGATTGCCTTTCGAACAACCGGCCCCCAAACTCTCTCCTTTCTCCTTCATCTCTGTTGTATACCTCGATTGTATTCTTAGCATTCCGACATAAAATTTTATTCTATTGGTAAAGACAACATGACCTACCGGGGTAAACACAATCTCTCTGACATCCATTTTCACAGCAAATCTGCCCAAACAGACAATGGGTATTGTCGTCACACATGTCTCCACGAAGATCACAGACTCCATGTTTTCCTTTCCAGGGCTTGGGACATTCCGTTTTGTTTCCGCCTATATCAGTGAATAAATGGAGAGGAGAAATCATGAACATCTGTATGCGAGGGGGGTAATGTCACGGTACGGAATCGAAGACATCTATTCAACCAATCACAGCTCGCAAAATCATTGCTCAGCCAATCAGAATGCTTGGACACGGCATGATGATGGCGCGATATATACGGTCACGGTTATAGCTACTTCCCACTCATACGAAAACGACTGTTATTGTAAATATTGTAAAGAGCATTGAGACATATTGGAATGCGCTGTTTTCGTTTTTATTGAAGAAATCAATTATTATTATTATTATTAATATTATTACTTCCCACTCATACAAAAATGACTCTAACATCATAGATATGATTACATACCTGATGGACATTCTCCTTCAGAAGCAACTGTTATATTAGATCGTGCCTCGCATGCACGTGCCTTCAGCTCACACAAGTTGCCATACGTCGTTCCATTCGACCCACATACTGGATTCCATTCGTATGTACAGAACTTTTGACACACGCATGACGCGTTGCCGTTATCATCGACCATGCAATTGCCGTAGTTTTCACACACAACATCATCACAGGGATCTACGTGAATATATAAGACACAATCAAACTTAGACGAGCGGAGTACTTTCTAGAAAATTATTGACTCCTCGGCTTCCGTTTAATTTTATTGACCTGGCGCCACTTGCCGTAGTTCTCACACACAACACCATCACAAGGATCTACGTGAATATATAAGACACAGTCAAACTTAAATGAGCGGAGTATTTTCTAGAAAATTATCGATTCCTTGGCTTCCGTTTTTATTGACCACCTGGCGCCACTTGCCGTAGTTTTCACACAAAGTGTCGTATCTTTCGTTCCCCCTCTCAATGTTTTATAAAATGGCACCACGGCATATCATTCTGAAGAGCACCTCAACATTGTTTTAGGGGGAAGGGAGAAGGATGATTGATACTTTTGGATGATAGCTTGAGAGAGTTCGACTCGAAGGCTACGTCCAAATGTACTAGAGATTGCCTTATCTGGATGTTAACAAGCCTTGTAAAAAGGGCCTAAGTATTCTGGCGGACTCTGAATGATGGCTTGAGAGAGTTCGACACGAAAGCTTCGTCCAAATGGACTAGAGATTGCCTTATCTGGATGTTAACAAGCCTTGTAAAAAGGGCCTAAGTATTCTGGCTGACTCTGAATGATGGCTTGAGAGAGTTCGACTTGAAAGCTTCGTCCAAATGTACTAGAGATTGCCTTATCTGGAGGTTAACAAGCCTCGTAAAAAGGGCCTAAGTATTCTGGCTGACTCTGAATGATGGCTTGAGAGAGTTCGACTCGAAGGCTACGTCCAAATGTACTAGAGATTGCTTTATCTGGATGTTAACAAGCCTTGTAAAAAGGGCCTAAGTATTCTGGCTGACTCTGACATACCCAGAAATCAGAGACATGCCTGGTCGCGCAGCTCATTATTCATAAGCTTTTCGTACATTTACATATCAAAGAGAAATGGTAGAAATGTATGGCAAAACATAGAAAATCAGAAATATCTGAAGAACTAAACTTCGGATGCAAACTCCCGATAGCTAATTCACAAGTTTAATGTTTTGGGTGCTCGAATCGAGTACACTTCTTACAATCAAGCGAAAATAAAGTATGACAAAATCGATTTCAAAAATCGCTCTCTCAACAACATCTCACCTCTGTCATTTACTGTAAAAGGCCGCCAAATTGAGTAAATTCCTAAAAGTTGGAGTCCGGTAGCAGCTTCGTCGAGCGTGGTACACACTTTCCCGATAGCCAGTTCGAAAGGACGTCATCTAAACTCACAGAATATCACACTTGTTTGGCCATAAATTCCACTTCTAATATGACAAAGTCCAGCCAAAGATAAGCTAAATTCCACTTTCGCCGATACAGAAGCATACTGAGTAAATATACTGTTTTCACCGTTGTTTTTCACTCGGTAAACGCTTCTGTCAAGATTATTTGGATCGCCATGTTTACATAAGTAGCCTGGCCTGTTAGATTACACAGGAAACCCAGAGATAGTTAGCTGAGTTAGGCTCAAAAAGCGAGAAATAGGAGAGACGATGGAAGGGAGCAGAGGGGAGGGGGTTCAACTTTGGGCTTCCTGTGGTAAATACCATTTTCGTATCTTTTTGCGAAATTTGCAATTATTTTAAAATGTAGAGGATGTATGCTCAAGATCGCTTCACACTATTAGTTTGTGATTCAGATTTCACATAGTTTACATGAATTTGAGCATAATCTTTTGATTCTGGGTAACTCCGCTGACACAAATAATCGTAGACGCAAAATGTCTCTGATTTCTGGCAATGATGATGGCTTGTGAGAGTTCGACTCGAAAGCTACGTCCAAATGTACTAGAGATTGCCTTATCTGGATGTTAACAAGCCTTGTAAAAAGGGCCTAAGTATTCTGGCTGACTCTGAATGATGGCTTGTGAGAGTTCGACTCGAAAGCTACGTCCAAATGTACTAGAGATTGCTTTATCTGGACGTTGAAAACCTTGTAAAAAAGGCCTAAGTATTCGGACTCTTCATGAGATCAATTAATACAATTCAGTGCTATCGGATGTGAATAGACACGGAGTGCCTGCATGCTAACACTAGCATAAATACATTTGGTAAACCTGTTACATTTTTCATTAACCTATTTCGTGCCTATAAGAGGTGCATAAGGCCTCAACATCCATTTTCCATTTGGTATTATTACTTTATCCCAGGAGGAATTGGTAAAATTGGTAAAACTAAACCGAATAGACCTCTTTAGCTTGTATGCAAATTGCCCATTTCATACCACGTGCATGTAAACATGATATTCTCTGGAGAATTGTTCCTTTATATTTCTGAAATTTATTCGTTCATATTGAAAGGAACAGGAGGGAAATTTGCACGATCATGCGCTCGGCCGCTGAACCGTAATGGCTTGATCGCTGTAATCAATAACAAGAAAGTCCGTTTCAAGACCACAAATTGGCCCAAAATTACTCAAAAAGCTTCATAAAGTATCCAACTTTTATTTCTAAGCATTTATTTTTTAGGTTTTAGGTTTCCAAACTCTCCTATAATTTCTTTTGAAGCGAAGCGATAAATTACACAGGCACCCCAAAAGGTAAATACAGGCCAAGGACCGTTGACACAACACTAAAATTGTTATTTTTGAACATTTCCCCATTTTTTAGATGAAAAGCAAGTGCACACATTTAAAATATGTCTGATAAACTTGCAATATTTACAGTAATTTCTTGGGAGGTCGTTGATAGATTTTAAACAGTAAAGCAAAACATGTTCAAAAATCGAGTAAAAAATATGTCATATTCCATACACATAGTTCACTTCATAAACCTCAGCCGATCTCAGTGATATATTATGTTCTGCAACTAGTAACTGTGGAGTTATAACACATACGAAAACATTGTGAGAAATGCAATTCCAAACAGGTATTTTTGGGGGAGCAAAGTTATGTTAAATATGCATTTGGTCTCAACATGCCGAAGAAATCGGTCAAAAACACAATCTTCCCCATTTTTGCCAATCAAAAATATTTTAGATAGCTTTTTAGACAGCATAGCTTTTAATATTTCTGCTCACAAAACTTGGGAGATCTATAGTAGATTTCGAGTTAATGAAGCATCAAACTTGCTAATACAAGAAGTTTTATGAAAATATACTAGGTTTAAGACTCTATTCTGTGAACGTTTCGTCTTCGATCTTCATCAAAGTTGTATATCAAGTCACTATCACATGTGTACTTATCATCGTCCCTACTTATGTAGAAGAGTTTCTTCAGTGCTTGCAAGAATTAAACGCAAAACCATTGCTGGTAAATACCAAGACGCCATTTTGTCAACACAGGGATGTTCGCTTGCAGTGATAATAAAGTGCTTTAGAACAATCTATTAAAGTCCAATTGCATTCTTCCATGATATCTAAGTCTTCGTATAGCCTCTGGTGGCAGCTAAGTCCAATGTCAGCCTTGGAAGTAGCACTAAAACCGTTTTAAAATCCTAAGTTAACTCGCATTCGATGGCCTGAAGTCGAAGCTTCGCTTGAACTCACAACTGGTCGCGCATGCGCGCAACAAAATTCCCTCCTGCTCTTGAAAGGACTAATTCTCCAGAGAACACCATGTTTACATCACATGGTTTGAAATGGGCAACTTACATACGAAGCTAAATAGGTCTATTGTCTCTACATGTTTTATATTATGAACAACATTTTACCTATCTTGCACTCTCCATCGTAATCAACTGTTACCATGGTGTTCGTTTGGCATGCACGTGCTTTCAGGCTGCACTGGTTACCGTACGTCTTGCCATCAGTTCCACACACGGGAGTCCAGTCCATGGTACAAACCAACGGACAGACACACGATGTACTGCCATTATTGTGGGCCTGACATTGTCCATGGTAAGGACACATGACTCCATCACAAGGATCTGCATATGGCGAGCAATGTCTTTATTAAATTAAATGTCAAAGAATGTCAGAATGCCATACAAAGTGGAAGCAAAGAAAGACGGGAAAGAATGACGAAGACAAAGAGTGGGGAAATGGTGGAGAACATGTCATACAAACTGGACAAAGAGTGGATAAATGGTGGAGAACATGCCATACAAAGTGGAAACAGATTGTAGATGCCACGGTGGGAAATTAAAGACAAAACCACTTGAGAGCAATTGTGAAACAGGGATTTACTCTGTTATCAAACGCTTCAAACTAATGAAGAAAATACGTACACTTGTTATATAATGTTTCCGTCAATAAAAGCTATGTAAAATAATTACAATAGTATTTGTTTATGCATAACTTTACCTTAAATGTGGCTTCCCACCATAATAATCGGTTTGATGAAGAAAATAAGTGAGAAAAGTAAAAACTAGTGAAAACTAAATGAAAAGTGAAAAACACTGATTGCGTGATTCGCTGACGTGACACGTACGTTGCTAAGCAATAACATTGAATGACTTACGCACGAAAACGAGGCTGTTCACAATCAAACATGGCGGTTGAAATGGCAAGTTTACAATGTTAACGTTCTGAGTTTCTTGAAGAAAAAGACTAAAATATAAATGGTTTGAAATTACAAATGGATTTAAAATGTCTGTAGATACTTGAGGAACTTGTAAGGTACGTAAAATAAATGTTATTTCAACAATATTGTTGTACGATCGAAAGTTCGATCAAGTTCACTGAGTTCGTGAATTAACACAGATCGAAGACGGGTATCAGATGAACGACGAAGACAAAGAGTGGGAAAATGGGGGAGAATATGCCACACAAAGTGAAAGAAGATCGAAGATGAGTAAGAACGACGAGGACTGGGCTGCGTCCAGCGAAAAGGGACGTCCTTACGACATTTTCATTATGTTTCAGCAATTTATTGGAGCTCATTTTTCAATATTTTCCACATAAATGTCTTCTGTTTTGTTGTACATGTTCGCAAAGAGTCATACTACCCAGAGATTGGCACTGTCTTTTAGTCTGTGTACCGTAGAGATTTTCGGTAACACAAGCTTAGGTAATAGAGTCGTTTTCGTACGAGTGGGAAACCTACGGTACCTTGACACTCAAATGGCTTCCTTTCTGAACCAATCAAAAAGCGTGCAGATGCATCTCATCCAATCAAACTCTTTCAATATGGCACAGCATGGTACTGTAACTTTCCCACTCATACGAAAACGACCAAAAATAAATGGTGTGTGTACTCTCGAGGAGATGTGTGCAAAAGTGTCGTCAGCGTTGTAAGTAGAGTCGTTTTCGAGTGGGTGAGAAAGTTACGGTACCTTGCTGTGCCGTAATGAAAGAGTTTGATTGGATGAGAGCCATCTGCACGCTTTTTAATAGCTGATATCGAAGTTACACTCCAATGATTCTGAACAACGGTTCCAAGTCGAGGCTATCGGGTCAAGTTTTTGTATTGACCCGATAGCCTCGACTTGAAACCGTTGTTCATAGTCATTGGAGTGTAACTTCGATATCAGCTATTGGTTCAGAATGAAAGTCATTCGAGTGTCACGTACGGTACCGCAGGTTTCCCACTCATACGAAAACGACTCTATCTTGGTAAGTGTTGTAAGGTCTATGGTCGAAACTTGGAGAAGTTGAGGATCTACACTTATAACATCTGCAAGCTATGGTGCATGGGATATCATAAGGTCCCTTTTCGCATTACGCGGCATAATTATTAATATGTACCAATATCGTCACAGTCTGCTTGTCCGCTAGTCCTTGTCCCATTAATTTCGTATCCGTTCCTGTCCACACACCAGCAATGGCCAACTGACGCGTGGCATTGCATCTTGGAGTAGCTGCCATCTTTTTCACAAGACGCAGTGAACAATCCCATTGGAGGAAATTCATCAGCCAGTTGATCAAGGGCACTTTGTCTTTGAGTTTGGCACTTTGTCAGGTTAACTGCAATAAGGGATTTAATATTGATTGATTGATTTATTTATTGCAATTCACCACAACAATATTACAATATTAATTGGCAAATACATTGGAAGACTAGGGACCTCGGAGCACCCTTGAAAGTGGGGGGCCGGATATACTAGTAGACTAGAATATACATCAGACAACAACGTATTGTGACAACGTTTTTGGCTAAAATGGGGCGTCCAAAGGCCCCCCCCCCCCCCCCCCCCCATCTCCGCGGTCCCTGCCGCCGGAAGACTGGGTATGAGTAACCATTGAGATAGCAGTTCTTACATTTTTATAATATTATGTCCAATTTAAAAATAGGTACCCTTAGGGGTACATGTGGCTACTGCTATATTTCTATTTGCACAAACGTTGATCCTTTCAAAATCATTGAACATAGAAGCTGAGACCGAAATGGACATTGGGAAATCTGTTGATTAAACGATTTTAAAGAATCACATGTACGTTTCAACCAGCAACTGAGACAAATTCTTGGCATTCCAGACGCGATTATGCAGCGCATTCATAGATAAACGTAAACATCGGCCTAAAAGTTGAATAACACTTACAGAACCTTTATTATTACAGAACCTTTCATCTGACCGTTTAGAAAGACAGAATGAAAGCTGTGATAAATAATAGTTGTGAATTTTCTGAAACTAAATTATTACCTACTCCAGGTAAAACGACTCGATGAAACTCGATGCAGACAATCATGAGCAAGCAATCGGTTGAGCACGTACGCCGCTCTCGGCTCGCTCTCGGTAATACGAAGTGATAGGGCGATTTCTTTACTCGGGTGGTGATTAGTTCCGAAGTTTATCTATCAGCCAGATTTCTCTACTTGGGTGGTGATTGGTTCCGAATTTTATCTATTGTTACTTACTTATTTACTTTCGGAAAACTCAGACGATGGCAATAGTGGCTAGCTGCGCAAGCGCAGTAGCCACAAAAACTGTATAGCCTATCCAATGTACTGGAGAAAGAACACTGAATCCATTCAAGTGATATTTCCACTAGTCTTTCATCGTAGATGGCAGACACCTCGAAAAACCTGTAACTAATTCAGCCAATCAAAACACTCGAACCCAGTCTACCAACATTTGCCACAGACCCGGTTAATTGATGATTGTCTTCTTACCTGGTTGGACGCAGTCCTTTTGGCATCCAGTAAAACAACATCTAAAATTTCCAAAGCATTCCGACTCATCCCTGCACCTATCGCCCATCCTGTCACAGAACCGCGTATCTTGCCAAGGCTTTGGACACTTCCCGACAGGCTGTGGTGGCTTTGTTGGTTTTCCGATCTTGGTCCTTGGGCGAATGCACTCTTTCTGGCAGCCATTGAAGCAGCACTTTTTATTATCTGGGCATTCCATGTTCGAGTGACAAGCATCCCCGCGTCGATCACATATTCCATCCAAGCCCTTCCATGGTTTGGGGCATTCTCCGCGTGACGCATCAACGGGAGCCATGCAGTCCTTCTGACAACCATTAAAACAACACTTCGAGGAGTCAACACTGCAATCGGAGTCTACTGCGCATGAACTACTTCGTCTATCACAGATTCCATTCAAGCCTTTCCACGGTTTGGGGCAAGTTCCAAGTCGGATGCCTACGAAATATTGACGAAGCCATTATGAAATACCCATTATTTAATTAGTTTTAGCAAGTGTGGTATAGCCATAATGGAGCGGAGGAGTAGAAAGATCCCTCCCTTACATCCCCTCTCCTAGTCCAGCACTGGCCCCGCCTTTCTCAATAGCTATATATATATACTGGGTGCGAAGGAAATATAAAGACTACGAGAAGCGCGCGTATAATCTAAGAAAATTGAGATCCTCTCTAGCTAGCGCTCAGCTCTTCTGCTCCTTGCCATGCGCGTATATAAAAGTGGGTCCAGTTCTGGACTACCCCTCCCCAAGTCGTGGATCCAGATGAAATGGACACAGATGTACTTGAATGTAATGGATGGAGCTGTAATATATAAACCAGGGGCGGATCCAGGATTTTTTTTAGGAGGGGGTGCACCATTTATGATCAAGACGTACACAAACTCAAGCACCAATAAAGCAGTAGATATCAGCTCATCCAGGGGGGTGCGCATCCCCTGCACCCTTCCCCTTTATCCGCCCCTGTAAACTCACCGGGAGGAGCGAGGCACTCCATTTTACAACCAGTGAAGCAGCATTTACTAGTGCCGGGGCATTGTTCGTCAAAGGCACAGTCATCCCCAACATCTTTACACATTTCTGGTTCGATGTAATCTTGAATGGGACACTGTCCAGACTTTGGGCTGGAGGTGGGGACAGGCATGCACTCCCGATAACAGCCTGTGAAGCAACATTTGAAAGGCCCGAAACAGTCTCCGTCGCTTGAACATTCATCTGTGGATTTTCTGCAGGCCTTCGGGTGAGCAGACTCCTGGAAGACAATAAGTCGAAGAATGTCAGGGTGGACATGAACACCAAGAATATAAAATGAAGGGTGAAGGATGAGAAGCTGAGGATGTAAGTAGGAGAGGAGGAATCGAGGGCAGTTGAGTGGCGAGAGCACTCGCCTCTCACCGCTGTCAGTGGTGCATCCTGGTTCAATTCCTGGGCAGGCGCTTCATGTGAGTTCAGTTTATTAGTTCGTTCCCTTCCTTGGGTTGTTCTCCGGGTACTACTCAGGTACTACTCGGGTACTACTCGGGTACTCCGGTTTTTCTCCCTCAGTAAAAACCAACTAGTGAGATGAGTGTTGGGTGTATAGAATATAGAATGTAGTAAGAAGTGAGTGTGAGAGTCGTGTCCACTAGTGAGATGAGTGTTGGGTGTATAGAATATAGAATGTAGTAAGAAGTGAGTGTGAGAGTCGTGTCCTCTAGTGAGATGAGTGTTGGGTGTATAGAATATAGAATGCAGTAAGAAGTGAGTGTGAGAGTCCTGTCCCCACTAGTGAGATGAGTGTTGGGTGTATAGAATATAGAATGTAGTAAGAAGTGTGTGTGAGAGTCATGTCCCTACTAGTGAGATGAGTGTTGGATGTATAGAATATAGAATGTAGTAAGAAGTGAGTGTGAGAGTCGTATCCCCACTAGTGAGATGAGTGTTGGGTGTATAGAATATAGAATGTAGTAAGAAGTGTGTGTGAGAGTCGTGTCCCCACTAGTGAGATGAGTGTTGGGTGTATAGAATATAGAATGTAGTAAGAAGTGAGTGTGAGAGTCGTGTCCCCACTAGTGAGATGAGTGTTGGATGTATAGAATATAGAATGTAGTAAGAAGTGAGTGTGAGAGTCGTATCCCCACTAGTGAGATGAGTGTTGGGTGTATAGAATATAGTGTGAGAGTCGTGTCCACTAGTGAGAATATAGAATGTAGTAAGAAGTGTGTGTGAGAGTCGTGTCCCCACTAGTGAGATGAGAGATGAGTGTTGGGTGTATAGAATATAGAATGTAGTAAGAAGTGAGTGTGAGAGTCGTGTCCCCACTAGTGAGATGAGTGTTGGGTGTATAGAATATAGAATGTAGTAAGAAGTGTGTGTGAGAGTCATGTCCCCACTAGTGAGATGAGTGTTGGGTGTATAGAATATAGAATGTAGTAAGAAGTGAGTGCGAGAGTCATGTCCCCACTAGTGAGATGAGTGTTGGGTGTATAGAATATAGAATGTAGTAAGAAGTGAGTGTGTGAGAGTCGTGTCCCCACTAGTGAGATGAGTGTTGGGTGTATAGAATATAGAATGTAGTAAGAAGTGTGTGCGAGAGTCATGTCCCCACTAGTGAGATGAGTGTTGGGTGTATAGAATATAGAATGTAGTAAGAAGTGTGTGCGAGAGTCATGTCCCCACTAGTGAGATGAGTGTTGGGTGTATAGAATATAGAATGTAGTAAGAAGTGAGTGTGAGAGTCGTGTCCCCACTAGTGAGATCAGTGTTGGTTGTATAGAATATAGAATGTAGTAAGAAGTGAGTGTGAGAGTCGTGTCCCCACTAGTGAGATCAGTGTTGGGTGTATAGAATATAGAATGTAGTAAGAAGTGAGTGTGAGAGTCATGTCCCCACTAGTGAGATGAGTGTTGGGTGTATAGAATATAGAATGTAGTAAGAAGTGAGTGTGAGAGTCGTGTCACCACTAGTGAGATGAGTGTTGGGTGTATAGAATATAGAATATAGTAAGAAGTGAGTGTGTGAGAGTCGTGTCCCCACTAGTGAGATGAGTGTTGGGTGTATAGAATATAGAATGTAGTAAGAAGTGAGTGTGAGAGTCGTGTCACCACTAGTGAGATGAGTGTTGGGTGTATAGAATATAGAATGTAGTAAGAAGTGAGTGTGAGAGTCGTGTCCCCACTAGTGAGATGAGTGTTGGGTGTATAGAATATAGAATGTAGTAAGAAGTGAGTGTGAGAGTCGTGTCCCCACTAGTCAGATGAGTGTTGGGTGTATAGAATATAGAATGTAGTAAGAAGTGAGTGTGAGAGTCGTGTCCCCACTAGTGAGATCAGTGTTGGTTGTATAGAATATAGAATGTAGTAAGAAGTGAGTGTGAGAGTCGTGTCCCCACTAGTGAGATCAGTGTTGGGTGTATAGAATATAGAATGTAGTAAGAAGTGGGTGTGAGAGTCGTGTTCCCACTAGTGAGATGAGTGTTGGGTGTAAATAATATAGAATGTAGTAAGAAGTGAGTGTGAGAGTCGTGTCTCCACCAGTGAGATGAGTGTTGGGTGTATAGAATATAGAATGTAGTAAGAAGTGAGTGTGAGAGTCGTGTCTACACTAGTGAGATGAGTGTTGGGTGTACAGAATATAGAATGTACTAAGAAGTGAGTGTGAGAGTCGTGTCCCTACTAGTGAGATGAGTGTTGGGTGTACAGAATATAGAATGTAGTAAGAAGTGAGTGTGAGAGTCGTGTCTCCACTCCACTAGAATGTAGAATGAGTGTGTGAGAGGTGTAGTAGATGATGTAGTAGAATGTAGTAAGAAGTGAGTGTGAGAGTCATGTCCCCACTAGTGAGATGAGTGTTGGGTGTACAGAATATAGAATGTAGTAAGAAGTGAGTGTGAGAGTCGTGTCCCCACTAGTGAGATGAGTGTTGGGTGTACAGAATATAGAATGTAGTAAGAAGTGAGTGTGAGAGTCGTGTCTCCACTAGTGAGATGAGTGTTGGGTGTATAGAATATAGAATGTAGTAAGAAGTGAGTGTGAGAGTCATGTCCCCACTAGTGAGATGAGTGTTGGGTGTATAGAATATAGAATGTAGTAAGAAGTGAGTGTGAGAGTCGTGTCCCCACTAGTGAGATCAGTGTTGGTTGTATAGAATATAGAATGTAGTAAGAAGTGAGTGTGAGAGTCGTGTCCCCACTAGTGAGATCAGTGTTGGGGTGTATAGAATATAGAATGTAGTAAGAAGTGAGTGTGAGAGTCATGTCCCCACTAGTGAGATGAGTGTTGGGTGTATAGAATATAGAATGTAGTAAGAAGTGAGTGTGAGAGTCGTGTCCCCACTAGTGAGATGAGTGTTGGGTGTATAGAATATAGAATATAGTAAGAAAGTGTGCGAGAGTCATGTCCCCACTAGTGAGATGAGTGTTGGGTGTATAGAATATAGAATGTAGTAAGAAGTGAGTGTGAGAGTCGTGTCCCCACTAGTGAGATGAGTGTTGGGTGTATAGAATATAGAATGTAGTAAGAAGTGAGTGTGAGAGTCGTGTCCCCACTAGTGAGATGAGTGTTGGGTGTATAGAATATAGAATGTAGTAAGAAGTGAGTGTGAGAGTCGTGTCCCCACTAGTGAGATGAGTGTTGGGTGTATAGAATATATAATGTAGTAAGAAGTGAGTGTGAGAGTCGTGTCCCCACTAGTGAGATCAGTGTTTGGTGTATAGAATATAGAATGTAGTAAGAAGTGAGTGTGAGAGTCGTGTCCCCACTAGTGAGATCAGTGTTGGGTGTATAGAATATAGAATGTAGTAAGAAGTGAGTGTGAGAGTCGTGTTCCCACTAGTGAGATGAGTGTTGGGTGTATAGAATATAGAATGTAGTAAGAAGTGAGTGTGAGAGTCGTGTCTCCACTAGTGAGATGAGTGTTGGGTGTAAGAATATAGAATGTAGTAAGAAGTGAGTGTGAGAGTCGTGTGTCCCACTAGTGAGATGAGTGTTGGGTGTACAGAATATAGAATGTAGTAAGAAGTGAGTGTGAGAGTCGTGTCCCCACTAGTGAGATGAGTGTTGGGTGTACAGAATATAGAATGTAGTAAGAAGTGAGTGTGAGAGTCGTGTCCCCACTAGTGAGATGAGTGTTGGGTGTACAGAATATAGAATGTAGTAAGAAGTGAGTGTGAGAGTCGTGTCCCCACTAGTGAGATGAGTGTTGGGTGTACAGAATAGAATGTAGAAGAAGTGAGTGTAGAGTCGTGTCCCCACTAGTGTGAGTGTTGGGTGTACCCACTATAGAATGTAGTAAGATGAGTGTTGAGGGTGTCCCACTAGTGAGAGAGTGTTGGGTGTACAGAATATAGAATGTAGTAAGAAGTGAGTGTGAGAGTCGTGTCCCCACTAGTGAGATGAGAGTTGGGTGTATAGAATATAGAATGTAGTAAGAAGTGAGTGTGAGAGTCGTGTCCCACTAGTGAGATGAGTGTTGGTGTATAGAATATAGAATGTAGTAAGAAGTGAGTGTGAGAGTCGTGTCCCCACTAGTGAGATGAGTGTTGGGTGTATAGAATATAGAATGTAGTAAGAAGTGAGTGTGAGAGTCGTGTCCCTACTAGTGAGATGAGTGTTGGGTGTAAATAATATAGAATGTAGTAAGAAGTGAGTGTGAGAGTCGTGTTCCTACTAGTGAGATGAGTGTTGGGTGTACAGAATATAGAATGTAGTAAGAAGTGAGTGTGAGAGTCGTGTCCCTACTAGTGAGATGAGTGTTGGGTGTAAATAATATAGAATGTAGTAAGAAGTGAGTGTGAGAGTCATGTCCCCAGTAGTGAGATGAGAGTTGGGTGTATAGAATATAGAATGTAGTAAGAAGTGAGTGTGAGAGTCGTGTCCCCACTAGTGAGATGAGTGTTAGGTGTATAGAATATAGAATGTAGTAAGAAGTGAGTGTGAGAGTCGTGTCCCTACTAGTGAGATGAGTGTTGGGTGTATAGAATATAGAATGTAGTAAGAAGTGAGTGTGAGAGTCGTGTCCCTACTAGTGAGATGAGTGTTGGGTGTATAGAATATAGAATGTAGTAAGAAGTGAGTGTGAGAGTCGTGTCCCCACTAGTGAGATGAGTGTTGGGTGTAAATAATATAGAATGTAGTAAGAAGTGAGTGTGAGAGTCGTGTTTCCACTAGTGAGATGAGTGTTAGGTGCATAGAATATAGAATGTAGTAAGAAGTGAGTGTGAGAGTCGTGTCCCTACTAGTGAGATGAGTGTTGGGTGTACAGAATATAGAATGTAGTAAGAAGTGAGTGTGAGAGTCGTGTCCCTACTAGTGAGATGAGTGTTGGGTGTACAGAATATAGAATGTAGTAAGAAGTGAGTGTGAGAGACACGTTAAAAAGTATTTTTTTATCGATGAGAACAAGGGGGAAGAAGAGGGACTGCGGATAAGGGTCGATGAAAGTGACATCTAGGAGGAGGACAAGAAGAAGGAGGACAAGATGCAGAAGGAGCAGGGCCGACAATGGTAACAAGGAGGAGGAGGACAAGGTGAAGGTTGGACGATATCAAAGATGAGGAGGACAAAGAGGAACAAAGAGGAACAAGGAGGACGACAAGAAGGAGAAATTGAACAAGGACTAGAAGAAAGTGGAGAGTGGAGAAGGAGAACAAGATACAGAAACAAAGGTAGAAGTAGCAGTGATAGTAAAATAATGACTTTAATTATTCTTACCACAATAGGACATGTTCCTGGTTTGGGTTTTCCATTAGGAATTTTAGGTGGTAATACACAGTCAAGGTTACAGCCATTATGGCAGCATTTATGTTTACCAGGACAATCTGGATCAACTAAGCACATGTCGAACTGATATCTGTTACTGCAGACCTGAGTAAAGGAGATATGATCAAAATAGAGTCGTTTTCGTATGAGTGGGAAACCTACGGCACTGAGTTACGGTCACGGTACGGAATCGAAAACAATATCTATTCAACCAATCACAGCGCATAAAATCATTGCTCAACCGATCAGAATGTTTGGACACTGCACGGTCACCGCTTTTCACCCTTCAGACACAAAGGCGCGAAAAATCGTCAGGGAAACTACTAGATACTAAGGTATATGTGTGTAAAATCAGACAATCCCAGAAAACCAAGAAATAATTTAGATTTTGATCAGAGATCACATACGAATCCCAATAGAGCAGATTCCGTATGACTGTGAAAAACTTACGGCACGTTCGCCGTGACCGTGATGATTTAGGATTTCGAATGAATTCGTGCCGTGCCGTGCCGTGCGGCGTGGTTTTTCACAGTCATACGAAATCTGCTCTAATTTACACGGTACTATACTTATTGGTATTTCAAGATCAATACGATCCCCCCTCCCGTAAACGTCCACTTTTGTCTGACACCTACATTGGTCGCTTTAGAGAAGTTGGACTATTACCTTTCCAGAGAATGTTGGTGGAGGACATCTTCCCAGTTTGACTGGGGAGACTTTGATGATCTTCTTGACTGGGCGTAGACAAGTCTTAATGCAGCCGTTGTGGCAACACTTTTGTCTTCCTCGGCAATCAGAGTCCGTCAGGCAACGGTCCCAAAAATCGAACCCACAACTTGATATCTCAAATCTTGGGCACATTCCAGGTTTGACTGTGAAGTGGGAAAAACGTGTTAATATTTGTTCAACAGCTGTTTTGAATGACTTGAAAACTTGGTAAGCTTTGCAAAATCTACGACGGCGACGTCAACCGGAAGTGTAAATAACTTCTGTTCGGGGTTTCGTACATTAGAGATTTAGTTCAAGCCTAAGCACGCGAGGTTACTTCATCCACAGGGAATACCAACTATGAAGGTACGAAACTCCAAACAGAAGTTACTTACACTTCCGGTTGACGTCGCCGTTGTAGATTTTGCAAATCTTTTAAAAACTCCCTAAATTTACTTAATCAAATCATTGAAAAACAACTTTTTGAAGTAATATATTAATAGATCAAACTCGAGAAAGAGTGTTTCCTCCGGTTTCAAAATACCGAGAAGTGGGCTGAAAAAATCCCGAGGTGCAGCCGAGTATTTTTAGTCAACTTCAAGGTGTTTGGATATCGGATGAAACACTCTTTCTCGTGTTTGATCTAGCTTCTCAAACCATTGATAATTCTTGGAGAAATTAAAGTAATGAGTTTGAGAACTTCGTTTGCACCATACATTCGACAACGATCGATACTATACGTGCATATATTTTAATTACTCGGGCCCTTCCGAAGGAAGCCCGAGTTAGAAAATGCGTTTTTCGGTAGTAGTTTTTTTAGGCTCAAGAATGACGAAAATATGCGACGTATTTAATCGTATCCGGAGTTTCAAGATTACTCAGCAGATAAGAACAAACCACACACACAGGACTAAAGTAGATTATGAATCTTAGTTTTGAAAGCAACATGTCGTTAATAATCCGTTACTGAGCAGCTTCGTATTATGTCTCTGAAGCTAGAGAGCAAGGGTTTGATTTTTCAGTAGATTTTGTTTAGATAGCTAATATCGCTTTGCTTGCTGCCTGACTGTCGTAACGCGAGGGCGTTATCGGAACCATCTGACCTATGCAACCTCAAGACGTATCATGTTCGTACTCATCCGACTCATAGTCTCTCTCGTCACTCAACTGTCACTGATTGTCATGACGTCAGAGAAATGATATTGTATTGAAGAAGATGTCCTTGTTTTATTCGACGTTCGAACCGTAACTCGAACCCGAACTCGAACTCGATTCCAAACTCGACGTTTCGGGATCTGAAGCTAGAGAGGGGGCCTTTACACGAACTCATCAAAATCAAATCAATTGAACTCAAAGTCAAAAGGTAATCAAATGAACTCAAAGTCAAAGGCAAATCAAATGAACTCGACACATACATGTATATACAGTCTCCCTCGTCACGCAACTGTCAGTCATTGTCAGGTCTCTCCTCACGCAACTGACATTGTCCTTGTCATAAGCCCGAGTGTACGCTCATTGAGCGTCTTGTTAATAAAACAAAAACAACATTCTTGCATGGGAGACTCATGAGCTATTTCGGTATGCGCCAGTAAGTTGGGCAAGAGTAGGGAAACTAACAACATCAACGAGGTTTATCAGTCAAGGGCAAAATAAAGACACAAACAACATGGCCACCGGGCAGGCCTGCACAACAGGGGGCGACCGCTGACACTAATAACGTAATGGTTGATGGACATTAGAAGATAAGAATGGAAAGCATACCCAAGATGCATGCGAGTTTATTAGTATTGTCTATTATGTGTCACTCTCCTTAAATAAAGACTATTATTAAATTATTATTATTTATTTATATTATTATTATTATTATTTTATTATTATTTTATTTTATTTTTTTTATTATTATTATTATCATCATTATTATTTTTTTTTTAAAGGTGTTTGAGCAAGAATAAATTAATGTCAGTATGTATTTACCTTTTTGCAAGATCTGGAAACCTAAAAAGGTAAAAAACATAAATAATTTGCAGATGCAATTTATAATAAATAGAAAAATCAACTTTATTTGACGTTTCGATGCATCTCGTTTCATTCTCAACAAGAAAATGGATATGGACTATAATTTTAAGAACAATGAACACTTTGAACTAGAAATATTAATGAATGTCGTGAAGCTCTACTGATTTAATTTACCTCTATTTTGTTTCATAATCACTGTAAAAGACAACACATGTATTAGCAACAAATGAAATCACAAACAATACAGAGTGTGCTGCGAGCATAAGCGCAAGTACAAAATGGTTCATGCTATGTCACTGTAAAAACGGGCCTGACGCAAGCATAAGCGCATGCAAGAGACCTTATGTCACTGCGAAAACGGGCCTGACGCAAGCATAAGCACAAGAGGCCTTATGCCACTGTGAAAACGGGCTTGACGCAAGCATTACGCGCAAGAGACCTTATGCCACTGTGAAAACGGGCCTGATGCAAGCATAAGCACAAGAGACCTTATGCCACTGTGAAAACGGGTCTGACGCAAGAATAAGCGCAAGAGACCTTATGCCACTGTGAAAACGGGTCTGACGCAAGAATAAGCGCAAGAGAACTTACGCCACAGTGAAAACGGGTCAGACGCAAGCATAAGCACAAGAGACCTTATGTCACTGTGAAAACGAACCTGACGCAAGTATAAGCAAAAAAAAAAAAAAAAAAAAAAAACAAGCAGAAGCAAATGAGGCGTTATGTTCTACACTGAAATTGCTGTAAGATAAGATCCCACATGCGTAAATGAGTTGTGACAACTCACCTTTCATGCACTTCATCTTACAGTGCTTCATCGAAGGGTATTGGTTAGCATTCCCCTCGCAACCAGAGTACATAAACTTTTCACATTTTTGTGTTTGGGTGTTGAAGAACCATCTTGCTATATGAGCCCTGCAAATACCTTTGGCTTTAGGAAGTGTACACGCCCGATCTGGAAAAGATGAAAAGATGAATCAAGTTATTAAACAAAATAACATCAATCTAAGTTGACCGTCGTCCGGTTGGCTCAGTTGGTTGAGTACCGGTCTATTGTGCGGTAGGTTCGTGGTTCGAGTCCCGGCCGGACCATTACTCAGGGTCTTAAAATAATTGAGGAGAAGGTGCTGCCTTTGTAATTACATCTGCAAATGGTCACAAATGGTCACTTCACGTCTTCTCGGATAAGGACTTAAAACTGTAGGTCCTGTCTCCCGACCCTAATCTTACCTGTTCATGGGGGAAATTAAAGAACCTGTTGAACTCTTTGTAAGAGTAGGGGATTGTTACCCGGTTCAACAGCCTACTTCTAATTGGAGGCATAACATACTAACGTACTAACTACTCATGATTGTAAGCTGCTCGGCTGCCATGGGTGCCTTTCATATGCAGCCCCAAAAAGTCCTCCATCGGTTGTAAAGCGCATTGAGAATATGTGAAATGCGCTATATAAGAACGACTATATTATTATTATAAGTTGTGCCGAATTTACTTACTTGAACACGTTTGTAAACACATTTTCTCGCTGTCGAAGTTGTTGGCGTTACCTTGACAACCGCCGTAATTAAAACTCTTACATCTGCCCTGACGAGAGTCATAGTACCACTTGCGCAATTTCATCTTGCACGGTCCTGGCCTGTTTGGAAGACGACAGATCTCAGTCGGCGTAGCTGGAAATAAAGGTATATCAGTATTAGATCTACAGCGGTCGACAAAAGTATCGCGAACACCCCTTCCCCCATCTCCAATGTTGAAGACTTAGCAAATGATCAGAGCGCAGCAGTTTGAAAAACAACTTTGTATTGGGGGAAAGGGGGTCACTGTAGAGCTAAGTGTTCGTGGACTTCTGTCGACCGCACCCCTTCCCCCATCTCCAATGTTGAAGACTTAGCTCTACAGAGACCCACTTTCCCCCCTTACAAAGTTGTTTTTCAAACTGCTGCGCTCTGATCATTTGCTAAGTGTTCGTGGACTTTTGTCGACCGCTGTAGAGTGCAGGAGAGTATATCATGAAGTACCTAAGTCATGAAGCATATAAAATATTATGTTTTTTTAATATTATGTTATAGAACTTATTTTTGTAGACATTAGACATTAGTACTTCAAATAGTACTATCGAATAAATCTAATATTGCTGGCACATCGAGAGCCGCAAGCTGTGGACACTTCAGTGGACATTCAAGTTTTCCCATATAAATAGGGGAAGCTCAGAGGTTAGTTAGTTGCGTAGCTGGTTAGTTGAACGTTGAACCTAACAAGAGATTATCTTATACCTGGCCTCGTGTCGTTTATAACAATTTGATGAAATGAAATATTAAGTAATGCCCGGTTTCTCCACCAATATTTGATGTATTACAAAACATCATAAAAATAGTTTCTAGTATTAGGCTTCATAACATTCAACTAAATAACATCGAAGTATCAACCAAATAGAATACCCGTCTTCTCCACCAATGTTTGAAGTATTACAAAAGATAATAAAAACAGTTTCTATATATAGAATTAGGCTTCATAACAATTAACAAGATAGCATCAAAGTATCAACCAAATAGAATACCCGTGTTCTCCACCAATAAAGTATTACAAAAGATCATATATACCTGCGTGGTAACAAGCTCTTTTGCACTGTTCTACGGTTATGAAGTTATTGTAATTGCCTCCAGCTCCGCCATAGACAAATGGTTCACAAATCCGCGTCTTAGAATTAAAATGGTATCGCACAATGAAAGCTTTCCCATATCCGCGCAACTTCGGCTGCATGCAGACTCTACGTGGTTGAATGGCTTTCGAGGTGACAAGCACAGGCACTATAAAGAAACAAAAATATTTTTTTTAAAGTTGAAAAAATGATTTAGTTATAGTAATCAATAACAACCAACTTTATTTATTGAGGGAAAACAAGTAACAGTCATAGACTGATGAACTTCCTACAATTAAATATATAATCTAACTCACAATACTCCAGTTTCGAGTTGTTTAGACACCGCTGTACTCCTTGACAAAAGACGCATTTGCTCAGGCTTAGCCTCAATTCAGTGTAAATTATGCACAAATACCGACGAGAACGTGTTGACATTCAACAATAGAAACCATTTTTAATTGTACGGGTTATTCTCTGGATTGAGGCTAAGCCTAAGCAAACGCGTCTTTTGTCAAGGAGTACAGCGGTGTCTAAACAACTCGAAACGGGAGTATTGATAAAAACATATAAATAGATAAAATTAGTAAGAAAGTAAATGCGTTCCGAGTATGATTCTCCACTTGAAATGACGACAAAGGAAACGGATGATGATGATGATACTTTGGAAAGCGTATTCTAAACACTATTTTCTAGAATTACCTTTCCACATTTGAAAGTAATTTGGAAGCTAGTGAACGGAAGGGCGCGAAATAGACGAAAAAAGCGTATAAAAGTCTTGAGTTGGATTGATAATGGTGGTGGCAGTGGTGATTATAATTACAATACTCGGTAGAAAAGAGTCGTTTTTGTATGAGTGGGAAGTAGTTACGGCACAGCTCGTGCCGTGCGGTGATCGTGCCGTGTCCAAGCATTCTGATTGGTTGAGCAATGATTTTGTGCGCTGTGATTGGTTGAATAGATGTCTTCGATTCCGTACTCCGTAACTCCGTAACTCCGTAACTCCGTGCCGTAGGTTTCCCACTCATACGAAAACAAATGTATATGCCCCCTAACTGAATACATACCTACAACAGTAACGTTAACGGTAGCCGTGACTGCAGACACACCATCAAAAGCACTACAAAGGTATTTCCCAGCGTCCTCCTTCCTCACAGAGTTAATAACGAGTGTATTGTCAATGGGGAGCATTCTATCCTCTGGCAAGCGATCCAAGCCTAATTTGTTCCATACAATCTGCACTGGATGTCCTTCGAACTGGCAAACAATGGTGCCATTGGAACCGGTCTTCAGTTCAACGTTCTTGAGATGAGCTCGACTGACAGTAACTTTATCTAGGAAATTAAAAGTGCAATGATACGTCACTAAGGATCTGGTGATTTTGATATCGATTGACTTCCCAAAAACATCACTACCGTGAAGAATGTTTGGATATGTTTTTTTTTTTTTTTTTTTTTTTTTTTTTTTTTTTTTTTTTTTTTTTTTTTTTTTTTTTTTTTTTTTTTTTTTTTTTTTTTTTTTTTTTTTTTTTTTTTTTTTTTTTTTTTTTTTTTTTTTCTTTTTTTTTTTTTTTTTTCTTTTTTCTTTTTTTTCTTTTTTCTTTATTTTTAATTAGCATAACATTCAGTCAACTGTAGCTTGGAATTTCTCCAATTATTAATCATTAATGAGTTAAGGAGAAGTCGTTCCAAAGCCTACAATTCGGACTGGACGCGATTTCCAGTCCTTGCAATTAAAATATAAATAAATAAATAACCGTTTATTTAAGTGTCCAATGTATTTTAGCGCTGGCTTGCGCACTAATTGGCATGGGATCAAGACACTGTACTCTCACACACACTACCACTACATTCTAATATTCTATTCTATTAGTTTCAGTCATCGGCTTCTTTGGAGAACCCTCAAAGAAACGTTGCCTAAATCTACACCATCGTGCACTATTTCAAGCATTTCAGTGGAATCATTTTAACTTCTGCCAAGTTCATTTTCATTACTTTTTTGCTAGGACTGGACCCTTCTGTAAATCACCTTTGGTGAAGTTGGTATCCTCATTGAAGATTATTTATTATTTAACTTAATTGCGCGAACTGGAAATCCCGTCCTTGTCGGCCTTGAAGCATTACTTCTCATACTCATTATTTATTCATGAGGTAACCAGCCAATCAAATGTGCAGAATCAGACCACGTGATGTAACTAGAAAGTACGGAAAGTACTGGGGAGAGTAACTGGAAATTTTTACAGTAACTGGAATTTTTTTTTGCAGTTACTGGCCGGAAAAATGTCCAGTACGTTACTCTCCCCAGTACTTATCATGAGGGACCATTAGAACTAATCGTCCCTCATGACTGTACATGAGTTCTTATCCCTCATATAACAATCATCGGGATCTTGGACAAAGTAGAGGCCACTGGAAACCCCGTCTAGTCCTCATTCTCGGCTTTGAAACATTATGTGAAACACGATGGAAGTAAACACGTGACTTACTTTGTCTACATTCGCCAGTGTAATCCACTGCTATGCGGTCACCGAGTACACAAGCCGTTAGGTTCATTTCACAACGACTAGGATACGTAATCTTGTCGGTACCACACACAGCTTCATGTGGGGTTGGTATAGGACAACTTCTTGGACAGACGCATTGAGGTCTTTGTCTGCGCTTGTTAATGACGCATATCTCTCCTTGTATAACGCATCTCTTGTGAGCGCAAAGATCTGTGTAGATAACACAAACAGGAAGGGAGATTAGGTATACTGCGTTACTGTGTTACTGCGTGTGTGACAACAGAGTCACGCCACGGTCCAAAAAAAGTTCGATGGACCACAGGCAGCCCAAACAGTTGCATCAGCTATGCAGGAAAATGGAAACAATTCTATACCTGAGTTCGACCTCTTTCTAATCCGTGTAGCTCAGTGCAGCTTTAAATACCCGTAAGACGGAGCACTGAGGAAGGGAGGGGATAAAAGGGCGCGCCGTACGTCCGCCTCCTGGGAGAACAGTTTCGACTGAAGGGGTTACGGACATTAAATGTCTATTATTTAGTTTTTGTGTGATTTTTTTTGGCGGTTTTGTGTCATGTTGTACACCCTACACCTAACCCTTAATAACCATGATTATGATACCTTTCTCGCATCCCTTTAGTGTATTCAGTAGTCTGGGATTGGGGTTACAAGTGTTCTTGATATAACAGCATCTGAAAGACAGTGAGAGGTTTAATTTGTTTAATCACTTGATTTTTATTGCTTTGGTTATCTGTCTGTCTGTCTGTCTGTCTGTCTAAATAAAGTTCTAAATTGTCTAAATAAAGTTCATTCATTCATTCTATATGTCTGTCTGTCTGTCTGTCTGTCTGTCTGTCTGTCTGTCTGTCTGTCTGTCTGTCTGTCTGTCTGTCTGTCTGTCTGTCTCTGTCTGTCTGTCTGTCTGTCTGTCTGTCTGTCTGTCTGTCTGTCTGTCTGTCTGTCTGTCTGTCTGTCTGTCTGTCTGTCTGTCTGTCTGTCTGTCTGTCTGTCTGTCTGTCTGTCTGTCTGTCTGTCTGTCTGTCTGTCTGTCTGTCTGTCTGTCTGTCTGTCTGTCTGTCTGTCTGTCTGTCTACTTATTTCTTCAGTTATTTGTTTGTTTTTCTGCCTGCCTATTTATTTGTCTGTCTGTTTTTGTTTGCTTGTCAGCGATCTACTTATTTGTTTATTTGTTTGTGTCTGTCTGTCTGTCTTCATATTTGTTTGTCTGTCTGTCTTGCTGTCTGCTTATATGTTTGTTTTTCAGTCGCTTATATATTCGTCTATTTGTTTGCTTGTCAGCGTACTTATTTGTTTGCCTTGATCTTGTCTGTTGTGTTCGTTATGGAAAAAAAACAGAGTTCATAAATAGATTAAATAAGGTTATTGTATCGACTGTCCCTCGAGACCATACATTTTCTGATTCAAGGCAGTTTTTGAATGTATTAAGTAAGTGGAGGGATAAGAACAGTCGTCTAAAGTTGCAACACACAGAGATACCTCTAATCATCGACACAGAATAGTAAGTATACACGTTTATTACTCTGGCCCGGGCCTAAGGCCGGGCCGAGTCTATAGTTACAGTTGGTATATTTTTTGTTGTTGTTCATCGGAGTCATGAATCTGCAATCGAGTGGAACTGGGAACGAGACCACGAGACTTATCAACACGCATCTCAACACGACGACCTCTTTCTTCGCAAACCCACAAGAAAGATTACAAAGCACAAACCAATCAGGGGAAGCACCTGAGGTCAAGGGGCAAAAATCTAAATATATTCTCGTCTATATTTAGATTGAAACAAGACGCTCTAGTAGCGTGAAGTCGGGCTATTAACGTTTTTACTGATATAATGTAAAATTCCGAAAGTTAGCCTCCTCCGCAGGCTAGTCTATAGCTCGGTATACTGAATATTGGTCCACAGGCCGGCCATACCAAACGTTATGACAATGACAATGACAGTTGCGTGACGAGGGAGACTGTTTGTCGGTGAGTCATAGATAAACATCTCCAATCAGACGTATTTGGTACGTCTTGAGGTTGCATCGGGTCAGATGGTTCTGATAACTTCCATCGTTTGTTTTTACTCGGGCCTTTCCGAAGGAAGCCCGAGTTATAAAATGGGCTTTCTTGTATATTTTTTTTCTTCGTATTCTTCTTGGTAGTACACAAAATGTGAAGAATGTGATCGTATCGGTCAGGAATGTCTGTTTCAGGGTTTCGATTGGCTGAAAACGGGGGCGATGATATCCAAACGCCTAATGAAGTAATTCTATGCTCAAAAGGTCAAATAGTAAAAATACTAAAAATGACAGTTGTATGATCCTTGTCTGAGTCATACATTTATTACGCGACCTAACATCTATTACGCGACCTAATTTTAGAACCGCCGCGTAGCGCTATTTAGAACAGAATTTCCACGCTCAAAACAGGTCAGCGAACGGCAAAAATACAATCGAAATCAAAACGTCCTTAGATTTTAGGGATCTATTACAGAAGAAGACGCTCAGTGACGAGGGAGACTATTTGTGTCGGTGACTCATAGATAAAGATCTCCGACTCTTCAAGAGTACGCTGCCGTACGTCTTTAAACGTATTTGAGGTCACTTGAGGTCACATCTTAAATCTAACAGAAGCAGCTTTTGATTTTTAATCGATAATTCCTTTCTGATTTCGAGATAAATCGAACAAGATCTTTCAATGTATAGGCAGAGACAGCAGATTGGTCGAGCTTTGTCACATCATACCGTAGTCTGAATCAACTGGATGTTTCAAAGATACGAAGTTCGACTTTCCTCTGCGATAACGAAGAAACCAAAGACGTTATCAGAACCGTCTGACCATGAATATGAACCTCAACTGGACGTTCCAAGTACGTGCTACGGAAATACGATTCGGAGATTTTTATCTATGCTCACCGACACATATATACATAGTCTCCCTCGTCACGCAACTGTCAGTCATTGTCAGGTCCCTCCTCACGCAACTGACATTGTCCTTGTCATAAGCCCGAGTGTACGCTCATTGAGCGTCTTGTTGTTTAATATATTTAAGCTTACAAAGGCTTCAATAACACTATACACGTACTGAAGTAATTCTATGTTGGTGCCCATACGTCTCTCATTATGAACTTCATTTCAGAACGCAATTGCACCAGGGCACGAGTGAACTCTCAATGAGCGTCTTGTTATGTTATCGTTACACACTATTTAATAGTAACAAAACCTCTATATTTGTAGTTTGACTTCTTTCTCGAAGAATACGAATTATTAAACATTTGGTTCTGCAGACTTTGAGTAGAAAATTTATAACGATGTTTGTCTATTATTATTATTATTATTATATATGTCTGTCTGTCTGACTGACTATGTGTCTGTCTGTCTGTCTGACTGTGTCAGTCTATATATCTGTCTGATTGGGTCTATCTGTCTGTCTGTCTGTCTGACTATGTCTCTATCTGTCTGTTTGACTACTGATGTGTCTGTCTGTCTGACTATGTCTCCATCTGTCTGTCTGTCTGACTATGTGTCTGTCTGCTGCCTGTTTGACTACGTGTCTGTCTGTCTGACTATGTGTCTATCTGTCTGTCTGACTGACTATGTATCAGTCTATCTGTCTGTCTGACTATGTGTCTGTCTGCCTGTCTGTCTGATTCTGTGTCTGTCGGTCTGTCCATTTGTTTATCTAGTTTAATTTTGCGTTTTTACCTGTTGCAGTTATCTTTGTAACAGAATTTGGTTCTCCTGGAACGGCAGTTACGATCATGTTTGTTGTTCATCGCCACACGCGAATCTTTTGGACAAGATCCTGAAACACGACGACAGTTGTAAGGGAGCAAATTTAATATACCCTGCTACTATAGCAAGCCATATCAAGAAATCCCCCATTAAAGTGTGCTGTTGCTCGGCCAGCTTTCCTATGTCCATATTTGGGCATTGTACTTACCATATTTGGAAACCCTGTAAATATTTTTCGCTTAAAAGTACGATTTTTATCGAAAAATCCATCCAAACTTACAGCAAATCGAGTAAATGAATGTAAACATTGTCCTCCATTTTGTAACACGGCCAAAAAGACTGGGAAACCTAACACAGGGTGACCGGTAAACTCGTGCCCAGTCCCCGTAGCTGGTCTACGTAAAAAGCACAGATTTCTTGATATGCTAGCTTTTATAGCGGCACTCTTTGAGAACGACGAATAATACAATAGATTCTATTGTTGTGCATATACTGTGGAGGAGTATTTTATAAATAGCAAGTTAATCGAGGCAGGATGAAGTATTAGACAAAATAATAGATAAGCCGTTGAATGATTCCAATGCGATTGATGAATGTTGATCGTACAAGAACCACTGAAAACATGACATTACTGACATGCATGCTTAGTCACCCATTGCACTGACTGGACACCCATTGCACTGACTGGACACCCATTTCACTGACTGGACACCCATTACACTGACTGGACACTCATTGCACTGTCTTGAGACCCATTACACTGACTGGTCAGCTATTGCACTGACTGGACACCTATTGCACTGACTGGACACCCATTGCACTGACTGGTCAGCACAAGAACCACTGCCGACATGACATGACTGACATGCCTGGTCACCCAATGCACTGCCTGGACACCCACGGGCTTCTCTCCCGGCCTCTGAAACTGGGTACTGTGGAGATTTATTAACATGCCACGCTGCAGTAATTTGATGCCTTGGTTTCCTAATCACGTTCCGCATAAGTTTACTGAAATACGTTGTCGACCTCTCAAAGTGTCAAAAATATAAGAACGTTCTCAGACGGCTCAGTCTGAAGAGAAAGTTTTTCCTTACTAAAAAGGAAAAACGTTACGAGTGAATGTACAAGAAAACGCGAAATTGATTCCCATGTTTACTATTCCGTGCATTATTATTATTGGATATCCCTTGAAGCGGCGACGGATGATATAAGTAGCCTCTCCCGCAGGCGTTTTTAGGGGACATGCGGGGAGGCTACGTAACAGTTGTGAGGGCCGGTAGGACTTTGTACATGCACGGTATTTTCTATTATCAAATTTACTGAAGGAAATCTATAACACCTTAAAAAAGAGTACTTAACTTTACTGACGTTTCGAGCCTTAGCCCTTCGTCGGAGTTGCTCTTGAAACGTCAGTAAAGTTAAGTACTCTTTTTCACGGTGTTATAGATTTCCTTTAACCTTTGAATTTATCATTATACACCGACGCAGCCCATACTAGTGTACTCGCTAGTTTCCATTTCCATTTACTGAAGGCTTACAATCATCAGAAACATTCGTATTCATTTGTTGACATCTTGATGCCAACGCTATTCAATCATTCATGATATGCTGTTTCTCTGATAGACTGCGAGCGGGTCCATGTGATCGTAAACACAGATAAAGACCTAGCAGACCGTGTTCGTTTCATTATCCAACATCCGTCAAAACTGGGACTCGCTACTTCTCTGGATAATGGCGTTGTTGTTGTTGTCGTTGTCGTTGTTGGTAGTAGTAGTCGTTGTTGTCGTTGTTGTCGTTGTTGTCGTTGTTGTCGGTGTTGTCGTTGTTGTCGTTGTTGTCATTGTTGTCGTTGTTGTCGTTGTTGTCGTTGTTGGTAGTAGTAGTAGTAGTAGTTGTTGTTGTTGTTGTTGTTGTTGTTGTCGTTGTTGTCGTTGTTGGTAGTAGTAGTAGTTGCTGTTGTTGTTGTTGTTGTCGTTGTTGTCGTTGTTGGTAGTAGTAGTAGTAGTAGTTGTTGCTGTTCGTGTTGTTGTTGTTGTTGTTGTTGTTCGTGTTGCTGCCAGTTGTTGTCGTTGTAGTTATTGTTATTGCTGTATGTAGTCGTCGTCGTTGTTGTTCAGTTCTTGTTTTCAGTGCTTGTTGTTCACTTTTTCAGATTTAAAAACAAAAGTATGTTCCCTGCACCTTTCATCTGTATCATCACATTCATCATTATTGTCTGACTGCAGTCATGCACTTATTCAAATCGTCCAGCTGTCATAAATAGATTTAGAAACATATATGTGCACCTTTCCCGAAATACCGGAATCCCTGCAAAACTTGGAATTAACGACGCCAAAAATCATAGAGGCGTTTTCGTATGATTGGATGAGATGCATCTGCACGCTTTCTGATTGGTTCAGAAAGCTAGGAAGCCATTTGAGTGTCATGGTACCACAGGGTTCCCACTCACACGGTAACGACTCTAAGGGCACTTTCCATTTGGCAGAACTGACTGGTCTTTCCGACCAGTTCTTAAATGGAACACGTCAGTTCTGGGAACTGGTTCACTGATAGTTCTCAGAACTGACGTTTTCCATTTAAGAACCGGTTGATCAGACCAGTCAGTACTGCCAAATGGAAAGCGCCCTAAGAATGACGTAATAATAATAATAATAATAATAATAATAATAATAATAATAATAATAATAATAATAGAGTATTTATTTATATAGCGCATCCTGGAACCTTCATGCGCTTTACAATAAGAAAAAGAACTAAAAACTAGTGGATTATAAAAATTAAAAAATTAAAAAATTAAAAAATTAAAAAATTAAAAAATTAAAAAATTAAAAAATTAAAAAATTAAAAAATTAAAAAAAAAATTAAAAAATTAAAAAATTAAAAAATTAAAAAATTAAAAAATTAAAAAATTAAAAAATTAAAAAATTAAAAAATTAAAAAATTAAAAACTATAATGTACGACTGGCTTACCAACGATTGGTCCAGGAGGTATTTTGGCGCGTTGGCAAACGGTATTGCCACACCCATCTTCGCAGCACTTGTTCTTTCGTGGACATTCAAGGTCTGTGAAACATATTCGTTTCTTTTGGAATGGATTGCAGTCAATGTCGTGTGGTGGAGTCGGACATTTCCCTTCTTTCGCAGAGCCGTATGCTATAACCGAAAAACAAATAAAACAGTTATTAAAAGGAGACGCAGTTTCCTTTGGGTATAGGTGAACAACAGAACGAGGCAGTAACACAATAGATTCGTTCTATAGAATTGTTGTTCTATTGTTTGAAGGTCCTTTTGGTGACAGTATGCGATATATAACCTTTACCTTTCCTTTGTGGTCACACAACGCTACTGATTTCCAAAGCGTTGCGTTACCGTTAATTTGACATTATTATTATTATTGTTATTATTAATAAATTATTATTACTATTATTATTATTATTATTATATATTATTATTATTGTTATTATTAATAAATTATTATTATTATTATTATTACTATTATTAGTAGAGGTAATCATACGGTTTCGAGTTCAATTTGGAAATAATTTGCACGAGTGTGTTTTTCAAAGAGTATCAAAATTGCACGAGCCCGTAGGGCGAGTGCAATTTGAGCTCTTTGAAAAAAACACGAGTGCAAATTATTCCAAATTGAACGAGATTTAATCGTATGATTACCAATTATTAGAATATACTCATACTCACTCGACCAATCAGCGCCCAGCATTTGTGCGCTCTATATCTCATAAAGTAACTAATAGGGCTTTAACAATGGACTCATTAGTATTCTCTATATAGAGAATACTAATAAAGCTCTTTGTTTTCTTTTGTTACAAAGCCTGATTAGTATTCTCTAAATAGGGAATACTAATGACTAACTTAGAGAATACTAGAGTGCAAATATTATATCCATGAAATAGTTAACTAACTAAATTGTACTAATAAATAGCACCAAATGCTTTATCATTGTTGTCTACTCAGTAGTAAAACTAGTAAAATGTTAATTATAGTACTAAATGTTAGCGCTTATTTCACGGATATAATATTTGCACTCTAATATATAACGTGTACTAAACTATATACAAAAATATTCTAATACAATCTTAGTTTAATCTTCAAATACTATTCAAATATTATATCATAATCCAATAAATCGACAGTTACTTGTTACCTGCTACCTGTTACCTGTTACCTGTTACCTGTTACCTGTTACCTGTTACCTGTTACCTGTTACCTGTTACCTGTTACCTGTTACCTGCTACCTGTTACCTGCTACCTGTTACCTGTTACCTGTTACCTGCTACCTGCTACCTGTTACCTGTTACCTGTTACCTGTTACCTGTTACCTGTTACCTGCTACCTGTTACCTGTTACCTGCTACCTGCGTTATAGACCCGCCGATCATCACTATTAATACTAAACACTAAAGAAACGTAGCGAGTCACTTTCTCTTCAAAATGATATCACAAACGAGTTTCTCCATGTTCTACAAGAAGTGTAGATGATATGTACGGATATTCATCAGTCATCCAAGTTCTCCGTATGATTATTGCGATATAGTTACCCCAATCTTTCAATGTATTAAATGTCCACATCGTGCTTGAGTTTTCTTTGGTGTTCATTATTTCTCTCGTTTTTCAAATTCGTCCATTCTAACTGGTTTGAAGACACTTTGAGATTTCTGCTCTTCATTTCCACAACAAATACCGGTAATTTCTAGCGTTGCAAGCTTCGTATTTAAAAGCCTCAAGCTTCGGATATTCATCTTCACTTCACTGAAGTCACACACAACTGAACAGCTTTGCATAAGCGTATGTGCATTTGAAATCAGTATTCCTTTGGGAAAGCAACAGACATGCAGCCAAAGAATACTCTCGTGAGTATGATTATATTCTAAAACGGTTAGAGAATAAACACTCGTGCTTTATGGAATTTAGAGCGCCTCGCATTGATAGAAGGGCCAGTCGGCGCTACGCGCCTCGTGGCCTTCTATCTGCTGCTCGGAGCTCTAAATTCCATAAAGCACTCGCGTTATTCTCTAACCCTTACATAATATTCATGAAAAAAAAAGTAATTTGCACTGCAGTGCATATTAAAGGTAATTTGCACTGCAGTGCAAATTACTTTTCAACTGCACTACTCTAAGCCAATCAGAATCGAGTATTTTTTTCATGTATATTATTATTATTATTATTATTATTATTATCATTATTATTATTTAACTAACAAAGATTGTGATAATGATTTTATAATGAAAACTAAGGATATAAGCATACAGCGTTTCGGTGACATACTTGCACCATCTTCAGGTAGTAATAAAATAATTTACATGAACAAGATTAAGTACGATGTTAAATCATTATTATTATTATTATTAATTATTATTATTATTATTATTATTATTATTATTATTATTATTATTATTATTATTTATCATTATTATTATTATTATTATTAATTATTATTAATTATTATTATTAATTATTATTATTATTTATTCTTATTCTTATTTATTCTTATTCTTATTCTTATTAATTATTATTATTATTATTATTATTATTATTATTATTATTATTATTATTATTATTATTATTATTATTATTATTATTATTATTATTATTATTATTATTATTTATTATTATTATTATTATTTAATATTATTATTATTATTACTAAATTATTTTATTTATTTTATTATTACTAAATTATATTATCATCCTGAATAGGCGACTTGCATGATGGCGTCATATATATACTACAAGTACCAGAATGCTTTGCCCATTTTCTTTTGTTCGATAATTAGCACCAATTGTCTTACTATTCTCATGAGGGAATAAAAATCTGAATAAGAAAGAAAATTCCCAAAGCATTCTGGTACTTGTAGTAAAACAATGTCATCATGCAAGTCGCCTATTGTAGCATTATAATGTCAAGATTATAATCAGCCAAGGAATTTTCGAATAATATTATGTATATTATCATAATAAGAACCATATTTATGTGTATACCATTGCGAACAGACTAAACAATACCAAAGGACTAAACGTTGGCATGCCAAACATGATAATCTGCTATGTAAGTATTTATGAGATGTTATACGATACTGAAAAAACAGAATGAATAAATATTAGTCATTGATGAGGTGCCCACTCAAAGACGAAAACATGAAGAAATTTGATGCTCATGAGCTCTCTCAGCATGTCTGGTTTTATACGACCAACAGTACAACAGATTAACCCAAAAATAGACTAATCTAATAAAACTGTTAATACTCCAGTTTCGCGTTGTTCAGAGATGACCGCTGTCCTTGACAAAAGACGCATTTGTACAGGCTTAGCCTCGATTCAGAAACCAGTACGTGCAATTCAAAAATGTTTCTATTGTTTCATGTCAACATTTTTTCGTGTTCTTGTTGATATTTGTGAATAATTTACACTGACTCGAGGCTAACCCTGTACAAATGCGTCTGATGTGAATAAGTACAGCGGTTTCACAACGGGATCTGTGAACGCGAAAAGGGACTATTAACAAATAAATAAATACGCAAGTAAACGAACGAACGAACGAATGAATGAACGAACAAAACATTGAACGAATGAATAAATACAGTAAATGAATAAATGAATGGATGAATGGTTGAGTGTGTTCTAACGTGAGGTTATCCCTTCCTTATTCATGAATGAATTAATTAATACATGAATGAATGAATGGATGAATTAATGAATGAGAATAAATGAATGAAGGAATGAATGAATAAATAAATGAATAAGGCAATGAATTGATGAATGAAAGAATGGATGGATGAATGAATGGATGGATGAATTAATGGATGAATGAATGAATGGATGAATGAATGAATGAATGGATGGATGAATGAATGGATGGATGAATGGATGAATTTTCACTATTACGTGTCTACTCTCTCAAAATAAATTCATTATTATTATTATTATTATTATTATTATTATTATTATGAATGAATTAATATGCACGAACGATCGAAATAATTAACAATTTTACCACAACTAGTCAGTTGCTCGCTCTCTGATTGGCTTAGAGCCATGGTAAATAAGAGTACATACCACGGAAATTGCGTGTTCGTCGCGCACGGAGCTAGCACGCGCTTGAATCAGTTTTTCTTTCAAAATTTCTCGGCGTTTTCGGATATTTTCTCCGTCTGTTGTGGTAAAAAACAAATTTACGATAGTTTCTTGTGGTATATAGAGATTATTACATGTTAAGATCATGATATCGTTTTTATTCACGAGATTTTAATGACAAATCACAAACGAGCGAGTCTTCGAGCGAGTGAGTGATTTGTCATTAAAATCGAGTGAATAAAAACAATATAATGATCTTAACATGTCCTAATTTGTTTATTACACATTAAGCATTGATATACAGTACTGATAAGGTTTAAAGCAACTTTATTAAAATCACTAGTAAATAAAGTCATTGTTTGCTCACCGAAAGCAACATTTCCTTGATATATCCATCGACTACTTCGAAGTACTGCTCTTCTTTGTCGCTTAAAATGATCCGAATAAGTTTACGTCTTCATTGGTCTTCCAAACAGTGTTTTTGCTCTCATTTTCTTCAAGAAAACCATAAATATCGTTTGAAATAGGTACAAATATCGAACATGAAGCCGCTTCACTTCGACCTCAGCTCGATAGAAAAAAGCGGGAATCCAAACGCGCTCGCGTCATGTACAAATTATATAAGAGGGAATGTGATTGGTCAGTGTAATCTCTAACGAAGAATTTGATTGGACAATTCTATCCCGTGAAGTGATATCATATTTTTTCACTAGTGATTGATATGATATCACTTCACCGGATATCAATTTTATTTACGGCTTTATCACACTGATATCAATGCTTAATGTGTAATAAGTCCTCTTATTTACCACGGTTGGCGTCATCGAATCGTCAAAATTGTTGTGGATTCACGAGGCGTAGCCGAGAAACTATCGTAAATTTGTTTTTTACCACAACAGACGGAGAAAACATCCGAAAACGCCGAGAAATTTTGAAAGAAAAACTGATTCAAGCG
Source organism: Actinostola sp. cb2023 (assembly GCA_033675265.1). Classification (NCBI taxonomy): domain Eukaryota; kingdom Metazoa; phylum Cnidaria; class Anthozoa; order Actiniaria; family Actinostolidae; genus Actinostola; species Actinostola sp. cb2023. The sequence goes on from JAUJYZ010000724.1 coordinate 841,832, forward strand.
CGCTAGCTCCGTGCGCGAGCAACACGCAATTTCCGTGGTATGTACTCTTATTTACCACGGCTCTAAGCCAATCAGAGAGCGAGAAACTGACTAGTTGTGGTATAATGAATGATTGACAGCGTCAACAACAACAACAACAACATCAGAAGAAAACGTTTTAGTCCATAAAATCATGGACGTCATAAAATAAGTTACGTTACATTTTCAAACCTCAAGATTTTAACTAAATGACTTCGATGACTCACTGACTGACATTTTACAGCGTTTATTTTCTTATAGTCTATCTTTTGTACTGAGGAAAAGATTGTATAGATCATGTTTTGATTACAACTGACACTGTGATAGATTTGGTGATAACTGTTGAATCGATCCTGTCTGGGCCGAATAGCGAAAGTAGAATTGTTGAATAAATCGTGATGAACACCAGATGGATGCTAAATCAACTGATTTTAGTTGTATGACCTTGTATCTATTATGGAGTTTAGTTTTGTGTTTAATCAATGCTTTAACGTTCTCTTAGATATACATACTTGCCCGATTTTCTCCCCATTTGCCTGTACGTTTTGTTCGATCCTCAAGTGAAAAAATTGGAGACACTCGAGAAGCTTATCTTCTCAGCCAGCTTGCCACGCTCTTTATATTCGATCAATAGATGCAGAGAAAGAAGGCCTAATCTTAAGAGATGTCGCCTGCTATCACGGTAGATTAAGAACACGATTAATGCAAAGAATTTTGAATCATCACGCCATATGAACAAGAAGACATAAAGGACAGTTATGACGCGGGAATAAATGTTCAATTCAATATTCGTGTCGTCATGCCACTCGAGAATGATTTTGAAGTTCAGGATTACTTTAGGATGAATTCTAGATCTCAGTCCTTCTTTGGACTTCAACTAAAAGTTTGTAAAATCATAAGCATATTTGTGATTTGCTAAAGTGTTGTATCCTCCTTCATGTACACGTATAAATCTCTAGTGTCAACATTTTAGCACAACTACAGCTACGCTACAAACAGTTATTAAAGCAACGGACTCACTAAACAAGACGTTTAGGAGTATGAAGTTCGTAGTAAAAATTGGTCTAATTTACCTTCAAGTCTGCAGACTTGAGCTGCAAAGAGAACGAAAAGCAACAACAACGTCTTCATGTCACTCTTGCTCGAAGTGAGAGGAGACTTGCAGCAAAGTCTCTGGTATTTATCTCAAATTGCCGACTTCCGCCTGTCACTCATAAAGCCATTCAAAGATGAATCATACTGCGATGTGATTGGCTACAACTTTGGAAAGGTCGGGTTTGAGTTTATGCTCAGTTTAGATGAATATTATGACTACACTCAATAACTTTTTAATCACTTTTCAGGACTTGTGGGCACTTATTATTATCCTCACTTCCACTGTAGAAGACAATTCCAGAGCTGAGTTCGTATTGCACAACCTACAACGCAGTTTCCGCCGGATATCACAGTTGAACGCAATTTGACCTGATCGATGCCACGGTTGAACGCAGATGATGAGATCGACAAACAAAAGAACTGGAGTCCGATTACATCGACATTGAAAGACAGCCGAGGGAGGGGTACTGATAACGACTAGTGCGCAAAAATAGACCATGCATGCAAGCACAATTGAGCAAATTAGTTATACTACTATGGGCCCTGATGGTCTCTAACAGCGCCCTAAGACATAATGTACCTAGCCTGCGGATTTGGCTCCGGCTGTAACGCAAACTAAATGTACCATGCGTGAAGATCTCCATTCTTAACTTCTGAATCACTCTGTCTCCACCCTTTAATTCGCGCGCCCACGCAGGTGAAACGGATGTTTAGCCTCGACTAATTCCTGTAGAGTTTGCGACAGTAACAAAATACAGCTATCATCAGATCAGCTGATGTCTCAAGAGAAGGTTTCAACTCTTAGCAGGGGAGGCGGGCCCAGGGGTTTAGGAGTGGGCGTAGAGTGGGAGGGCTAATTACTCGTGCCCAGGCCTAAGGCCGGCGCACGAGTCTAAGATTCGAGACCGTATTTTTGATTTGTTTTGTTTTGTTAGTACCGGTCGCGATATGGCAGATGGAGACAAAAAGTCTGGCCACAAGAGAGATTACAAAACACAAACCAATCAACAAGCACCGGAGGTCAAGGGGCAAAAATCTAAGTGTATTCTCGTCTAAATTTAGATTGAAATGATGCAATAACCTTCTACATGAGTCTGACGCAGGCTATCTGACCACGAGAGAGATTACAAATCACAAACCAATCAGGAAGCACCGGAGGTCAAGGGGCAAGTTCAGCTGTCAACTTTATTCACGTACAGATCTCAAATTGCACGATCTAAGCTGGAGCCCCATATGCGTCTTTCATGATGTACTGCATCCCAGCAGTACTCAATCGCACCAGGGCACGAGTGAACTGACTCAATGAGCGTCTAGTTACGTATCATGCGATTTTTACTCGGGCTTCCATTAAAGTAAACTAGAAAAGCAAGGAACCGCGAACGAAAATGCTGTAGGTATACGTAGGATCTGTAAAACATCTGATCAGCTAAATACGGTATATGGCAAATATGAAATACAAGAAAGGCTGATCAACTGATACTGATACTGTACGCCACAAATCCTCATGGCTGAGTGAACCGACAACAACAACAACAAGACGCTCAATGAGCGTACACTCGGGCTTATGACAAGGACAATGTCAGTTGCGTGAGGAGAGACCTGACAATGACTGACAGTTGCGTGACGAGGGAGACTATGTATAGCATAGATAAAAATCTCCGAATCGTATTTCCGTAGCACGTACTTGGAACGTCCAGTTGAGGTTCATATTCATGGTCAGACGGTTCTGATAACGTCTTTGGTTTCTTCGTTATCGCAGAGGAAAGTCGAACGTCGTATCTTTTAAACATCCAGTTGATTCAGACTACGGTGTCGGTTTGATGTGCTTCTGTTAGATTTAAGATGTGACCTCAAGTGACCTCAAATACGTTTAAAGACGTACGACAGCGTACCTTCAAGAGTCGGAGATCTTTATCTATGAATCTACTGGAAAATCAAACCCTTGCTCTCTACTTCAGAGACATAATAATATAACATCCAGACGATTCAGACTATGATCTGGCGAAGCTCGACGAAGCTGCTAACGGGTTTTTAACGGCATGGCCTATAAAAAAAACCTTTGCAAACGTGGAATAAAATAAACATCCATCATGAGTTACTGAAAATAGCTCGACTGGCTCGACTGTTTGCATGACTTCTGTACATAATATAGCTTTTTGTCAATAGATGTAGTTACATCGCTGGTCGTGAGTTTAATTATAAATACTCAAGGACATAGCTGTACACGTACTATTACAATTAGCAACAAATTTAAACATGACAACATAGCGAGGTCATGATACTTTTTGAGTTCATTTCATTTGCTTTTCAATTCATTTTTTTGATGAGTTCGAGTTTGTGGAACGGCGTCGTACAACAGCCGATAAAACACGGGCTTTAAACACGCTCATTTCACAGACAAAAGCATACGCCGATTCGTGTGGGCTCACTCTGAAAGATGTCGTTTCATTTATAACAAAAACAAACGCGCCTTAGCTTCATCGTCGAACGATCAACTAGAATCCTGACCTTTAATAGCTTGAAGATCTATGCTGAGAAATCTTGAAACTCGATACGATCAAATACATCGCATTCTTTCTTCATTCTTCGCATTTTTTCTTCATTCCGTGACCATGAGAAAAAAAATAAAAAAAATAACAAGAAAGCCCATTTTATAACTCGGGCTTCCTTCGGAAGGGCCCGAGTAACAACAATAATAATTTTATTACCTAACGTTTTTTCTTTTTTTACAATAACAAGACGCTCAATGAGCGTACACTCGGGCTTATGAAAAGGACAATGTCAGTTGCGTGAGGAGAGACCTGACAATGACTGACAGTTGCGTGACGAGGGAGACTATATGTCTGCCAGATGAAGGGCTATACGATCTCGATTTACGAACATTGACCTTGCTTGCCTTAAATGCTTTGATGTAGTTTTGGAAGTACGATTTTTACGATTCCTTTTCCTTCTGAATTTTTCAAACGTGGAATAAAATAAACATCCATCATGAGTTACTGAAAATAACTCGACTGGCTCGACTGTTTGCATGACTTCTGTACATATAGCTTTCTGTCAATAGATGGAGTTATACATGACCGTTGTACGGCGTTGGTCGTGAGTTTAATTATAACAAGAGTCCGCGGAGATCTTTATCTATGAGTCAGACACAAGTCTCCCTCGTCATTGAGCGTCTTCTTCTGTAATAGATCCCTAAAATCTAAGGACGTTTTGATTTCGATTGTATTTTTGCCGTTCACTGACCTGTTTTGAGCGTGGAAATTCGGTTTTAAATCAACGGTTCTAAAATTAGGTCGCGTAATAGATGTATGGCTCAGATAAGGATCACTTTACAACTGTCATCTTACTGAAAAGAACACGGATTTTCGAACATTGACCTTGCTGTTTTAAATAGCCTACGCGGCAGTTCTATATAAAATGAAAAGGACAATGTCAGTTGCGTGAGGAGAGACCTGACAATGACTGACAGTTGCGTGACGAGGGAGATTATATGTCTGCCAGATGAAGGGCTATACGATTTACGAACATTGACCTTGCTTGCCTTAAATGCTTTGATGTAGTTTTGAAGAACGATTTTTACGATTCCTTTTCCTTCTGAATTTTTCAAACGTGGAATAAAATAAACATCCATCATGAGCTACTGAAAATAACTCGACTGGCTCGACTGTTTGCATGACTTCTGTACATATAGCTTTCTGTCAATAGATGGAGTTATACATGATCGTTGTACGGCGTTGGTCGTGAGTTTAATTATAACAAGAGTCCGCGGAGATCTTTATCTATGAGTCAGACACAAGTCTCCCTCGTCATTGAGCGTCTTCTTCTATAATAGATCCCTAAAATCTAAGGACGTTTTGATTTCGATTGTATTTTTGCCGTTCACTGACTTGTTTTGAGCGTGGAAATTCGGTTTTAAATCAACGGTTCTAAAATTAGGTCGCCGGTAATAGATGTATGACTCAGATAAGGATCACTTTACAACTGTCATCTTACTGAAAAGAACACGGATTTTCGAACATTGACCTTGCTCGATCGCCTTTGTCTCAATTCATTTTTGGATATGAGTTCGAGTTCGTGGAAAGGCGTTATAGAACAGCCGATAAAACACGGGCTTTAAACAGGCTCATTTCACAGACAAAAGCATACGGCTATTCGTGTGGGCCCACTCTGAAAGATGTCGTTTCATTTATAACAAAAGCAAACGCGCCTTAGCTTCATCGTGGAATGATCAACTACAATCCTGAACTTAATAGCTTGAAGATCTATGATGAGAAATCTTGAAACTCGATAGGATCAAATACATCGCATTCTTCGCATTTTTTTGTCATTCCTTCACCTGAAAAAAAAAAAAAAAAAAAAAAAAAGAAAGTGTATTTTCTAACTCGGGCTTCCTTCGGAAGGGCCCGAGTAATTATTTTTCAATTTCACTAAAATAAGGTAAATGAGTGACAAGTTGAAGTGAGTAGTTCCGAGCTGACGAACCAACTCCGAAAGTCGGTCGACCACATGGTTTCCATGACAACGATGACATCCATGTCGACAGCTACAATGAACCCAGTTCTGCTCTGCTAAATACACTAGCCTGCGTAGGTTTGACGGTCCTGGAGGAGAAGAGGGGAGGGGGATTGGAGAGGAGAAGAGGAGGGGAGGGGAGAGGGGAGGAACTGTATGTACAATCCAAGGTGAGGCCGAATAGTTGGAGTAGCTATCAAGCGTGGGAGACAATTAACGACCCCATCACTTCTTTGAGAGACAATTAACGACCCTATCAACTTGAGACTGTCTTGAACTCGCGCGAGGAATGTGCACAACTCAAAGACATATCAATCAACACTACTTGATCAGATATATAGTTTTTGTATTCAGGAAGCCCGAGTTCACGCGTATACGCGTGTGGTTGAACGTACAGAACTCATAGCTACAGTTGCGCACGCACGTATGCATGCTGGCTCCATGCCATATTGCGAAGACAAAGTTTGGGAAAATTCTTGAACTTGTCATACACGACGTACAGTGATTACAGATCCTCGATGGACAGGAAATGGGACTTCCCACAAAATGGTAGTAGTGATGATCACTTGTGATTGATGTGACATTTACGCGTTCACGGGGATCCCGTTGTAAAACCGCTGTACTTATTGACTGCAGACGCATCAGGTAGAGGGTTAGCCTAGAGTCAGTGTAAATTATTCACAAATATCAACAAGAACACACAAAAAAGTTGACATGAAACAATAGAAACATTTTTCAATTGCACGGACTGGTTTCTGAATCGAGGCTAAGCCTGTACAAATGCGTCTTTTGTCAAGTACAGCGGTCATCTCCTGAAACAACGCGAAACAAGTATTGGATGGTCAAGAAAATATATTTAAGAACAACTTTTATTGGATGGTAAGTTCAACGGACGTAAACATAAATACATAAATATTAAATAACAAAGTACTAGATCCAATAAGGCAAGGTGACCAAAACGACAAAAACCAAAGCCTATATATATAGCCCATGCAAAATGGTCAAAATCGACCAAAAACCAAAGCCAATAGCCCATGCAAAATGGTCAAAATCGACCAAAAACCAAAGCCCAAAATCGACCCAAACAAAAGCCTATATAGCCCATGCAAAATGGTCAAAATCGACCAAAAACCAAAGCCCAAAATCGACCAAAACCAAAGCCTATAGCTAGCCCATGCAAAATGGTCAAAATCCACCCAAATCGACCCAAACAAAAGCCTATAGCCCATGCAAAATGGTCAAAATCGACCCAAAATCGACCAAAACCAAAGCCTATATATAGCCCATGCAAAATGGTCAAAATCGACCCAAAATCGACCAAAACCAAAGCCTATAGCTAGCCCATGCAAAATGGTCAAAATCCACCCAAATCGACCCAAACAAAAGCCTATAGCCCATGCAAAATGGTCAAAATCCACCCAAAATCGATAAAAACTTATAATTTGAAGATGTTATAATGGGAAAGGTGCAACGCCTTGGAAAACCACAAAAAAAGCACATTTCTTGTCGATTTTTCCTACTTCTAGGTTTCTGTTTGCAGCCAAACTTACGCCATATATAGGTCTATATAAATGAATAACTTTGACGTTCAAATATTTAGAAATACTAAAATACTTAGCGAGATAATCGAAGACGATTATTTTTCTCCAAGGTGGGATACCTGTGTCATGCCACAATACCACAGGAACCCCGCCATTTGTTATGTCAGTATAGTATCTCTGTCGATTTTCTCGTGAACTATTTTAACATTTCCAAATATTTAAACGCCAAAGATACTTATTGACATATATCTATCTATGGTGTAAGTTTGGTTACAAACAGAAACCTAAAAGTAGAGGAAAAAGACAAAAAGCGTGATTTTATTTGCGGTTTTTCCAGGCGTAGCTGACGCAACACACATTTCCCCTTATAACTTGATTTGTTTAGCGTTTTATAAATCTAATTTTGGCACATCGTGAAAAACGAGCTTGTGGTCGATTTTCGAAATTTTGACTTTAACCGCCCTTTTCTCAGCAAATAAGCCAAGTTTCAAAATTATTTTTGTCCAGCGATTTAATGCTATCCTTATAGAGTCTAATGGGCGTTGTTTGGTTTTCGAAAAGTGCTTTTAAACAGGAGAAAAATGCGTGCAAAGAGAGATGGTATGGTTTTGGGCTCCCTGCGCTTTTTCGAGGCTTCAAGAGGCCAAAAAATCGGCTAAAAATCGACCAAATCGAAGCAATTTCAAGTGGTACTCGGTCTGCATAACTCCTTACTTGTTTCTGAATATATTTTTCTTTAAAGTGCCTATAACCCCTGTGAGTTTGTTTTAAAAATCGATTATATTCGGATGTATTGGCCGGCGATCATCATCCAGAATAGTTGCAGGTTTCAGTATTTTGTGATTTGAACTTCGCGTTTGCAACTGAGTTATAGAGGTTTGAAATCGCGATATGGAAATCAGATGACGTCAAAATGACGCACTTTAAGGAATCAGGTCTCATACAAAAACACCCTTGTGCAAATTACTGACATTTTGAAACTTGCAATATCTTTTCACAGTTTATGGATATGATTTGATAAACTTTTTATCCTATTTCAGAAAGAACACAACTAAATAAGCTATTATGGCATCACTCCTTAAGCACGTCATCAAATTAACATATCCCGATTTCAAACCTCTATAACTCACAAACACGAAGTTCAAATCACAAAATACTGAAACCTGTAACGAGGGTTGTTGTCATCGACGTCGTGAAGAGGACGTGAAATAACGAAATGCTGGGTTGGTTGGTGGGTTGGTTGGTTGTTTGGCTGTTTGGTGGGTTGTTTAGTGGGTTGGTGGGTTGTTTAGTGGGTTGTTTAGTTGGTGGGATGGTGGGTTGGTTAGTGGGTTGGTGGGTTGGTTGGTTGGTTAGTTGGTCGAATGGATGGATGCATTGGCCGGCGATCATCATCCAGTTGGTTTGCTGGTTTGTCAGTCGTTTGATTTGGTCTAAAGAAATATAACATGTTAACGCGTAACTTACCCCTTTGTACATTTCCTGCTTCAGATCGTAGTACGTGTATCCCGGCTTCCTCAGCTACAAAGTCATCTGCCTTGGACGTCTTGTCCTCGTCCAGCAACTCACATCTCGCACCTTTCGATCTGACACGCCTTACAACGACAGTCATGGACACAAGATGAGTAGCACTTCTTTGGATCATCAGTGGTAATGTTCTTGTACTGGAGTGTCCCTTTTCCATGGACGATGTCTTCGGGCTTTGAAGAAAAACCCGTCCAGAATAGCAGGTGCCGACGCAGTGGAATTTACTGGTCACGTGTGTGATGCTTGTATATATTATACATATCGTGATGGCTGAAACGTTCATCTTCAGGCTTCCTCTACAAATTTTAGAATTTCAAAAAGTTGGTTTTATTTTGCGGTTTTATAAAAATATTTAACTACAAACTAAATAAGCATTGTTGAACTATAGTAAACTTTATTATTATTATTATTATTATTATTATTATTATTATTATTATTTATTATTATTATTATTAATATTATTTATTATTATTATTATTATTATTATTATTAAAATTATTATTATTATTACTATTATTGTTATTATTATTATTATTATTATAATTATTATTGTTATTATTATTATATTATTGTTATTATTATTATTATTATTGTTATTATTATTATATATTATTATTATTATTATTATTATTATTATTATTATTATTATTATTATTATTATTATTATTATTATTATTATTATTATTATTATTATTATTATTATTATTATTATTATTATTATTATTATTATATTATTATTATTATTATTATTATTATTATTATTATTAAAATTATTATTATTATTACTATTATTGTTATTATTATTATTATATAATTATTATTGTTATTATTATTATATTATTGTTATTATTATTATTATTATTGTTATTATTATTATATATATTATTATTATTATTATTATTATTATTATTATTATTATTATTATTATTATTATTATTATTATTATTATTATTATTATTATATATTATTATTATTATTATTATTATTATTATTATTATTATTATTATTATTATTATTATTATTATTATTATTATTATTATTATTATTATTATATATTATTATTATTATTATTATTATTATTATTATTATTATTATTATTATTATTATTATTATTATTATTATTATTATTATTATTATTATTATTATTATTATTAAAATATATTATTTTCGAACGAACGACCAGTTACCATTGATGCATGCGATGCCCCTTTCAATGATAAGGGTAACAGAAAACGTTGTCCATTTACAAAATAATGAAGGTACGGAAAGAGCGAAAGAAAATATTGAAGAAAAAAGTTCAAATTTGAAAAACAAGACTAAATCCTATTTTTTCGTGAATATCTAATTCTTCAAATAGGTGTACACTAAGTACTTAGAGTGTTGCAAATGACATTTAAAACTATCATCAAGTTCAGCCAGCAGGACGCTGAAAGCCTTGGAACATGGGCGGCTTCTATTAATGCAGACAGCATCTCTGAGGACACTCCACCGGTAAATATGATTACATATAATATCTTTACACTAAAGGCTTGTGGATCTATTTGAAACAAAATTATTTACACTATTTGTTTGCAGTTACTTGATAAAGAAACTATGATGAGCATAGACAGAATAAATGTTCGGAAAAAATCAGTTGGTGAGAAATCGTAGGCTTTTAAACCGAGCAAAAAGAGTGATCATACACCCGTTGGTCAGGATCCCACAGAATAGCAGTATCGAAAGGAGAACGAGTTGGACATTGATGCTAATTTCAATCGTTGGTCCTATCATGTATTCATATTGAATATCATTAACACTGGCCATATTATCCTTGTGGCACAAAATATGAATATCGGCCAACTGTTTCGCTAGTGTATGGGAGTGATTTTCGTCGGGATTAATTTACATAATGAGTATTCATGGGCAGCGGTCACATTTAAAAGTAATTGTTATGCAAATTATCACAGCCATAAAACCCCAGGACAGTGACCTGCAAATCAGTTCTTCCAGGAGTGAGAACATTGGAGGAGGTAGTGATATTTGTACATAGAATACTCCAGTTCCTAGTTGTTTAGACAACGCTGTACTCCTTGACAAAAGACGCATTTGCTCAGGCTTAGCCTCAATAAGCCAGTTCAGAGTTTAAGAATAAGGTTCAGTGCGCATGCGATTTTATCCCGATTATATCACCTTCTTTTGTTAACGTTTGTGTTATTTTTAAATAACAAAAGAAGGTGATATAATCGGGATAAAATCGCATGCGCACTGAACCTTATTCTTAAACTCTGAACTGGCTTATTCACTGTAAATTATGCACAAATACCGACGAGAACGCGAAAAAGTGTTGACATTCAACAAGAGAAACGGGTTATTCCACGGGTTATTCTCTGGATTGAGGCTAAGCCTGAGCAAACGCGTCTTTTGTCAAGGAGTACAGCGGTGCGTAAACAACTCGAAACTGGAGTATTCCGTATTTCGAAGATCAGCGACCAAAAGCTAAAGTAAGGAGAAAGAGATGGATATCGATGTGAATGGAGTCAGCGAAAGGTCACAACAATCATGGACTCTGGGAATTTTCCCAAACTTTGTCTTCGCAATATGGAGCCGGCTTATTAATTTTCTTCTGTATGTGCATGTTGACATTATTTATCTATGATCCACAATACATTTCGGGCTTGGTATGCAACATGCAACATGCAACATGCAACATGCAACATGCAACATGCAACATGCTACAAAACCTTCACCAACCTTTTTTGAAATAGCTGTATATACACTTTACGTGTGATTAGGCGAAGTTTATCAATAAAACAATAAAGTGATTTTTTAACTTTGAACGAACTAGTTTTGACTGTAAGCATGCAGTTAGCTCTTGTAATATTCACGCTTGTCGTTTCACTGGTGGCGCGGCAATGTATTTCTCATTTGGCTAAAATTCGGTAGTTTTATATGTAAAATATAGCTACGCATGCGTGCTATAGCCCTACAAAACACCACGGGACACTCGTGACAAGAAACGTTTATTTTCTTTATTTATTGCAATTCCATCATTTAATTCTTTTGATTTCTTGTTCTTTTTGTGATGGGAACTTTATCTTCTTGCTTCATCGTCCCTTATAAGTGCATGAACATTCGCTAGCAGTGACTGATTCATAATCGAGTGGTGCATTATCTCTCGTAAACGCGCATCTCCAGCGACCAATGTTGCATTCTCGGGTTTCAGTACATGCAAGAAAGGCACAGTTACATCCATTACCACGATCGTCCATAGTAAGATGGCCAGAAGGACAATTATACCAAAGGCCCATATACTGAATGCTGTTATGTTTTTCAACATACACCTTGCCTTTAATAAAACAAATACATGTCAACAAGCTAGTGTCACGTGAATTTAGCAGTACTGCTAATTGGATACACGACTCTCACACTCACTTCTTACTATATTCTATATTCTATACACACAACACTCATCTCACTAGTGGGGACACGACTCTCACACTCACTTCTTACTATATTCTATATTCTATACACCCAACACTCATCTCACTAGTGGGGACACGACTCTCACACTCACTTCTTACTATACATTCTATATTCTATACACCCAACACTCATCTCACTAGTGGGGACACGACTCTCACACTCACTTCTTACTACATTCTATATTCTATACACCCAACACTCATCTCACTAGTGGGGACACGACTCTCACACTCACTTCTTACTATACATTCTATTCTATACACACAACACTCATCTCACTAGTGGGGACACGACTCTCACACTCACTTCTTACTACATTCTATATTCTATACACCCAACACTCATCTCACTAGTGGGGACACGACTCTCACACTCACTTCTTACTACATTCTATATTCTATACACACAACACTCATCTCACTAGTGGGGACACGACTCTCACACTCACTTCTTACTACATTCTATTCTATACACCCAACACTCATCTCACTAGTGGGGACACGACTCTCACACTCACTTCTTACTATACATTCTATTCTATACACACAACACTCATCTCACTAGTGGGGACACGACTCTCACACTCACTTCTTACTACATTCTATATTCTATACACACAACACTCATCTCACTAGTGGGGACACGACTCTCACACTCACTTCTTACTACATTCTATATTCTATACACCCAACACTCATCTCACTAGTGGGGACACGACTCTCACACTCACTTCTTACTACATTCTATATTCTATACACACAACACTCATCTCACTAGTGGGGACACGACTCTCACACTCACTTCTTACTACATTCTATATTCTATACACCACAACACTCATCTCACTAGTGGGGACACGACTCTCACACTCACTTCTTACTACATTCTATATTCTATACACCCAACACTCATCTCACTAGTGGGGACACGACTCTCACACTCACTTCTTACTACATTCTATATTCTATACACACAACACTCATCTCACTAGTGGGGACATGACTCTCACACTCACTTCTTACTACATTCTATATTCTATACACACAACACTCATCTCACTAGTGGGGACACGACTCTCACACTCACTTCTTACTACATTCTATATTCTATACACACAACACTCATCTCACTAGTGGGGACACGACGACTCTCACACTCACTTCTTACTACATTCTATATTCTATACACACAACACTCATCTCACTAGTGGGGACACGACTCTCACACTCACTTCTTACTACATTCTATATTCTATACACACAACACTCATCTCACTAGTGGGGACACGACTCTCACACTCACTTCTTACTACATTCTATATTCTATACACACAACACTCATCTCATCTCACTAGTGGGGACACGACTCTCTCACACTTCTTACTACATTCACTAGTGGTGACACGACTCTATATTCTATACATTCTATATTCCAACACTCATCTCACTAGTGGGGACACGACTCTCACACTCACTTCTTACTACATTCTATATTCTATACACACAACACTCATCTCACTAGTGGGGACACGACTCTCACACTCACTTCTTACTACATTCTATATTCTATACACACAACACTCATCTCACTAGTGGGGACACGACTCTCACACTCACTTCTTACTACATTCTATATTCTATACACACAACACTCATCTCACTAGTGGGGACACGACTCTCACACTCACTTCTTACTACATTCTATATTCTATACACACAACACTCATCTCACTAGTGGGGACACGACTCTCACACTCACTTCTTACTACATTCTATATTCTATACACACAACACTCATCTCACTAGTGGGGACACGACTCTCACACTCACTTCTTACTACATTCTATATTCTATACACACAACACTCATCTCACTAGTGGGGACACGACTCTCACACTCACTTCTTACTACATTCTATATTCTATACACACAACACTCATCTCACTAGTGGGGACACGACTCTCACACTCACTTCTTACTACATTCTATATTCTATACACACAACACTCATCTCACTAGTGGGGACACGACTCTCACACTCACTTCTTACTACATTCTATATTCTATACACACAACACTCATCTCACTAGTGGGGACACGACTCTCACACTCACTTCTTACTACATTCTATATTCTATACACCCAACACTCATCTCACTAGTGGGGACACGACTCTCACACTCACTTCTTACTACATTCTATATTCTATACACACAACACTCATCTCACTAGTGGGGACACGACTCTCACACTCACTTCTTACTACATTCTATATTCTATACACACAACACTCATCTCACTAGTGGGGACACGACTCTCACACTCACTTCTTACTACATTCTATATTCTATACACACAACACTCATCTCACTAGTGGGGACACGACTCTCACACTCACTTCTTACTACATTCTATATTCTATACACACAACACTCATCTCACTAGTGGGGACACGACTCTCACACTCACTTCTTACTACATTCTATATTCTATACACACAACACTCATCTCACTAGTGGGGACACGACTCTCACACTCACTTCTTACTACATTCTATATTCTATACACACAACACTCATCTCACTAGTGGGGACACGACTCTCACACTCACTTCTTACTACATTCTATATTCTATACACCCAACACTCATCTCACTAGTGGGGACACGACTCTCACACTCTCTTACACTCACTTCTTACTACATTCTATATTCTATACACACAACACTCATCTCACTAGTGGGGACACGACTCTCACACTCACTTCTTACTATACATTCTATATTCTATACACACAACACTCATCTCACTAGTGGGGACACGACTCTCACACTCACTTCTTACTACATTCTATATTCTATACACACAACACTCATCTCACTAGTGGGGACACGACTCTCACACTCACTTCTTACTATACTACATTCTATTCTATACACACAACACTCATCTCACTAGTGGGGACACGACTCTCACACTCACTTCTTACTACATTCTATATTCTATACACACAACACTCATCTCACTAGTGGGGACACGACTCCCACACTCACTTCTTACTACATTCTATATTCTATACACACAACACTCATCTCACTAGTGGGGACACGACTCTCACACTCACTTCTTACTTACTACATTCTATTCTATTCTATACACACAACACTCATCTCACTAGTGGGGACACGACTCTCACACTCACTTCTTACTACATTCTATATTCTATACACCCAACACTCATCTCACTAGTGGGGACACGACTCTCACACTCACTTCTTACTACATTCTATATTCTATACACCCAACACTCATCTCACTAGTGGGGACACGACTCTCACACTCACTTCTTACTACATTCTATATTCTATACACACAACACTCATCTCACTAGTGGGGACACGACTCTCACACTCACTTCTTACTATACATTCTATTCTATACACACAACACTCATCTCACTAGTGGGGACACGACTCTCACACTCACTTCTTACTATACATTCTATTCTATACACACAACACTCATCTCACTAGTGGGGACACGACTCTCACACTCACTTCTTACTATACATTCTATTCTATACACACAACACTCATCTCACTAGTGGGGACACGACTCTCACACTCACTTCTTACTACATTCTATTCTATACACACAACACTCATCTCACTAGTGGGGACACGACTCTCACACTCACTTCTTACTACATTCTATATTCTATATTCTATACACACCCAACACTCATCTCACTAGTGGGGACACGACTCTCACACTCACTTCTTACTCTTACTACATTCTATATTCTATACACACAACACTCATCTCACTAGTGGGGACACGACTCTCACACTCACTTCTTACTACATTCTATATTCTATACACCCAACACTCATCTCACTAGTGGGGACACGACTCTCACACTCACTTCTTACTACATTCTATATTCTATACACCCAACACTCATCTCACTAGTGGGGACACGACTCTCACACTCACTTCTTACTACATTCTATATTCTATACACACAACACTCATCTCACTAGTGGGGACACGACTCTCACACTCACTTCTTACTACATTCTATATTCTATACACACAACACTCATCTCACTAGTGGGGACACGACTCTCACACTCACTTCTTACTACATTCTATATTCTATACACACAACACTCATCTCACTAGTGGGGACACGACTCTCACACTCACTTCTTACTATACATTCTATATATTCTATACACACAACACTCATCTCACTAGTGGGGACACGACTCCCACTCTCACTTCTTACTACATTCTATTCTATACACACAACACTCATCTCACTAGTGGGGACACGACTCTCACACTCACTTCTTACTACATTCTATATTCTATACACCCAACACTCATCTCACTAGTGGGGACACGACTCTCACACTCACTTCTTACTACATTCTATATTCTATACACAACACTCATCTCACTAGTGGGGACACGACTCTCACACTCACTTCTTACTACATTCTATATTCTATACACCCAACACTCATCTCACTAGTGGGGACACGACTCTCACACTCACTTCTTACTATTCTATATACACACAACACTCATCTCACTAGTGGGGACACGACTCTCACACTCACTTCTTACTACATTCTATATTCTATACACCCAACACTCATCTCACTAGTGGGGACACGACTCTCACACACTCACTTCTTACTACATTCTATATTCTATACACACAACACTCATCTCACTAGTGGGGACACGACTCTCACACTCACTTCTTACTACATTCTATATTCTATACACACACAACACTCATCTCACTAGTGGGGACACGACTCTCACACTCACTTCTTACTACATTCTATATTCTATACACCCAACACTCATCTCACTAGTGGGGACACGACTCTCACACTCACTTCTTACTACATTCTATATTCTATACACCAACACTCATCTCACTAGTGGGGACACGACTCTCACACTCACTTCTTACTACATTCTATATTCTATACACACAACACTCATCTCACTAGTGGGGACACGACTCTCACACTCACTTCTTACTATACATTCTATATTCTATACACCCAACACACTCATCTCACTAGTGGGGACACGACTCTCACACTCACTTCTTACTACATTCTATATTCTATACACCCAACACTCATCTCACTAGTGGGGACACGACTCTCACACTCACTTCTTACTACATTCTATATTCTATACACACAACACTCATCTCACTAGTGGGACACGACTCTCACACTCACTTCTTACTACATTCTATATTCTATACACACCAACACTCATCTCACTAGTGGGGACACGACTCTCACACTCACTTCTTACTACATTCTATATTCTATACACCCAACACTCATCTCACTAGTGGGGACACGACTCTCACACTCACTTCTTACTATACATTCTAGTGGTATATATTCTATACATTCTATAGCAGTACACACACTCATCTCCCACTAGTGGGGACACGACTCTCACACTCACTTCTTACTACATTCTATACACCCAACACTCATCTCACTAGTGGGGACACGACTCTCACACTCACTTCTTACTACATTCTATATTCTATACACCCAACACTCATCTCACTAGTGGGGACACGACTCTCACACTCACTTCTTAGTATTCTATATTCTATACACCCAACACTCATCTCACTAGTGGGGACACGACTCTCACACTCACTTCTTACTATACATTCTATATATTCTATACACCCAACACTCATCCCACTAGTGGGGACACGACTCTCACACTCACTTCTACTACATTCCTAGTACACTCACTTCTTACTACATTCTATATTCTATACACACAACACTCATCTCACTAGTGGGGACACGACTCTCACACTCACTTCTTACTACATTCTATATTCTATACACCCAACACTCATCTCACTAGTGGGGACATGACTCTCACACACACTTCTTACTACATTCTATATTCTATACACCCAACACTCATCTCACTAGTGGGGACACCACTCTCACACTCACTTCTTACTACATTCTATATTCTATACACCCAACACTCATCTCACTAGTAGGGACATGACTCTCACACTCACTTCTTACTACATTCTATATTCTATGCACCCAACACTCATCTCGATCACTAGTGGGGACACCACTTTCACACTCACTTCTTACTATACATTCTATATTCTATACACTCAACACTCATCTGACTAGTGGGGACACGACTCTCACTTCTTAATACATTCTATAGTCTATACACCCAACACTCATCTCACTAGTGGAGACACGACTCTCACACTCACTTCTTACTACATTCTATATTCTATACACACAGCACTCATCTCACTAGTGGGGACACGACTCTCACACTCACTTCTTACTACATTCTATAATTTATACACACAATACTCATCTCACTAGTGGATTCAGCTAGTGCACTAGGGGTAATGGACATGGATTTACCTTGAACGGACGCCAACGCCAACAGAAGAACGGCGAGAACAAACATCTTTACCATTGTGTATCACTGAATCTGAAACATGGATATGAACAAGTTAAAAATGTACAAATAAACATGTAAAAAAAACAGCAAAAAAAACAACATATAATAGCGACATTAGTGGTATATTAGTAGCAGTAGTAGTAGTAGTAGTAGTAGTTAGTAGTAGTAGTAGCAGTAGTAGCAGTAGTAGTAGTAGTAGTAGTAGTAGTAGTAGTAGTAGTAGTAGTAGTAGTAGTAGTAGTAGTAGTAGTAGTAGTAGTAGTAGTAGTAGTAGTAGTAGTAGTAGTAGTAGTAGTAGTAGTAGTAGTAGTAGTAGTAGTAGTAGTAGTAGTAGTAGTAGTAGTAGTAGTAGTAGTAGTAGTAGTAGTAGTAGTAGTAGTAGTAGTAGTAGTAGTAGTAGTAGTAGTAGTAGTAGTAGTAGTAGTAGTAGTAGTAGTAGTAGTAGTAGTAGTAGTAGTAGTAGTAGTAGTAGTAGTAGTAGTAGTAGTAGTAGTAGTAGTAGTAGTAGTAGTAGTAGTAGTAGTAGTAGTAGTAGTAGTAGTAGTAGTAGTAGTAGTAGTGGTATAGTAGTAGTAGTAGTAGTAGTAGTAGTAGTAGTAGTAGTAGTAGTAGTAGTAGTAGTAGTAGTAGTAGTAGTAGTAGTAGTAGTAGTAGTAGTAGTAGTAGTAGTAGTAGTAGTAGTAGTAGTAGTAGTAGTAGTAGTAGTAGTAGTAGTAGTAGTAGTAGTAGTAGTAGTAGTAGTAGTAGTAGTAGTAGTAGTAGTAGTAGTAGTAGTAGTAGTAGTAGTAGTAGTAGTAGTAGTAGTAGTAGTAGTAGTAGTAGTAGTAGTAGTAGTAGTAGTAGTAGTAGTAGTAGTAGTAGTAGTAGTAGTAGTAGTAGTAGTAGTAGTAGTAGTAGTAGTAGTAGTAGTAGTAGTAGTAGTAGTAGTAGTAGTAGTAGTAGTAGTAGTAGTAGTAAGTAGTAGTGGCGGGAAAAATTCTATCGTAGTAGTAGTAGTAGTAGTAGTAGTAGTAGTAGTAGTAGTAGTAGTAGTAGTAGTAGTAGTAGTAGTAGTAGTAGTAGTAGTAGTAGTAGTAGTAGTAGTAGTAGTAGTAGTAGTAGTAGTAGTAGTATAGTAGTAGTAGTAGTAGTAGTAGTGGTATAATAGTAGTAGTAGTAGTAGTAGTAGTAGTAGTAGTAGTAGTAGTAGTAGTAGTAGTAGTAGTAGTAGTAGTAGTAGTAGTAGTAGTAGTAGTAGTAGTAGTAGTAGTAGTAGTAGTAGTAGTAGTAGTAGTAGTAGTAGTAGTAGTAGTAGTAGTAGGTAGTAGTAGTAGTAGTAGTAGTAGTAGTAGTAGTAGTAGTAGTAGTAGTAGAAGTAGTAGTAGTAGTAGTAGTAGTAGTAGTAGTAGTAGTAGCAGTAGTGGTAGTAGAATAGAACTTCCTGATCCTTAAATACGGTGTCATATTTTGTAATTAGACCCTCAAATAAAATATCCGATCATTAAATGGGGCACACTTTTTATTTTTATCAGTCAACTTCACATAATGAATTAGCGATTGGAAATCGAGCATCGTAGCTCAACGATGTATTCGTGTTTAAATTAAGTTATATACACTGAAAGGACAACCCTGTTTAAATAAAGGTTTATTCATTCATTCACACTATACATATATTATAGTTACGCGTCTGTGAGTTTAAGAAGTGGCGGGAAAAATTCTATCGTTCGCAGTTTTGTTCAAAACATTTATTTATCTTTTGAATGGTTGTTTGTTTTGAAAGTTTTGTGACAAATAGCCTGTTTTACTGATATATTAATGTTAAATATCTAATAATGTTTTCAATTCTATTCTGAATGGTTAATTAAGTACATTTGATAATTGACAATAGGGTCGGTTAGCCTTGTGACGGTCCCTTGAACATTTCACATATTCTAAGACATACATACGCGCCTGTGAGTTCAAGAAGTGGCGGGAACTACGTACTTTTCCAACCGCAAGGTTACAGAGACGATTTGTGAGGGAAATCCTTCACTCTGAGTGTTATATTACTACACCTAACATACCTAGGTAAGTATCAAACTTAACGTCCAAGAAAAACATTTCTCGATTATATTCTGATTGGCTAAGAGCACTGCCATTAAATGTCAATATCTGCTGCGCCACTAAACAATTCTTCGTGTTAATCGAACGGGTTTCTTGAGAAATTTGCAGACTTTTGAAAAAAATACTTGTTCAAATTAATCCCTAATTGCACCCGAAACCTTATGATTACCGATACTTATAAGTGTTCAAAGCGAATGTACACATACTAAAAGTAGATAGGAAAGTGCATTACCCTTAATTCGAAGTCTTGCTGAAGTCCAGTTACTTGTTCGCTCTGCCCGCAACTCTCTCTAGTGACCGCGTGCTTGTGCTTAAGTAGCATCGCTACTTCTTGAGTGACAGATGTCACTCAAACAGGATTAAACTATGTCTACTCTTGACAACGAGTTGGAACGCGCACCCCCTGACGGTCACTAGGTGGGGTCTTAGTTCTACTCGAAACATATGACTAAGAAAATGTACACCTAAAATGAACACACAATCTGAAAGATATTCTTACAAGCTATTGTCAGTACTCGAAAACTCTGAGTGAGCGATTTTAAAAGCAAAGATATATCGCGCGCACTTTTCCTTAATCGTCAACACAAGATCTCGTCAACAAATTATCTCAATTATAGTAACTGAATATGTTATGATGACTTTCCAGTTAATGCTCCTATTATACACGCCCAAGGAAGCGTCACAAGCGACCCTAGTGTTTTCTGGCATGACCATTGTCGATAGGGATTGACATTTTATCAGTGGGATAAGCTCAGGTTTGGCACTAAGTAAGGGTCTATTGTGCTGTGACTACATCTCACATTGCGTGACAGCACGCAAGTCTGAATTAGTTGTGACATTGTGAAACCATGCGACATAGCTAAGAACATGGCCTTTTATTTCTTCTTCACATCTGAATATTATTTTGTTTTGATCAAAAAATGACTCCACGTCCATTTGAACACTAGACTTTATAATATAAGCATTGGTAACATCCTAAGAACGCGCGATTTCATTGGATGCTATGCGTGCACCATTTTGTATGGTGCAAACCTTTTATGGTGCACGGCTGTGAGCTTAGGTTCAAACTGAATAGCTAAAACAATCTTAAAATCAAACGTTTCCTCGACTTTGGTGTTGAAAACATTGCGATACACCGAAACTATGGATTTTTGATCAAAAAAAGAACAAGAATGGTGAACAAAATGGCAAGAAAGTTGAGGATTCTGTTGTGTTTTTGAATACAATTTTAGTTGAAGTTCGCGCGCTGCACGCTGGAATGTCATTATCTAAGTTACATAAACTCATGTTGAATATTAATTAACTCGAACGTTTACAACAACTTCAGCATGTTTTTGCCAGTGAAATAATTTTCGACTTTTATATTATAAAAGATGGCTTTCTATGTTCTATACAAAAAGCCATCTTCTATTTGTTCAATGAGTTCCATCAACGCGCCTCGTTGACTATTTGAACTCATAGAAAACTCGAACTCATAGTGTAATTGTTTTAGTAGAAACCAACTAGCATACTACCTTCGAATTTATACCAATATTTAGCGACTTTTCGCTCTGTTTTTGTTCAAAACGCTGGATTTTTCGCTACTCACTATCTATCACGCAATAGATAGCTAGTGAGTACATTAGCCAATCAGATTGCAGGATTCGTGGTAGTATGCTAGTTGGTTTCTACTAATAGTTGTTAGTTTTGATAGTTTTGTGACGGCGAATAGCCTGTTTTACTGATATATTAATGTTAAATATCTAATATATATTTCAATTCCATTCTGAATGGTTAAGTACATTTGACGGTCCCTTGAGCATTTCACATATTCTAAGGGGTATTGTATGTACTCATCAACGTGCAATATTAATTATGATTATCATCCCAAAAATCAGTTAGCCAATCGATCAGAAGCGAGATCTTCTGTCCTGATATCCCACGATATCAGGACAGTGTGTTGATATCCCACGATATCACGGACAGTTGGTTAAAATGTGCTTCTAAATAAGTAACCATTGTATTTTTATATTAATTCTGGTCATTTTAAGGGAAAATATGTTTCATTCAAAAGATAAATAAACGTTTCAGTTGAACAAAACTGCGAACGATTGAATTTTTCCCGCCACTTCTCAAACTCACGGACGCGTGCCGGCAATATGCTAATAAGTTTGTATTTTGAAAAGATCGTCCTCGATGTCAGTGCATGTAGTGATATTCTTTCATTTCGGCGAAAAGAGTGGGATGATAAATAAATAATCGGTCAATTTTGGTTCGATTCTGCGAAATATCAAGACTCGTTAGGTCTTGCCATGGGTCTCGACTACGTCTCGCCAAAATACGAACCATGGCAGGATTTCAAACCGTGGGGAACTGGGTACGAGTCCCTAAATATTGTGATAATCAACACAAAATCCACACAACCAGACAGAGCACATCGAGTTAAGCAAAAACCCAAAGTTTGGTGTTAATCGGGTCAATATTGAACGACTTACGGCCAATCAAAAATGATAGAATTTACAAAGAAATAGTATGGAGCACCCGTCCAGTCAGTTGGCCGACATTGTATTCGCGGGATGAGCTCAGGTTTGGCACTAAGTAAGGGTCTGTTGTTGAAAACCAGTTTGCTGTGACTACATCTCACAGTACTTGACAGCAAGTAATTGTTGTGAAACCATGTGACACATAACTAAGAACATGGCATTTTATTTCTTCTTCGCGGCATCACAGGCAAACCACAGTGATAAAGTGACATTTGCACTACAAAATACCGAATAAAACGTGTTTTAATACATTTTAGCCCGAGTAAATGCACCATTGTTCCCCACCCTCCCTCACTGAGTCGGAATAGGTCAACCGTAGGACGTATATTATTACAAGGTAGGCAACTTTCAGGATTCCTGTGGTGAATCTCGAAACAAATCTGCTAAAATATATACCAAATCTTGTGAAAACCCATTCCTAAATCCGTCCAGTTACTAAAATACCTTCAATCTATCATGTCAGCTCAATTGTTTGGTTGTATTTTGAAGAAAATGCTGGTTTTGGGTCCAAGGACGCAAAAAAACAGCTTTCGTACTATGTGCCGACAGTTAGGCTTCGACCAGCGCAGTCCTGGGGACGAAGATGAGGAGCAAAAATCACCCGCGTACCCCTTCCCTTGTATACTTTTACTCACCTGATCAAATGGACACCAGACATTGGCAAAAATTCGACTTCCGCCTTCGTAACATTTAAATATTCATTACGCACGTCGTGTAGTTGATGTTTTTAAATTATAAGTGTTGTGATTCAATTTTCTTCACTGTTTTACATATGTAGGGTAGAGTTATATACCTTTACACTGTCCTTCCTTACATGTTCAGTTGTCCTTTACCGTAACCTAAACACATAATAACTTACATATCATAAAACTCAAAACCTAAATTAACTATCTCGTCCGAAAAAATGTAAAACTAGACACTAGTACATGCAAACATTCAACCACAACATATAGATGAATGATAGTAACATTTTGAATGTTATTCATGAATACGCTTAGATCTTTATAAAGATTTAAAAATAGCTTGCACTTATCAGTTGCATTTCGTGGATTGTTATCTACAATACACATGTTGCAGAGTTTGCTAGTTATATTACTGTTCAGTTCTAACTGTCAAATAAGCCCGAACTGGATAAGCGTTATTCATTTCGAATAATTAGGGAGGCAAACGAAATATTTGCACAGAATTACACAAATTACAAAACACCTTGTACTTTCTTCATAATTTCACAGTGTATTGTATTATTCCGTCTTGCAAACTTGCATGCGTCAAAGAATTCACACGCGATGAGCATGTGGGTATTTTGTCTGCGCATGCGCCAACACAGCATTGACCAGTGACGTCTGGAACCATTTTCCAGCTCGATAGATCATTTTAAGGATATTTTGTAAGAGATCTACGCGTTTCTAAAGTTTAAACGTCATGAAAATTTACTCATTTTTAAAGACGATAAACACTTCTTCCCCTGGGTATATCTTTGGCCGCTGTTATTTCTTTTGATGGCGAGATATTTTACATTGAAATGCGACTGTGGAGTTTGGAGTTGGATGTTCAGCGTTAATTATTTCTACAATCAAGTATTCTACAGCACTGGATTAACGTTTGGTAATTGTGATGACAGTAAACTTTTAGAATTTTAATGAAATGGTCTTTCAGGTGGACGCGATTTCGAGCTATGGCCCGGTGAATATGTAGAAGTGTTCAATTTACGTCGAACTTTAGCGAGATATTTCTTGAAATTTTTACCGACCCCCAAGTTGGAGATAATTACCACAGCATTCATTCCTTTGTATAATTTCAGTTTTTATAGAGAATGGGGCTTCAAAAAATGCATAGCTGTCAGATTTAATAGATTCTTCTCACCCTATACTCGGTGTAATGGCGGAATCGATGTTTTGTGTTACTTCTCGAAGCCATGGTTCTATCATATCTTCGTCTATTTCCTTATTCTAAGTCTTTGAAAGTATAAATGAGAGAACAGACTTTGCAGAAAAATTAGTTGTTAAGAAAATTAAAACTTTTTTCCACTGTTTTGCATTGCAATAGTTTTGCTTACCATTTACGGGACTCGCGACGAGCAGAAATATGGACTCCAAGCATTCAAGTCAAATTATCTTTCGATTTATACCGACCCCCAAGCTGCTTAATGTTACGGAGGCGAAGATTATTCAATAGTCATTCCATTCATCACAATAAATGACTTTCAAAAAATGTATAGCTCCTGCTATGAATGTTCAAAGTGCATGTATACGGCGAAGACGGCAGCCATTGTCAGTTTAGCTTGTCATGTCTGGACCTCCCTCACCTTGCAATATGCAACTCATAATACATCGTAAATACTGGTTATGACAACTGCAGCATGCATGCCTTCAGCATTGATAAAATAGAATCCATCATTTTAGAGTTGCATATGTTCATATAGACAAGTTAATAAATAAATATATGAGAAAGAACTTCGCCATCTTGTTTGTTATTCCTGGTATTTAAATTAGCGCGGGATGGCGCGGGATATATGCGCGTGTCAGAGGGTCTTTGTGTTCATGTTGGCATTTCACGCATGCGCAGACAAAATGCCCATATGCTCACGCGATGAATATCGAAGGCGGAAGTCGAATTTTTGCCTATGTAGGGTTGCGTTTGTCCATTTGATCAGGTGAGTAAAGGAATACAAGGGAAGGGGTACGCGGGTGATTTTTGCTCCACATCTTCGTCCCCAGGACTGCGCTGGTCGAAGCCTAACTGTCGGCACATAGTACGAAAGCTGTTTTTTTGCGTCCTTGGACCCAAAACCAGCATTTTCTTCAAAATACAACCAAACAATTGAGCTGACATGATAGATTGAAGGTAATTTAGTAACTGGACGGATTTAGGAATGAGTTTTCACAAGATTTGGTATATATTTTAGCAGATTTGTTTCGAGATTCACCACAGGAATCCTGAAAGTTGCCTACCTTGTAATAATATACGTCCTATGGTTGACCTATTCCGACTCAGTGAGGGAGGGTGGGGAACAATGGTGCATTTACTCGGGCTAAAATGTATTAAAACACGTTTTATTCGGTATTTTGTAGTGCAAATGTCACTTTATCACTGTGGTTTGCCTGTGGTTTCATTGAAATCATGGCAAATATCGATCGCTTTTTGTGCTAGAAAACGAAAAGAACAACAAACAATTTGAAGTAGATTAAAAGTACAGATATAATAGTTTTAAACACCAAAAAAGTTAGAAGCTTTACCTGTTTATGTTTTTGTCTTATGGTCGGACAAAAAAGTATGACTATATTTTGGTTATTTTTGAGGCTCTTCAAACAAAGTGACGTCATAACAGCTGGTGTATTTTTCGAAAATATCTTTCAAAGCAATCATTTCATAGAAAATTGATTATGTTTTCTTTGATACTACCAATATAATCAGCTTAATTGAGGCCAATAAAAATTTTCATGTCAAGTGCACTTTAACGTCCTGAGTGTTTACGTGGATTTTAGCGATTTTCGGAAGATAAACATTGTGTAGTATTTTCAGATTCCATATAAGCGGTTAACGCGGGAATTTCTGCAATTCGAAAGTACCGAGGGCTCGCTCTTTCCAGTACCGCTCGTGGTGTTTTCGACAGCTCGTTCGTTAAACGAACACGTAAGCTCAAATCTGGTAGATATTGATTGATAAGTGTTTTCTTGGAGCCATTTTCCACTACAGGAGCCCCTAGGTTGGCATCATTACGGACGTTCGCGCGCATTGTTCACGCGCATCTTTTCTGCGCATAAAATGAAGGTTCGAATCATCTCGGTCCAGTCCTCTTCCAACATGGCAGCCAGTCACGCATGTTGCATCGAGAACGATACCAGTGACCCCCATTTTTTATTTTGTGATTTTACAAAGAATCATGAAAGCTCCCCATGTACCAAATTTAAAGAAAAAAACATGGATAGATTTTGATAGAAACACGAATTTAGATGAAAACTTCAACCGGCTACCTTCACGCGAAAGAGTCGATCGTCGATGGCTACGTGGTGACTGTAAATATGAGCCAAAAACTACAGGTTGTTTCTATATATTCACAAATATTTGTACATAATTTTATTCTATAGACTCTTGGATACTTGTAATATTGAACTTGAACTAAATAGCCATTTGAAGCCGGAAAATTTTAGCAATCCGTTTAGTTTTTCTACAAAACAAGACGCTCAATGAGCGTACACTCGGGCATTATGAAAAGGACAATGTCAGTTGCGTGACGAGGGACCTGACAATGACTGACAGTTGCGTGACGAGGGAGACTATGTTTAATGTATATGTGTCGGTGAGCATAGATAAAGATATCCGATTCGTACGTTCCTAGCACGTACATGGAACGTCCAGTTGAGTTCGATATACGCTCGGAAACTATTTGACACGTTTGAGCGAATCATACTTTCGGATTTAGTTCGATAGGCGTTCGGAAACTATTCGTTCCGTTTTTGGCGACCATGAATATGCAACCTCAAGTGACCTCAAGTACGTTTAAAGACGTACCACAGACGTACCTCGAAGAGTCGGAGATCTTTATTGATGCTCACCGACACAAATAGTCTCCCTCGTCACGCAACTGTCATTGTCATAATGCCCAGCTACGCTCATTGAGCGTCAACTTCTGTAATAGATCCCTAAAATCTAAGGACGTTTTGATTTCGATTGTATTTTTGCCGTTCACTGACCTGTTTTGAGCGAAATTCTGTTTTAAATAGCGCTACGCGGCGGTTCTAAAATTAGGTCGCGTAATAGATGTAATAATAATAATAATCTTTATTTTAAGTGGGTATACAAATACAGCAATACAATAATACTGGTTTCCAATTTGGCCCACTAGATACAATAACTACTGATTACAATAATTACAGAACAATACTAGTTACAATTGAAAACACTGACATAATGAGATAATATTTTACAATAAATATGTATGACTCAGACAAGGATCACACAACTGTAATCGTACTGAAAAGAACACGGAGAAACCTACATTTTATCATGCAAACACTGTTTAATTTCAAAACAATTGTCAGTAAAAAAAATATAACAAAATCGGACTGAAGGATATGAAAAATTTGGTTTGTTTGTCTGAGTTGTGACGTCACTAATTAATGCGCTTCGCTATTGTGCAAGTATATAAATAGCCTAAAACTACTTTTGTACGATCCCGATTTTCGTACATTGACCTTGCTCGCCTTTGCTTTGATGTAGTTTTGAAGTACGATTTTTACGATTCCTTTTCCTTCTGAATTTTTCAAACGTGGAATAAAATAAACATCCATCGTGAGTTACTGAAAATAACTCGTCCTGGCTCGATTGTTTGCATGACTTCTGTACATATAGCTTTCTGTCAATAGATGTAGTTACATCGCTGGTCGTGAGTTTAATTACTCGGGCACTTCCGGAGGAAGCCCGAGTTATAAAATGCGCTTTCTTGTTTTTATTTTTATTTTTCGTCGGTCACAGAATGGGAAGTATTTGATCGTATCGGTACACCAAATGCGAAGTATTTGATCGTATCGAGTTTCAAGATGACTCAGCAGATAAGGGAGCGAGCTACACTCCTGTCCCTGAATTCGCGGAAAACCGCTCTAATCGCTAAACGACACACAGGACTCAAGTAGATATTTAATCTTAGTTTTGAAAGCAGTTTTAGATCTTCAAGATATTGAAAGGTCAGGATTCTAGTTCATCGTTCGACAATTGAACTCAAAAACTATCATGATCTCGCTATGCCATTCAAATAAATCCCTATAGAGACTGAATATTATTTGGCCTTGCATTTCTGTCTGAAAGTGTATTCCTAACCGATGTCAAATAGCGATGTCTGCGGCTTGGGAAAACTCGTAAAACACACCGACACACAGTCTCCCTCGTCACGCAACTGTCATTCCATAATGCCCGATCGAGTAGTAGGCAAAGAGACAGCAGCTTGGTCGAGCTTTGTCACATCATAGCAATTGCACCCAGGATAATTGAAGTTCGTGAGATCATAGTCTGAATGAATTAATTGTTTGACCGATTTTCCTCAACTTCGGCCTGGACATTCTATAAGAAATAGAATGTCAAAACGCGCCTTCATTTAATACAACGAACAATCGAAAGACGTTATCAGAACCATCGGACCATGACTATGCAACCTCAAGTCGTCCGAGATACGTACTTCTGACGAACCCTGATGAGTGGAAGATCTTTATCTATGCTCACCGACATATATAGCTAATTGCATAATCGTTGTCAGGTTGAAAATCATAAATCATAGAAGCTGAGACCGCAATGATGGATGGGAAATCAGTTCATGAGCCACATTACATACAGATATATTCAATGTTCTCGTAGTTTTGAAGGTATATGAACTATTTAACTAAGATCCTACAAGTCTGAAAAAAAGGTTGATGATTTTGACGGTGTTATTTGAAAGTTTTAATTTCCCAGAATTCCTTTTGGTCATAGCTTTCATGATTTTCAACCCGACAACGATTATGCAATTAGCTATATATAGTCTCCCTCGTCACGCAAATGTCATTCTCATTGTCATAATGCCCAAGTATACGCTCATTGAGCATCTTGTGTTGTATATTAGGCAAGCCATTCATCAGTCCCCTTTAAATACGCTCTCACATACAAACGCATACGCCGATTCGTGTGGGCCCACTCTAAAAGATGTTGAGCGTTTTCGAAAGGGCTGGTACACGAACTCATCAGAAGCACTAATCAAATGAACTCAAAGTCTAAAGGTAATCAAATGAACTCAAAGTCAAAAGGTAATCAATTGAACTCAAAGTCAAAAGCAAATCAAATGAACTCAAAGTCAAAAGGTAATCAATCGAACTCAAAGTCAAAAGCAAATCAAATGAACTCAAAAACTATAATACAAGTGAACTCTGATGTTGACTTAAATGTGAACTCAACTGAGTACTGCTTAGCCAAGCATGTATATCACAACTTGAATTACTGACTCTACATGACCTGTTGCCCGTGATCTATGCTCACCGACACACTAGTCTCTCTCGTTATAAATACTCAAGGACATAACTGTACACGTACTATTACAATTAGCAACAAACATGATATAGCGAGGTCATGATAGTTTTTGAGTTCATTTCATTTGCTTTTCAATTCATTTTTTGATAAGTTCGACTTCGTGGAACGACGTCGTAGAACAGCCCTTTCGAAAACGCTCGAGGAAGATTTAGAGTATGCGTATCTGGTATGTAGTACTTAGGCGTATGCGTTTGGATGGCTTGCGTCATTTCTCTCACTACACTTGTTCTCTCTCGATCCAGCACGACTGAGCTTCTAGTCCTACCACTTCTAGTCGTCGAACGATGAACTAGAATCCTGACCATTAATAGCTTGAAGATCTACAGCTGCTTTCAAAACTAAGATTCAAGTCTACTTGAGTCCTGTGTGTCGTTTGTTTTCCCTTATCTGCTGAGTAATCTTGAAACTCGATACGATCAAATACTTCGCATTCTTTCTTCATTCTTCGCAATTTTTTCTTCACTCCGTGACCAAACAAAACAACAACAACAACAAAAAAGAAGAAAGCCCATTTTATTACTCGGGCTTCCTTCGGAAGGGCCCGAGTAATGAAGCAATTTGAAAATTTCGCACAATTTTGGCACATCGTGAAAAACGGGCTTGTGGTCGATTTTCGAAATTTTGACTTTAAGGACGTTCGCGCGCATTGTTCACGCGCATCTTTTCTGCGCATAAAATCAAGGTTCGCATCATCTCGGTCCAGTCCTCTTTCCTCACGTCCAAGATGGCAGCCAGTCACGCATGTTACGTAGACGATTTTCATCGGCTAATATCTCGAGAACGATACCGGTGACCCCCATTTTTTATTTTGTGATTTTACAAAGAATCATAAAAGCTCCCCATGTACCAAATTTAAAGAAAAAAACATGTTTAGATTTTGATAAAAACACGAATTTAGATGAAAACTTCAACCTACCTTCACGCGAAAGAGTCGTCGATGGCTACGTGGTGACTGTACATATGAGCCAAAAACTACAGGTTGTTTCTATATATTCACAAATATTGTACATAATCTTATTCTATAAACTCTTAGATAGCCATTTGAGGAAAATTTTAGCAATCCGTTTAGTTTTTCTACAAAAAAATACCTGTCATTCTCGACTTTCCGTGGATTTAACGCACGTAATTTCGATCAGAAAAAGGGTATACTTTGAAGAAATCTGGCTCCATAGCGAAGTCGGTGACCCCCATTTTTTATTTGCTCATTTAGCTTCTATAATGATCTTATTTAATTTCACCATACGAAGTTTCAGGGAAAAAACATGTTTAGTTTTTTTGCCCGCGAACGTCCTTAACCGCCCTTTTCTCAGCAAATAAGCCAAGTTTCAAAATTTAAAACTATCCTTATAGAGTCTAATGGGCGTTGTTTGGTTTTCGAAAAGTGCTTTTAAACAGGGGGAAAATGCGTGCAAAGAGAGATGGTATGGTTTTGGGCTCCCTGTGCTTTTTCGAGGCTAAAAGAGGCCAAAAAATCGGCTACAAATCGCCAAATCGAAGCAATTTCAAGTGATCCTTGGTCTGCGTAACTCCTTACTTGTTTCTGAATAGATTTTTCTTTAAAAAAGAACATTTTAATTTTTTGACTTTTTTGGTCCAAAAAAAATGAAAAAAC
Source organism: Actinostola sp. cb2023 (assembly GCA_033675265.1). Taxonomy (NCBI): domain Eukaryota; kingdom Metazoa; phylum Cnidaria; class Anthozoa; order Actiniaria; family Actinostolidae; genus Actinostola; species Actinostola sp. cb2023. Next base: position 873,767 of record JAUJYZ010000724.1, read on the forward strand.
CAAAATATCTCAAATCTAAAATATCAGCGAAAAACAACAAACAGAGTGAGAAAGGCATTGAAAAAGCAAAGAATTACATTGAAATTAGGCGATTTGGCCGATTTTTAGCCGAGTTTTTGGACTCTGAAACCTTGAAAAAAGCACAGGGAGCCCAAATCCATACCATCTCTCTTTGCACGCATTTTTCTCCTGTTTCAAAGCACTTTTCGAAAAGCAAACAACGCACATAACAACCTGTTAAGATAGCTTTAAATCGCTAGGCAAAAAGAATTTTGAAATGTTGCTTATTTGCTGAGAAAACGGCGGTTCAATTCAAAATTTCGAAAATCGATAAAAAGCCCGTTTTTCACATCGATGTGCCAAAATTGTGCGAAATTTTCAGATTGCTTCAATCTTAACAAAATACACATCGTTGGAACCGGAAAGCTTATAGTCATGGCAACAAGAAATAGTTCACGAGAAAATCGACAGAGATGCTATACTGACATAACAAATGGCGGGGTTCCTGTGGTATTGTGGCATGACACAGGTATCCCACCTTGGAGAAAAATCATCGTCTTCGATTTTCTCGCTAACTATTTTAGTATTTCTAAATATTTGAACGTCAAAGTTATTCAATTACATAGACCTATATATGGTGTAAGTGTGGTTGCAAACAGAAACCTAGAAGTAGGAAAAATCGGCAAGAAATGTTTTCCAAGGCGTTGCACCTTTTCCATTATAACATCTTCAAATTATAAGTTTTTATAAATCGACCAAAACCAAAGCCTATAGCCCATGTAAAATGGTCAAAATCGACCCAAAATCGACCAAAACCAAAGCCTATATCCCCATGCAAAATGGTCAAAATCGACCCAAAATCTAACTGCAGATTCTTGTAGCCATGACTGTAAGCTTTCCAACGATGTGTCATCATAGCCCATGCAAAATGGTCAAAATCGACCAAAACCAAAGCCTATAGCCCATGTAAAATGGTCAAAATCGACCCAAATTTGACCAAAACCAAAGCCTATAGCCCATGCAAAATGGTCAAATTCGACCAAAACCAAAGCCTATTGCCCATTCAAAATGGTCAAAATCGACCAAAACCAAAGCCTCGGCCCATGCAAAATGGTCAAAATCGACCCAAAATCGACCAAAACCAAAGCCTATATCCCCATGCAAAATAGTCAAAATCGACCCAAAATCTAACTGCAGATTCTTGTAGCCATGACTGTAAGCTTTCCAACGATGTGTCATCATAGCCCATGCAAAATGGTCAAAATCGACCAAAACCAAAGCCTATAGCCCATGTAAAATGGTCAAAATCGACCCAAATTTGACCAAAACCAAAGCCTATAGCCCATGCAAAATGGTCAAATTCGACAAAAACCAAAGCCTATTGCCCATTCAAAATGGTCAAAATCGACCAAAACCAAAGCCTCGGCCCATCCAAAATGGTCAAAATCGACCCATTATCGACCAAAACCAAAGCCTATAGCCCATGCAAAATCGATCCAAAATCGACCAAAACCAAAGCCTATATCCCCATGCAAAATGGTCAAAATCGACCCAAAATCGACCAAAACCAAAGCCTATATCCCCATGCAAAATGGTCAAAATCGACCCAAAATCGACCAAAACCAAAGCCTATAGCCCCATGCAAAATGGTCAAAATCGACCCAAAATCGACCAAAACCAAAGCCCATGCAAAATGGTCAAAATGGAGACATCCGACGCATTTAATTTGTACAGGGTTAGCCTCGAGTCAGTGTAAATTATTCACAAATATCAACAAGAACACGAAAAAATGTTGACATGAAACAATATAGAAACATTTTTGAATTGCACGGACTGTTTTCTGAATCGAGGCTAACCCTGTACAAATGCGCGCGTCTTTTGTCAAGGACAGCGGTCATCTCTAAACAACGCGAAACTGGAGTATTCTTGGCAGGTTGTAATGACTGCAAGGAAACAATTCCCCAAAACATTGAATATTAATAGTTTATTGTGTTGAAGGATATACCTGCGCTATTGTCGTATGCCTGCATACGCATTCACGATTATTATTAATTAGCTTTCAATCTCTTAATACATATTATATTATTCATATAAAAACTTGTGAATAAAGCATAGTTGATACTGATTTGTTTGTAAAGACCTTTGGTAGGTTTCCATTTCTTTCGCATGCAAGTTGCAACAACTGAATGCTTATGAAGCTAATTTATTTTGAAAATCGATTAAATATGAAGTGAATAGTGGGATTTTTCAGTATTTTGTGATTTGAGCTTCGCATTTGCGAGTTATAAAGGTTTGAAATCGTGATATGCTAATTCGGTGACGTCAAAGACCACTTAATTTATTATACAAAAGCGCCCTTGTGCAAATTACTGACATTTTTAATCTGGCAAAAAGTTTTTCTACAACTTATATAAATGATGTTAAACTTTTTTTCCATTTCAGAAAAGAATGCTACTTGAAAAAATATAAATAAGTTACAGCAAATGCCTTCTTTGACGTCACTGAATTACCATATCACGATTTCAAACCTTTATAACTCGCAAATGCGAAGCTCAAATCACAAAATACTGAACCATCCAACTATTCACTTCATATGTAATCGATTTTCAAATAGAAAAATATAAGCTTCCGATAAGCACTTTAAACCAGTTGATAACTCCTTCAGCTTGGTCCTGTAGATGTTTACATTCACACTCTACTTGCTTTCAATAATTGGCGGAAAATGCATTAGCTACCCTCGAATATCTTCCTAAATATTCCCAGAGGGTCCAAATACATTTTTCTGTGATCTCGAGAGATAAGAGAATTCGAAGGCAGGCAATGTGCTACTGAGTGGCATATAGGGTGCGTGGCGCGGCTTTGTCTCCTTAGAACTTAGCGATTCATGCCTCTGTATCCGTGCCTCGAGAAAGTCCACAGAGATGCATGTGGACTTCTGTCGTTCACTATTCGTGAGAAGCGCTTTCTGATGGACAGAGTATGACGAATGGCATTCTGTAGAATAATAATAAAAAGAAAAAGATATTAATATTTTTTTTCCGAATATGTAGTGGTAGTAGTAGCATGCAGTAGTAAGTGGTATTAGTAGTAGTAGTAGTAGTAGTAGTAGTAGTAGTAGTAGTAGTAGTAGTAGTAGTAGTAGTAGTAGTAGTAGTAGTAGTAGTAGTAGTAGTAGTAGTAGTAGTAGTAGTAGTAGTAGTAGTAGTAGTAGTAGTAGTAGTAGTAGTAGTAGTAGTAGTAGTAGTAGTAGTAGTAGTAGTAGTAGTAGTAGTAGTAGTAGTAGTAGTAGTAGTAGTAGTAGTAGTAGTAGTAGTAGTAGTAGTAGTAGTAGTAGTAGTAGTAGTAGTAGTAGTAGTAGTAGTAGTAGTAGTAGTAGTAGTAGTAGTAGTAGTAGTAGTAGTAGTAGTAGTAGTAGTAGTAGTAGTAGTAGTAGTAGTAGTAGTAGTAGTAGTAGTAGTAGTAGTAGTAGTAGTAGTAGTAGTAGTAGTAGTAGTAGTAGTAGTAGTAGTAGTAGTAGTAGTAGTAGTAGTAGTAGTAGTAGTAGTAGTAGTAGTAGTAGTAGTAGTAGTAGTAGTAGTAGTAGTAGTAGTAGTAGTAGTAGTAGTAGTAGTAGTAGTAGTAGTAGTAGTAGTAGTAGTAGTAGTAGTAGTAGTAGTAGTAGTAGTAGTAGTAGTAGTAGTAGTAGTAGTAGTAGTAGTAGTAGTAGTAGTAGTATAGTAGTAGTAGTAGTAGTAGTAGTAGTAGTAGTAGTAGTAGTAGTAGTAGTAGTAATAATAATAATAGTAGTAGTAGTAGTAGTAGTAGTAGTAGTAGTAGTAGTAGTAGTAGTAGTAGTAGTAGTAGTAGTAGTAGTAGTAGTAGTAGTAGTAGTACTAGTAGTAGTAGCAGTAGTAGTATAATAATAATAATAACTTTATATGTACTAGTAGTAGTAGCAGTAGTAGTACTAGTAGTAGTAGTAGTAGTAGTAGTAGTAGTAGTAGTAGTAGTAGTAGTAGTAGTAGTATCAATCAATCAATCATCAAAGCTTTTATTTAACAACGGAATATCTTCAATACATGTCTCCAAGAGAGCCGTATATATATATATGATATATATAAAAAAAAAAAACTTGAATATGAGAAAAGGTAGGCCAACCACGAGCTTCCAGTAGAAGGATTCCAGAAGGAATTCACAGTCTGCTCTCCATATAAATAGATTAAATATAACGAAGAAGAAGAGACGCAGGCAACCACTGACTGTTCCAAATATATTATTTGGAACAGTCAGTGGTTGCCTGCGTCTCTTCTTCTTCGTTATATTTAATCTATATATATATATATAACTGAATGTACGAAGTAGTTAAGATTGTAAAAACATTTTATCTGCTACTCGGAGTTTCACATGTTACAAGTAACACGATCATCAGGCAACTGCCACTACTCACTACTACAATAACTATACTGCTACTACTATACTACTACTACTACTACTACTACTACTACTACTACTACTACTACTACTACTACTACTACTACTACTACTACTACTACTACTACTACTACTACTACTACTACTACTACTACTACTACTACTACTACTACTACTACTACTACTACTACTACTACTACTACTACTACTACTACTACTACTACTACTGCTACTACTATACTACTACTACTACTACTACTACTACTACTACTACTACTACTATAAATAATAGTTTACAATAAGTTAAAAAGTTTCTATTTACATATCATATATTATTAATAATAAATTACAATGTATTATCAAAGTACAACTTATATATAATGAAATATAATATTAATTTTATAAATAACAATACATATCTACATTATGAGCTTACTAAATAAATCTTTGTTGTCTAATTGGGCTTTAAAAGTAATTGTGCTATGCTGGACACGCGCCTCAGCAGGGATTTTATTCCAGAGTACAGAACCTCTATAGTGGAAGGTACATTTCCCTGCCTCTGATTTAGGTCTAGGGATATGTAAATTAGAAGATGAATTTCTCAGGTTATACGAATGTATATCCGTGATAGAGGTAAAAATATCCTTTAAATAGGAGGGTGATAAATCAGTATATATTTTATACATAATTATTGCTAATTTTCTGGTTCGTCTGTACTCCAATTTTTCCCAACCCAGCTCATCCAATAACACCTTAGATCGTGTTTCATATTTTTTTCTGCTTAATGATTCTAGCTGATCTATTTTGTAGCCGTTGAAGTTTGTCAGACATTCCTTTACTAGTTGAATCCCAAATAGAGCTACAATAATCAAAGTAGGGTAGAATTAGAGCTCTATACATACACAACCGTGTTTCAAGTGGTAAGATTGAGCCTAGGCGCTTTAATAGACCTGTTGTGATTTTCTTTGAGATCAAAAGAATGTGTGAAGTCCAGGTTAGGTTTTGATCAATCAGAAATCCTAAGGATTTATATTCAGTCTTTCTCTCCAGTGGCACATCGTCTGCCTTAATATTAAAAGTATTTGGTACTTGAGCGAGTTTAAACTGACTCTCTATGAGCATGTAGTAGTAGTAGTAGTTGTAGTAGTAGTAGTAGTAGTAGTAGTAGTAGTAGTAGTAGTAGTAGTAGTAGTAGTAGTAGTAGTAGTAGTAGTAGTAGTAGTAGTAGTAGTAGTAGTAGCAGTAGTTATTAGCAGTAATAGTAGTAATAGTAATAGTAGTAGTAGTAGTAGTAGTAGTAGTAGTAGTAGTAGTAGTAGTAGTAGTAGTAGTAGTAGTATAGTAGCAGTAATAGTAGTAATAATAGTAGTAGTAGGTAGTAGTAGTAGTAGTAGTAGTAGTAGTAGTAGTAGTAGTAGTAGTAGTAGTAGTAGTAGTAGTAGTAGTAGTAGTAGTAGTAGTAGTAGTAGTAGTAGTAGTAGTAGTAGTAGTAGTAGTAGTAGTAGTAGTAGTAGTAGTAGTAGTAGTAGTAGTAGTAGTAGTAGTAGTAGTAGTAGTAGTAGTAGTAGTAGTAGTAGTAGTAGTAGTAGTAGTAGTAGTAGTAGTAGTAGTAGTAGTAGTAGTAGTAGTAGTAGTAGTAGTAGTAGTAGTAGTAGTAGTAGTAGTAGTAGTAGTAGTAGTAGTAGTAGTAGTAGTAGTAGTAGTAGTAGTAGTAGTAGTAGTAGTAGTAGTAGTAGTAGTAGTAGTAGTAGTAGTAGTAGTAGTAGTAGTAGTAGTAGTAGTAGTAGTAGTAGTAGTAGTAGTAGTAGTAGTAGTAGTAGTAGTAGTAGTAGTAGTAGTAGTAGTAGTAGTAGTAGTAGTAGTAGTAGTAGTAGTAGTAGTAGTAGTAGTAGTAGTAGTAGTAGTAGTAGTAGTAGTAGTAGTAGTAGTAGTAGTAGTAGTAGTAGTAGTAGTAGTAGTAGTAGTAGTAGTAGTAGTAGTAGTAGTAGTAGTAGTAGTAGTAGTAGTAGTAGTAGTAGTAGTAGTAGTAGTAGTAGTAGTAGTAGTAGTAGTAGTAGTAGTAGTAGTAGTAGTAGTAGTAGTAGTAGTAGTAGTAGTAGTAGTAGTAGTAGTAGTAGTAGTAGTAGTAGTAGTAGTAGTAGTAGTAGTAGTAGTAGTAGTAGTAGTAGTAGTAGTAGTAGTAGGCTAGGGTTATACATGCGTCAGTTGTCAGTCAACTATTTGGTCATTTGTCAGTTAAATGTTTGCCTTGTCAGTTAAACGTTAGTTCACTATTAACTGACCATATCCTGTTTTGAACTATTGAACGTGTTTGATACTTCGATTGTCAGTTTACAGTTAACCCCATTCAGAACCTCAACTAGATGAAACACAAAATAGCATCGAACTTCAATTCTAACTATAGCACATACGTATACACTGTCCACCTGCCTAAGCCATCCCACCTATAATACATTATATTATATTATTTTATATTTTATATTTTAGAACATCTTTATACCCATATATACGCACAAGCAAGTGGATAAGGAATAAACAAAACAGATGTTCGGAAAAAAATCAGACGCCATTTTTTTCTAAATCATTTTTGTTGTGGGCCAAATTGGAAACCAGTTTGTTTGTACTCACTGAATTTGCCACCCACGTGAAATAAGGTGTATATGTATGCATGTATGAATTTCATTATTATTATTATTATTATTATTATTATTATTATTATTATTATTATTATTATTATTATTATTATTATTATTATTATTATTATTATTATTATTATTATTATTATTATTATTATTATTATACCTTCCATCCTTTAGTTGAGGGGTAATTAGCTTTGTCATTGAAATAAGACACATTCTTGACGATCCAGTCGTAGATCTGCTGCAATGATGCTCTGTGGTCAGGACTCGCCCTTATGGCTCCAGAAATCAACTCAGAGTACGATTGAGGTCCCCATGGGTTTTTACGTGTTACAGCTCGCCCGTTGGTGTAAGTCCAAGTTGCTGGGGATCCAAACGAACTACTGCTGTCCTCGTTGACTATTTTGGGTTTGATTTCTGGGAGCTTACGTACTTGGGGCTCGTGTCTACGCCTTTCGTATTCGTAGTGTCCTTGTTCGTGTACCCTTTGTCCCATTCGTTGTTCCAAGTTGGCTAGAGTTACAACGGGTTCTGTTGCGCGTTGTTTGTTGGTGTCTAAAGGCCGTGCTTCAATGAAGCCATTCACTGAATCCATGTACTGTGTTTTCAAGTGTTTCGGATCGGGCAGTGTCTCTTCTTCGTCGTCCTCGCTGGTTCTCTTTCTCTTGGGAGACTCCGCCAAACACTTCCCATCCGTACTATCTAAATTAGAACTCACAAACTCATGATCACTAAGTAATAGTTTTCTTGGCGAACTGCTACTGCCAGTTTGAAAGCTTGTTGAGCCGAGTGAAGTCTCGAGGCTGATGGCTGGAAAATGGATCATCGACCTCGAGCTTATGCGAAGATAACGGTCAACGGACGGAGGGATTTCGTACATTGCTCTGTCGGTATTTGCGTGTTGTCTCTGTTTAGACCGGTTGACTGTGTATTTTCTACTGTTTCCAATCCGCCCACGTTCACTCTACGTGACGTCATGAATCTGCATAATGACATCAAACACCAAAGCCAATGTAGCGCCTCAGCGAACAACTCGTCGAATTGACGTTGATATCTTTCCGGGACAAAGATACAAAAACACATTTACAAGTTATCTTCACTAGCCGAATGTACATGAATTTTAATTCACGATTTTTACTACTGTAAATTATTAATAGAGTTTTATCCAATTGTACTTTGAAGACAAAGGGGTTTATGTAGTTGTACAACATGGTATTAACACCAAACAACACTCAATGCATTTTAATAACGCACCTTAAATTTGTTCCTTTAGAAAACTTATTTGAAGTAACATTTACTGACTTAGTTACACATCTAGTGCATTTGCTGGTGAAAATTGAGCTGTATTTTGAAATCACTTTGGCTATTAAATTGTTAGCAACTTTTCAACGCTTGTAAACATTGCGTAAACTTTCATGACAAACGATATATGAATACAGACACAAGAACCAACACAAAACGTCAACTGCAAATGTCTGAATCTCGGCCAAAAATATATCTCGAAGTCAAGCCAAGGAAATTCAAATTACTGAAATATTGCCGAAACTTGAATCTGAAAGCGTACATATTTATATTGTCCGGACGATTTTGTCGCAAATATAACGACAGTATTCTTCGCTCGTCTCTCTTTGGCGGTAGACTTATTTTCATCGACGTTGACAGTTCTATATTAAGCCGAACAATTGATTATACGCTGTATTGGTCTCGGCTGTTTTTTTTCTATACCTCGTCTAGCCTTCGGCTCTCTCCAACCGTGAACTATGACGTAAGACAACTTCGACATCACTTCGTATTCTCGCCATTCAAATTGGTACCGGTGAAATTCAATGGAAGGACTAATGGGATACAAATAGACTTGGTTTCCATAGCAACTAGCATGTTCAGAGCCTCTTTGAGTGGTAGCAACGTAACGAGTCATATTGGACAACGGCCCATCCATACCACATTACACACTCGCACCCAATATCGGTTCCTCGATCGACGTCACCAAGCGTTGTGAGCCGATTTGAACTCACGTTCGGTCAGGTACGATGGCTATTCGAATCTATTCCGAAATTAGCCGACAAATTGCTTGCGTGTAATGACCACAGAAGCTAAGTGGTCTAAGTGTTTATGAACGATTACTTAGGCCTAATGTAAACGTCGAACTTAAGTCGCGCCGATCCTATTAAAAATAAGCCTTCTCAGCAAATTATTATCACGGGACCATCACATTATTACTATCCATCAGCCTATTTAATAATAATAATAAAAATAATAAAGGTTTAATGCAGTGTATCCACAAAATTAATAGGTTCGACTGAATTAAGTTCATGGTTCGGTTCGACGTTTGCCGTAGGCCTTAATTTGGCTTTTTCGTTTATAGAAACTCGAGATATTTAGTTGCTTAAATGTAGAGTAAACTTTACCTAAATAACACCATGCAGCTACTAAATAAGTTTTTTATGAAAGAAATGTGTACAGTTTTGGCACAAATGCGGAAAAAAAACATCTCTCCCTGCGTTAGTTCGATATTCCTTGTTCTCTATTTCTGGAATCAATTCCAGGCGATTTTCCTATCAGTTCTGCGCTTGACTACATTGTGTCATGATTAAGCTATTTATATGTATATTTTTGATATTTTTAACTCTATAGTGTTATTTGGATTATTATTACGATTATTTTATAAGTTGTATCAGTTGTAAAGTGCTTTGTAAGTTATCCATGTTAAAAGCGCTATATAAATAAAGTTATTATTATTATTATGAATGTCACTATAAAGTTAAGTCACAACTGATGTTTGGTATTCAATGCGGTAATGTTATAGCAATAGATTAACATATCTTTAGGAATAATTATGTAGCTAGAAATACCCATTATATTTAATATCCATTTTTATTAATATTATATGTATAAATTAAATTTTAATTTATCCCAGTAATTATAAGTACTTGTAAAGCGCTAATGGACTTTACGGAATTAGCGCTATAAAAATAAAACTTATTATTATTATTATTATTATTATTATTATTCTACAATTAGATAATTATAGTGCTGTAGGTCCACACATCAGCCTATAGGCTGAGAATTTTAAACCTCCATCTTCAAAACTATTTGTACATTTTGTAGCAGTAAATATTTTTAAAAGAACTTTGTTTCAATATCGAGGCTTTTGCGATCTTGCAGGAAAATTTTCCACAAAAAAAACCGGACGTCAAAGCTTGATAGATTTCGCGTGCCGTCAGCCGATCGCGATACTGGGTACCGGACACCGGCCTCTTGGCAAGTGCGACGACATACATTGTAACATCATTAAAAAGAAAAACAACAAAGGACAAGAAGAGTTAAAAAAATACAGGAACAAAATAATTTATAATTCTCAGCATTTGAATGGTTTTTCTCGGCATTTGAATGATTTTCTCAGCATTTGGATGGCTTTCTCGTTATTTGAATGGCTTTCTGAATGGTTTTATTCTCGGTATTTGAATGGTTTTCTCAGCATTTTAATGGTTTTATACTCAGCATTTGAATGGTTTTCTCAGCATTTTAATGGTTTTATACTCAGCATTTGAATGGTTTTATACTCAGTATTTTAATGGTTTTATACTCAGCATTTGAATGGTTTTCTCAGCATTTTAATGGTTTTCTCAGCATTTGAATGGATTTATACTCAGTATTTGAATGGTTTTCTCAGCATTTGAATGGATTTATACTCAGTATTTGAATGGTTTTCTCAGCATTTGAATGGATTTATACTCAGCATTTTAATGGTTTTCTCAGCATTTGAATGGATTTATACTCAGTATTTGAATGGATTTATACTCAGTATTTGAATGGTTTTCTCAGCATTTGAATGGCTTTCTCAGCATTTGAATGGTTTTCTCAGCATTTGAATGGCCAGTTTCCCAGCATTTGCACGGCTTTTTCGGCGCTAGTTTCTATTCGCAATTATTCTAAATTTAAAATATATCGCACAAGATATATAAATAGCCCTATACAGAGGTGGGCCAACTACTGATAGAGGCATATATTGTGCTTTGGTATAAGGCACATTCAATAAATTTAGTGTTATTTACAACAACAGTTACATGAAGGGCGGGCTTGTACGCTTGTCATCCAAGCTGTTGCCATGGAACTGATCACGGGCTCAAATGATATCTTCATAAACGCATTTTGAGAATATCAACGAGTAGCAATATGTTGCTTTGCTATTTGGATTTGGACTTTGTTTTCTTCGCTTTGAAAGAATAGTTCGCGCCACGTGCTGTGGACGTCAAGCGGCTAAATGGCGTGATATTGTTGGGGCTATTTATAGCTCTGTTGATTGCCCGTATCTCAATACTGGGTGTGGGTTGCTTACGACATTCAGACTCGTTGGTCGTCGCGGGTCATTGAAACCAGAACGTAGTGAGCACCACGGGGTCTAAAAAACACTGAATTATTGGCTTTTAATTCTGATAACGTTATCATATTAATGGTTTCCCATTATCGAGATGGCTTTTTATAATAATAATAATAATAATAAACTTTATTTATTTTTTGTCAAAGAACGCACGAAATATGCACAAGAACGCGCGAAATATGGGACCATATTTTGGGTAGTTACTTCAAACTGGCTTTCCAGTCATTCATGCAGAATCGTGTGATGTAAATTAACCAATCAGCGTGCGAGAAGAAATTGACAGTTTTGGCTAGCGCGCGCTCGTACAGAAATACACAGCCGTATTAGATGCTTAACCGACTAATAACCTCTATTTATTTTGAGTGGGTTTACAAATACAGCAAATGCAACAATTCTGGTTTCCAATTTGGCCGGATTTTTTATTAGCACTTAAATGGTTTTCTCAGCACATGGCTTTTGGCGTTTTTATTAGCACTTGAATGGTTTTCTCAGCATTTACATGGCTTTTTGCCGATTTTTTTATAGCATATGAATGGTTTTCTCAGCATTTACATGGCTTATTCGTCGCTTAGTATGCCATTTCCATTTGCGACTGTTAAATTTCCAACATCACATTAAGATACAAGCATTAAAACTAAGTGTAAATGTGTCGAAAATAAAAGAACATGGGCAAAGTTTGAGGTTCATTTTAGAGTGAAATTTGCCTGAGCTCGAGGTGACTGGTTATAGCGCGCCCTCGAGTGATCCTCCACCAAACCGCTGCCTATAAAACATTGAATACTAAACGCGGCTATTGATCGAAACTACAAAGTTGGTATCGGACTGAATATTACAAAATAACCAAACTAATCCTTTTATCATATTTATTTTGAAATCACTAGTAACATGTAGTAGTAAATCAAGCAATCTGATTTGGATCATTAATTGGATCATTTTGTTATTTTTTTATTTTTCGTACAGAAACTCTAATTTTATTAAATTCAAACGATTCTTCATAAAAAGTAATTTGTAATTTAGAATGAAAGAGTTGTATTTCAGGCATACAATCGAATGTTACAAACACTAAAACTGTTGCACTAAATCAGTAGCACTAATTGTTCAGATTGTTGTGTTGCAAGTTGCAGCGGCAATGTTTCTCGTATTATCATCGTTCGCGCAACTTGTCGCGCGACAATTTAAGTTGCACGATTTTGTTGCCCGTATTACTGCACCTTTAATAGTACTAGCTATTTATGTTGCACGGTGATATACACGTGTTTTCACTACATTCACTTCGTCTTCGTCTTCGTCTCTAGCTCAGTGGATTGAGGCTAAGGCTGAGCAAATTCGTCTTTTGTCAAAGGAGTACAGCGGTGCGTAAACAACTCGAAACTGGAGTATTCTCTACTAAACGAAGTAAATATCTTCGGTTAAAATCAGCGTCTTTGAGCTATTTTTGAACTCCACGCCACTGTAGTTGCCTCGGTAGCTCAGTGGTAGAGCACCTGTCATGAAATCGGGGTATCGTGGGTTCGAATCCCGCTCGAGGCGTCTGATTTTTTCCAAACATTTGTTTTGTCTATGCTCATCATAGTTTCTTTATCAAATATATAAACGACTAGTTAATTTCAAAGGGTTGTAAAAAGTTAACTTAAAACCCTCCCCTCCCCTCTCTCCCTCGACGTACTTTTCACCACGCCCCACTCCTCTCCTGTAGTACACTCCCTTTTAAAGTTTACTTTAAAAACAAGGGTATCCAAGGTCAGCGCAAATGATAAATAATGCATAGAAAATCACTTTAGTTCGAGATGCGAACGTGACGAAGCATTACGTATTATCATCACGTATCGATCTTTTAGTTGTGTGGTCGTACTATCAGTAAGTACTCCGTTTACGTCAGTATACATAACTCTCAGTTGTATCCGTCGGCACTTGATATAATAACTAGACGCTCTTCTAGCGTGAAGTCGGGCTTCTAAATGAAATGTAACCTATTTGAGCTAAATATAGATATCTTATATAGTGCGATTGAAACAGTTTTTGGTTGCTCGTCGTTGCGTGACTCGAGCTCGATACTGAACATGCTTTAATATTTCCTTGCAATTTCAGTAGACTGCGAACTTTACAGTATATACTTCATGTTACTAGAGCGTCCTGTTTCAATCTAAATTTAGATTTAGACGAATAAACACTTATATTTTGGCCCCTTGACCTCTGGTGCTTTCCCTGATTGGTTTGTGCTTTCTAATCTTTCTTGGCCAGACTTTATGTCTCCTTCGGCTTTAGCTCGACGTTGACGCGTACGGAGAAAAATAATAAAAAACAAGACGACATACTAGTAACCTTCCTCCAACTGACGAGGTTTGTGAAGAAACCATGTTGTTAGAGCCTTGGGTGATTATGCATGACTCGGTAGAACTGCTTTCTTTGTAAAATCGATTTCACAAACTCAGCGAATCATAGAAATGACAATAGTTTATTTGGTGCCATAAATATATCCATACCAAATACAAATATAAGCTTAAACAAGACGACATATTAACCTTCCTTCGACAAGGTTTCTGAAGAAAGAGGACGATGTGCGATGTCTCGTGTTGATATATAAGATCATGTTGTTGGTCGGTGATTATCTTAGCGGCCGACAGGGCGCATGCGTGCTTTTTGGGGTCGACGACGAAGACGACGACAAAGAACGCTTCTCATTTTTAGAGTCGGGGCTTCCACACAGGAAGCCCGACTAATAACTCGATTCGCTACGTTTTGCTACGGTTAGCTGCATTGTCGCGAACACTCTCGCGTGACTTGAATGCATATCTGATCGAGCAGTGTATGCATGAGTAGCGAGATGAGTAGCGTCCATCGTCATATGCATAATAATAATAATAATGCATGTCACTTTGCTTGATGAGATTGCGTTTGCAGAGATATATATCCACTCAGTCGTCATGCTTAGTTATGCATTCAAGTCACGTAGACAGTTCATTTGCAGTTAACCGTAGCAAAACGTAGAATCATTCAGAACAACAACAAGAACGAGAAGAACGAGAAGGTCGAGAAGAACCGCAAAGACATTCATGCACTTCTCACTGAGTCGATACGTTTATTTAATGTCACTTTGCTTGATGAGATTGCGTTTGCAGAGAAATATATCCACTTTTCGCCATGCTCAGTTATGCATTCAAGTCACGTAGATACGGGTTCGTTTGCAGTTAACCGTAGCAAAACGTAGAATCAGAACAACATCGAACAAAAACAAGAACGAGAAGAACCGCAACTGAAGACATGCATGCACTTCTCAGTCGACACGTTTATTTAGCTTTATTTATGTCTTCAAGTCAAAGACAGTTCGTTTGCAGTTAACCGTAGCAAAACGTAGAATAACAACAAAAAGCATGAATGTCTTTGCGGTTCTTCTCGTTCTTGTTGTTGTTTTGATTCTACGTTTTGTCACGGTTAAGTGCAAATGAACTGTCTTCGTTCGGAGATAAGTACTTTATTTAACAAAATCACGAAAAGATTCCTATCATGAAGAACAAGAAGAACCAATAAAATTGAACAAAGCCTAAAAGAAGAAGTGCGCTAAACATTCGACAAAAGTAAAAGTGCAAAAAGAACAAGCTATAGAACAACAAGACAAATAATACTATAGAAACAGTTCTACACATCATTGCTTTCCAATGATTAGTCAGTCAGTCAGTCAGTTAGTCAGTCAGCCAGTTAGTCAGTCAGTCAGTTAGTCAGTCAGTCAGTTAGTCAGTCAGTCAGTTAGTCAGTTAGTCAGTTAGTCAGTTAGTCAGTCAGTCAGTTAGTCAGTTAGTCAGTTAGTCAGTTAGTCAGTCAGTCAGTCAGTCAGTCAGTCAGTCAGTCAGTCAGTCAGTCAGTCAGTCAGTCAGTCAGTCAGTCAGTCAGTCGGTCAGTCGGTCAGTCGGTCAGTCGGTCAGTCGGTCAGTTGGTCAGTTGGTCAGTTGGTCAGTTGGTCAGTTGGTCAGTTGGTCAGTTGGTCAGTTGGTCAGTTGGTCAGTTGGTCAGTTGGTCAGTTGGTCAGTTTGGTCAGTTGGTCAGTTGGTCAGTTGGTCAGTTGGTCAGTTGGTCAGTTGGTCAGTTGGTCAGTTGGTCAGTTGGTCAGTTGGTCAGTTGGTCAGTTGGTCAGTTGGTCAGTTGGTCAGTTGGTCAGTTGGTCAGTTGGTCAGTTGGTCAGTTGGTCAGTTGGTCAGTTGGTCAGTTGGTCAGTTGGTCAGTTGGTCAGTTGGTCAGTTGGTCAGTTGGTCAGTTGGTCAGTTAGTGATCAGTTAGTCAGTAGTAGTTAGTCAGTTAGTCAGTTAGTCAGTTAGTCAGTTAGTCAGTTAGTCAGTTAGTCAGTTAGTCAGTTAGTCAGTTAGTCAGTTAGTCAGTTAGTCAGTTAGTCAGTTAGTCAGTTAGTCAGTTAGTCAGTTAGTCAGTTAGTCAGTTAGTCAGTTAGTCAGTTAGTCAGTTAGTCAGTTAGTCAGTTAGTCAGTTAGTCAGTTAGTCAGTTAGTCAGTTAGTCAGTTAGTCAGTCAGTCAGTCAGTCAGTCAGTCAGTTAGTCAGTCAGTCAGTTAGTCAGTCAGTCAGTCAGTCAGTCAATCAGTCAGTCAGGCAGTCAGTCAGCAGTCAGTCAGCAGTCAGTCAGCAGTCAGTCAGTCAGTCAGTCAGTCATTCAGTCAGTTAGTCAGATCGGTCGGTCAGTCAGTCAGTCAGTCAGTCAGTCAGTCAGTCAGTCATTCAATCAGTCACTCACTCAGTCACTCGCTCACTCAGTTATTCAGTCAGTCAGTTAACGCACGTTGTTCAGTTTCTCAGATCAGCATATAATTAACAACTAAAATCATCCACGCGTACAGACAGACACTTTGACAATATCAGGGTAACTTGTAAACTTTGAACTTTGAAGCAAGCTTGACGTCATTTCCTGTTGATGTTAGGCAGATTATGTACAGGCATCGTAGACGTCATCTTTTTATTTGATGGTTCCGTGTTCGATATCCGTGTTAAGAAGCCGTAACTCCTGTACGATAAACAGGAACATGTAGCGAGAGACGAGTGATGAGAGAGACTGGTGAAGAGTACGGATCTAGAGGTCGAAGAGAACAGGAGGAAAGGAACGCAACTGATTGTACACGAACTGTCTCGCGTGACTTGAATGCATGTCTGATTAAGCAGCGTATGCATGAGTAGCGAGATGAGTAGCGTCCATCGTCATATGCATGTCACTTTGCTTGATGAGATTGCGTTTGCAAAGAAATATATCCACTTTTCGCCATGCTCAGTTATGGCGACAAGTCACGTAGACACGGGTTCGTTTGCAGTTAACCGTAGCAAAACGTAGAATCAGAACAACATCGAACAACAACAAGAACGAGAAGAACCGCAACTGAAGACATGCATGCACTTCTCAGTCGACACATATTTATTTATTTATATTATTTATATTTTTTTGTTAACATCCTTGCGATGCTCATGGTTTTATGGATAATAAAGATAGATGTAGATGTAGAGACACGCCCACGTTTATTTAGCTTTATTTATGGTCTTTATGTCTTCAAGTCAAAGACAGTTCGTTTGCAGTTAACTGTAGCAAAACGTAGAATAACAACAAAAAGCATGAATGTCTTTGCGGTTCTTCTTGTTGTTGTTGTTGTTTTGATTCTACGTTTTGCTACGGTTAACTGCAAATGAACTGTCTTCGTTCGCTTGCAGCTAACCGTAGCAAAACGTAGACGAGAGAGATAAGTACTTTATTTAAAAAAATCACGGAAAGATTCCTATTATGAAGAACAAGAAGAACCAAGAAAAGTGAACAAAGCCAAAAAGAAGAAGTGCGCTAAACATTCGATAAAAGTAAAATTGCAAAAAGAACAAGCTATAGAACAACAAGACAAATAATACTATAGAAACAGTTCTACACATCATTGCTTTCCAATGATTAGTCAGTCAGTCAATTAGTCAGTTAGTCAGTTAGTCAGTTAGTCAGTTAGTTAGTCAGTCAGTCAGTTAGTCAGTCAGCCAGTTAGTCAGTCAGCCAGTTAGTCAGTCAGTCAGTCAGTTAGTCAGTCAGTCAGTCAGTTAGTCAGTCAGTCAGTTAGTCAGTTAGTCAGTCAGTTAGTCAGTTAGTCAGTCAGTCAGTTAGTCAGTTAGTCAGTCAGTTAGTCAGTTAGTCAGTCAGTCAGTCAGTTAGTCAGTCAGTCAGTTAGTCAGTTAGTCAGTCAGTTAGTCAGTTAGTCAGTTAGTCAGTTAGTCAGTTAGTCAGTCAGTTAGTCAGTCAGTCAGTCAGTTAGTCAGTCAGTCAGTTAGTCAGTTAGTCAGTCAGTCAGTCAGTTAGTCAGTCAGTCAGTTAGTCAGTTAGTCAGTCAGTTAGTCAGTTAGTCAGTTAGTCAGTTAGTCAGTTAGTCAGTTAGTCAGTTAGTCAGTTAGTCAGTTAGTCAGTTAGTCAGTCAGTTAGTTAGTCAGCCAGTCAGTTAGTCAGTCAGTCAGTTAGTCAGTTAGTCAGTCAGTTAGTCAGTTAGTCAGTTAGTCAGTTAGTCAGTCAGTCAGTCAGTCAGTTAGTCAGTCAGTTAGTTAGTCAGTCAGTCAGTCAGTCAGTCAGTCAGTCAGTTAGTCAGTTAGTCAGTCAGTCAGTCAGTCAGTTAGTCAGTCAGTCAGTCAGTCAGTCAGTCAGTCAGTTAGTCAGTTAGTCAGTCAGTCAGTCAGTTAGTCAGTCAGCCAGTCAGTTAGTCAGTCAGCCAGTCAGTTAGTCAGTCAGTCAGTTAGTCAGTTAGTCAGTCAGTTAGTCAGTTAGTCAGTTAGTCAGTTAGTCAGTTAGTCAGTTAGTCAGTTAGTCAGTTAGTCAGTTAGTCAGTTAGTCAGTCAGTCAGTTAGTCAGTCAGTCAGTTAGTCAGTCAGTTAGTTAGTCAGTCAGTCAGTCAGTCAGTCAGTCAGTCAGTCAGTTAGTCAGTCAGTCAGTTAGTCAGTCAGTCAGTCAGTCAGTCAGTCAGTCAGTCAGTTAGTCAGTTAGTCAGTTAGTCAGTTAGTCAGTCAGTCAGTGAGTCAGTCAGTCAGTCAGTCAGTTAGTCAGTCAGTTAGTTAGTCAGTCAGTCAGTCAGTCAGTCAGTCAGTCAGTCAGTTAGTCAGTTAGTCAGTCAGTCAGTCAGTCAGTCAGTCAGTCAGTCAGTCAGTCAGTCAGTCAGTCAGTCAGTCAGTTAGTCAGTTAGTCAGTCAGTCAGTCAGTCAGTTAGTCAGTCAGTTAGTTAGTCAGTCAGTCAGTCAGTCAGTCAGTCAGTCAGTTAGTCAGTCAGTCAGTCAGTTAGTCAGTCAGTCAGTTAGTCAGTCAGTCAGTTAGTCAGTTAGTCAGTCAGTCAGTTAGTCAGTCAGTCAGTCAGTCAGTCAGTCAGTCAGTCAGTTAGTCAGTTAGTCAGTCAGTCAGTCAGTCAGTCAGTCAGTCAGTCAGTTAGTTAGTCAGTCAGTCAGTCAGTCAGTCAGTCAGTCAGTCAGTTAGTCAGTCAGTCAGTCAGTTAGTCAGTCAGTCAGTTAGTCAGTCAGTCAGTTAGTCAGTTAGTCAGTCAGTCAGTTAGTCAGTCAGTCAGTTAGTCAGTTAGTCAGTTAGTCAGTTAGTCAGTTAGTCAGTTAGTCAGTTAGTCAGTTAGTCAGTTAGTCAGTTAGACAGTTAGTCAGTTAGTCAGTTAGTCAGTTAGTCAGTTAGTCAGTTAGTCAGTTAGTCAGTTAGTCAGTTAGTCAGTTAGTCAGTTAGTCAGTTAGTCAGTCAGTCAGTCAGTCAGTCAGTTAGTCAGTCAGTCAGTCAGTCAGTTAGTCAGTCAATCAGTCAGTCAGTCAGTCAGTCAGCAGTCAGTCAGCAGTCAGTCAGCAGTCAGTCAGTCAGTCAGTCAGTCATTCAGTCAGTTAGTCAGATCGGTCAGTCAGTCAGTCAGTCAGCAGTCAGTCAGTCAGTCATTCATTCAATCAGTGTTGTGTTAAGCTTTTTATTTCTACGTAGTATCAGCCTTTCTTGAATTTCATGTTTGCCATATGTATAGCTGATTAGATCTTTTACAGATCCTACGTATACCTACAGCATTTTCGTTCACGGTTCCCTCTTTCAAGTTTATATTTTCATGTTTTGGACCGTAGATCTTCTTAGATCCGTTATGCTGTAATTCTTTAGCATAGTTTGTCTATGCATTCCGTGTGGGATTGGTTTTGTCCATCCACACCTAGGTTAAACGCAACACCAACATGATATTTTGGATTCTTGCCCTTTGAACCATATTACCGCACGTGTTGTGGTGTGAGCCAATGGGCAGGCTTCTAAATTTGAGCTGTTTGAGTTCAGAGTCGACACGCAAGCAACATACATTGGCTTCCTGAGTTGGTGTTTGTTGCTCTCGCTACACCGTACTGATGAGTTCCAAAAGAACGAAACAGCTGTCTACGGTTGCCGATCCTGGCTCTCTCTTGCTCTATCATGTTGGTGTTGTGTTAAGCTTTTTATTTCTACGTAGTATCAGCCTTTCTTGAATTTCATGTTTGCCATATGTATAGCTGATTAGATCTTTTACAGATCCTACGTATACCTACAGCATTTTCGTTCACGGTTCCCTCTTTCAAGTCAGTTAACGCACGTTGTTCAGTTTCTCAGATCAGCATATAATTAACAACTAAAATCATCCACGCGTACAGACAGACACTTTGACAATATCAGGGTAACTTGTAAACTTTGAACTTTGAAGCAAGCTTGACGTCATTTCCTGTTGATGTTAGGCAGATTATGTACAGGCATCGTAGACGTCATCTTTTTATTTGATGGTTCCGTGTTCGATATCCGTGTTAAGAAGCCGTAACTCCTGTACGATAAACAGGAACATGTAGCGAGAGACGAGTGATGAGAGAGACTGGTGAAGAGTACGGATCTAGAGGTCGAAGAGAACAGGAGGAAAGGAACGCAACTGATTGTACACGAACTGTCTCGCGTGACTTGAATGCATGTCTGATTAAGCAGCGTATGCATGCATGAGTAGCGAGATGAGTAGCGTCCATCGTCATATGCATGTCACTTTGCTTGATGAGATTGCGTTTGCAAAGAAATATATCCACTTTTCGCCATGCTCAGTTATGGCGACAAGTCACGTAGACACGGGTTCGTTTGCAGTTAACCGTAGCAAAACGTAGAATCAGAACAACATCGAACAACAACAAGAACGAGAAGAACCGCAACTGAAGACATGCATGCACTTCTCAGTCGACACATATTTATTTTTATTTATTTATATTATTTATATTTTTTTGTTAACATCCTTGCGATGCTCATGGTTTTATGGATAATAAAGATAGATGTAGATGTAGAGACACGCCCACGTTTATTTAGCTTTATTTATGGTCTTTATGTCTTCAAGTCAAAGACAGTTCGTTTGCAGTTAACTGTAGCAAAACGTAGAATAACAACAAAAAGCATGAATGTCTTTGCGGTTCTTCTTGTTGTTGTTGTTGTTTTGATTCTACGTTTTGCTACGGTTAACTGCAAATGAACTGTCTTCGTTCGCTTGCAGCTAACCGTAGCAAAACGTAGACGAGAGAGATAAGTACTTTATTTAAAAAAATCACGGAAAGATTCCTATTATGAAGAACAAGAAGAACCAAGAAAAGTGAACAAAGCCTAAAGAAGAAGTGCGCTAAACATTCGATAAAAGTAAAATTGAAAAAAGAACAAGCTATAGAACAACAAGACAAATAATACTATAGAAACAGTTCTACACATCATTGCTTTCCAATGATTTAGTCAGTCAGTCAGTTAGTCAGTCAGTCAGTTAGTCAGTTAGTCAGTTAGTTAGTCAGTTAGTTAGTCAGTTAGTTAGTCAGTCAGTCAGTCAGTCAGTCAGTCAGTCAGTCAGTCAGTCAGTCAGTCAGTCAGTTAGTCAGTTAGTCAGTTAGTCAGTTAGTCAGTCAGTCAGTTAGTCAGTTAGTTAGTCAGTCAGTCAGTCAGTCAGTCAGTCAGTCAGTCAGTTAGTCAGTAGTCAGTTAGTAGTCAGTCAGTTAGTCAGTTAGTCAGTTAGTCAGTTAGTCAGTTAGTTAGTCAGTTAGTCAGTTAGTTAGTCAGTCAGTCAGTCAGTCAGTCAGTTAGTCAGTCAGTCAGTCAGTCAGTCAGTCAGTTAGTCAGTTAGTCAGTTAGTCAGTTAGTTAGTCAGTCAGTTAGTCAGTAGTCAGTCAGTCAGTCAGTCAGTCAGTCAGTTAGTCAGTTAGTCAGTTAGTTAGTCAGTCAGTTAGTCAGTTAGTCAGTCAGTCAGTTAGTCAGTCAGTCAGTCAGTTAGTCAGTTAGTCAGTTAGTCAGTTAGTCAGTTAGTCAGTTAGTCAGTTAGTCAGTTAGTCAGTTAGTCAGTTAGTCAGTTAGTCAGTTAGTCAGTTAGTCAGCTAGTCAGTCAGTCAGTCAGTTAGTTAGTCAGTCAGTCAGTCAGTCAGTCAGTCAGTCAGTCAGTCAGTCAGTCAGTCAGTCAGTCAGTCAGTCAGTCAGTCAGTCAGTCAGTCAGTTAGTCAGATCGTCAGTCAGTCAGTCAGTCAGTCAGTCAGTCAGTCAGTCAGTCAGTCAGTCAGTCAGTCAGTCAGTCAGTCAGTCAGTCAGTCAGTCAGTCAGTCATTCATTCAATCAGTCACTCACTCAGTCACTCGCTCACTCAGTTATTCAGTCAGTCAGTTAACGCACGTTGTTCAGTTTCTCAGATCAGCATATAATTAACAACTAAAATCATCCACGCGTACAGACAGACACTTTGACAATATCAGGGTAACTTGTAAACTTTGAACTTTGAAGCAAGCTTGACGTCATTTCCTGTTGATGTTAGGCAGATTATGTACAGGCATCGTAGACGTCATCTTTTTATTTGATGGTTCCGTGTTCGATATCCGTGTTAAGAAGCCGTAACTCCTGTACGATAAACAGAAACATGTAGCGAGAGACGAGTGATGAGAGAGACTGATAAAAAGAACGGATCTAGATCAGAGGTGAAGAGAACAGGAGGAAAGGAACGCAACTGAACACAAAATTAAACAAACATCACAGTTCGTACTGCATACTAAAATTGGAACGATACAGAGAAGATTAGCATGGCCCCGTGATTAACATACTCGACCGACAAGTTTTCGAAAAGTCAATCGGCAACTATTCGTAGATCTGAGTCTGCGATGCATCATGAAAGCGGCACAGAGCGCATGCGAAATAGTGGCCCATTGCAGATTTGACGACCAAACATGACGAAGAACAGTTTGCGCGAATTTTTAGACTCGGGCCTCCTGCAGGGAGACCGAATAAAAAGCACATTCGAAAAAGAGAATTAGACAAGAAACTAAACAGAAAGTGCAAAGAGGAAGTAAGACGAACAGGTCAATCAAGACATCACTGAATAATAATAATAATAATAATGGCATCTAATAACTGTTCTTAATAATAATAATAGTAATAATAATAATAATTATTATTAATAATAATAATAATAATAATAATAATAATAATAATAATAATAATAATAATAATAATAATAATAATAATAATAATAATAATAATAATATTAATATTAATATTAATAATAATAATAAGTTTTAGGAGCATTAGACATAGTACAAGAGAAAATGAGGGACAGAGAGTGCATCTTGGGGGTCAAGCTGGGATATGTGAATCGTAGTTGGGCTATTTTTAGCATGCGGACGTAAAAGAAACCTTACTTCCGTTTCGGTTTGAGTGTCAACGTGGTCATATGTTTTGACTGTTTTGTCGATGAAACCAATTCAAAAATGAAGGAAAATGGTTTTTATTAAGCAGATACTTCGAAAAGGAAAGAGATATACTCAGATTACAGTGACTCGCTGGGAGAAAATTCGAATTGAAAGACGACGGTTGTAATTTAATTCAATTTATTTGACAGATATCTGTCAGTTTATTTATGTAATCTCTCGTAGCACACAACAGACGTCCGTAAAGGACTATAAATTGCAGAGTTTTGAAAAAAATTCCCATCGTTTTCGAAATAAATACAGTTTATTTTAACGTTCGCCATCCGCTATTTGCCGCCTGAGCTTCTTTGAAATGGCTGTTGAAGTTCGGAGGGTTGTTGCTCGTTCGAAATATGTCACAGGTCAATCAGAGCGCCGTCGTCTTCGCTTTCAGTATCGGGCTCAAATTCATCGAAAGAATTCCAATTTCTAGTGGCCCATTCAGATTTGACCCAGCGAGTCACTTTAATCTGAGTATATCTCTTTCCTTTTTGAAGTATCTGCTTAATAAAAACCATTTTCCTTCATTTTTGAATTGGTTTCATCGACACAACAGTCAAAACATATGACCACGTTGACACTCAAACCGAAACGGAAGTAAGTTTTCTTTTACGTCCGCATGCTAAAAATAGCCCAACTACGATTCACATATCCCAAGGCCATGACTGGCAGATTCACTCTCTGTCCCTCATTTTCTCTTGACATAGTATCAATGCTCTTACAAGATAAAAAATACGAATAAAATGATGAATAAATATAGAAGACTAATGTCAAATATAAATGTTTTCAATAATTCTTTCGTTCAGTTATTTATTTATTTATTTATTCAGTCAGTCGGTCATTTTTCAATTTTTCATCGGGTAAACAATTGGCCACAAGTTCCATCGAGTCAGTAATGTTCATTACGAGTTAGCTCGGCATTCCTTTATCCATTTCTTCATTCTTTTATTTCTTTTCTTTTTTTCATCCATCCATTCGTTCCTCCGTTTCCCTTTTCTTATTCTCATCAAAAATGAGTCCATATTATTCTATTTTAATACGCGAGTTATGTAAACAACAAGAGGAATAACCATCCAGTTGGAACGAAGTCAACGAGTGTGAAATAATCGAGGCGCGAAAAGCGTGGGTGGGTGGTTGCTTACGTTACCAATGACACTCTCAAAAGAGAACAAAGCCCTCTGCACTATTATTAGATGGTGAACATATTGTTTACATTCCTTTGTCTAATTTTACTGCGACTTTGTTTCAGAATCGCAGACTTAAAGTTGTTCCGTATTTGTATCGAATCGTAAAATAGATCAGGCCCCGGTGCCATGAAAGGTGGATAGCGCTATCCACAGGCCGTTTATCATTAGGGGGAACTGAAGACAAAATTTATTTTCTCAAGAAAGTTAGATATGTCTTATATTACCATTACTTGAATATTAATTTTTGCAAATCTTTCTTAGATATCAACATAATTAACGTTCAATATGGAATATCATCCGCCATTTTGCCGTTTTACCGTCGGCTCATGATCAAATCTTTTATGGGGAATAGTAAAATACGCTCACTATATTTTCTCGGGTACAAGAAAATACAATGCACTTACAATTACTCTATATTGTGATTGCACTTTCCCTTGCGGATAGGTGACGTCAGGCATGGGGAATAATTACTGAAGTGAGCAGCGCTCAATTCAGCGGTAATCCATATCCATGTCTTTTTACAATTAAAACTCAAATTTCTTCTTCATAAAAATAAAAACAATTGGAAATTCTTTTAGAAAATGAATGTACACAACATTCTCTTTGTTTTTATTTAAAGATGCATTTAGGCTTCAGTTCTCCTTAAACGAGTGGATAGAGTGATTCCAATAAACCTGGGCACTACTAATTAGCTGTCAGTGTTTTTTTTCATATTGGGAATATACCAGGGGTTGGGTATACTAGGTAATCTTCTTATTGGGTGGGACGTGGTGTACTGTATTGTAAAGGGAATTCACCAGGGCTTGGGTATACTAGGTAATCTTCTTATTGGGTGGGACGTGGTGTACTGTATTGTAAAGGGGACTTCGTGTCCTATTATACAACATCTGCCCTATATGGGCGAATCTTGAAAAACAAATTAGATGCAAAGGAACAAAAGAAAGCCAAAGAGTGAGTCTAGAGTGCAAACCATATGTCCGTGAAATAGTACTATTACTAAATAGTACTAAATAGTGTTATCTCCATTGTTTTCTATTGTTTCATCAGTGCTATTTAGTACTAATTAGTTAGTACTGTTTCACGGACATATGGCTTGCACTCTAATAGTGTGTATTGGTGTAGTTAGTAATGCCCAGGTTTATTGCTGAATCGCTCTAAGTTGATGCTAGCTGGTGTCTAATAAAGTTATCCACCGGATCTAGACCTTTCGTGCAACTGGGGCCTGTAATACTCGAAGAACAGTGTAATAAAGAAATGGAATTGAATTTTGTGACCGCTAGGAAGGAAGGAAGGAAAGATTGGAGGAAGGGAGGAGGGGGAGGGAGGGAGGGAGGGAGGGAGGGAGGGAGGGAGGGAGGGAGGGAGGGAGGAGGGAGGGAGGGGGAGAGGGAGGAGGGAGGGATAATTAAGGAAGGTTGGGGTTGTAATTAAGTAAGGAGGGGTGCGAGGAAGGACTAAGAAAACAGTTCTTTATACTCATGAACTTGAAAGAGGGAACCGTGAACGAAAATGCTGTAGGTTTCTAAATTTGAGCTGGTTGAGTTTCAGAGTCGACACGCAAGTAACATACATTGGCTTTCTAAGTTGGTGTTTGTTGCTCTCGCTACACCGTACTGATGAGTTCCAAAAGAACGAAACAGCTGTCTGCGGTTGCCGATCCTGGCTCTCTCTTGCTCTATCATGTTGGTGTTGTGTTAAGCTTTTTATTTCTACGTAGTATCAGCCTTTCTTGAATTTCTTTATACTCAGGCCACGGCCAGTAGCTAGTGATCACCTTTTTCAAAATGGGCCAATGGGGACAAAAGGAACTAAATATATTTTTGCAGTTTTAGCCGGTTGCCTCAAGGTGTTTTTAAAAATCTGTCTTAATCGCTGCATGGGCCATCATTCGTGTTTTAGGAGATAATATGCAAACTAGGTCACGTGACTTCACATTATAGTTTTTATCTCCTAAAATTAAACACGAATAATGGCCCAGCTGTTAGGGCAGATGTTTAAAGAACACCTTAAGGCAACACTAAAACTGCAAAAACATATTTAGTTCCGATCCTTTTGTCCCCATTGGCCATTTTGAAAAGGTTATTTATGACGTAACATGTCACGTGACACATCCCGTATCACCAAAATATCACCAAAATATTAAGTTGGACGAAATATGCCATATAGCTTAAAATCGTTTCATTTGCTTATATGTAACTCTTTGAAGACAATTTCAAGTGTACAGCCGAAAACTCCTGAAGACTTAAATTTCAAAGTCTCTTAAATTTCATTGTGTAGTATATATATAATTAGAATTGTTGATTGTGAATATTAATATTTTATATTAATATATTTGGTATATTTAATTTTATATTATCAAGACTCCGGATGAGAGTAGACAGCAAAGGTCTCTGAACCAATGGAAAGATAGACTGAAAATCGAAATCTTAACACAGGAAGCCCGTAAAGTGAACTATTGTCAGCCTGAGCACAGGAAGCCCATATGCTACAGCACCAACTCGGAATTTGAACACAGGAAGCCCACACGGGAACCTTTGTTCTTCTTAACACAAGAATGCCCACATGTTAGAGATCCAATTTTAACACAGGGAGCCCACACAATGAAGTCGGACTTTTCACCACAGGTAACCCACTTGTACGAGCCAACTCGGATCATAACACAGGAAGCCCGTAAGGTCTTTCTATCCAGTTCCACTCTTGTCCCACATACGGCTCTTGTCATGAAAGAAGTGATATAGTTCAGGTACTCGTAGTCGCTCGATTTCGATTCCCTTTGCTAAGACTCTGTCTACCATTTCCCAGTCCTCCCCTCCCCATTTATTCTTAAAGTCCTTCTCGTTCATTCCACCAAAGGTATCCCAGTCAGACTTGTAGATACCTATGAAAAGTAGAGAGCAGGAGGACAGTTTATATATATCGGTATATATATATATATTTTTATAATTGAAAAAATATATTATTTTTTAATAAAAAAAAAGAAAAAGAAAAATAAGGGGGACAGTTTAGGGCAAGGGAGAAATCGGACTTCTTGTGTGTGAGGACGCATTTTCCACAAACAAGTCACGTGGTTTCGAGTGCAATTAGGGATTAATTGCCCTATATCATTATGACGTCACGGCTTGTTTATGAGGGGAACAGAATCGTGAAGAACAATAGAAATTTGAACTAAATCTGCTCTGCTGAGGTTCGCGTGATTTCAAATTGGCTAGTTTTCAGATATTATGTTCATCGATGCTTTTTCCACGCAATATTTATTGTGTTTGGTGACCTTTATCGCTTTCAGACGGTATGTAAAATACATTTATTTGGGAATTCCTTTGTGTAATTGCTGTTTTGTCCCCCTCTCGCGACCATGATCCTTAGCGTTTAAGGTAATGCGATCGTGCAATTTTTTGTCGAACAATTCTTTTTAAACTTGGCACAAATATTGATTTTGAGTGCTAGAGTAGAAAAATGAAATAAAAAATGGGGGTCACCGAATCCATTGAGCAGATATAATTTTTCAAAGATGGGGCTTGCGGCCATCTTTTCTGGCAAAAATGGATAATGGAATTACAAGCTCTTGCTATCCGTATAAGTCGGTAATAATAAAAGCAATACTTTCAAATGATACATATGTTAACATAATATAATGAAAAAACAGAAATTTGTCATTTTATTGTGTCGAACAATAAGTTTTCAAAGCCAAAATTTCAAAAACAATACATTTTGACCGTGTTTTACGATCCTATTTTTGGACATTTTGGCGATTTCCTTAAAAATTTAGCTCGAAGACCTACCCTCATTTTTTAATATGTTTTAGCTTTCGTAAATACCTACTCAGGGCAAAAATATCAGGGTAGGTCACCGTGTTAGATTTTTAGATATTCGCCGTTGAATATTAAAACGCTTGATCCGCCATATTGAAAGAGCTCTACCACAGGAAGCCCAACCAATGAAAAGTAGTTCGAAAATGAACACTTCGTAGATTTACTCAAAAAATAGCTCGAAGACCTGTCTTCAATTTTTGATATTTTCTAGCTTTAGTTGACCTAGACTTACAGTGGAAAAATCAGCATAGGTCACCGACTTAGATTTTTAGATAATCGCCGTTGAATATCATGCGCAGGAAAGATGCGCACGAATGCACGATCGCATTACCTTAAACAATAGATTGTGTTGATGTGACGTCATAATGATATACGGCAATTTGAACGAATGTATATTTTTTAAAGTCTGAAATTGAAATACTGAAGAGGGAAAAAAACATGATTACTCATTAATAATAATATTTCAAGTTTGCAAATTAATGTCTAATTGTACACCTAATCAGCCAATCAGAATCGAGAATTTTTTAAAGTATTAATACAAATCTGATAGTTACCAAACAAACCGTATCCACTAGTTTCCCACCATCCACTGCCATATGTATTCCAGGTTCCTGGTCTGCCACAAAATTGTAATCGAAACACGACAGGAGTAAACGACATCAAGTGTTGGATGGTATGCTGAAGGGAGAACACAAGAGGTTGAATTATAAGATAGTTAGCTTAGCATGCCCTCCATCCATTCATCCATTCATTCATCCATTCATCCATTCATCCATTCATCCATTCATTCATTCATTCATTCATCCATTCATCCATTCATCCATTCATTCATCCATTCATCCATTCATCCATTCATCCATTCATTCATTCATTCATTCATTCATTCATTCATTCATTCATTCATTCATTCATTCATTCATTCATTCATTCATCCATCCATCCATTCATTCATTCATTCATTCATCCATCCATTCATTCATTCATTCATTCATTCATCCATCCATTCATTCATTCATTCATTCATCCGATCCATTCATTCATCCATCCATTCATCCATCCATTCATCCATCCATCCATCCATCCATCCATCCATCCATCCATCCATCCATCCATCCATCCATCCATCCATCCATCCATCCATCCATCCATCCATCCATCCATCCATCCATCCATCCATCCATCCATCCATCCATCCATCCATCCATCCATCCATTCAATCCATCACTGTCATACCTTTCTCAGACTATCAAAGATATTAGTGGGCATGCGTAAATGAAGGTCCATAAGGAAGACGATGCTGTTAGGGTCTTTAATTCTACTCGCTGCTTCATTGATGGCAGATGTCTTATGAAATACACCTTTACGATGTATGACGGTAAAGTTGGTGAGAATGCTCCTACATAGAAATATATTGGTGATTACATTATCATCATCATTATCATTATTATCATTATTATCATCATCATAATTATTATCATTATTATCATTATTAATATCATTAATATTATCATCATCATTATCATCATCATTATCATCATCATCATCATCATCATCATCATCATCATCATTATCATCATCATCGTCATCATCATCATCATTAATATTATCATCATCATTTTCATCATTATCATCATCATTATAATTATCATCATCGTTATTATCATTATCATTGGCATCATCAATATCATCATCGTCGTCATCATCATCATTATCATCATCATCATCAATATTAACTCTATCTATCACCCTAACCCTATCATCATCATTATAATTATCATCATTATCATCATCATCATTATTCATCATTATCATCATCGTCATCGTCGTCGTCGTCATCATCATCGTCATCACAGATCAAACAAGACCGCCTAGATAACCAGTTTCTAATGCTGTCGGTACATACAAAGTTCAACGTCTAAAACGAAATCGCTTCTGATGGGTACCCTGTGGTATTCCTGTATATAAAGATTTTATATATTATTCAGTTTATTATTTTATTATTACTTACTTTTTCAATTCCTCTTCCATATTGACACCATCTCCACCATAGTCCACGATGATGAAGTTCAAATGATTATCATTGGTTAATCTCTTGACACGTGACATTTCCTCAATAAAACTCACACCCCAGTCCCCTTGGTTCTTCACGGTTAAAATGACGTTGATTGTAACATTTGGTTTCCATACCAGTCCTTTTAGTCGAAACAATTTGTTATGCTGGCTCTTGAATCTAAACAGGTATTCAGCTATTCTGTACACAATGTTATCTTTAGTGTTACGCAGTACCAATTCCAGGAAGAACCGATGGCCTTTCTTTGCATCGACATTTCGCTCCACGTTAATGATGCCTTCTAAAAGATATTTCCTGGAAAATAAACAGGAAAAAATAACCTGGGTTTAGAGGTGATTCTACCATTTTGTTTCTGTTTCACTCACCGAATTATTATTAGAATTTAGAAGTGGAATCGAAGGGGAGGGCGGAGTATCTGCAGGGAAAACCTCGAAGCAAGGGAGAATGAATAACCCAACCAGGGACCACAGAGGCGAGATGCAAGTACATGCACTCATCTCTCGTCCACCCTTGCTTGCTCCCCACGAAGGTCATGTAGACGGTGATACAGGTAGGTAGAGGGGATACAGGCAGGGAGGCAGGGAGGCAGGAAGGCAGGGAGGCAGGGAGGCAGGGAGGCAGGGAGGCAGGGAGGCAGGAAGGCAGGGAGGCAGGGAGGCAGGGAGGCAGGGAGGCAGGGAGTCAGGGAGTCAGGGAGTCAGGGAGTCAGGGAGTCAGGGAGTCAGGGAGTCAGGGAGTCAGGGAGTCAGGGAGTCAGGGAGTCAGGGAGTCAGGGAGTCAGGGAGTCAGGGAGTCAGGGAGTCAGGGAGTCAGGGAGTCAGGGAGTCAGGGAGTCAGGGAGGCAGGGAGGCAGGGAGGCAGGGAGGCAGGGAGGCAGGGAGGCAGGGAGGCAGGGAGGCAGGGAGGCAGGGAGGCAGGGAGGCAGGGAGGCAGGGAGGCAGGGAGGCAGGGAGGCAGGGAGGCAGGGAGGCAGGGAGGCAGGGAGGCAGGGAGGCAGGGAGGCAGGGAGGCAGGGAGGCAGTAACTCGAAAGTCAAGCAGGCACGCTGGGAGACAAGTTATCAAGCAAGAAAATAGGAAATGTTTGAGTTTTCAGAAGACGCAAGGCTAGGTACATAATTAGCGTAACATCAAAATCTGCCTTCAACTTACATTGGGAATTTCTTATCCAATGAATCCATGAACATTTTGACTATTTGAAACACCTCTTTCTCATCGATCAAGTGGTTCCCGTCTCGCTCTGTTGGGTCCTTGTACCCCTCTTTACGAAGACTCGTCCCGTCGTTAGGAAATACGTCAGTGAAATGAGTTCTATACACACCCTCGTATCTCGTATACACGCGCTTCCTGGTATAGCTGGGCTCGTACGGACCCTCGTAGAAGGCTTGTGTAATGTCTTTTCTATCCAGATACGGCAGAGTATGGGCGTTGTCTCTATTGTACACTGTAGACGTGTTTATGATGTGCGGGGCCATTATACTCCTGAATGTGTCCATATTGAATCCGTGTTGGGTCTCATTTGACATGTCATCCTCTTTAACAACACGAAGGCTGTTGGACATTGTTAACATAACATTGGTAGCATTCGTTGATAGTTTGCTCTCTTCGTCCAGAAAGGCCGACACATCTTGCTGCTTGATGGTCGTGAAGTCGTTAAAGTCAGGCAGCTTCCAGGACAGTCTCACGTGATCTTCATTGGTTTTAACATCGTTTATAACATGTAGGATTTCAAAGTAATAAGCTGTGGCATTATTGAGTTGAATGGTTCGTGATTTGGGACTATTCACACCAATTGAGAAACACATCGTAGAGTTTATTTCTACTGATTTTCGATATCATTTCCGACCTCTTAGGGTCCTCGCCGTCGCTTAACCAAAGCTCTGCCATGAAAAATGAGCTGAGCTCAAACTGATAACTCCCAGACAAAGGAGGGTGTAAGTATCCCATGATGCGTTGTGCGAGCCACTTGCCCTGCAATTTGGCCTTCACTTCATCAGTTATGTCTACTTGTTTCCTCGTATTTGGTCGAAGTGGGAACAGAGGAAATTGTCTTATGCTATTGATAGTGAACGAACACATACTCCCCCAAACGTGAACATCGATTTTTCCAGCATTACGGAACATCCGTTTTGGAGTTTTCTTTGCTTCAGACGTTACCTGGTGGTGGTAATACTTTTATTTATTTAATCATAAAAATAACACGCTAATAACTCATACCGTCTGGGCTCAGTATTTTTTCTGAGTCTTTTTACGCTTGAGAAAACCTTACAAACTACATTACTAACAATTACCAAGCGAAAAATTACCATATAACTCATACCCATACTCATTGTAAATAAAATTTATGGAAAAAAATAAAAAATAATAAAAAATAAAAAAAAGAATCATTAAAAAAAAAACACGCTAACCACAACAACATGAAGCTGATTTCAACGAAGGGCGTGTTTACGTACCTCATCGGATTCAATTTCCAACACCTTGACACCCTCTCCGGGTAGACTAGTCTCAAGATTTTTCAGCACAAACTCATGGCCGTCGACTTCTTCTGGGAACTTCGGCTCGTCATTTCTCATTGCAAATGATTGCTGCTCCATGTCGATGGATTCCATGGATTTGTTGTTGCGCACGCGGATCTCATTTTGAAAGAACATGAATCCAACGACAGTCAATAAAGCAATGAGCGTAAAAACTGCGTATCGTCGATAGAAGTTTCGTAGATTCCTTCTGACTTTGATAATACCCATTTTGATACAGTTATCTTATGTACAGTTCGTTCCTAAATGTGCAAGAGAATTTGAAAGTAGCAGTTGTTGATATCGACTCCGATTAAACTGAGATACTGTATAGCTAGTTTAGGGGGCTGGTACCGGTTCGGTCGACGTACCTAGTAATACAGTTACTGTAGTACAGTCAAACCTCTATTAAGCGGTCACCCTCGGGTAATAGCCAACTGACCCCTTAATAGTGGTGACCGCTTAATAGAGGTCAAGTTTACAGTAAGTATGGGGACCGATTTCCTGGAATTTGAGTGAAGGTGAGTGCTTAATAGAGGGTGACCGCTTAACAGAGGGCCACTTAATAGAGGTTTGACTGTACTAGCAGGTTCAACCATAGAGGGATAAAGGGAAGTGAATGTCGTATGGAACATTGCCAGAAATATGGGACAAGATGGCCGCCGCGCATGCGTTTTACGGCACAAAAAATGCAAAATGGTTGCCGTTCTGTATAAGAAAATGTATGGGAAAATTTGACTTTTCAGAATTTGTAGCGTTCAGAGGTTTAACACACTCTTTGCACATCTAGAAAGTATTAAGGTATCTATCAATCGTTGCACTCACCATATTACCGATCTACAACGAAGACCAGGTTTTCCGCCCAAGCAGTTTGTTTTCTTCACATTGAAGCTACCATATTTCCCATACATTTACTGTAAGATCGAACAAACCCTACGCAGATATCGGTCAGTTTGAGGTAGTAGGCCTTGACACACAGCAGAAGTGCACATCTCGATGCCAGTAAAACACTGTTTAGTGTGTTCAAATCGCCGATAAAATATGTTATATCGCAATTCCATCTTCCGCCCGAAAGCTCTGAACTTTAGGTACAAATAAATGGTAAAGACGCCATGTTGAGATCTAGTTTTGAGTCAGAACGAGCCAAAAACTTCGCTATATCTCCACCATCCGCCATTTTTCTGTTTACATGAGTTCTTAGTGCATTCTGGGATTGCACACAGGGAGTCCGAGAGCATGAAGGGTTAAATTTCGATGTATTTTCGTGTATACCCTCTATTTCTGTGTTGGGCTTCCTGTGTCATATTTTGATCGACCGTTGGAAAATAAAGTCAGTCTTTTTGATATTTTGAAGTTCTAAAATCGCTTTCTAAACAAAGATGAACGCTAATTAAGATCTGTATGTCATTTATTTAGCAATTAGAACTGTTTTTAGCGAGTTTTGGGACAAAATGCTGAGCCCGAGGAAACCGCTGGCTAATGTCCCATATTTCTGGCAATGAATGACAAAGAACTTGCGTCCCAATTGGCCATTACAAAAAAGAGCAGGGGACTGGGAACGAGTTTTTTAGAATTAATGTAATTACGAAATTAAGTTTATGACATGAAACAACATGTTGAAATTATCAGATGTGCAAAGTTTGATGTGATTTGAGTGAATTCTGCCCATTTTTGTTAGTTTCTTATTGACATCGCCAGAAATTCCGAATCTAAGTGGGTGGAGCTTAATATTATAAATAACTTGCAGTCAACCATAACGAATTGGCTGCCAATCAAAAGTATTGTCTTATAGCGTATCTGATTGGTCGTAAAGGCAATGCGTTATGCTACCACGGTTTATATAACGGAAATTATTTGCCTGTAATAGCAGGATTCAAAAAATATATATAAGATATTTCTGATCGATGACGATTTGACTGATCTCCGGCTCCATTCAGCCAAAGCAGCGGCAGACTAAGAAAAAATAACTTGAAGCCAAAAAAATACTTCATTCTCGTTCTTGTGTTGTTCCCTTAAGCTAATACTTGAATTTGAACTTTCGGTAAGGAAACGTACACGCTTTTTTAATACCTACCTTTTTCGCGCGAAAATTTCAAAACATAGGAGCGCGCGGAGGATTTTGGATAGCAGAATTCAGCTAGTTTCTAGTCTATTTTCGTGCAAAAAAGGAACGCCTGACTGAAATATATGTAAACATGGCGTCGATCGACGTGGAAGCAAGAAATGGCACACAAAAAGGCAATTTTTAGAGCTTATCGGCCATAATGGATTCTAATATAAGCATGGCACCGAGCTTTGATATTGCACAAACTACATGTCCAAAACCGAGCCGAAATTGTTGTAGGATCTATTGGAAACCAGCTGAAATTCTAAGTTAGTTCTTCGTCTTTCGAACCAGAGGCAAAGTAAGTGTATCAGTGCAAGGACAGCCAAACACCAGGGGCCAGAACTCTTTGTAGTTGAGGCATCCGCCATATGTTTCTCTATAATGGGGTACTTATAATTCAACGATTGAAGAAACGTAAAAACCGAGCCGAGTATTGGAGGTAAGATGTTGTAATTACCGTTAAACTAAAGCTAGAAACTACGTTCGTTAAAATGGAGGCAAAGTAAATGTTCAATTTTATTTTAAAGGGGAATATTGAGATATAAGTATTTTGACTCCATACATTTATTGTAATGTAATCGAGGTCAATTTTTTCTAAGTGTCGCGTTCAACTGCGCATGTCGATTCGAAATTTCTGGCGATGATTAGTTTTACGGACTTGGTCCCAGTCCCCTGCTCTTTTTTGTAATGGCCAATAGAAGAAGAAAAAAGCGCGCGCTCGTCGCACCTTGGAAATCCATTGGAAATGTCATAGTATACAAGCCGAAGTTCTCTACCTTCATTTGATTCCTTTACGCGCACTTACGTTTTATTTACTTAGCGAAAAGTAAAAGTTTTTTTCAACCTCCATTGGAAATGAATTGGAGAATTTCATTTGCACATTGACAGCTGCGATAGGCAATTCCGTGCGCGCTGTGTAGTTAATTCGAAAATTATTCAAGTTGACATAGCAACAGATTAGTGGGATTATGTAAATAAAGCTGAAGTCGACGGCACATAATTTATAAGGAAAAAATAATAATAATAATTCCCCAATTCTCCAGCGAAAAATTTTAATAATGGTTTACAAACAATCACATGTGTCGGTGTCTTCCAAATTAAGCAACGCTCATTGCCAATAGACCTTTATATTCATGCGTGTTGATTTTCGAGATCAGAATACTACTAGCATCTTTCCGGCATAAAAATGACCACTGCCATCTGAAAAAGCAATTATTCATCTTTAGATTATAGAGTTTCGCGCGCTGTGATTGGTCGAGCGACCAGTGATTATGAGGCGATAATCACTGCTCGAGAGCGGAAGTAAAATCACCAACGCGAAAGTACCAATAAAACGTGTTTTTAATCCTGAATTTCGTCTTTTCTCTGATATTCAAGTCTAAAATTATACTAAAACAATTATTCACCTCAGGCTCAGTGATTATGGTGAATATTCACCGATAATCCACTTTCTTAAATATTTTTGGAAAATTTCAATAGTGATTGGATACAATTCTGATGTATTTTCTGAATTAAAAACGTCCATAACTCCTCAGTCAAGGACATGTCATTTTGCCCTAAAACGTTTACTTATATCTTCTTTTAGTGGAAAGTGTACATGTTTTAACAACAACAACAACAAAACTCGAAATTAAGCGATTTGGAAAATTGATGTACGCATGACGGCAAAATCCCATACTAATTAACTCTATGCTCAGCGGTCTCTCACAGCGTATATAAGGGCTGAGTAACCATGCCCCATCGTCACTCGATAGTAAGCGTTGAGCAGCGAACAGTGTCGTCTTCACCAAGGTCTACATTTAATGCTTCTACCAGTGTATGGCTTCCCAACGTTCTGCTCCATAATTTCAAGCGCGCAACCCTTCTGAACTTCAAGTCGGCGATGTTCGTGGTTTTTTCTCTTCTCTACTTTCAACGGTTCCCACTGCTTTCCCCGCCAGCTCAAGACGCTGGCCTCATGGCAAGCTTCTTCACATTCGCTCGTCCAGGCTCTGAAGGTTCTAATGGTGTGGTGTTCATTCTATTAGGGAATACTTGGACTTGTAGGTAAACGGTTTGGTTCTTATATAGGTTTTATTTGCTTCAGAGTTGTTTACCGTTCTTGGTTTGTTCACACGTTGTGTTGTGGTCATGTCATTATTCCTGGTGGCTTCCGCTCACTTCTTTCTATTCCCCTCACGCGGGTTGCCTAGTTATTTTACTCGTATATTTCTGCTTTTTTGTCTCGGGTCTCTCTAACATAGCGGTTATATTTCCAGGTTATTTTTCTTTGCTTTAGTTTGGGCTGCTTTGCATTTGCATATGTGTTCTCGTCGCCTTTTCATTCCACGTGTTACGCTCGCTTTCACATGCCTTCATAATTAGCTCCCATTGTGTTTCTTTACTCACTTGCATTAAGGAATGTTTATCATGCGTTTTCGATATTGTAGTCATAAACTTTGCTGTTTACTACTTTGGTTTTGTTCTATATTTTCATTTCTTTTAGGCTCAGTTGATCCGCCCGTGTAGCTCAGTGGTCTACTCCAGATTGTCGCGGTGTGTCAACATGTGAACTGGTCGGGAAATTCCAGATTGTCGCAGTGAGTCTGCATGTTAACTGGTCGGGAAATTCCAGATTGTCGCGGTGAGTCCGCATGTTAATTGGTCGGGAAATTCCAGAGTGTCGCAGCGAGTCTGCATGTTAACTGGTCGGGAAATTCCAGATTGTCGCAGTGAGTCTGCATCTCAAGTACGTTAAGGCCTGCAACAGACGAGAAAACGATGCTAAACTATTATATTTTGCTGTTCGCACAAATGTTGGTCGAAATTCATGAAACTTCGCACAGCTGCATAACTTCACGGGTTTCAACTTTTAAGATAATAATATCGTGATAAAGTGATCACGTGACCTCTTACGTCACTCCTGTGTCCCTCGAAACTTTGAATTAAAATGGGGTGATGGGTATTTTATGTATGGAAGAAGTTATGTCACTTTTTCGTTTGTCTAGGGGATAGGTATAACAATCTGCCCTCACACCTGAACAACTAATGCTCATTGAGGAGATATTCGCATCAATATGATTGACCCTCCAGGTCACGTGACCTATTTTGTAAAATATCTCCTTAATACACATTAGTTGTTCAGGTGTGAGGGCAGATTCTTATACCTCTCCCCTAGACAAACGAAAAAGTGGCATAACTTTTTCCATACATAAAATTCCCATCACCCCATTTTAATTCAAATTTCCGAGGGAGACATGAGTGACGTAAGAGGTCACGTGATCACTTTATCACGATATTATTATCTCAAAAGTTGAAACTCCTAAAGTTATTCAGATGTGTGAAGTTTCTTGCATTTCGAGCACAATCTGTGCGAACAGCAAAATAAAATAGGTTTAGCCTCGCTTTCATGTCCGTCCCAGGCCTTAACGTACTTGAGATGTTAACTGGTCGGGAAATTCCAGATTGTCGCAGCGAGTCTGCATGTTAACTGGTCGGGAAATTCCAGATTGTCGCAGTGAGTCTGCATGCATGTTAACTGGTCGGGAAATTCCAGATTGTTGCAGTGAGTCTGCATGTTAACTGGTCGGGAAATTCCAGATTGTCGCAGTGAGTCTGCATGTTAACTGGTCGGGAAATTCCAGATTGTCGCAGCGAGTCTGCATGTTAACTGGTCGGGAAATTCCAGATTGTCGCAGTGAGTCTGCATGCATGTTAACTGGTCGGGAAATTCCAGATTGTTGCAGTGAGTCTGCATGTTAACTGGTCGGGAAATTCCAGATTGTCGCAGTGAGTCTGCATGTTAACTGGTCGGGAAATTCCAGATTGTCGCAGTATAAGTCTGCATGTTAACTGGTCGGGAAATTCCAGAGTGTCGCAGCGAGTCTGCATGTTAACTGGTCGGGAAATTTCAG